>CM077033.1:50180045-50780045 GCA_039090855.1 Macrothele yani | reverse complement strand
ATAGTGTTTCCGATGCGAAATGTTTTTCCTATAAATTCAAAGTTTTCAAGTAAAACATACCCTTTCCGCTAGGGGGCACAAAGGTAAATCGCGTTTTCTTCTTTATTTCTGCTCCTAAAGCTCTGATTTGAAAAGTTCTTCCTGTACCGCATACAAAACCTGATGGAAAATATTTTTCACATAATTTCTAATGTTTGGTAATGAATCGTTTAACCACCAGGGGTCATATGAGTTTATTTCTGCTTCTGAAGTATCTGTTGCAAAATCTGGGCTCCTGAAAACTCGACTAATTTTTTTGTCTTCGATCGATACCGCTTATACGGATAAACCTTTTGAGAATACTTTCTTCCTAAAATACTGCATGGTTTTCCCACAAGGGGACGTAAAGTCAGATCTTATTTTTGTCGATATTTCTGTTTCTAAGAGTTCGTAAGCTCAAGATTCCGTTTACAGCAATATCTGAGGGATTAAAAACTCGTTTGAAAATCTTCTTTGGTCAGATCTATTTTTTTACATACCGGTTCCATTGACTTTGAATAGCTTTGATAAATTTAATTTGCGTCAGAACGGATTCAAAAGACGTGCTTATTACACCCAAAAATTCGGTGTCAAGTTTCTTGTTTTTCACTGTAACTGATTAAAATTTGTCTTTATGTGCAATACCTGAATGCAGGTTAAAGAAAATATGATATACGCCCAACATTTGTTGTATTGCTTTCTTTGTATTTTTCAGTAATTTCTTGTTTAATTTGAGCTAGTTTCACTAATGCTGGGATTGTCATTCATAGATCTAATTACCAAGATATACATGCCCACGGCGCTTCTCCAAAACAGTTTAATGATGTACACGCGAAAATACCCTTTTGAAGTGCGAATCTTTGAAAGTGTTCCCTTTGCTGTTTAACAAGCTCAACTTAACTTGATGACACATTAGAAAAGGAGGAAATTCTCTGAAGTGCGTGTGTGGGATGTGAAAGACACGTGTTCAACGAGTAACACCATGCATTCACAAGTCAGTAACACCATGCATTCCATTAGTAGAATTCAAGATACTTTGAGGGAAGGGAGTATTTAGTTTACTGAAAAAATGTAGGTTCATAGCATTTTAATCATATGTGCGGTACTTTTTTTCGGAATGATGTCCATATGCTAGGCTGAGTGAGCAAAATAATATTATTCACAATAATAAAGAAAATGACTTGAGGACTGAAATTTTAAAAGACCCTAGCGATTGCTTCTTTTTGGAATTGTTCCATAAAAATTGTTGGTATCATATTACTGGAAATTAGCTTGGTGCGCAGCGGGTGAAAACCGCTTTTCGTGAACTCGGTGGTGAAGTTAGGTAAAATTGTTTTGATTTTGCATTTTAAGTAATTAGAACTTATTTTTGAGAAAAAAATTTATAAACTACTTCCTCTAATATTGATTCTTTCAAATTTATAGATCATTGGATTTGGCTGCATAAAGATATATGTTAAAATTTAAGAATGAAAGGGATCGATTTTAAGTTACTTTTGGTTGCTTTATTGATTGCTAAGATTATGACGTTCGTCAGATTTGCTGGCTGATTTCTCTTTTGCACTGTCTCCATTCATGTTCGTTTTTTTGTATTTAGAGATATCCGTGCATCTAATAAAAGTGTAAATACCACTGGTAAATTCATATTTATACTCCCTAATAATTCTGAGATTCTCTTATTTCCTGGTTTACACATACGGAGGTGTTACAGCAAACTTTGAGAAAACTGAAGCAGTAGGTCTTGTTTTGCTGACAAAGCTACTAATATTTAAGGCAATTCCTAAGCATTACATAAAAAACCACAGGTAAGTTTGCCTCTGTGTTTTTTTTTTTTTTTTTTTTGTGCTAAATTGTTCATTTCATCCAATAAAAGCAGTTAAAGGATTGTTTAATTCCTACATAGCACGACGAAAAATTCTCTTATATATGTATTTGAGGATATGTAAAGTTTTGGTTTCTTTGTTTTGCTTTTTTTTGTATTTTTTTATTATAACAACACGCAGACGTTTCGTCCATGCCGAAATTTCGGCCTAATGTTTTTTGAGAAGGGATATAACACACAACCTATGCTTCAACTGTGATTCGAAAGCTGACTCAACACCGACAACTAGCTACCAAATTACGCCCTATGCCGCTCGGCTACCAGGGCGTTTTCCGCCCTCACCAGATCTAATGACATGTAACGAAAGAGACATCATTTCGCAGACATTCACGTCAATACAGAGCAATATTTAGGATCACCGCCTGAAGTGTGGATAGGCCCCTGCAGAATCGTTCATCTCGGCAATCGCTAGTTTTGTGACTTCAGTGTTTCGCACAAGATGGGGTAGCGTCTCAGATACAACGTAGAACACACTACGAAATGTAAATCTATTCTGTGATGAAAGTAAACTATAAACTGATAATACGAAGGGAAGTATGTAAATAGATCACAAATATCTAAATATTACTGAGATACAAACTTGAAAAGCAATTTTCATTACAATTACATTTTCCCTTATTTCTCAGTATTATATCTCCACCAATATTGATTCTCTTATCGTATCTCTTTATCAGTGCGTCAAACCCCCCATTGCTCCATAGTAGACTGGCACCAAATTTCACAACTCTACCATACGCTTTACGTTGATCATGAACTCTTAAGCTTGTGTACGTATGCTCGGCCACGAAAATCTTTTCCTTTGAGCCCTCGATGAACCGTTATGGTTTTGGCATTGCTTCCAGAGGCATTTTCGAAATCTCAGCTTGGTGTTACAACCGACGTCTGGCTATTTTGTTACACTACCTGCTTCGGCACTTTGAGGCTTGGCTCTGTTATTTTATTTGGGCTTCCATGATTATCGGATTTTTCCTCCTAGGCGTTAGCACTTTACAATAACATCCCTGTATTGATCTGCCTCTAGCAGCAAAGTTTGCCTGGAAGCAACTATCAAGCGCAAAGAAACGTCAATCACATGTATTCCAACTACCAAACCAAACATTCGATGCGCTTCAAAAGCCTAAACATTACATGTAAACTGCTTACCAAAACTTAATCTACATCCGAATTGCAGTGTAAAACGACATTTTTAATACATATTTTTTCTCTAAAAGAAACGCACACAGAAACCTTGAATTGCTTAAACATGAAACGACGTAGATTTTGAAATGTTGGGACTTGCCGACTTGTACTTAAAGGGTGTATAATTATGTTTAATTATTAAACATCATTTTATTTCATCTCTCTTCTTATTTATAAAATCCAGTTTTCTATTCGGCCCATGTGTTAATGAAATTTTTCCTTATTTCTAGGACAAAAGACAGTTTAGAAAACAAATGTGTTAACATTTCTTAATTTAAACATTGTAACGAATCATTATGTGAAGGTTTTCTCATTTTTCACCTTCCGTTTATGAGTTTATCGAATTCTTTAGTATTTGATGATATACGTAGTGCGCAGTCCATTATCTGAAGACAGTTTCAAGACAAAACTAAACCTGTTTGTTTCTATGGTTTCAATGAAAGGAAAATAGATTTGGAACATATTCTGCTGGAAAATGACCAAAAATGTAATGGTTTAAATCGGTGGACTTTGATCTTCTGTAATTCCCAGAGACTCTGAAGTTCCATGAGGATAAAACCAAGGAGCCACATCATCCTCGGCACTTCGATAAGTAGCTAAAATATTTTGAGAATCGATATACCTGTACAGAATGAACGGTGATTAGTTTTTCATGTTTCCTAGTCCGCACCTAAAAAATTGATTATGTTTTACGAAAACATATGCGAGTCTCATTGATATTTTTTTGGAGATTCCTTCCAGAAATACAGCCTCAGATTAAAAACTGCTGCCGTTCGACATATTTTTGCATTCGTTAATAGACGTTTCGTTTCCACCATACCCTACTGTTAGCGCGGAAAACAAAAAAGAAAGCCATCCTTTTTTTAAAAAATGGAGGGCGATATGAATATCCATGGAATCTAATTCTGTGAAGACCACAATTGAATTTAATAGAAGTACGCCAGTTCCATTAAAGTCCAGTGTGCCACATTTTCAAGCAGATGTCACTTCATTTCCCAATAACATTTTGGGTCAACAGCCACTCATTTTCCAAAATTTATGTAATACAGGAACCAATTTTATGTTTATGTAGAATAAATTTAATTCCTTTTTCAAAATATATAGCGACCAACTTAAAAATAAAGTGTCTCTTATTAAGGGAAATTTCCTTATACATAAGCATTCATTTTGCAGAGTCAGCAAGCCATTCGCGATAGTGCTCACCAGTCATACGTGCATATTCAACATGGGTCTATGCTCCTTCCGTAAATGACCCACACCATGAAAACTCCTGCACCATGCATTTTGGATCGAGTGCTTCAAGATATTTACGCCAAATACATACACAACCATGAACGGAGTGAAGTAAAGTTGTAATGCTGATATTTACTTTTCAGTGTAACCCCGTTTACACATCAAAGTACCCGTGAAATAACAGGTGTACCATTCCTCAGCTTTCCCCAATACGTTTCTTTAAACTTGAGACCATGGATTCGCTGGCGCGCCTCACTATACGAAATAAACATTAACATATTAATGTTCCCGCGGCAAATGCGGGCGGGTGTGTTACGATTCATTCTACGGATTATATTTATTTATTAGCCTAGACTTTGGACTACCAGCGAGTCAAGAATTCTCAAATATTCTGAAGAAGTTTTTGCACGTCTTTAATGTTTTCTTCGTCCATATTTTTTTAAAGAAAACGCACTGCAAAGTAAAAAAAGACAGAGTGAAAAGTGTGATTGATACCGAAAAAAAAAACAGAACTAAATTAAAAAGGGAATTATGTCCCCTTTGCTATGAACTATTCTGACTAATACAAATTTTGAAGATGACAATCCGATTATTGGCGTAAATGTGACAAGAATGGTAAGCCAGATAATATCCGAAAACTTGAAAGTTTTCATCGTCCTGGAGCAGGACTCGAACCCGCGTCTCCCAGAAAACGCCTAGGTATGCTAAACACTACACCACCCAGAACGACCAAGTTTCAAGTTTCCGATGAATTTAAATTTATTCTGACTAAATTCACTTTTATTTAAAAAAAAGGAATATAGTTTTGTCCAGTTTATTCTAAGAGAAATGCAGAGACTTAATGATATCTTTCACTGTTGCTGAGCATATACGATATAAAATTTATATATATTATATATGTATTAATTCATTTATCTTAAAATTCAAAATTACGTGGTTATTTCGTGTTACAAATAACTGGACCAGGCCATGACAATTACATATTCACATTTCCATTCATCGTTTTGGATGTTTATGTTTTCAATCATTATCATTTGCTATTTCGATTTATTCCCTAAAATGATAAAAACAAAAAATAAGATATATGCACCAGCTTACAATATGTGCTGCTTATTATTTTACTAATTATCGTCGTCAACTACGAACCTCAGTTCACTGTTTGCTGAAGATTTCAACAAGGTTCTGCTAATCTTCTCTGTATTTTGCAAAATTCCCCAACGTCTGTCTTGTGAAATGTTGAAATGTTTCTACTATCTCACATAATCTTCTTCGTTGTCTGGCATTGTTTCTTGGATTCTGGCGTGGTGTATCAGTTGTTCAGCCGTGAGAACTTCCGTAGCAATATTTCCAGTCCCTTGCTAATTTATTCGGAAATATAGTTCTCCGAAAAACCCAATGTCGAAATAAGTTGCCATTGCTCTCATAAACGTTATTAGGTAAACCAAAATTCGGAATTTTATGCAATAATTGATTCCATATACTTCAGCTTCCTCAGTATCTGGCAAAACCCGAATTATGAATTATAGTAAAAAATGTCTTTGATCTAATTCATAAAAATGAATTTGTGAGACGTTTCGAATATTACGGATCTGACAGGACCCAGGATTGATCAAACTTACAGGCTATTGCCGTTTAATTGATGCGAAATCTTCTTCAAAGTTGCCAAGTGAGTGGTTAGACAAATCGTCCTCGGTTGCAACACTCATTACCAAGTTCCAGAATGCCTTGGAGAGCAACGCTAGCATAATTAATGTTCATCGAGAACAAAACGAAATAGAAATCCATGGCCCAGTAGCTGGACTAATCATTATAACAGCAGTAAACGCGAGTTTGAGTCCTGTAAAGCTTCCCGCCAGAGGACTCTGGTACAGTGGACTCTTGATGCCTGAAACGGTGAATAACTCTCTACTTTCTGGCAGTCCACCAGACAAGTCTGTGAGTGGGGAATGCCATGGAACCCTCCATTACAGACTGAGTTTTATCAACTGTGATGTTTGTTGCAAAGGGACTATTTTATCTGGATATGACGTACGCCCCTGATTCCAGAGCCCTAAAACATAGACACATAATGACATACTGAAAACTCTTTATTCTCAACGTAATGGCAACAGTTAGGTGAAAATAATTTCCTTTAAAAGAAGAACAATGGTCCGCTTTCATAAAGCGAGGTCCATGCTCAAATGGTTTGATGAGATCTGTTTTGAAGGACTTGACTTGCCTGTACAAAGCCACAATTTCAACACCAAAGAAAATTGTTAGGAAAAAGGGGAACACCGAATCCGAGCCACTTCTAAACACCTAGCATCGATAACCGAACAGATCAATCAATATTCCTCTTACAGAATGGAAAGCATTTCCCGCAAGGGTAATTCAAACAACCTTCCAAGATCAAGAGGAAAACCTTCTTAGCGGAGTGGAAACTGTGATCTGTGATAGTAGAAAACGTCAGATGAAATTGATATTACAGAAATTCCTTTCGATTTACAGTTTCTCTGGAAAGTTCCTCGGTACTTTTTAAGTTATAGTGTGTAATGCAAAAAAGCCTCGGGATATTTTTATAATATTTATAGGGAAATGTCGTTCAAGTTCGGTTTATCAATGTTTGGGTTTTAGTGATTTTTACAGATTTTTGATCTTTTAGTAAATTTTTTAAAATCACAATTATAATTATTTTTAAAAAAATTACTTAATTTATTTTTCTAGCGACAATGAACTTTTTCCCTGTTAAGTGAAACATTTTCATATCATCAAGTCACATTGAAGTTAAAGAGAGAAAATGTAAAATTTTAGAGACTGGGCCATGTATGGCGATAATCTAATATCCTTTTGATGTCCATAGCCACTCTCAGCAACATATTATCATTTATTTTTAATCCAGTGCTTTCTCACAAACAACTGAATCACCAGAGCGAAGCCAAAGCTAACAATTTATATTTATTTTTACCGAAGATCTAATGTGTACATTAGGTCAGCGAACATTTATAAATGTGCTGATGACGTCACGTACTCATGAAACGCTTAATGTGCGCAATGCAAGGGTTTACATTCTCTTTTGAATGTTTGTCACTGCCTTATTTGCTCTCGGATATAATAGTGAAAAACAGATCTCTCTTCCTCCTGGTTCGGAAGGACACATGATAGGTGTTCAACGGTTGTCGTTGAACTCTTCATTTTGTTCACTAGTGATCCTTTGAGGTGCAGCCAAAAAGAATTCCTTCGCACACAGTTTTAAGCAAGCACAGCAAAATGTTATCTACTTGCTGTTTAGCTAAAGTCCTCCTTTTGTGGCACTTTCCTCAGCAGGCGCTATATCGGGTGACCCAAAGTGACAGAAAATTGAAAAAAATCAATAATTTACAAAGTTTTTACAGCAATCAGATGTGGTTTTCACAGAAATGCACAGAAAGACGTGGGAATTTTTGTGTATAACGCAGAAATTTAATACCAGAATGATTACATTTCTGACCACCAGATGGCGCTCTAGGTGTCAGAGAGCAACTTAGTGGTGGTATTTAAACAGAATCTCTTATTTGGGAAACGGCAACACTTGAGGGTTGTTTCAGGACTTCCATGGTTAAAGTGTACGTAGTTACAAAGTAAAAAAATATTAAACACACATACACCACATATACCTAAACACAGTATTTTGTAAATCGTACATTTGGTCATTACAGTTTCTTATTTTACACAAATATTGAAAAATAGTAGGAACCTTAACGCTCATTTCTTTAAAATTCGTAAGCAACGTCAAACGTCTTATGTTACGGTATATCAGCATATCAGATCTAGATCTGTTACAAACACCAGTCATATGCTTACATGTCTTCACTTTTCTAAGTGTTGTGAGAGCTTTGCATTTTGGGTTGAAACGTTGGCAACAAATAATCAAAGCGGTATACGTGAAAAGATATTTTTTTAAATTTAGGAATATGTATTCAGAAATTTCGCTATGAAAGTACCGTAATGTCAAGATAATTAAAATATTTGTTGGGAGACAGCGATGAACATAATGGTCTTATATTGAGAAAGACAATAACAGCTTTAGAGCTCTTAATATTGTGCACACATGCCACGTACTGAAAGAAAATCGGAACGAGAAGGGAACGTACAGGTATCATTAATACTAACAGGAGATCTAATACCTTGGTTCGCACCGCATTAATATTCCCGCTAACACACAACGAGGATTCAAGAGTACAGAGTTCTCTGACACGTTCGACCACTAGTACTGCACACAGAACTTTCACATTGAGTTCAAATACATGGATATTCAACGTTTATCTGTTAATATTTTATACAAAACGTGTGCCACGTTATTTGCTTTTTTTGTGTGATTAAGAAATTCGTCACAACAAATAGAAGAGTAAGTAAGAGAAGTAGATTTGGAACAAATGGCGGTTGATTGTTCGTAATGTCAATTAATATTTTATTGTACACTATTCACTCAGAAAAAATGGGAGCTGTGAACGAAATATTAAAATACTGTATATACATAACAGTGACCTCGCTTTTGGGTTTGTGAAGACGGCTAAATCACAAGACATTCAATAATCCTCTGAAACTGTACTTGATATGAGCTAGTACAGTTTCAAAACTACATGAACAGCGTCGAAGCAACTTAGTATCTGACATGACCAGCTTTAGCTCTTTGGCATTACCAGCTTTTGACAGGCATTGGCTGTGACAGGATTTTGCTTTTGACATGACCAGCTTTGGTAGAAGGAAACTGTGTGTATAAATCATGTAAAATAACACATCAAACAGCGGTATAAGAATACTAAGATGTATAGAGAATGCATCTATTTCCTTGCATCCGATTTGCTGAGACGCTCCTGTTGTTCAGTGGTCTTTGCGCTGGCTTCTGATCTTCAGAGAGATAGAGGAAATAGGTTCCAATTGCGGTGAGGAGATCATGTTGTGTTTGCATTACGGCTCTCTCTCTCTCTCTCTCTCTCTCTCTCTCTCTCTCTCTCTCTCTCTCTCTCTCTCTCTCTCTCTCTCTCTCTCTCTCTCTCTCTCTCTCTCTCCCGGAAACAATGACCCTAGATTACAGACAGGCGACTCCACATGTCTCATTGAGTTCCTCACGGTATTTGTTAAACCCCGAACAAAAAAAATTACAGATTGTTGAAAGCGTTTATAGTCAAAGATCTTGTAACTCAACATGAATTTTCCGTCAGAAGAAACAAATTCTGTTATTATAAAAATGTCTCAAAATAATTATGAATTCAGTTCGTCAATGAGAGAATCAAAGGAAGCAACACACGATTATCAGTAAAGACGCGTTATGAAAGCAAATGACGAGTCCATGTGCAGTGCTATGAAAATTGTTATAAAAAACTAGTCTTAGTCTAAAAATGTTCTATAATCTCTGCAGTTAACGTCTGTCTCCCATTTCCAGCAGAAATGTTTCCAAACGAATGAACGTTCCTGTAAATGGAAACTTCCGAAGAAGCGTTAACGAACCAAGAAAGACAATTATTTTGTTTTTGATCTGTACGTTTAAATGAAGAATGAAATAAGCTTCAGAAGATGATAAATTTTATAATTTGCTGCAAAATAATATCCGAATATCGGCAAATACCAGATAGTTTTCCAAGTTAATGTAAGGAATCTAATATTTTTAAACATTTCTAGGTTTATGAAAATAGGAATTAACTTGTTAGTTCACTGAATGGGCATGTCATACTTGGGAAATAGAATATCGATTGAAGAGCTTCAATACGAAGGTAATCCTTTGGCAATAACCTCATCACATATCTTTAATATATTAAGCAGTATTATCAGGTTTTCAGGTATTTTTCGAAATTTTATTCATTTTTAAAGCATTTTATGTGCGCCTAAAGCGCGTGGTCATGTGTCATAAAATTACTTCTTCGAATAGATTATGTTTTTTCGTAAGATCCATCAGGCTTATTCGCACATTTTCCAGAATTCTGCGCAGTTCCTTCACGCGTTTATAATATTCTCAAAAATGTTTTATTATTTAAAATCAGTTACCGCTGAATAAATTTAAACCTAACAAAATATGAATGATCGTTAAGCAAATGAAAATAAATAATGATGAAAGAATATTTTCCTTTAAAAATGTCTGCTCAGCAAACGAAAAAATTTTTGTTACGTTGCGAATGCCACATTTCATTTGCATCCCAGTCACGACGGAATTCGAATTTAAGACATGTTTTCGACCGACTTTGTAAACTATTCCTTATACTACGCCAACACTTGTGGACTCACAATGAAATTATTTACTTACGATATTTTATTTAGAAAAATAATATTTATTTAATGAACTGCAATAAAAAACTTATTTTGCTTTCCTGTTTTTTTAATGGGATCTCGTGTTAGAAGTACCAAACTGTGTGTTAAATCATGGATGGCTTACTTATTTATAGGAGTGTAAAATGGAAAATAAACTTCTTTGGCGAGCCAAATATTTTTTTCGAGTTTTCTTCAAATTTCATTAAACCTGCACACTACCCCTCATCATTGTAGAAATATTCATATTTTCACACTGGTGATTTTAAAGGTGAACCGGATCCGATGTACTGAAATCTGTTTTTCACGATGAGATACTATGCTCAATCATTCCGGAATACAAAAATCAAAGCGCAGGTTCAAACCAGCAGTGCTTACATACCTAGTTCGCAAAGACTATAAAGTATTTGTTGTTACATTGCGTAGCCTAACAATTACAATTGTAATATTCTTCGTCTTTTCATTTCGTTGCTTGGCAAACATTTCTATGGACCTGGTGACCGAATTCGTGGTAGAAGTCCAACTTCTCAAAAAGAAACTTTTAACAGGAGGCCCCGCAACGTCACATTATTTATCGTACTCATTAAAAATTATCTATACACATTAACTCGACGCTTTAATAAGGATTCTTCGTGCGCTAAACAATATTTTAATTCGAAAAGCCTTTCAGCACGATAAGATATATTTAATAGTACAGTCTGTACTAAAAAATAGACATTTATAAGGCACAACAACTTACAAGATCTTTCAAAGCACCATGTGCTCCATCGTCAGGTATTTCAATATACATAAACAAAACAACGGATAAAAGCAAGAAGCATTTTCAAATTACGCGAGCACGTGATAACAATAACGATGTTTACATTAAATATAGTAGAAGTTTTGTCATGCGTTAAAGGGTTTCAACAAATGATACTATGAATTGCTATTGCATATGCGAAGAAAATATATACACATAGGATAATTAATAAGTTGACATTATTCGTCAAACTGTAAATGAATTATTAGGAGTTAAGTGTTGCTGGATAGGAGTATGCTGTTCTGGCCGCATTAACATGGCCCAAGGCACTGGAACGAAACGTGGAGTTTCTTCATTACAGCAGTCAGACTTGTGCGATAATATACATAAACTCTCAGCGAATCGAAGAGATCGCTTTGTACGATTTGAGCTCAGCACACTGGCATTGGTCCAGTCTGGTCGGTAGATACCTCTATTAACTAATCGTGCAAGAGAGGTAGCATCAGAGTTATTAGTAATTGAGTACTTGTGCTCATATATTCTTGTTCGCAATGGGCGTGCAGTGGATCCAATATATGCAATTGCTGGATCTTCTGGGTCAATAGGAATTAAGGGAATTTTGTAAACCCCATGTCTGTTGAGTGTGGAAACTTGGTCACGGTCTTTTTTCCACGATGGCTCGAATACTTTTCGTACTTTCACCAAACGCAATGTGGTGTTTTTTGCATATGTTCTTTAGTATTGTAGTGACTTCAGGTATATAGTCCATAGTGCCAACATATTTTGTAATTCTGGTTTCCCTTTGTAAGGTACTTTTGTGTAGACATTTCACTGATCGAGCAATTTTTTCAACGATCGTTTTATGGTAGCCATGCGCCATCGTAATCATCTGGATATGATTTAACTCATTTCTTCTAGCCTGGATATTGGAGGAGTGGGTGAAGGCTCTTCGGACCATGTACTCTATAGCTCCTAGTTTTTGTTTTCTTGGGTGCGATGAATTATGCGGAATAATAGCAGATTGTGTTTCAGGCTTTCTGTACACTGAATAGGATAAACAATTGGTATCTGGGTGTCTTTTTAGTAATATGTCCAAGAATGGAAGAGTATTACCATTTTCATGCTCAATGGTAAAATTTATGGAACTGTAATGTTTTGAGAGCTCTTTAGCAAACTCTTCAATTTTGTTTTTATGATGCGGCCAGAAAACAAGAATGTCGTCTACATATCTAATGTAGAGATCAGGCTTAAGTTGGAAATATTGTAAAACATTGTTTTCTAGGTCTTGCATTAACAATTCAGCGAGCACCCCTGAAAGTGGGGAACCCATCGGCGCACCTCCAGTTTGGCGGTAAATGGTTCCTTCATACCGGAAGAATGTGTGTTTCTGTACAAAACGTAGAGCATTTATAATTGCTTGGATTTCATTAATAGTATAAGAATTCAAAGCCAATAGACGGTTCTCAATAATGGAGTGTACATCTCCAATCGGCACATTGGAGTACAAAGAGACAACATCGAGTGATGCCATTGCAAACGGCTTTCCCTTTCGTAAGAATGGCTTAATGTTGTCAATTGCCTTAACAGAGCTATTAACTGAGTAGGAGGAACCTGTAGTTAATGGTTTGAGGAATTTTGCTAGAGCACTTTCGAGCTGGCGGGTTGGGCTTGCATATCCTGATAGAAGTGGGCGTACAGGAAGACCCTCCTTATGAGTCTTTACTTGGCCAAATAACTCAGGTATTCGAGGGCCTATAGTAGGGTATATATCCTTAGCAACATTTTCAGGTAAGCCTCCATGGTTTCTGAGTTTTGCCACTGCTGATACTGTAGATGAGGTTGGATCCGAAGATAGGATCTTGTGCGGTATACTCGCAATGGCATCATTCATCTTATTAACATAGTCTGCTTTGTTTAAGATGACAATTTGTTGCGTCTTGTCAGCTTTTAAGATGGAGATAGTTTCATCAGACTTCAATAACTTCAGCTGTTTAATCTCATTACAAAATTTACGGTCATCCGGTGTTCTAGACTTATTGGCTAACTTTTGTACGGATTTTGCCAGTTTATATCGTACGTGTTCTTTTTCAGTTTGAGGAATGGTTTCAACGATATTTTCCATCTGCGTAATAAGGTGACATTTATTAACTTTGTTTGTCGGGTAAGCAAACTTTAGTCCTCGTTTTAGAGCCTCAGACTGTGTGGGGTTAAGGACTAGGTTACTCAGGTTTAAGAATTGTGTCTGATATAGATCATTTGCATTTTTGCTCATATTCGATGGTTCTCGTTGAGATTCCACCTTGTCAGCAATGAGATTTCTTAGTTTTCTAATGTGTCTTTCTTGCATTGTAGCAACTCTCTGAAGAAGTTTAGACGTAAATAAAACCATAGTTCTATCTTGAATAATAGGGTGAGTGCAAGCCATAAAAGTTTTGTAGGCAGAATACGTGTTACGTTGCAGAATATTTATATAAGACCGCTTTCTTCTTATTTCGGCCGTTAGTCGTTTATATTCTGCTTTTTGAATAACAGTTCTATCGCGTATAGAAACTATATGGCATCTTATCCATAAGTACTTAGGAATAATTTGAAGGTCTCGGCAATTTATTAGAAAAGCAAGATGGGCTTCTTCTGTTACCAGGCGTCGCTTGCATTTGAAGAACATTTTTGCTTTCTCATCCGTCATTACAAATAGTTCGAAAACGAAGCAAATGTAAATAGAAGTTTTACAAGGCGTTGACTTTAATAAGGATTCTTCGTGCGCTAAACAATATTTTAATTCGAAAAGCCTTTCAGCACGATAAGATATATTTAATAGTACAGTCTGTACTAAAAAATAGACATTTGTAAGGCACAACAACTTACAAGATCTTTCAAAGCACCATGTGCTCCATCGTCAGGTATTTCAATATACATAAACAAAACAACGGATAAAAGCAAGAAGCATTTTCAAATTACGCGAGCACGTGATAACAATAACTATGTTTACATTAAATATAGTAGAAGTTTTGTCATGCGTTAAAGGGTTTCAACAAATGATACTATGAATTGCTATTACATATGCGTAGAAAATATATACACATAGGATAATTAATAAGTTGACATTATTCGTCAAACTGTAAATGAATTATTAGGAGTTAAGTGTTGCTGGATAGGAGTATGCTGTTCTGGCCGCATTAACATGGCCCAAGGCACTGGAACGAAACGTGGAGTTTCTTCATTACAGCAGTCAGACTTGTGCGATAATATACATAAACTCTCAGCGAATCGAAGAGATCGCTTTGTACGATTTGAGCTCAGCACACTGGCATTGGTCCAGTCTGGTCGGTAGATACCTCTATTAACTAATCGTGCAAGAGAGGTAGCATCAGAGTTATTAGTAATTGAGTACTTGTGCTCATATATTCTTGTTTGCAATGGGCGAGCAGTGGATCCAATGTATGCAATTGCTGGATCTTCTGGGTCAATAGGAATTAAGGGAATTTTGTAAACCCCATGTCTGTTATAAAAAACTATTAATAAATGGACTCAAAAAATAAGGCCAGTCTTACATGTCGGAAGACTGGCCTTCCAGCTTTCCAAATCGAATGGCCGGTGAGCTGCCTTTGAAAAAGAATATTTCCTTTGATCTGCGTTACGTCACGTATACATGTTATGCGTTGAAGTAAGTTTGCAACAAAACTCCCCGATTTTCTCCTCTGGTAATAGAATACCTTTATTTGACATTTTATTTGTGTCCTTGAGATGGGGCAATATGTTACTTACTTGCTATTATTCAAATAAATATTTTTCTTTCCGGAAAAAAGTAACCTTGGGGATTTGTATAAAAAGAAATCGTCAGAGCACATAGAAAATGCATGCTAACCGTGAAAAACTTAAAACGCAGAAAACCAAATAAGCATGAAATGACACGAGAAAACTGAACTGTGAGAATTTCGGCGATCATATGAGAGAGCATCAAATGTTTTCATTAATATTGAGAACACGCGACGCCATGTGTCCGGAAAGTACGCTGTGATATTTTACTAATATCGTGTGACAAATGAATAGCATACTGCGAGTGAGATGTTTCATAATTCTTATCACGTAATTTCGCGCACGTATGAAATAAATCAGATAACTTTCTGAATATGCATTAATAGCAGGAGATTCCTATCCAAGATCCCCTGCGTGCAAATCCGTGTCAAATAAAAAATACGGTTCAGTTTCAACTCAATCCTCAGGAACAATTATCTAAGCTGGTTATGATGCAGACATTTTTTTAAGTTTTTTTCTGGTGTTCTCCTTATCCCAAAATTAATGACCTTTGTTTAATACCTCTAATGGATCTGCCGCTGTAATAACAGACCCAATCGATTCGTCTTGTTGAGTTAAAAATTTCTGCAAAAATCCCATAAACTGACGAACAGTAACAAGAAAAATAACATGACTTTTACTTTTGGTTGATAAGGCTACATACCCTCATTTTCCGTAATCTGTTTGTTAATTAGAGTTGTCCTATTATTATCCTACTTTTTTTTCGTAGTGGTAAATGGAATATTTATTTGGTTTTAAAAAGTATTTGACTTTCAGTATAATATCACAAAAGATAATATATTAATAGTTTCCATAACTTGGGTTGATTAATCTTGATAAGAAATGTTCATATGACGAGACTTCAATCCCGATTGTTGACCAAACTCTTAGAGAAACAAGTCCTTGTTCGTTCCCTCTATGGTTTTTTGATAGTCACTGAGATACGCAATTATTATACTATAGATTCTGAAGTGTACTACAAAGACATTAAACTTTTGCCACCACCTTTGTGATGACATTGGAATCTTTTCCCAATTTTTTCAACTCAGTAAACGTAGAGCGCTTTATGATGAAAGCACTAGTAACAAAAATTGGCATTGCGAAATTTGATTGTTTTTCCAACAGATAAACTCACATATTTTTTCTTTCTCTCATGTTTTGGTTTTGCTTTGAAAAGGGCTTTAAAAATATACATAACACAAAAGAAACTAACACAATGATTTGAGTTGCGTAGCAAAATACTCTTAATAAACAGATCCAAGTTACTTCAACGGAGAGAGTTTCAATAGGTATCTTCAATTATTGTTTCGAATCTGACATAACATGCCAGATTTGACTTTGTTGTTTACCGTGTTAGACTTTCAAAGTGTCACGTGTATTCTTCATGGGCATTGCTGTTGGCAGAAAATAAATGCATTACGTCTAACTTTGGAAATTAAATTAAATATGGATTCCTAGAATGGCCGACTGAAAAAGTACATGCTTGGTAACAATGGTTAAGTCACTAAAATTATAAGAAACATATTAACACTAAGAACAACAGGGCGAATTAAATATAAGTGAACGTACCGCTTACGTTTTATCCTCATTGAAAGAAATCAGAATCACAACTTTCTTCTTTTCGTGAAAAATGAATCCTAGCGAACATATTTCCCTTTCCCGGAATTCAAATCAACACACGATGTCTCTCCAATTAAACAAGTACTTTTATATTTGTATAAATTTTCTTTTTGGGTTGACTGGCGACACCCATGAAATGTTTTGCTAAATCATTTAAGACTTGAACTTGTCTCCGTATATCTGAATTCTTCTGTTTCGTTATTCATTCAGTAATTCAGATTTCGACGGATATTCAAAAACGTTATCAGCCTAAAGATTAACTCATTCTAAAATGGAAATATCAGTTGTATGATTTATAAATTTCGAAATGGGTTATTCTTTTCTTAGAAGCACTAAAACGTAGAATTTGATGCAAATTCTACGTTTAGATAATATTTGCAAAGCTTTGATTTCCGAACAATATACGTCTCGTGCTAAAACCCGATAGTAAACTGAAAACCGTCTAAGCACGATATATGAGATGATAAATTAAAATACGTTATTAAAATTAAAATACAAATGGGATTTTTGAGACCCCGCCTGCAGGGTCCACCTTCTGACTAAAGGACAAATGGAACAAATTCGCCAAAGCCGCAGTTTTATAAGTATAATGTGACGAAACGAATCATGATCTGCGCATGTCCACACACTAAATCGAACGTTGTCATAGTGATTTGAGATATACTAAAAAGTTGTAACATATGAGAATATCGGCATTACAATACCCACAATTAACGTAAGTGCAATGCACCACTGCAATTTGAAGTAAAAATGAAATTATTAACATATACATGTATGTTTTTCAGCTCAAAGTAATGTTCCAATATAAGGAGACCCTTCTAGTAATATCGACTATAACCTCCAGGGCCAATCTCCACAGGAACTGTATGAACATAGGTTTTCCGTCATTACAGCAGACAGAGTTCATTTTATAAATGTATAGGCTCTCAGTAAACAATACCTGAGATTTAGATGAAGATGCGGCAAGAATATAGGTTTTCCCCATGTTGGTTTGTGAGTCCCATTAAACATTTGCCGGGCTAATGCTGTAGAAGTCGCTATATTATAAATGCCATATTGATGATCTGACAATCGGGCTTTGAGTGTACGAGCTATAGAGGCAATGCAGAAAGAGTCCTCCTGATCGGTGATACGGGATTTAAGAGTGATTTTATAAATGTCATGCCTATGTAGATCTTCTGGTCTATATGGGTTCTTTCTGATGATGGAAAATATATTTTTAGTCTAGAGTACAAAGTTAATGCTAAAAGGTCGTCAAGCGGATTGAAGGGAACTGGAAATGTTAGAGTTAAATGATATTGATCCCACGAATCTGAATGAGTGAGATTCCCGAAGTAAGGAAGAAAAATGGGTCCAAAACATCTCCGATTCTTATGTTCAATTAAATGCCTGAAATACCAAAATGACGTATCAATGTCCTTGATAGGATTAAGTTCGACATTTCGAATGGCGGGGTTTTAATTTTAATAACGTATTTTTATTTATTTGACCCGAAAGGAGAAAGAGGAAAGTTTATAACAGGTAGGGTGACTAGAAACATTCGGAATAAGAATGGGAAGTGAAGTTTTCCTATACTTTCCGCCTTAAAACTAATTCATAAAATCTATTATTTTAGGTTTAACAATACTATTTATCTTCAATGTTTCGGAGCTACTATGGGGTCAACATTTTCTCTTCTTCTCGCCGAAGTCCTTTTGTAGGATCTGGAGGCTAGGATTCTGTCCACATGCCGTATTAATACACTCCTGTTTATGCGGTATGTGGATGATGTTTTGGTCTTCTGGCCCTCCACCTTCTCCGAATTAGAATCGTTTGTCAATTCCATTTCATCCTCCTAACCGTCATTGAAATTTACCACCCAAGTTGAGATTAATTGTCGGAACTCCTTTCTGGATGTCATTCTTACTCGTACCTTTAATTCGTTTTCCATCTCTTTTAGTGTTTAGGTAAAAAAAAAAATGCAGGAGGAATTTGCTTGCTTCCTGCTCATAATTATTCACATTTATGTCGAATTTCATCAAATTTTTCGACATCTCCTTTTCCAATAATCAGATCTGCAGAATTTTTTTTTTTACTATTTTTAAAGGAAACATACATTTTAAAGATTATGTAATGGGTATGTAATTTGAAAAGACGTGAGTATGTATATGTAAAGAGTGTGTAATTTGAAATTTCATTGAACACACAACCTTGTCACTACAGGACGTAAAATGTATTAATGTTTGTCCTATATCTGGCTGTGTAAGCGCCGGTTGAAGTAATAAATACTCTTTCATCCGGTAACACGAATGATACACGCACGTACTCACCCAAAGACCTGGCTAACGATGACACGCAAAAACATCTTTCGCATCAGAATAGTCCTTTGAGAAATGCTTGGTAACGCTTATTAAAAAAGGGTTATACAACACCAGGTAATTCCAAACAACGAATGCAGTGGTGCGCTGATCGCCGTTAGTGGACATCTCAGGGGTGGAAGAGAGGCGGGTGGGTTGATGAACCATGCTATTAGTTCTTTCTTTCGCATGGGCACATTCGCGTGTGGCGTTCTCTCATGGAACGCTGTCAGGGAGCTCCATTCTCCCTACATTTTATAGGGAAGGTGATCAGAGAAAGAGTGTGGGATAATGTTTTGTTTGTATTTTGGAGAAATCTGTATTTTGGTTCCACTTTGTGGCGCCCTCCAGGCTGGCAGATGGCCGAGTACGAAGATACCCTGAACACCCTGGCACCTTCTTTTTTGGCAGTAATTCGGCTCATGTCTTTCACTGCTTCAACAAGTTCGAGAATTTTGCCACACTTGGACAATTGTCGGGATATGATTTGAAGATCAGGACGTTTACGTATCGGAATGGCCGGCAATAAGTGTTGATCTTTATCAGATAGAGTGTCTGTGGAACAAACTGGGATTTAAAATTCATCACTCTTCCGTTAAGTCCTTTATCTAGAGCATCACTGTATTAAGCTTTACAGAAAAAATGCGCAAAAATTCCGATACAGACCTTCCGGCATCTCGTGGAAAGCTTGTGTTGAAACATCGGTGATGCCAGAAATTAACGAATTATATACTGATCACGGGAATTAAATTATTTTGTGTTTGATGGACCTAAATGTTTGAACACCTTGTCGATGTATTGCATTTATTAAGTCATGCTTCCCGTTATTATGTCAACAAAAAGGGTTCCACAGATTTCCAAAATTAAACTTGGGTACAGACTTTCCAAGATTTTATATTTATATTATATGTTAAGAAAAAATAACCGATAATTATTAAATACAAGAAGTTTCTGGTACGCTTAGTGAAGCGTCTCCGCGATCACTCTTTTTTGTTTGAATGCCCCAAAATGTGCAAATATTTCCCCAACATAACTACTTCGAAGCTCTCGTGAAAGAAACAGCAGAAATTATCCAAATGCTTGTGTGCCATTTCCGAATCATCAGGGATGCCCGGCTGAACAGTGGTTTGAAACGGCCGTCCTCCACAGATTCCCCAATAGAGGCCAATTACAGGCTTGAATAAGATGCGCGATGTAAATGCTTTTCCCAGTAGAATGTGTCACTCTATCTCGGAAGACGCCAACACGCTGAAATTTTTTCGTGATGCAGTACTCCGAATGTTTCTGCAATACGGAAATTCTGGCAAAACCGCAAGCTTTCGAATAAAATGCTGAAATGTAGCAGCCTTTGAAAGTCAGTAAAAGTACTTCTAAATGTGTAGGAGACGGAACCGCTTGCTCGCAATACTCCCTCTGCTAACGACATGACATAGGGATCAATGTCTTGTCTGTTGACCCTTCAGTGATCATACTTTGAATATTATTTTAGGTAATCCTAATGGATCTATATCTAAAAAAAAATGAATTTCTAAAAGAGGTAAGGAAGTAAAAGTTTGTGGAGGAAGTAAAACTTGAAATTGGGCGAAGTAAAATAGCATAATTTCCAAAAACAACAGGAAAATTTTAATTCTGAGATAAAAAATAAAGAGAAAAATGATTTTAGAAAAATAATAAACAGTACATTACAATTTGCATCAGTTCAAACCTACAGATATATATTTTCAACTTTTAAAGGAGCTGATAAAAACCTAAGAAATTACCACTGAGTAGAAAACACGAATATATATACCTTGTGGCTTTTGCTACCAAAGTTTGTCACCTGACACTAATCCAAATGTTATAAATGAGGTCTCCAAGATTTTCTTGACACTCATGACAGGAAATTCGTGGAGCAGTTAAAATTTGACTCTTATGGTAGCGGTGCATTACAATGTACTATGAGATGAGAGCCAGTTGTTTCTTTCAGCTTCTATGGTTGAATTACTCTGCAAAATTCCATTGCAAATTAAAGAAATATTATATATAGAGATATTAATTCTCAGCACGTAATTTGAAAAAAAAATTAATTACTTTAAAATATTTTTAGCTATCGTTGTTCCTCATTTTTCGAAAGCGAATGCTTTTCGCGAATAAACTAAATGTCAAAAATTAATACTCCCTTTGTAAAGGTTATGTTCCAAGGGCATATGGATGAGCAGAATTTCATTTAGTCCAAAATAATTAATTTCATATTGACATCTATCCTATCCGACATTGAAGCCAGCCGCACTATCATCAAAATTATCTTGGAGTACTTCGTAGGTGTTACGTACAGTGAACTAAAGGTATTTCGAGGAAGTTTTGAATTGAAAAAATACATTAGTTTAATTACAGCTTTGAAAATCACATTCCAAATAACATTTCAAGTTAAACACATGCTTCTGTCCCTTTTTCTGTACAAAGGATCTTTCGTTCAATAAACTTTAATGAAATAGCAACTCGGAATCCTTTCGAGTTGCTAAAGGAATTATTTCGAGTTGCCAAAAGCAGTTCTGCCTTTTTAACGATTTATTTAGCACCTTAAGGAATGAACACACGCATATACTCACACATCACCATCATTGGCAATCATTGTTTCATCCACTGATGGACGTGGTCTGTCCAAATTTCTTCCATATTCCTTCGGCATATTTTCGTACTTCATCGATCCATCCATCTCCCATGTGGTTTTCTTCTGAGTCTTTTTCTGGCCCTTAGATTTTTGCTTAAATTTTCGGTTGTCCATCGGTGATCTTTTCTTCTGGAAACATGTGCACCCCATTGCCATATCAGAGATGTTATTCTGAAATGGCAATGGGTTGAAATGCTGGCAGAAGGGCCTTATTTTTGAAGTTTGAAATTTTGTTTCTCCCAACTGTTCAAAAGGTTTCACCATGTGAGAAAATAAATCAGTTATTTCTTTTTATTCCAATCTCATTAGATTTAGAGGTCGCTTCGAGAGCTGTAAATACGAGTATTACTATATTACTCATTACATTAATTTGGGTGGTAATTTTATTACACCCTAGATGGCACTCTGGTCACTCACCATCTGGCAATACAGCCAAAATATGTTGTGTTAGGCGACCACAAGGTGGTACTTCTGTCAAACCACTAGCCGGCGCTGTAGCATTATTCAATGGAGTCAGTTCTGCAACAAGTTTTATATCCCGATTAATTTCCTCATAAATGCGCACCTCGCTTGATATCTGTTGAAATAAAATGTAAGCATCGGTTACCTCCAGCTTTTCTCTATCAATCGAAAAATTTACATTTCTCGTAAAAGAATTGTACAAAAGTTTTGTCTTCTGAAAATTCATTCTAAATCCGACTTCTTTTCTCTTATCAGAAAGTTTCTGGTTTATATTCAGCAGCCCCAGAGCGGCAGTTGCAAAGTGACTACGTCATCTGCGAAACTAAAGCACGTTGAATAATCTTCATTAATCTTTATCCCCTTATTTTCCCAGTTCAATGATTGAAAGCTTACCCCGAGCTTTTCAACATCGTTGATAGACACTTTCCAATGTGACCCTTTCGGGTGGACTGAAACGCTAATATCAATCATAGTATTGTTTTCTTTACAGTTATTAGGCGAGTTCACCAGGAATGCGTCTTCCGGTGCTATGTCCTGTACAAGTTTGATGTCTATGGCCCAGATAAAGCGGATAGTGTATCGCACTGGTGGAATTCATGTTTTTGTTTCACAGTAGAGAATAACTCTTGAATTTATTTTTATTAAATATTGACATCAATTTTATTGAAGAAGATATATCCTTGTATTTAAAAGGTGATACAGACTACATAGGAGTTTTATTGGTATTGATATAAAGCTAAATTTGCTCAAATATTTTATTTTGTTTCGATATTTAATGGTCTGCATGATCAATCGGTGCTGCTTGATTAACTCACAATAAAAATTTCGGTGCAGTGTTTCAGGAGAAGCTACATAGAAGGAATCATTGACAAGTGCAACATTCATCCACACACAGGGTCATCGCTGACCGACTTTGGCGGAACGGTTAAAAGCCTGTGCTTCGGGTTCGGAAGGCATAATAATAATATAAAAACATGAAATTCTTACCCGAACAAAAAACAGGTAACTAGTGACAGAAAATGCAGTGAAGAATAGAGAAAACTTAAAATATATTCAAACATTTGATTTTTTTTAATTATCCTGATTTTTTCATCTTATCGTTCCTTTTGCTAAGTAAAATTAGATGTGTCCAAGTTTTGGCCTTGGTTTAAAACAACGAATAAACTTCAATTTACTGCTGCGCGAAAAATGACTTTTTCACAGAACCATATTTTGAGCGTTCAGATTTCTTAAATTTAGTCGTGCATTACACAACTTCTCCCAAAAAAGAACAAGTAGAAAGAAAATAAAAAGTTAAGATTACATATATATATGTATTTAATTTTCCAAATAAAATAGTGTCACTTTAATTTTCACAAATAAATGTAATAATTGAGCGTAATAAATGATCACATCTGAAATTTATTCCTTGAAGTACCGACATAATCGAGTTCAGACGAAAACGCAGAACTCAGTATTGCATAATTTGTGAAGAATGAACCAACCAACGAGATTTAACAGTATTAATTTATATTTTTGTTCAAAGATTTGTGCATCTTACCATTGTCTTACCCAGTACTACTTCATTTTAACACATATATAGCATTTTCGTATACAAGAGCATATCAGTCAAATTCATGTTTATGAACGTGTGCATGAGTGTATGAGCTCAAAACGTAAGTTATTCTTTGAAAATAAGGAAACGTTATATCGCTGTGTATATTTTTATGTTATATATCTTTTAAGTTACATTTTTGTACCACGAAAAAGGCACACACGTTTTGAACAGTATAAATTTATAAATTAAAGATGATCTTCCCTTTTGTTATTACCGAAGAGCAATGCTGCCTTCGGCTTAATGAAGGCGTATATATACAGAATGATCGAAACGGAAATTTTCTTGGCGTGGAAACAAACATGTATTGGTGAAGAAAACAACTATTCCTGTAAGTGCGGTATCAGACAATAGACAGAGAAGTGTGTACTTCAGTTACAAGGACGACAGGTGGTGGAGAGGAGGTACAGCAGCGGAAGTAGAAAGCGGAAGAAATCACGAGAGAGACGAGGACGATGAACAGTGAAGGCTACGTTGTTTATAGTGACTTTAATTTACTATCTCTCGTAACTAATATTTATATGATGCCTTTCGCTGTTTACTCACCTTCAAATGGCAAGTGCAGTAACCCTTCGCAACAAAAACTGAGTGCTTTTTACTGTTACGTATATGGCGCGATACATATATCTTCGGATGAAAACTGTTTGAAAAAAGCACTTCATTTCTTGTAACGTGTTGTTATTCACCCAGCATACAACTCTTCTCTTTTAGACAAGGCACAAAATTCCGGAAACAGAAGCCTTGTGATGCACCCATTACGAAAAAATTCGCCAATGTTCCGCTTTTCAGTAACTTTCCCTTCAAAATTTCAGAAGTTCTAAAAATTTATTATTTCAAAATGATTCCTAAAGCCACAGCATAATGAAATTCTTTTGATCAAAGTACTATGTTGAAGATAAAAACTCTTTATGAAATTTATCAAATTCCATGTGAATGTGGCCTTTCGTATATTGGACAGACCCGTAGCGCCTTGCATATTTAATTGAGGGAACACGAAAGCTATGTTCGGAAATGTTACTACAGAAGTCGCCATTGGCGAAACACTTACGAAAATAATCATACATTTCTCTTTCAGAAAACGAAACTAATCGTCAAGCAAGATTCAACCACTAAAAAAGATAGTCTTGATTCTTTCTATATCCGAGGATAATTTTAAACGTTTTGCACACTGTGGGTTCTTACGACAAAAAAATAAAATTATTTTACAACGTACCTTTTCAAGCCTTCGAAATAATCTCCATTTTCCTTATGACAGCGGCCAAACGTATGGGCAAGTCTTGTGTCCCAGTAAGGTCACTTTCGTTGTTAAGGAGTATGTTTACTCGGGTTACCACATCCGACACATCCTGAATAGTACCGAATCATTTCAAGCGGAGTGCCTTAGGCAGTTTGGGGAAAAAGTGGTGAACTTAAGTCTGGGTATTTAATCTGATTGGATTATTTTGTATTTCCCGTGGGGAAGCAGTACCTATCCACACCTTCCCGGAATGTCTCTTACCGTACGTTCAACATGCTGCCTTACATTTTAATAAGAAGCAAAACGTAATAATCTGAGTTCCATGGTCAGATTATTGTTTCATACTGGGAGTGACAATTGAGTAGTCAACTCGAGATGTGTGTGGGTGTGTGTGATCAGTTCTATGTAACTGTTGAGATTGAAAATTTCAGAACAAGTCCGAATACAGAAGCTTAAGTTACCACAAAAGAAAAGCTTTCAGTGACAGCATTACCAACCGAAATTGTGAGATAGAATCTGAAACACAAATTCTGAAACAGGTAAAGATAGATTTAATAATAATAAAAAATTTTCTGAACGTAAAACTGATATATTTTTTTAAACTATACGTTTTGTTTAAATGATTGAGAATTGTATCAAAAATATATCATTTAATCTTTATTTTTCATAAAACGCGAAGCTATTCTGTTTAAATGCATATCTCAAATTTAGTTTTTTTTGTTTGTTTTGGGATTTCACGACCACAATGATGAACTCGCATGGAACAAATTGAAAAACGATATCTCGGCGAAGAATCAGAACCACTGGAAAAACGCATGTCACACTTATGACATCCAGGATTGTAACTTGATTTTAGTTTGGCCAAAAGACAAAGCCTCAAGGCAACAATGAAGAGTATTATAGTTTATTTTAATCTCAAACGAATAAATCTTTTATGCAAAGTTCTTACTAGGATTAAAACAATATCCTGTTTTTAATTACGCATTTGTAGTAAGTTATTACCTTTAAAGGCAGATCGATGCAGCTTCTGGTGTGGGAGTTACGGGAAGTATAGCAGGTCTGTTTGTAACGTATATTCTATTTTAACTTTCCTTTGGAGTTTCTTTTTCTATGTAAATTTGAGTTCGCTCTCTTAGACATTTTTAAAACTTAACTTTATGACTTTTCCCTCAAGCAAGATTAATGTCAACACACTGATGTCGTAACAAGTGACGCAGGTGAGGCCGGATGGAAATGATATATAAAAAGGCAATGAAACGGTTGTTTACAATGGTTTGATGATTGCTGTTATTGATGAGATACATGCTGTTGTACAATGATAAGGGCCTTAATTCAGTCGCGGCGCGAATTTCCGCGATTTTTTCGCGCATTTTAGTGTT
This sequence comes from Macrothele yani, assembly GCA_039090855.1. Taxonomy (NCBI): domain Eukaryota; kingdom Metazoa; phylum Arthropoda; class Arachnida; order Araneae; family Macrothelidae; genus Macrothele; species Macrothele yani. The sequence goes on along the minus strand of CM077033.1, from coordinate 50,753,663 downwards.
TTTTTCTGTAATTTCGCGAATATCAAACATATCCCACAAATTTCAATTTTTTTTCTATTTTTGCCTAATTTCTATCATGATTTTTTTGACTAATGTATTTTTCATAATTAAATAATATTAATACTGCCATCCTTAGAATTTACGCGAAAAATATACCGCAAAATAATCCAAATCGACAGTCCAACGCATAGCTTTAAACCTTGAATTACCTCTCAAGATTGTTCGGTACAAAGATATTCGTTTCGAACAAGCTTGACGGGTAGTTAAAGGTCACATGCAATCTGTTGAAGAGTGCACACGTAGTCTTCTGTGATTTCCCCGCACTACTCGTGAATGAGGTTTGCGACTTGCCGAACTAGTAAATAGAAAACCTATGTCGTCAGCTCTGTTAGTAATTTTAGCTGAAAAAGCAGCTCATAGAAAAAAGTGATTTGCAGACTCTTAGTTTATAAAACATGTGCTTTCGTCAGAGTAGTTTATGAAGTTTCTAGATATTATTTTTTTTAATTTTGGGAATGATCCACGTGAGTAATAGGAGTGCATCTTAAAGATGCAAGCAGTACAACAAGGGAACGTTTCGTCTGAAGAAAGATCTATTGTTCTGTTCCTGTTTCAACATACCAGTGCAGTTTTCAAGAAAGGACAATTGTGAAAAGCATTCAGCAAGCATGCTTAATTAAAAGCCGTGTCTGAACAGGGAACCGAAAATAATGCAGAAATGTGTTAATGAATTAATTGAAAAAAAACTGCACAAGAACAGCATCGCTCAATGGAACTTTCGAAATTAACTGGTGCCGTTTGTACAGCTAACATCCCACTTTCCAAACTTTATAACCCTATATTAAAACATTACTTGGAAAATTGGTATAAAAATATTGGTAATATTCCAATTGCAATTTGGATTTGGAAATGATATTTACCAAGAATAAATAGTATTCACAAGCAACAAGTGAAATATTTTTTTAAATCAGTATCCGGTGTAAGCATCGTAGAATACAAAACAACTGATTCAGAAGATAGATATATTTTGAATATTCTTGCTGTTCCATCAGATGAACCGAATGTTAAAGCCTGCAATGATGAAACCTTTTTGAATTCAATCTTCCTTAAACCTATCAGTTTGGAATCCCTAAACTTTAAAGCAGCCAGAGAGGCAATACTTCAGTGCGGTAATAATAGTGAGACAGCTTTAGCTAATAAAACCACTTTTGTGACAGACAATGCATCTTATATGTCCAAAGCTTTGGGGACAGAGGTCTGAAAAACACATTTTTAAATTGAGTTCACGTCACTTGCAATGTGCATCTTTGTAATCTTTTGGACGAAATTTGTCAGAATGAATTTGAAAATGTGAACTCTTTAGTACCTTCTGTGAAACGTGCCTTCACAGCTTGTCCATCCCGTAAAGGACGTTTTCGACTATATTTGCAAGAGAAGGACAAAATACCTTGCTTATCACCAGTACATGTGCAGACTAGGTGGAACAGTGTGTTGGAGGCCGTGATTTTTCACTGTAACTATTCAGCAGACTACGCAGAGTTTTTTGAAAAAGACAACAGCAGCAGTTGTTTTGTGGATAAAATCATTCGGTATTGTCAAGAAAGGGATTTAAAAGAAAATATGTAGCAACATAAGGTTCAAGCGCTGCATATTTCCGGACAGTTCACTTTATTTGAAAAACAGCAGATTTCCGCGCACAAAATATATATTGAAATGTTGGATATCGCCAACAATCTTCTTAGCAAGAGTCAAGACTGAGATTCCGTCGCTGCAAAAAAGCTCTATCCACTGGTTATGAAAAAACTAAGCATTATTTTTTTGAAGATTAAAAGCATCGATTTTGTCAGCCAACCACGAATCTCTTCAAAACATGTAGGGTGTTTGATCCCGATCAATTAAAGTCTTTGGACCTTTCAGACGACGAAAATTTGTTTGTTTTTAGCCCATTCCTATGGTCGAAGATGAGGACCAACTAAAATGTGAATTTGATTCATACGTATAAAGCGAGTGTAAAATAATTAAGTATCAGCGAAGGTTTGCTAGACCTCTGGAACACGGAAAAAGGTCGTTTTCCTAAGATGCATGATGCCGCCATCCGTTGTCTGTCAGTAACCACAAACAGTGTCGATACTGAACTAGCCTTTTCTGAATTAAAAAACGTGTTGCAGGACAACAGAAAGATCATTAAAGAAGAAAATCTGTGTATATACAATCTAATGCATAAAAATGCCGTTAACCTTAAATGAAAATCTTGATCTCGTGCAACTGCGTTTATAACATTGCCATAATTTGAATACTTTATAAATGTAAGTATCAATTTTAAAAACTTATAATACTTATTTAATTACGTACTGTTTCAGTTGAATTACTGCTTCGTACCTTGGTAGACCTTTTTTTTTTGAAATATTAGTGTATATTATCAGCAGGAAACTTATCGCGAAATTTCATAATTTACCACGTGACTGCACCGCGAATTTTCCCTTTTTTTCAGCCATAAAATTACTACCATAATCATTACTATTCGACTTACAAGTGAGCCTCACAAAAGGCATTTTTCGAATATGATAGTAGTGGTGCTAGTACACTGTGGGAAAAAAATTCAGATAAATGAATTTCCATATTAAATTATTTTACTGAGAGTATCTCATTCTTATGTAAATGAAAACATATCGATGATTTGCGTTTGGATACAGCAAAGATTTTCTTTTGAATACAGCGACTATTTAGAAACGCAGATTTACGGAAAGAAAATACTACGATCACAACAAGTACATTCTTGCAAAAAACGCAGAAGTACTGCTTATCTCTACGTTTGAACATTTGTCCCACTTTAGTGGCACAGTGGAAGGAGCGCTTCCCTTCTTTTAAGCGACCAATTTATCATTCTGCTTTTAATTGTCAACTCAGTTGAACAAGTTTTATTCCAAATATCGAAATTTCCGAGTGATACCTTTGACACGAACAAAACAAGTTAGTAAAATGATGCAATGCAATGGTTATAATAAGCTTTCAAACATAACAGAAATTATAACTCAAGTTATGATTATAATGGTTGTGGAATAAATCTCACTCCTGTGCCCTGACCTTTGACCTTATTTTGATGATATTAAACATAATTCAATTGCCACCTTAGTTGAACTAGTTTTATTCCTAATAAAGACATTTGAAAGTGATACTTTTGACACAAACAGAAAAACTGCATCTCGATTCGCACTTTACATGTCAATCACCATCTATAAAATTCCAGGGTGATATTTGAACCAACGCGACACTTATGATACCTGTTCACTGCAGCATTATTCCATTCCACACTTGGGAAAACGGAATTCCTTAACTAAGATGTAAGACTTTTTAAACCTACTATCTTGCCCATTATTTTAGGAAATGTAAGTCTTTTAAGATATTGTACGCGAATGAGAAATTTTGGAAGAGTGGGTTCACTAAAACTGCAACATTTTGACAATCCACAGATAACTATTGAGATTTTGACATTGCCATACTAGGCGGAGAGTGGTCTAAGCGCTGACTTCTCATCATTCGTCCGTATAGGGTCCGGGTTCGAATCTCGGTGATGAAGGGATGTTGTGTTGGTCCTACGGCACTGGTTCTTTCCCTTCTCTGGAACCAGTGGCAATAAATTAGGGACAGGCGACTGCTTATAGCCCATTGAGTTGCTCACGGTGGTCGTTAAACCTCCAATAAAAAAAATTGACGATCGCGACAAAAAAAAATTAATTCTTATACATTTTCATTAAAAATGCCATATTGGTGTATAAATGTGCTGTAAATAATAGAACGTAATGAAATAAAGGTGCATGAAAAATGAAAATGTAGTATGAAAAAACCAACAACGTTGTATGTTAATAAAAAAACTGTGGGCTGTATTTCAAATGCAATATATTTTATATTTTCATTGAAATAATCTTTTCAACAAGTATTGTAAGCTAACTTTAAATAACCGTAAGCTGTAACCTGTTTTCAACAAATTACCGTATCAGCAATTTCTCAGTTACATGAGTACCATGTGTATTTTCACTGCTGAAAGTGCTTATGAAACACAAGAAGTTCTACCACCCTAAGCAAGGAAGAATGAACGCGCTCATCTCGTCCAATCAAAAGATTTTTCAACATCGCTTGTCACATTTCAGGATGTGGTTATACGGTATGTGCGGTGTTAAATAAGTTTTTCCGGTTCTTATTACGGTTCCTTTATCGGGATTCTTTGATCAGCTACGTACTGCTTGTCAGCGACTGTTCTATAAAAACAAACTAAATGTCAGTTGTTTTCTTTTAGTTTTATCATGACCGTGTTTTTGGAAAGACCAGGATAAATGGTAGTGGTGAATTTACGCTTGATCCCTCACATATTATTGCCATGCGATAAAGTGCTCGTATAGCTTAACAGCCCACCTAAAGCCACACCTAGTGATCAAGGATTCCGTATCTGCACCTCTGCCCATTTAAAGCTTCACCATAACAGATAGAGAGCTGTTTGCGCTCATTGGACTTGATGCGACCATTGACAAGTACATCAGCACATCTGTGATGATGAATTTCTCGGACGTTTTGTAATGAATAACAATTTCCATCATCTATACAGATGAGAACACGACGGCTGTCATTTTTTAATCTAAATCTGGATACATCGGAGAAGGTTGATATTTGTCCATTTTTTTGTCCCAGTTCCGATGCTGCCTGCATCTCAGTATTCTGCTATACCTTGTTAACAGATAATGTGGGATGGAAGCTGTCCCACAGCTAACGTATATTACTTATTCGTTAAAGCTGTATGTATAATATGTTTTTTGGCCTACCAGCCGCAGACAGCTCTAGAACAAGTACTCTCGCAGGCATCGACCTTAGGCATTGATTTGTGTTTCGCTGTTAGTGCCGTACACCTATCATCCTGAGCTGTTGTAATCTGTGGCCGATTACCACAGGTTGACGATTAAAATCTCCGATGTCCTCGTACCTGCTCCAAAGGCTGGATACAATAGACATTTCTTCTAGTGGCTCAGGCAATATTATGTGCGTCTGTCCTGATTCCAACAGTCCAAAAATCATACCTGCCTCCATCTCGACCGAAGATTTGATGATCAAAAAGATACCTGCGCTCACATCCGCTCGGGAGAAAACAACATGATAATATGAAACTGTAATAGGTCAGTTAAATAAATGTGAATTACTGAAGAAAGCGGATTCGTTTAAAGCAATAAGTACAAATAATATACTTAGCCAGCCGTCTGGATCCGAGGGATAATTATTTAATTTTGTCTTTGGGTTGATCTGTTATCTCAGAGCTTTAATGTCCTGATTATATTTTGTACCCAAATTTCATCAAAATTCAATCGAAAATGATTTGATGTTCTGTCTTTGTGTGTTGGAAGACTAAAAGGAAAGAATTCGAAATAAATATTCATGGTGTTCTTAATTAGAAAACACTGGGATCTCAATGCATGGGTGAATGGGCAAATTGTATAACTTCTAAGACATTGGGATTTCCGTCATATTGTACTAATCTTTTAGCCCACAAGAAGGCACAAAATCACTAAAATGAACTTTTGTAAAACGTACAAATGGGACACAAAATGCTACTAAAAGTTTCGCGGGAAACTTGAAGCGTGACCAAAGTGAATACCCAACTTTCAAAGAGTGAAAACAGCCTCCTAAAAAATAATTCCTAGAAAAAATAAGAGTTTAATTAGAAGAATGAGCAAACAAAACATAAAAACGACTTACCATGCATGAGAACTGCATGGTACAAACCATCTTCTCCTTTGGGGTGCAAGAAACTAACTGCAGGAGCATGTCTATTGCAGCACCATGTAGCGGCTAACTTTAAAACTTTCCTTGTGGGGTAACTAGTGAAGTTCCCTGAGTAAACTTCAAAAAGCAGATTTAATGCTCTGAAAAAACCGCTTCGAGTTTGAGTTTTCAGTGCAGACCAAAACAATAAAATGCTCTTCCTGGGAGCAAGGAAATTTTATCTCTGCTCCCAAGAGTTAAAAGAGTATTATATAACCTAATTAGCAGCATTCCTCTCAAACCTTTGAAATTTAAGTATTGCTATTTTTTTGGGCTTTTATTTTTATAAATATTTTTAAGAAATTTTTTCTTAGGGGTTTTATGCTTTTTTTGTGTAATTTGTTTTAATTATAACCTTTTTTTGACAATCAAAGGAGAGGGAAGGAATATTGTATTATAGGTTCCTTAATTGATTGTTGACAACATCATTACCTAAACCTCTAAAAATTAGCTTTAATTTAGACAATTCATTCGGTCAACAAGATTTAAATTAAATTAAGCCTTCCATCCTAATTCTATTCTTGTGAACTATTTTTCTTAATGCCATTTTTAAGAAGTTTCTAGGTACTTTATTTTCGAGAAACTATTTGATTAAAATGATAACATGTTTTACTAGTTCAGACTGTAAGCCACATATTCTGGAAAGCCTTAGAACTTGTGATATAAATACATTTTCTATTACTTTATTGGAAAAATTGCTCCTCCACGTACCATATTTGACAATTTTAAATTTAAACTAATTTCTCCTATCATAAAAGCTTATGATTGGGTTACCTGCGTTGAGATTTATAGCTAAATCTAAAAATCAAGGACTTGGTAATTACCATTGGTTTTATTAAGTTTAAGGCATATAGGATAAATAGCTGCAAAGTCTTTTTTGATATTTCCTGAATTATTAAAGTAAAGTAGGTCATCAATGTACCTGTAGGTATGAGAGTAACTTTCCTGATTGGATGAATTTAACTTCATGAATTTAAATTGTTTGAAGAACAAGAACAAGTTGCATACGCTCGTGGAATATGAACATCCCATGGGTATTCCATTAACCTGTTTGAAAAACTTGTTTTTGTAGAAGATGAATTTTTTAATACAGCAGTTTAGAAGCGTATGCCAAGAATTTTCCGAAATGATATTGGAGATTTGAAATTCATTAAAGAGTAACTTGAGGGTACTGATAATGTCTTCTAGCGGAAGGCTGGTATATAGGTTTTGAAAGTCATAGCAAATAGCCTCTGCTGGCGAGTTATCAAGAATTTCCGAAATGACCTGAGCATTGCTTTTAATAATCCAGAAGTTCTTACATGTTAGGTTTACTTTGGATTTATTAATGTTTAAAACATTCTTCAAAACTAATTCAAAATACTGATCTATTACTTTTTTAGGACTTTTGGTACCACTAGTTAGAAATCTGAATTTGACCGGTTCCTTATGAAATTTTGCAGTAGCAAAAAGATAAGGAAGTTCAGTCTAATAACTATATGCCGTGCTAAGCCCCAACTGTCTGTGAAATGCTTTAAATTTATTGGTGAGTTCCTTACTGGAAGCTGAAGTAGTCTCATAGGTGACTTTATTATGTAGTTCTTCCGAAATTAAATCAAAGTAGAATTTTTTGCAAATAATTGCAAAATTAATATTTGCTTTGACCGTCGTGGTAAAGATGAAAGTTCCCTGTAATTTAGAAAGTGATTTGTTTGAAATCAGTAGATAACACAAGACTGTTATTGTAAAAAATATTTTGAACTGCAAGATTCTGTTTAAATTCTTTGAAAAATTTTGCATTTCCATTCAGCAAAGGCTTCAATTGGCATGTCGTAGGCTAAGCTAGTTTTATCAATATAATTACCCAAATCTTCTGCCTTAGAGCGATCTGGTGTGTCGCAAATGTCACACAAGGACAGCTATTTTCTCCAGCACAGTCCGTCGGAATGCGTTGCCAGTGTTATTTTTATGACGGCTGCGTAGACGTAGCGGTAGGCGACGACTTCATAGTGGTGCCTAGCTCGCCCCTTGAGGTTAACAGATTATCGTAATGCGCTCTTGTTGAGTGATAAATACGAATACATTAGCTTACGTTCGGATGTCGGTATTTTGGTTCAGCGATGGGAACGTAATCAGCCTGTTTCTCAGTTAACAATTTTTACTGTGCACCTGACTTTCCCCATTTTATTAGAATTGCTTTCTTGTCCTCAGTAAATAGGATATTTCAGAATTTCACCAAAATGAAGGAGCAATGATTAAAGGAAATTCATCGAAATATTGGTGATTTAATATTCAAAGGCAATAAATATGCAAAGCAATATTGACCCGAATATATGTATTCTAAAAACAATTAGGCATATCACGCTTGTTTGAACAAAAATGAGAGGGAAATAAAAAACGAACTGCGGAAGTGTTAAATCAAACAGAATTTTTACTTTGCAACTTTAATTGATGTTTTTGTCCAAACTGTTTTATGAACTATGAAATCCGCTCATAAAACAGTTTGGCCAAAGCATCAATTTGCTTGTAGAAGTAATAGATCATAGGATCAATAATAGCAATAACAACAAATTAACAAATTACACATGAAAATCTTCAACATTTCCCATACAGAACTTGTCATTTTGTAAGTGTGTTGTTGGATAATATGTAAGATGGTGAGTTAAAACACACGAAATTTTACATCTTAAACAATAAAAGGCATGAAGAGAAAATTTTATGGTAGATATACTTATTTAAAAGCATTTTTTCAATATTCTTAATGAAAGCTAGTCGGATTAGAATTTATAAAGTTTTTGGTGCAATTCAAGGATATCTTACAAAAATATAAGTTTTCAAAACTTTTCTATATCTACGCATTGCGGTTGCCAACAACAAAGTTTTATTCACGGGTTCTTCGCATTAGATTTGTTCCACTACATGTAAAGAAACTGAGAGTAATTTTCAACTCCCTAGTTATTTCTGTTTGTCCAGGAACAAAATTAATTGAGTTATAATTTCTTTGATGTGTGAAACACAACTAAGAAACAAATCCAAGTAAAAAATAAATATACCTGCTTTGGAATTTATTCATTTTCAATAAAAATTATAAGATGTAGAAGGTTTACCTGCTGATAGGAACTTCTTTAAAAAACAGCCGTCGTAGCACGATCTTTAACAACAGGTCTCAAAACACATGATATTTAAAAACTTTATTAAGTTAAAAACACATATGAATTGCAATGACACATGAGCGCTTTCGGGGTCGCCAGCGACTCTCATCATCAGATGTGTGAATACTGAAGCAATTTGACATGTACTGAAGTATATATTTACAACGTACAGTGACGTAGGAGTTAGAGTTATAGCGCAAGCGCAAAGTCTGCGAATTACAATCGACACAATACAATAAGCTTAATAGATTAAAAAATAACTATATATTAGGTTTGTTTTCTATAAGTAGTTTCCAGGGGAGGGATATTGTATGGAATATCATCGTTGCATGCAGACTTTTTTATGATGAATTATATACAGACTTTCGGTGATTAAAGTCAGAAACTTATAAGGAGGTGATGCAAGGATTGCGACACTATTCCAATATGGGTGAAAGTTTCCTGTATGGACCAACATTAGCCATTGCTTCAGTATTCACACATCTGACGATGGGAGTCGCTGGCCACCCCGAAAGCGCTCATGTGTCATTGCAATTCATATGTGTTTTTAACTTAATAAAGTTTTTAAATATCATGTGTTTTGAGACCTGTTGGTAAAGAACGCACTACGATGGCTGTTTTTGAAAGAAAAAAATATAAGTCGCATTTTTTTAGTTTCTTGAAGGCAATTAATTCCGTTCAAGAAACTAAAGATAAAAATAGAAATGCAGAACCGTTCAGACCTAAATAACCTTAACGGAAACATCTAAAAACTAACTATATGAATACCTCAGAATCATGAGACGAAACGGAAGCTACGGGTCAAAATCCGCAACGATGTTTAGCTGTGCTCTTATTTAGTCTGTTGCAGAGATTATGGGCGTCTGGTACTCATAGGAGATGCCTACCTACAACACAAAACCGCTGTTTTTAGGAGTGGGCTTCGTAAAGAAATCGATGCGCGCCAGTCGGTGTCTGATTATTAGATACGAGCTCGAGCCGGGCTCGTCGGCAGAAGCAGGACTTGTCCCGCACTTGGGCAGTCTCAGAATCCATTAAGAGCCGGAAAACGTGGGCCGAGGCTTGGTGCTAAACATGGTGAATTTCAATACAGGATTTTTCACATATCATCATAATCATCATCATTGTCAACCATTATCAATCCACTGCTGGACGAAGGTCTCCCCAAGTTTCCTCCACAACGGTCTGTCTTGTGCCAGTCTCCTCCATGTCCCTCCCGCATACTTTCGAATTTCATCCACCCATCTTCCATGTGGTCTTCTTCTGGGTCTTTTCCTGTCCCTTGGAATCCAATCTAAAATTTTGGCTGTCCATCGATGGTCTGTCCTTCTGGCAGTATGTCCAGCCCATTGCAATTTCAGGGATTTAACTCTGATCATGATGTCTTGAACTCTTGTCATTTTTCGGATCCACGTGTTCCTCTTCTTATCTCTCCTGGTTACACCAAGCATGCACCTCTCCATGCTGCTTTGAGTTGTCTGCAGCCTTTGTATGTCTCTTTTAGCAAAGGTCCACGTCTCTGCACCATACGTAAGCACCGGAAGGATGCATTGATCGAACACTTTTCTTTTAAGACATAATGGCATATTGCTCTTGAAAATTATGCTGTTTCTTCCAAAAGCTCTCCAGGCAAGTTTTGTACGCCGATTAATTTCTTCATCAATGTGACCCTCACTTGATATCTGCTGTCCAAGATAAACGTACGTATCTGTTATCTCCAGCTTTTCTCCATCAATCGATAAATCTTCATTTCTTGTAAAAGCATTGTACATCACTTTTGTCTTCTGAAAGTTCATTTTTAATCCCACGTCTTTACTCTTGTCAGCAAGTTCCTGGATCATACTCTGTAGCTCTGATGGGGTAGTTGCAAAAATGACTATGTCATCAGCAAAACGAAGGTGGGTTAGATAATCTCCATTAATCTTTATCCCTTTGTTTTCCCAGTTCATTGATTGAAAGACATTTTCCAATGTGGCATTAAAGAGCTTCAGAGATATGGTTTCACCTTGTCTCACTCCTTTTCCAATTTTTATGTGTGTTGTATTTTCAAACAGCTGAATCTTTACACTTGCATTTTCATACATGTTATTAATAATATTAATGTATGCATCTTCAATACCGCAGGATTTCAGAGCCATTGCAACTGCTGATGGTTTCACCGAATCAAAGGCTTTTTCATAATCAATAAAAGCCATGCACAATGGAAGTTCATATTCCCTCGCTCTTTCAATTAGTTCTCTCAGTACGTGGATATGATCTATTGTGCTGTAGCCACTCCTGAATCCAGCTTGTTCTCTCGGTTGAGCCATGTCCAGTGTCACCTTCAAGCGGTGTGAAAGAACTTTAGTGAAGATTTTATAAACCACTGATAGGAGGCTGATAGGTCTGTAGTTCCTGAGATCCTCAATGTCACCTTTTTTATGTAGCAGGGTCATTGTAGCGTTGTTCCAATCCTCAGGAATTTTCTCTTCATTAAGGCATCGAGTTAAAAATTGGGGCGAGTACTGTTTCGATTTCTCCACTTGCTTGTTGTATGATGTCTATAGTAATTCCATCTTCTCCTGGAGCTTTTCCCCGCTTCATGTTCTTGATTGCATGTGCAACTTCTGCTGGAAGGACTGGAAGAACTCTGGTACTGGTACCTTTCATGATGTCTGGAGTACATGTATCATCCCTTTCATATAATTTGGAGTAGAAATCTTTCACTCTTGTCAAAATTTCGCCTCTATTTCTTGTTACAGAACCATCTTCTTTTCTCAGTGCCATAATCTGTTTTTTTCCCTTACTGAGATGTCCCTTTGCTGTCTTTAGGCTTTGGTTGTTTTCAATTGCTTTCCTTACTAGTTCACAGTTGAATTTCCTTACGTCTTCAGTGATACTTTTTCGTACTGTCTTGCATAGCTCCATATATTCCACTTTGGAAGTCACATCTTCTTTAGTTGTCCTCATCACTCTTCTTTTTTGCATCAACATTTTGGTTTTTCCTGATGATTTGTTCACATGCAATTTGTTCTTAGACCCAGCTAATTTTGTTGCTGTTTCCATAAGTGCTTTGGTTACTTTTCTGTTAACTTCAGAAATATCCACTTCTTCCGATGTTAGGCCTTCTAAAGCAGAGAACCTGTTCTTCAGTTCCAATTTGAAGGTATTATGGTGTTTTTTAAGGTTGGTTATGTCAATACATTTTGTTTGTCTTATGAGCTTGCTACGTTCGAGTTTAGTGTTGAGGTGCATCTTACATCTCACCAATCTATGGTCACTGCCTGTGTTGAACTTGTTTAGCACACTGCAGTCTTCTATGACGAATTTTTTGTTACACATAATAAAATCAATTTCACTTGTCGTCCCATTTGGATGTCTCCATGTCCATTTTCTGTGTGGCTTTTTCTTGAAAAAGGAGTTCAAGATGAAAAACCCTTCTGCCTCTGCAAACTCTACGAGAGTATTTCCACGCTGGTTTCTCTTGCCGTGACCGAATTTACCTACTGAAGTTTCATTCTGTTGCCGTTGCCCTATTTTTGCATTGAAATCTCCCATAATTATCTTCAAGTGCTGCTGACTTTTATTATTTAGATCACGAATTTCCTCATAAAATTCTTCAATTTCTTCTTTAGCATGACGTGTGGTGGGTGCATAAGTTTGAATATTCTGAGCCTGGTATCTTCTCGAGAGTTGGATAACGAGTCGTGCAGCTCTGTCAGAGAAATTTTCAACTTCTACAACTTTATCCTTCAGTTTCTTGTTTATTATAAATCCAACACCACTAGTTCTGCCAGTATCTGTCCCACGATAGTAGAAGAGATGTCCACTTTTCAGTTCAATGAGATCTTCTCCTTTTCTCCTTACCTCACTTAGCCCGACGATGTCCCACTTGATCCTTTGTAGTTCCTCTTCCAATTCAAGAAGCCTTGAATCAGAAGATAGGGAGCGTCCGTTATATGTAGCCAAGGTCAGCATCAGATGGCAGCCTAGTCCGGTCCTCTGGGGATTCTTAGCACCCTCTGCCTTCATGTCGCACTGGCCGCTGCCTTGGCCAGGTACATTCCAGCTGCCGGAGACTGAGGGCCAAGATTTAAGTTGTAGAGTCATTTTGGAGGGGTTTGGCCATAACTCACCACGCTGGCTAAGCGGGTTGGTGAGTGTGGCATATCATTTCCTCTAATCCCGATGGTATAGTTATACCGCTATTGGCGGTCGTCAGAGCCCCTTTAGTGGGAACAGGATGTACCACGAGAAGGCGGGGTTGACATTTGTCAAGGAGAGGCTGTGATGTTACGCATCACCTGACCTTACATCCTGACCTTTCACATATATCACCTGACCTTTCACATATCATCATCATCATCATTGTCAACTATTATCAATCCACTGCTGGACGAAGGTCTCCCCAAGTTTCCTTCACAACGGTCTGTCTTGTGCCCGTCTCCTCCATGTAACCCCTGCATACTTTCGAATTTCATCCACCCATCTCCCATGTGGTCTTCTTCTGGGTCTTTTCCTGTCCCTTGGAATCCAATCTGAAATTTCGGCTGTCCATCGATGATCTGTCCTTCTGGCAGTATGTCCAGCCCATTGCCATTTCAGGGATTTAACTCTGATCATGATGTCTTCCACTCTTGTCATTTTTCGGATACACGAGTTCCTCTTCTTATCTCTCCTGGTTACACCAAGTATGCACCTCTCCATGTTTCTTTGAGTTGTCTGCAGCCTTTATATGTCTCTTTTAGTTAAGGTCCACGTCTCTGCACCATACGTAAGCACTGGAAGGATGCATTGATCAAACACTTTTCTTTTAAGACATAATGGCATATTGCTCTTGAAAATTATGCTGTTTCTTCCAAAAGCTCTCCAGGCAAGTTTTGTACGCCGATTAATTTCTTTATTAATGTGACCCTCACTTGATATCTGTTGTCCAAGATAAACGTACGTGTCTGTTATCTCCAGCTTTTCTCCATCAATCGATAAATCTTCATTTCTTGTAAAAGCATTGAACATCACTTTTGTCTTTTGAAAGTTCATTTTTAATCCCACTTCTTTACTCTTGTCAGCAAGTTCCTGGATCATATTCTGCAGCTCTGATAGGGTAGTTGCAAAAATGACTACGTCATCAGCAAAATGAAGGTGGGTTAGATAATCTCCATTAATCTTTATCCCCTTGTTTTCCCAGCTCAGCGACTGAAAAACACCCTTTAATGTGGCATTAAAGAGCTTCGGAGATATGGTGTCACCTTGTCTCACTCCCTTTCCAATTTTTACGTGTGTTGTATTTTCAAACAGCCGAATCTTTGCACTTGCATTTTCATAGATGTTATTAATAATATTAATGTATGCATCTTCAATACCGCAGGTTTTCAGAGCCATTGTAACTGCTGATGGTTTCACCGAATCAAAGGCTTTTTCATAATCGATAAAAGCCATGCACAATGGAAGTTCATATTCCCTCGCTCTTTCAATTAGTTCTCTCAGTACGTGGATATGATCTATTGTGCTGTAGCCACTCCTGAAAACAGCTTGTTCTCTTGGTTGTGCCATGTCCAGTGTTACCTTCAAGCGGTGTGAAAGAACTTTAGTGAAGATTTTATAAACTACTGATAGGAGGCTGATAGGTCTGTAGTTTCCGAGATCCTCAATGTCACCTTTTTTATGTAGCAGGATCATTGTAGCGGTGTTCCAATCCTCAGGGATCTTTCCTTCATTAAGGCATCGAGTAAAAATTTGGGCGAGTACTGTTTCAATTTCTCCACTTGCTTCTTGTATGATGTCTACAGTAATTCCATCTTCTCCTGGAGCTTTTCCCCGCTTCATGTTCTTGATTGCATGTGCAATTTCTGCTTGAAGGACTGGAGGAACTCTGGTACTGGTATCTTTCATGATGTCTGGAGTGCATGTATCATCTCTTTCATATAATTTGGAGTAGAAATCTTTCACTCTTGTCAAAATTTCGCCTCTATTTCTTGTTACAGAATCATCTTCTTTTCTCAGTGCCATAATCTGTTTTCTTCCCTTACTGAGATGTCCCTTTGCTATCTTTAGGCTTTGGTTGTTTTCAATTGCTTTCCTCACTAGTTCACAGTTGAATTTTCTTACGTCTTCAGTGATACTTTTTTCTTACTGTCTTGCATAGCTCTATATATTCCACTTTGGAAGTCACATCTTGTTTAGTTGTCCTCATCTCTCTTCTTTTCTGCATTAACATTTTCGTTTTTCCTGATAATTTGTTTACATGCAACTTGTTCTTAGACCCAGCTAATTTGGTTGCTGTTTCCATAAGAGCTTTGGTTACTTTTCTGTTAACTTCCGAGATGTCCACTTCTTCCGATGTTAGGCCTTCTAAAGCAGAGAACCTGTTCTTCAGTTCCAACTTGAAGGTATTATGGTGTTTTTTAAGGTTGGTTATGTCAATAGATTTTGTTTGTCTTATGAGCTTGCCACGTTCAAGTTTAGTGTTGAGGTGCATCTTACATCTCACCAATCTATGGTCACTACCTGTGTTGAACTTGTTTAGCACACTGCAGTCTTTTATGACGAATTTTTCGTTACACATAATAAAATCAATTTCCCTTGTCGTCCCATTTGGATGTCTCCATGTCCATTTCCTGTGTGGCTTTTTCTTGAAGAAGTAGTTTAAGATGAAAAACCCTTCTGCCTCTGCAAATTCAACGAGAGTATTTCCACGCTGGTTTCTGTTGCCGTGACCAAATTTACCAACTGAAGTTTCATTCTGTTGCTGTTGCCCTATTTTTGCATTAAAATCTCCCATAATTATTTTCAAGTGCTGCTTACCTTAATTATTTAGATGACGAATTTCCTGATAAAATTCTTCAATTTCTTCTTCAGGATGACTTGTGGTGGGTGCATAAGTTTGAATAATCTGAGCCTGGTATCTTTTCGAGAGTTGGATAACAAGTCGTGCAGCTCTGTCAGAGGAACTTTCAACTTCTACAACTTTATTCTTCAGTTTCTTGTTTATTATAAATCCAGCACCACTAGTTCTGCCAGTATCTGTCCCACGATAGTAGAAGAGATGTCCACTTTTAAGTTCGATGAGATCTTCTCCTTTTCTCTTTACCTCATTTAGCCCCACGATGTCCCACTTGATCCTTTGTAGTTCCTCTTCCAATTCAAGAAGCCTTGAATCAGAAGATAGGGAGCGTCCGTTATACGTAGCCAAGGTCATCATCAGATGGCAGCCTAGTCCGGTCCTCCGGGGATTCTTAGCACCCTCTGCCTTCATGTCGCACTGGCCTCTGCCTTGGCCAGGTACATTGCAGCTGCCGGAGACTGAGGGCCAAGATTTAAGTTGTGGAATCATTTTGGAGGAGTTTGGCCATAACTCACCACGCTGGCCAAGCGGGTTGGTGAGTGTGGGATAGAATTTCCTTTAATCCCGATGGTATAGTTATACCGCTATTGGAGGTCGTCAGAGCCCCTTTAGTGGGAACAGGATGCACCACGAGAAGGCGGGGTTGACATTTGTCAAGGAGAGGCTGTGATGTTACGCATCACCTGACCTTACATCCCTTTCACATATATATATATATATATATATATTTAATTTTATTGTTTATAAGTTACTTTTACGGAAAACTGTAATTTAGACGCCCTGGTGGCGCAGTGGTCTAAGCGATGGCCTCTGATCATTCGTCCGAACTGGGTCCGGGTACGAATCCCGGTGAGGCATGGATGTTGTGTTGGTTTTACGGCACTGGCTCCCTCCCTTCCCTGGAAACAGTGTCCCGAAATTAGGGACGTTCGACTGCTTATAGCCCATTGAGTTGCTCACGGTGTCGTTAAACCTCCAATAAAAAAAAAACAAAAAAAAACTGTAATTTAAAAATAATTCCCCAGATATAATTGTTATAATCTGGTTACCAAAAATTAAAGAATTTCTAGTGATAAATGCACTGGTGGGGCCACTGGTACATTTGTAGCTTGATAAATTACAGTTTGATGAAAATGTATGTTAGAGAAGTAAACACTCAGAAGTTAAAGATTATCAAATCCACACAATCTTGTCGTAGCATCTTTGGCATATTATAGGCTCCCTGGCATTAAATAAAAAAGAAGATGGTTCTGTAACAAGAAATAGAGGCGAAATTTTGACAAGAGTGAAAGATTTCTACTCCAAGTTATATGAAGGGGATGATGCATGTACTCCAGACATCATGGAAGGTACCAGTACCAGAGTTATTCCAGTCCTTACAGCAGAAGTTGCACATGCAGTCAAGAACAAGAAGCGGGGAAAAGCTCCAGGAGAAGATGGAATTACTGTAGACATCATACAAGAAGCAAGTGGAGAAATCGAAACAGTACTCGCCCAAATGTTCACTCGATGCCTTAATGAAGGGAAGATTCCTGAGGATTGGAACAACGCTATAATGATCCTACTACATAGAAAAGTTTACATTGAGGATCTCAGGAACTACAGACCTATCAGCCTCCTATCAGTGATTTATAAAATATTCACTAAAGTTCTTTCACACCGTTTGAAGGTGACACTGGACATGGCTCAACCGAGAAAACAAGCTGGATTCAGGAGTGGCTGTAGCACTATAGATCATATCCATGTACTGAGAGAACTAATTGAAAGACCTAGGGAATATGAATTTCCATTGTGCATGGCTTTTATCGATTATGAAAAAGCCTTTGTATCGGTCAAACCATCAGCAGTTACAATGACTCTGAAATCTTGCAGTATTGAAGATGCATACATTAATATTAAATATCACATCTATGAAAATGCAAGTGCAAAGATTCGGCTGTTTGAAAATACAGCACACATAAAAATTGGAAAATGACTGAGACAAGGTGACACCATATCTCCGAAGCACTTTAACGCCACATTGGAAAAGGTTTTTAATCACTGACCTGGGAAAACAAAGAGATGAAGATTAATGGAGATTATCTAACCCACCTTCGTTTTGCTGATGACGTAGTCATTTTTGCAACTACCCCATCAGAGCTGCAGAGTATGATTCAGGAACTTGCTGACAAGAGTAAAGAAGTGGGATTAAAATGAACTTTCAGAAGACAAAAGTGATGTTCAATGCTTTTACAAGAAATGGAGATTTATCGATTGATGGAGAAAAGCTGGAGATAACAGACACCTACGTTTATCTTGGACAGCAGATATCAAGTGAGGGTCACATTAATGAAGAAATTATTCGGCGTACAAAACTTGCCTGGAGAGCCTTTGGAAGAAACAGCATAATTTTTAAGAGCAATATGCCATTATGTCTTAAAAGAAAAGTGTTTGAGCAATGCATCCTCCCAGTGCTTACGTATGGTGCAGAGACGTGGACCTTACCTAAAAGAGACAAACAAAGGCTGCAGACAACTCAAAGTAGCATTGAGAGGTGCATGCTTGGTGTAACCAGGAGAGATAAGAAGGGGAACTCGTGGATCCGAAAAATGACAAGAGTGGAAGACATCATGATCACAGTTAAATTCCTGAAATGGCAATGGGCTGGGCATACTGCTAGAAGGACAGATCATCGATGGGCAGCCGAAATTTTAGATTGGATTCCAAGGGACAGGAAAAGACCTAGAAGAAGACCACATGGGATATGGGTTGATGAAATTCGAAAGTATGCGGGAGTGACATGGAGGAGACTGGCACAAGACAGACCGTTGTGGAGGAAACTTGGGGAGACCTTCGTCCAGCAGTGGTTAATAATGGTTGACAATGATGATGATGATGATGGTATCAGCAAAAGCTGGGAACTTTCTTGTACCTTACTGGCTGCACATCTTTTTGTTGCCATGTATGTCTGGGCAGAAGAACTAATTTTGGTACTGCGTAGCATTTCTAGTTTTTCTTTAGGTTTGAGTGCAGAAGTATTTTGAGTAAACTATTTTTGTTCCGGAATTAACTGTGCATAAATCTATTGATTTTAATCACCGGCATTGGTTATGCTTAACTTTACTGACCTCAATTACAATGCATTGAGTTACAACAGTTAAAAATGATGCATATAGTTCATACACTAAGTTAGATTTGGATTAGGAACAAGCCGGATTCATATTTGGATTGGTAATTTAATACGACTAAATATCAATGTAAGGTGCGGTTACTGTAATTTTGTACCCCTATCCTTTGTGTGTAATCTGTGAAAATGCCAGTAAGGGAAAAACGTAGCGACGTAAGCGAATTTAACGGGTACTGAGAGTTGGGGCAAGTATTTCGGAAACAGTCGCACTTGTTGGCTGCACCCGTACTAAATTATCATGTGTGTACCAAAACTAGATTAGCCATGTACAGACATCTGGAAGAAGGGTTCACATTGTTTAGCCACTCGCGGTTGTTCCTAAATGAGAGCATCGCGTGTAAAGATTGATATCTCATTAAAGGCGTGAACAGTCACCCAGAACACCCAGGATGTGCATTTCGATCTATTTCCATATTCAGTTCGTCCTAGTTCCTTTCACAGTTCGGCGAGGATGATGATGATATGCCACCCGCGTAGTTGGCTTGCACCTGCATTCTGTAAGTGTTTTATTTATTTATTTCTTATTTGAGCTTTAATGACCACCGTGAGCAACTGAATGGGCTGTAAGCAGTCGTTCGTTCCTAATTTAGGGCTACTGATTCCAGGGAAGGGAGAGAGCCAGTGCCGTAATTCAAAAACAACATCCATACCAAACCGGGATTCGAATGTGAACCTCCTTCGGACGAATGAAAAGAAGCCATCGCTTAGACCACTGCGCCACCGGGGCGGCAAAGTGAGTTTCTCTTTCATTAAGGGCAAACCTTAACACCCAGTTTTGCAAACTATTATGGGTAATATGGGAATTTGTATGTCTTGGTGCTTGTCTTCATTTGTGCATTCGGCTTGAGGATGGGATCACAGTGAACCCTGAAATATCTTGAAATCTGTTGTTTTTAACTTAACTGTTTTTTTAGCGTGTAAATAATTGTTAGCTTTTATTCGGCAACACTTTTCCAGTTTTTGTTAATCATGCTTAGACAGCGTGGTTTGTGTATGTAGTAGTACATTCAGCACAAATTTCCACCTCATATTTATTTCCTATGCACCATACGTCGTACCTTACTTCGCCTAGGGTAGGGTTGCACAGCCTGAAAAAGATTTGAACAGAAAAAGAAATGGAAAGTAAAAAATGAAAAAAAAACCCCAACAAATCCTAAAATTGGAACATGTTTTACGGCGTAGTTTTGTTAGTGGCCAGTAGCTTATCTACAGATAACTAAAACTTAAAGGATAAATTGAGTTTCCTAATTAACTTAAGGAAATTCCACTTGCAATACAGTTGCACTACAAAGAGTCATCATAGGGAAAGTAATACATGGATATATTAGAATTTTATATTCGTGATATACCTAAGATTTCTATGAAAGAGCTACAAGTGCTTTAGAATATAGCCTTGCAGCTTCCTTACATTTCGTGATATTCGATTCCTCAGTATTGCATATGACATTTTATAAAGGTAACTTATCACGCAGATCTCGATGATTGACGATAATAGTCTTACGTACAGTCATTAAAGAATTTGTGTAAAATCACAAGTTTGGAAATAGAAGGTGAAAATACTCCAAATACGTGGCGACAGTTAATAAATAAATACATGGCTCTTTCCACGTTCCAGAAACACACATCATCCGAAAAATCGTTTTCCAGCCGCCGCTGTGGAAATGAATCAACAGAACTCTCGATATCTAGCCGAGCGCGTTACATATACGCGTATATGTAACGCACTCGGCTAGATATCGAGAGTTCTGTTGGTTCATTTCCACAGCGGCGGCTGAAAGACAAAACAATTTTTCGGATGCTGTGTGTTTCTGGAACGTGGAAAGAGCTATGTATTTATTTATTTATTGGAAATAGAACTAATACCACATACATTTTTCAGACGTTGTTTCTGCAGTAGTTTACTGTTTTAAAAACCTTGAACTGACCCATCTGCTTTTCCTGATAGAAAATATGCAAAAAGAAAATAGTGTATTACGGTTGGATTCCTATGTTTGAAGGAATATACTCTCTCTTCCAGATACCTTAATGAAAAAATGAATGCACTTAATTTACAATACTTTAGAGATATCTGTTTAAGTGCGTGTTGGTGTAATAGATTGATGCTTATTGATAAACCTTATGCGTCTATCAAGCTTAATACATTAGAAGCTTTCTAGATATATCGCAACTCTTTACGACTCTACAACGGTATAACGTCTCCTACATTTCTTTCAAACGCGTTTAAACAACTCGCCAAAATCCGTGAGCATCAGAACTCTGACGTTTTTAAAAAGTTTGAATGTCTGCGCTCCATTTTCACTGATGATGCCATGCCAAACGCTCTGCGAAAATATAATCGGTATTAAATCATCATATAATCGTGAATAAAGTTGACAATTTATTCCATCTCATTATCAAAAGTGTGTAGTCTTAAATATACATGGACACAATTTTTGAACAATTGCTTCCTATGCGGGGAATCCGTTCCCACTCTGACTCTCTCACTGTCCCTTTATCTGTGTCGGTCTCCGACTGCGACTCTGTCCCTGGGCCTGACCTTGATTGTTATTCTGTTTCTGTCGCACACTCTGTGCATGTATGGGACTCTCTTTCTCTCTCTGCCTTTTTCTCTTCTGTTGTTTCATTTTCATCAAAGTGCTCTTCAAGTATTCTTAGTTTTGCGTCTTCTTTGATCCATCCACAAAAAACAGATGCGCCAAACACTGATTCTGTTGCATAAGCCTAAACTTTTTCTATTTAACATTTTTCTGTAGTTTTCAATTTTTAATTTACAGACACATTCATTCCCTTTAACGATATTTTTTATTCTTGTAAGCTTGATATATTAAGAAGTTTATGATTTCCGCGAAAACTTCAAAAAGCTCAATCAGTGAAATCAGCAACGAATTCGTTTTATCTGGTTCACTCATATTCCGGTTGTCTATATTTAAGTGACCATCATCGATGAGTTGAAGATCGAGGCTGATTCAGTCTTCTACTTTGGTTTAGATGATCATTACCCACAGAATACCACAAGATTATACAGAATATTGTAATAAATATCTGCAAAACAAATGGAACAATTGCAGGCAACGTTTAAAATGAACCCTTTTTGCTACTCTAAAGCAGATTTAATGCAACCACAATAATTTCTATGATAGGATAAACATGCAAATGGTATTTTAGTAGGCCACATGGACATATGAGTTGAAAAAGGCAACACTTTTTTTAATCTAAATTTGTATTCCCATCAGCCAGGTGTTGAGAGTTCCAATTAAAATCGATTGGGGATTTTAGCTGGAATTCTCAATAATTATTGTTTTACACAAATAATATTTTATAAGCAGAACGATGTAGTTGGGTACGTGGCCTGTTAATTTGGAATTTTAGTGAAGTACAGTAGTTGCCAAAATTGTGGAAACCTTTGGGAAATAGTGTATATTTGAGGTGTGATAGCTCATAACACCACTTTATTTGGAGTAATACCATAAAATTATATATCAGTGGAAAGATAATTACATCAAGAATGTAATGCAATACCTTTTATGAAGTAGTTCGTATTAGAACAGCAGTTATAAAGAAGAAAAGTTAAACTTATAGAAAAAATGAAATGTACAAACATTCTCACCATGTCAGTAAATTCTTAGTTGGGTAACCTTTAGCATTAATTACTGCGTTACATTGCCCTCCCATGGAGTGAATCAAGTTTTTTAGTTCTTCAGATGTTATAATGTGAAACCAAGATTGAATTATTGCTTCTATTAATTGGGTTTTATTACTGGGTTGCTTCTGACTAACACGTTTCTTTATTCGGCTCCGTAGATTTTCGATAGGGTTAAGGTCTGGGCTATTCCCAGGCTATTCGAGCAGTGGAATATGATTATCTTGAAATCACTTTTTGCACACAGCAGCAACATGACATGGAGCTGAATGCTGTTAAAACATAAATGTTCCATTATCTTGGAAAAGATCACGTGCTGAAGGCTTCAGTTTGGGCTCAAGTGTTACATTAATGTATTTTTGGCCATTTACATTCCCATTAATCACGCAAATGCTGCCAACGTCTTTTGCTGTAATACTATCCCAGATCATAACGCTCTCTAGGTGTTTCACGGTACATGTAATGCAATCAGGATGCAAATCTTCTCCGATTTTCTCCTTATGTATTTTATGCCATCACTACCAAACAAGGATATTTTGGTCTCATCACTCCAAATAACACTGTCCCATTGTTTAGCTGTCCAGTTAACATGAGTTTTAGCACAGTTTAATCTTTTCAAACTGTGTTTGAGAAATAAAAATGGCTTTTTTCGTGGAATGACCAAATCCCTTAGACCAAATCCCTGGAGTATGCGCCGAACAGTCCTTGCACCCAACTTCACATTGCATTGCGCCATTTCATCTTGTATGCATCCAGATTAGTTTCTACTGTCACCTAGACACAATCTCTTAATTCTTCTATAATCACTTGCTGTTGCGCACCTTGTCCTGCCTTATACCAGTCTGGTTTTGTGGTGACAGAGTGTCCTTATACGTCTTCAAAAATTTTGAAATGCCACTTTTGGTTAAGTTTTCACCAATTTTTATTCTAATTCATTCATAGCTGAAGCGGTTTTCACTTAATAGTACTATTTTACATAGCTTTCTGGGTGACTAGTCAACTCCTTGGGCCATTGTTTTTATTTTATTACGTTTGACAAGCTCACTAATTGAAAGAAACCACAAAAAAACCCTTTATAGTAATCACAAGACACACTGACAAATATCCGCTCAACTCCAATACATGACATCAATAGCAGATTCCTACTGTGACCTGATTGGCTCATTGTCAGAACAAGATGACACCTGATTGGCTCTCTAAATACTCATGCTCATTGGCTACATTCAAAATGACGGAAAGCTACTTCATATCAAACTAAGCAAGATGTGCTTCCTTTTTCTTGTTATTGGCAATAACGTTTCATAGAATATAAATAATTGAACAAACTTCGTTGCATTACATTCTTATTGAAATTATCTTTCCATTGATATATAAACTTATGGTATTACTAAAACAAAACAAAAAGTTGTTATGAGCCGTCAAGCCTCAAAAATGCAATTTTTCTAAAAGGTTTCCACAATTTTGGCAACAACTGTACCTTTAAAGCCTAATTAAATGGCAAATATGCAGAGCACATCCATTGCTTAGCATCAAGGATGTGACATCACTTGAACTAATATTTTAAATTTTAGATAAATAAGTGAAATTTATCCTTCAATTGTAAATCAAGAAGTTTCTGCCACATCGGTGGCTCAGTGGTTCAAGCGTTAGCTTCTTATCATTCGTGTAACACGAGTGCAGGTTTGAATCCCGGTGAGCCATAGATGTTACGGTTGTTGCAAGGTACTGGCTCTCTCCCTTGCCTGAAAACACTGACCCTAAATTAAGGACGGGTGATATCCTAACGAGATGTTCACGGTGGATGTTAAACCTCTAATCAGAAAGAAAAGTTTCAAAAATATAGCTTGATAATACATTTCTAATGATAAAATTACTAAATTCTAAAATTTAAATGTATACGAATACACTTTAGAATGAGTTATTCTTAAGTGTTACACAAATCGCAAAATTTAAAATACGGATAATGTAATTAATGAAAATCAATAGATACGATTCGTCTGAGTGTATGTTCTATTCGATATCTTTGTTTCTAAAAATGAAATGAAATTTTAGAAACAAAGTTCCACTTTAAAAGCTTTTCCTACAAGGATATAATGGGAACAGTTCCGGTTTCGAAATTTGTGCAGTTTTGCCGCGCCCACCCGGCAAAATATATCGAAATTTCCCGAGATGAGAGCTTGAACCATTTCGATTTTAATTTTCCTTTAGTTTAGAATGCTTTGTTTAAATATATGTACAGACAGATACCAGAAGAATAAAAAAATATATAGCTATTGTGTATCTTTGCAAATCTGAGGAAGATCTGGTTCGCGAGGACGAAAACGAAGCCATGAAACAATATACATAACACGTGATGCACATCATTAAGCAATGTTGTTCTTCGGTAGGGATTGGCAGCGGACTTCAGAGAGTTTGACCAAATCGAAAATTTTAATTCCAGACGATTGGAACAGAGAATTTCGAAGACAGCAAACATTGACCGCGGTACGGGTATCCTGTAACTATCACTTCGATTTCAAAAGTTGTTTTGCGTTTTAATGCTAGAAATGTGAGAACGATGATCCTTACTTTCCTGTTTTTCCACGGTACGTAACTTCCCCACCAGAATGTGTAAATACAGATGCTATTGATTTTTTAAAATATTGTTTTCATAATAGTCGATTCTGAACATCCGATTGAAATTCCATAACAGTTATGACGAATATGTCCTTAGGGTCAGTTTCTTTTTTCATGCAAAGCAAAGATTTTCCCCTATAGGAGTAAATTCAAATTGAGATTTCAACGATATCAGCACATCAAGAAATCCGATTTGAAAAATTATTTTTGCACCGGATATATCCACTAGTGGATATGTTCTAACATTTTATCTCGAATTCTTGTTAAGAATGATCTGGCCATTAGGGACTTTAAGCTGTTATATTTGTTTCTGATATATTTGCAACAGTATCTGTACAGTATCTGTCAGATAGCATTCAACACAACAACCTTCCTGAGAAAACCTTGTGCTGCAAATAGCGTGTAACGTTTTCGCCGGAGGAGTTAGCGTAAAATCTTATAATTCTCGATACCTCCACTTATAACAGTCCGATTTAGAAAACAAACATCTTTTTCGGAGATCTTTTCGGGAGCAAAATGATTTGCATATATTTTCAATTTCTAACGTCACGCGTGCCTAAGGAGGCACAAGTTCACGTATCCGCTTACAGCATATTAGCAGCAACATCTGTGCCTCTGAAAACCAACTCAAAAATTTTCTTTTCCGCCAGATAACACTAACTGCTACTTCCTACAAAAAAAAAATACAAATTGTTGCATTGATTCTTAAAATATGTTGCCAAGATTTAGTTGCACGTGCTTGAATTCGGTGCTCCGATATAATCTTTGGTGCTGCTCTAAATTTTGACACCGATTATATGAACGACTGTGCGAAAAGGAAATGCAAAGACGACATTTAGAGTCTTGGTCGTTTTTCGAAATGAAAATAAAATGTATTTAATCTCTCTCTGCCTCTCAAAACGTATGATGCCCTAATTAATCCGTGATTCAGCTCATAAGTCCATATGGAGTATAGGTTGATGGGTCATATACAGGGTGACTCAGCTAAGCGTGTACAGACTTCTATGAGGGTTAGGTTGCACAAAGACAAATCAGAATCACATAGTAATGCAGGGTCGGAAACGCCATCTTCATGCGGTAGATGGCGCTGTTCGACCGCGAGACACTTCATATGTTCTTTCATGATACCGTCATTTGTTAACCCCCAGCAGAGGTAGTAGAATCACTGGTATGGCAGAGTTCACGAACGTGGGAATTGTTGATATGCACCTCGCATACGGATAAGCGGACTGCGACATACGAGCCGCCGAGCAACTGTACCAGGAACGGTACCCGATGAGACGAGTGCCAAACAGCCAAGTGTCTCCACTGCTGCATCAGAGCTTATGCGACACTGGTTCTTTCCAGGGCCTGCCAGGTGTCAGGAACAATGGGTACACACCCCTGCCATCGAAGAGAAAGTGTTGGGTCATGCAGCAGACACTGTAAATGCCAGGACACGAGCAAATGCACATCGGCACGGTCTGTCCCAATCCACCGTGTGAAAGTTTCTGATCGAAGACCTATTGCATCCATATCATGTGCACCGCGTTTAGACCCTAAGCCCTAAGGATTACCCTCAGCGCATTGCATTTGCGCAATGGTACCTGCTTAAGAGTGCGGCAGAACCCCAATTTTCTGTTCCTGCGCTGTTCACA
This sequence comes from Macrothele yani, assembly GCA_039090855.1. Classification (NCBI taxonomy): domain Eukaryota; kingdom Metazoa; phylum Arthropoda; class Arachnida; order Araneae; family Macrothelidae; genus Macrothele; species Macrothele yani. The sequence continues at coordinate 50,726,845 of CM077033.1, read as the reverse complement.
GGAGAAGCGTGCTTTACACGGGAAGGTTGTTCGAATGCACATAACTCGCAGGTATGTGCAGTGGAGAACCCCATTGCGGTACGTCCACGTGCAGCACAAAACCGTTTTGATGTTAGTGTTTGGGTCGGCATTAACGGAGACGACTTAATTGGCCCTCACCTCGTGTAGATGGCCGAATAACGCCATCTACTGCATGAAGATGCCGTTTCCGACACTGGACTGCTATGTGATTCCGATTTGTCTTTGTACAACCTACACCTCCCAGAAGTTTGCACACGCATAGCTGAATCACCCTGTATATGTCGAGCCCGAGTGTCATACTGGAATAAAAAATGCAGCTAAAATACAAAACTAAATGTGACTACTTTTTAATGCTCCAGTAAACATAAAATAGAAGTGAACGTTTCGCATCTTACTTTTTCGGCAAAAAAGTTAAATTTTGTATGTTTAATTTTTTATTACGAACTGAAGTTACTCCATTTCTCCGATTTCGGTCCAAAAATAGTTCCCCAAAATGACGATGTATAACACCGCATAAATGCTCACTGGATTCCTTCCGTTCCACACCTTTTCGCAGTGTGCCTGTCAGCTCGGCTGAGTTTAGCAGCGGAATTACTGCTGTCGTATTTTGTAGCAGCAAGTTGCTTTGACGTGCTTATTGATCAATACGTCTTATTTCAATCGATGGTAATTTGTTTTGTTATGGGGATACCTTAAAGGAGACTATAGAAACGAGAGGAGTCAGAGCTGCCGTGCTGCCATCTGCCTGCCGATCTCTAATAACAAGGTAACGTTAAGGCTCTTCGAAGCTTCTTTGGACGATTTCCAAAGTAATTCTGGAAGTGTGATAGCGAAGGGAAGGAATTGACATACAGCAGTTACCATTCCAAATCGATCAGGTCGATTTTAATGAGGTTCATGTTGAACTGGAATATCAGTTTCAGTAGCTTTTAGGTACGTTATTTGTGCCGGAATGTTATATATGCTTCCGTAATGGTTTCTTATGACTATAATATTGTTTCGGGTGCTAAAATCGAGAACGAATGAAAGGCACAGTATATTTTTTCTCATTTAGAAATTTAAAAAAAATAATGAATATATAAGTCGATGCTGCGTATAAGTCGAGGCACGAACTTCACCAGAAAGAATACACGTCGGAAGTATACGGTAAATTAAATATAGAGACAGTTGTACTGATCTTGAATAAAGAAGTTATTTTGTCATAAACACTCCAATAGTAATGAATCTTGCGAAAAAGAAATTTCAATTACGAAATTCGCAGGTCACACAATAGTTCACTTCAATATCGAATATTTATATAAATTTGAAGAATAGCTTTCTCTAATAGATAAATATATGATATTCGCCTTTGGTGAAATAATCATCAGTAACACAGCAGTGGTAATACACACACATGTCACAGCCGCCTAAAATTCGTTAAGAATATTTGTTTTAAGTTTGTGGTACATACATAGACATAAATTGTTTTCTTTTTTACAGAAAACCGTCGAGTTACTCATTTCCAGATAATTGAATTCAGTTTTTCTAGAAATATCTTAAACGAATGAAACAAATGGCGTATAGGTAAGAAAATTAATATTTCCTTTAGAAATTTAAATGTTCACTCTTATTAGAAGCAATCGCTCTTGCTGAATAAACGTGTGAAGAAGTAATGCCCTTTGAATTTTCTTACTTTCCTAAATGCCCCTCAAGGTTTCAAAAGATTGAGGAAGAGAAATGTGAGATATATGTAATTCTGAAATATTTATCGTTGCTTTGCTGAATAAACGTGTGAAAAAGTAATGCCCTTTGAATTTTCTTACTTTCCTAAATGCCCCTAAAGGTTTCAAAAGGTAGAGGAAAAGAAATGTGAGATATATGTAATTCTGAAATATTGATTGTTGCTTTGAATGTGAAATGTATTAACAAAATACATAGATATGAATCTGTATGTTGTATTCATTACAACTTCAGTTACGCAATAAATATTTGAGTAGGTTGTTACATTACGTTACAGTAGCCGTGTAAACTTTTTCAACGTATTTTTCGCAAAATTCATGCAGAATGATTGTGTACGTTTTTATATACAGCATGCAATTTTTCTGTTCTATAAGCATTTCCAATCAAACACTTTTGCCGTATTATTCACCAGGATAGAGAACTGTCATTGAAAGCATAGACATTTTATAAAAAAATTGTGCTTCGGGGAAAACAACGTAACTCCAGGAAATTTTTTCCAAATGCATGGAATCTCTTGTCCAATATTTCTGCAAAATTCTTGTCAACTAGAAGCACTGAAGTTTAAATTTTAGAGTTCTCAATATGGAAACAACAGTACAAACACTGTTAGGTAATTCACACCATTTTACCTTTGAAGTTTAGTATTTTACTTCGAAAATATCATTATAAATATTAATTAATATATTTTCAATTTGTGGGCCATTAAGTAACCACATTCACTTCGCAGGCATTGGTTATCTAACAAAAAGATTGTAGGCTGCACTGATTTGGGCAAAATATTGGCCCATGGTAAAAGGGCTGTAGATCGGGGACTTGATCTACAATTTCATTTTGGAATGGCTTGATATAGTTGCATTGTTAGCAACTTTTAGTTTTGTTAAACTGCATAACAAAAAGGAAAACCAGGATATGAATCATTCGTGAAGTTATATTGAACATTATTTGTATATATTTGAAAACAGCTCAACATGGTACATTTGGGGAAAAACTAACATATCTCATACATTTTGTAAATAGCTCAGGTTCGACATTTTACAGTTCGGCAAATCTTTTTCGTATCGCAATAAGAGTTGCAGATAGAGAAAGGTATGATTTCCAGTGAGTGACGGATGGACAAAATGGTACCAGAAGAACGCGATGTTTTTCAAATGTCTTATGAAATTGTTTATGTAAGCGAAATGTTTAGGTGATTCTTTAGCCCACAATCATGAAATTCCATTTTCTGAAAAAATTACTTTTTTAAAGCAGTAAAATTTTGTTTTCGAGTCATATTACATAAATAATATTTCGTTTTCTTTGTTTTTTAAAAAGATGTATATTGAAATAACTCAGTGAATCAACAATTGCGTAGTTAAATTTTGAGTCAAATTTGTGCTGATTGCAGAGTTGGGAGTTTTATATTTACAAAATTGCAGTTTTTAACTAATTACACATACGTAATTTATGTGTGTTTGACCTCTTTATGTACTCTTAAATTCGCGCCTTTCAAAAGGGCCGTTTTCCTTCCGAATGCCAACCATTCCAACATCTGGGCATAGCAAGTCTCACAATAGCAAAACTGCTGTCTCTATTTAACAATACCTTTATATAAGCGATAAAGAGAAGACATACTAGCTTCTTGGAAACTCTTAAGTACTTCAGATTTCATACAAGTAAACGATTTCACGAAGAAAAAACTCAGACCTTCAAACATTGGTCTAATTGAAAAAGCAATATAAATACGATATCATCGATATGGAAATCAGTTACTGAATTTTAAACTCTAAGAAATTTTACAAGTATGACTGTGTGCGGAAAAAAATGTGATTTGTATTTGCGTTTCTTCTGCGATACAATACAGTTTTTCCCCATTACAGAGGTCTCTTTTTCTTCAACATTTCTAAATTACCCTACTTTGGTAAGAGGTCCCTCATCACAACAGGGGAATTTTTTATATATTTTAAGACGTCTAACTTTTTGGAAAAATATTTGTACGTGTACTCCTTAAATAGGTCTTATTGTGCACTGAATTACAGGTAGACATCTTATCATCTGAGAAAGGTGTATTCCAAATCGCACAGATAGCATAAAAAGGAACTAACACCCTGTTAATTTTTAAGATACAATTTTAAATTAAAACACGAGTTTTGGTTTTTCGGTTGTAAGAGTTCTTGTAAAATGCGGATATCATGCGATTAAGAGGACGACTGCGACTCACAGCGAAAATGCCAGTTAACTGGAATGTATATCACCCACCAAAACAAGTCTCAGCATTTGTTACTGCTAGTGGAGTGTTATCACAGCACAGCTTTTTTCTTTTCTTGATGGTTATATCGTTTCGTGTGCAGAATTATTTCCAGATAGAACGGCATAGATAACACCTAACCAATTAAAGCCCTAGAGAGGATAATATATCAACGTATGAATAAAAAGTGAGAAGCGATACGGATATGGGTCTACGAATTCTTGTCATTCTGGTGAAAGCATATGCTGATGCCATTTTTGATTCTTTGACTGCTTATGTTTCAAACACGGACAAGCTTACAGCTGAAGAGCATGAGGAATACTTTTCTCTCCTAATACTTCCTTTAGAAATTGTAATTTTCTAAAGAAAGTATTACAGGAAGCAAATAACAGGAACAGTGCTACATAAGTGACAGCATTTTTCAAATAGAATTTTTCTTGAAACCATTTGGAAGAAGAAGCTGAGAAGAGTTACACCTATGAGTGTGACTAGTAAAAAATCGACAATCTGTTAAGTAATAAAATGTTTGACACAGCTTCAGGAAGCTAAATTGTTTTTTGAACAACAAAACTGTGTTTTCAAGAAATATATATATATATATATATTCTTATTCGAAATTAATAATAACACAAATATTCCTCGAACCGTTAGTTAGCCACAAATTGGAAAATCTATTGCAACCCGAAAAAGTACTTTCTTACCAAAAGAAAACTTTCAATATTCATATTGATATTTATTTACTTTTCATTTTTCGATTTTCCTGAAATGATTTCCAAATTAAAGAGTAAATACCACTTCTTTATAAAAAAAAAAACAGCTTTGCTATTTTTGTACCTAGAATTTGATATCTGGGTCTCGTACTCGCCTCAGAATATTTTGTTGTCAAATATTCCACACAAATGAGGGAAATCCGAATGCCTTAGAAATTGTACGAAATTACCCATTCACCCACGCATTGCAGTCCCAGCGTTTTCTAATTAAGAAATCTATGAACATTTATTTCGAAATCTCTCCTTTTAGTCTTCGAACACACAAAGACGGAAAATCTGATCATTTTCGATTGAATTTTGCTGAAATTTGGAAAAGAATTGAGACCACAGGTCTACCCAAAGACAAAATTAAATTTATTCTCCCTCAGAACCAAACGGGGCGGCCAAGTATTTGTACTCATTGCTTCAAACGAATCCGCTTTCTTCAGTAATTCACATTTATTTAACTAACCTATTACAATTTTATATTATCATGTTGTTTTCTCCCGAGCGGATGTGGGCGCATATTTCTTTTTGATCATCAAACCTTCGGTCGAGATGAAGGCAGGTGTGAAAAGCTGACCAAATGACGCACACGCTCTTACGTTTCTGGAACCACTGACCCAAATTTTGGGACGTGCGCCTTTTACGCCTTTAAGAACTATTCCTTCGACCACCTAAATGTGATTGAACAATATCTTTTCACATATACACAGTCCATGCAACTTTTCATAATCCACGAAACGTTTCCTGTCTCTGTGCTGTTCTATCTGGTATCAACATTTTGAAAGCAGATTTATTTCCCTTTGCGATAAATTCTGGTGTCCAATTTTAAAGTCCCAGACACAATAACTGGAAAATCACCGAAAACTCTCATTTTAATATTGAGATGTTGACAGGACATATGGAAATGTACACGAGAAAAAATGCCCACAGTAAATTTTTCATATCTGTGTGCAAAATAACTAATATAACAGACTGGATCCGAGGACGTTAGAATATGCAGATATGGAAACCATGACGCAATACTATAAAACGGAAGGTAATTTTCATGAAAGACAAAGCAGTGCATTTGTGGGTTTGACAATGAGCTAAAAAAATGAGAAACGTCAGATTTCTTCTGTTCATCTCACCTTGCAAGTAATAGAATTTATGTTTTGTTAATACAGAATGTGTCAGAAAGAAAGCAAGTGGACGTGATTACAAGTGATACGATTTTTGGACTATTGGAATCAGGACACACGCACACAATGTTGCTGAACTACTGGAAGAAATGTCTGTTGTATACAGCCTTTGGAGCAGGTAAGAGGACATCCGATATTTTAATCGTCAAACTGTGGCATTCGACCACAGATTACAACAGCTGAGGAGGACAGGTGTACGGCACTAACAGCGAAACACAAAACAATGCCTAGGTCGATGCCGTCGAGAGTACTTGTTTTAGAGCTGTCTGCGGCTGGTAGGCCAAAGAATATGTTATACAGACAGCTTCAAAGAATAAGTACTATACGCTAGCTGTGGGGCAGCTTCCATCCCACATTCTCTGTTAACAAGAAATAGCAGAATACTGAGATGCAGGCAACATCGAGTCTGGGACAAATTCAAGTGACAAATATCCCTCTTCTCCGATGAATCCAGATTTAGATTCGAAAATGACAGTCGTCGTACTCTCATTTGTATAGAAGATGGAAATCGTTATTCACCACAAAACATCCGAGAAATTCATCATCACAGATGTGGTGGTGTACTTGTCAGTGGTGACATCAAGTCCATTGAGAGCATACAGCTCGATATCTGTTAGAGTGAAGCTTTAAATGGGCAGAGGTGCAGATACAGAATCCTTGATCACTAGGTGTGGCTTTAGGTGGGCTGTTAAGCTATACAAGCACTTTATCGCATGGCAATAACATGCGAGGGATCAAGTGTACATTTACCACTACTATTTATCCTGGTCGTTCCAAAACCACCTTGATGATAAAAATAAAGGAGAATAACTGACGTTTAGTTTGTTTTCATAGAACAGTCGTTCAAAAACAGAAAGTAGCTGGTCAAAAATATCGATAAAAGAAAACGTAATGTGAACCGGAAAAACTTATTCATAACCACACAAACCGTATAACCGCATCATGAAATGTGTCAAGATGAGCGCGGTCATCCTTCCTCGCTTAAGGCAATAGAACGAGTTGAGCGCGATCATCCTTCCTCATTTTGGGCGATAGAACTTGCTGTGTTTCATAAGCACTTTCAGCAGTGAAAACACACATGGTGATCATTTAACTGAGAAATTGCTGATACGGTTCTTTATTAACATAGTTCTTTATTAACATACAACATTGTTGGTTTCTTTCATATTACATTTTCATTTTTCATGTACCTTTATTTCATTATGTTCTATTGTTTACAGCATATTTATTCACCAATATTACATTTTTAATGAAAATGTATAATAATTATTTTTTTTAATGTCGCGATGTCAATTTTTTTAATTGGAGGTTCAACGATCACCGTGAGGAACTTAATGGGCTATAAGCAGTCGCCTGTCCCTAATTTATTGCCACTGGTTCCAGAGAAGGGAAAGAACCAGTGCCGTAGGACAAACACAACATCCATTCATCACCGAGATTCGAACCCAGACCCTATACGGATGAATGATCAGAAGTCAGCGCTTAGACCACTGTCCGACCAGTGCGCCAATGTCAAAATCTCAATAGTCATCTATGGATTGACAAAATCCTGCAGTTTTTGTGGAACCACTCTTCCAAAATTTCTCATACGTATACCGTATCTTAAAAGACTTACATTTCCTAAAATAATGTGCAAGATAATAGCTTTATAAAGTCATATATCTAAGTTAAGGAATTCCGTTTTCCCAAGTGTGGAATGGAATAATGCTATAGTGAACGGGTTTCATAAATGTCGCTTTGGTTCAAATATAAACCTGGAATTTCATAGGTGGTGAATTACATGTAAAGTGCACATTGAGGTTTAGTTTTTCAGTTTGTGTCAAAGGTATCACTTGGAAATTTCTTTATTAGAAATAGAACTAGTTCAACTAAGGTGACAATTGAATTCTGTTTAAGAGCATCGAAATATAGTCAAAGGTCAGGGCCCAGGAGTGAGATTTATTCCACAGCCATTATAATCATAAGCTGAGTGATGATTTCTGGTATGTTTAAAAGCGTATAATAATCAATGCATTGCATCATTTGACTAACTTGTTCTGTTTGTGCCAAAGCTATCACTCGGAATTTTCGATATTAATAATAAAAATAGTTCATTTTAAGCTGACAGTTGAAAGCAGAATGATAAATTGGTCGCTTAAAAGTATGAAAACCCTCCTAGCACTAGGCCACTAAAATGGGACAAACATTCAAACGTAGCGGTAAGCAATCCCTCGGCTTTTTTGGCAAGAACATACTTGTTGTGGTCGTAGTATTTTCTTACCGTAAATAAATGCTTTTAAATAGTCGCTGTATTTAAAAGCAAACCGTCGCTGTATTGTAAAGCAAATCTTCGCTGCATTCAAATGCGAATCGTCGATATGTTATCTTTCACTTAAAAGTGAGAGACTCTCAGTAAAATACATTAATAAAGAAATACATTAACTCGATATTTTTCTATTGTACCAGTACTTCATGCGAAGATTATTCGTAGAATGCCTTTCGTTAGGCTCACTCATAAGTCCATTAGTAATGATTATGGCAGTAATTTTATTGCTGTAAAAAAAAAAAAGAAACTCATTTTTTTGCGGTCGCGTGGTGAATTATGAAATTTCGCAATATGTTCACTGCTGATGATATACACTAATATTTCCAAAAAAATGTCTACTAAGTTACGAAGCAGTAACACAAATGAACAGAACCTAATTAAATATTATTTATAAGTTTTTAAACTGATACTTACATTTATAAAGTATTCAAATTCTGGCAATGTTATCAATGCAGTTACACGAGATCAAGATTTCCATTTACGTGGACGGTATTTTGATGCATTACATTGTATATACACAGATTTTCTTCTTTAATGATCTTTCTGTTGTCCTGCAACACGTTTTTAAATTTAGTTAAGGATAGTTCAGTATTGACACTGTTTGGGACACTGTTTTGGATTACTGACAGACAACGGATGGAGGCATCATGTAGCTTTGGAAAACGACCGTTTTCCGTGGTCCAGAAGTCTAGCAAACCTTAGCTGACACAAAATTAATTTATACTCGCTTTATATGAATGAAATTCACATTTTAGTTGATCCTCATCTTCGAACATAGGAATGTGGCTCAAAACAAGCAAATCTTCGTCATCTGAGAGGTCCAAAGACTTAAATTGATCGGGGTCAAACGGCCTACATGGTTTGAAGAAATTCGCGGCTGCTGAAATCGGTGTTTTTTATATTTAAAAAAAGAATTAGTTTTTTCATAACAAGTGAATAAAGACCTTTTTGCAGCGACGTAATCGCAGTCTTGACTCTTGCTAAGAAGGTTGTAACCAACATTTAATTATATATTTTGTGCACGGAAATGGGCTGTTTTTCAAATAAAGTGAGCTGTCAGGAAATATGCAGCGCTTGAACCTCAAGTTGCTTCAGATTTTCTTTTAGATCCCTATCATGAAAATACCCAATGATTTTATCCACAATGCAACGGCTACTATTGTCTTTTTCGCTTTCAAAAAACTCTACGTAGTCTTCTAAATGTTTGCAGTGAAAAAGGACGGCCATTAACAAACTGTTCCTCCTAGTCTGCACAGGTACTGGTGATAAGCTACGTATATTGCCCTTCTCTTGCAAATATAGTCGAAAACGTCCTTTACGTGAGTGACAAGCTTTGAAGGCACGTTTCACAGAAACTACTAAGTTTGAAGAAAAGCGTGACGATATTCTGAAAAAACCAAAAGATATATTTCCAGAAAAACGGGAATTGTTATTGAAACAGGTTGACATTCCTAACTTGCCTCATTTAGAACATACCTCTATTGCTGAAGGTGAAAAGCTCGCAATTGTTTTTTTTTATTTTCAAAATTGTTACTCCAAATATGAATTTGAACAAGTTAAAATGTAATTTGTATTTTACTGTTCAATCACTCTTCAAGTTTAATCCTGTTACTTGAATTCTTAAAAAAATTATATACTACTTTCAAAATTTGTATTTTCGTCAAATAAAATAATATTTATTGTAGATATGGTGCTTCTCAACATTTTGCTAATCATTAAAAATACTGTCAAATTGCTGAGCAAGAAAAATTTATGTTGAATCGATGCCATAATTAATAATGTATTTGACAAAACAATTAAAATAATAGAAATCATTAGCTCCAAAAATTTCAGAACATAAAACTTTTTCTGTGGGGTGTTAGAACTTTTTCTTTTTCTCTCATAAAGAGGAATATGTAAATAAGGTCATTTACTTAGCTCGGCAATACAGATATATGAATGAATTCAGAAACAATTGTTTTTTTGTGCGAACTTTAAACATATGGAATTTAAACTTCTGCTGTACAATTCTGTATTATCCACTTTGCTTGGATAAAGTAGTAAGAGCCTTACGCTAGGCATTATTTTTAAATAATTTATCAGTCCTATTTGCGGATGTAGGTGGTTATTACTTATATACACTGTCATGTCACATTAATGTGACCACCTCCTACTTTTGAGGTCAACAGCACGTAGCCAATGAAAGAAGGCACGTGTGGTGAGCTGGATCGGGGGTATATAACGTATGCTGTAGGCATTCTGAAAACATATTGGGCCACGGATGGCCTAGTGGTCACCGTTTGGACTGCCACGGAGGAACTTTACGTTCGTTCGCGTCAGGTACGAACGCTCGGAACACTAAATATCCACCGTGCGTCGGATGGGAACGTTAAGCCGTCGGACACCGGGTAATACCCTCCCCCCTGATAAAAATAAGGACGTCTTCCTCCACCTTTCTACGTCATTTCCGCATCACTCTCCTATCCGGCACTCCATCCCATCTCCTAGCTTCCTATTTCTTAGGGTTGTTTAAGACTTCTTACCGATCGAGCAATTCCTTTGACTACAATATACCTAAATTTTGTAAATGAAGATATATACACGCATTTTGTTTTAATTTTGTACCCACATAGATGATCATCAGTGTCAAAAATTATCAGTCCACTGCTGGATGAAGCTCTCCCTACGTTTCTCCCAAAACTGTATCGCTTCAGCCTGTCTCTTCAATGTTACTCCGGTGAATATATTCTCCGGTTTGCTTTCGAATTTCATCTCTCTATCTCCCATGTGGTCTTATTCTGGGTCATTTTCTGTCCCTTGGAAACCAGTCTAACATGTCCGGTTGTCCATCAGTTGTCCGTTCTTCTGGAAACATGGCCAACCCAATGTGATTTCAGGGATTTTACTCGGATCATGATGTCTTCCGCTCTTGTAATTTTCCTTATGTACGAGTTTCTCTTCTTACCTTTCTTGGTTACACAATGTATGCATCTCACCTGTTGTCCGCAGGTTTGCATTCCTTTTGTTAAGCTCCATGTCTCTGCTCCACATGTAAGAACTGGAAGGAGGCATTAATTAAACACTTTTCATTTAAGGCAGAATAACCTATTGCTCTTGAAAATTGCACTATTTCTCCAAAAAGTCCTTCAGCCCAGTTTTACGCGCCAAATATCATCCTTATCAATGTGACCTTTGTTTGATGTCTGTTTCCAAAAGGAAATATTGGTATGTATTGGTTGCCGGCAGCTTTTCTCCAATAATTTCAAAACCAACATTTCTTGATAAAGCTCTGTACATCACTTTTTTCTTCTGATATTTCCTTTTTAATCCCACCTCATTGGTCTTATACTCGTATAAGTACACACACATAAGCTCCTAACATATTTTAGTAAGGTTTTTACTTATTGGTAGGATGTATCCCTAGATCAAATATATACTGTTGTTAAGTTTAACTACATATTCGTAAGGGAAATTGAAGAATAAAACTTTGACACCCACTTCAGAAGCTCTTCAAAATACAGATAAATGCTACTTAAATTGAACTTTAGAATTAGAAATTTTGTACCAAGAACAGTTTTCAGAATATTACTTTTCTTTTAAAATTTAATAGCTCCTAAAAGATACGAAAACTTGTTCCAGTGCATGTGTACATTACCAACATTTGCGGGAAACGATATTTTACGGTATTGCAATTTTAAATTAGTGTAGGAAAAACTAGTAATAAAACTTTATTTACTAAACGTTTTGGTATAAAAACTTTAAACAGTGTTTCATTCACGATTATGATTGCGAAATGATTTTCAACCACTGGATCATAAATTGTAGAAAAAAACATTGAATTCCTCAAAGTATTTCATTCTAATATATGACTGACTGGTGATATTACCTTTCTTCATCTTGCTGATAAAACCACTTTTATTTTAGTGATTTTATAATTCATAATGCCCTTTTGTTTAGTTTTTCTGGATTAGAACATGTGTATTTCAAAGTATTTAATGCATTCTTCAAATTACAATACAATTGCAGTTAATCTTCCACTAATTAGTCAATTAGTTTCAGTGAGTCACTTGTTAACTGGAAATCTAGTTAACTAAATAAATTATTCCCATGAGATGTTGGGTAATCAGTTCCACTAACGGACGTTAATTGGCGTTTCTGTAATTTTAAAGGCAAAAGTAACGGCTTTTCTTTCTAAAAAGCAATTCTTTCAAATGTGCTGATCATTTTCTGATTCAGACTATATGGCGGATGTGGTTTGTGTAACAACTATTTATTTTTTACTTTATGACTTCGAGGCGGTCCATGCAGGTTCTGTGTAAATAATTTTCCTTTCAGTGCCCGCTTGTGCTCATTTTTCCCCTCCTCACGTTAAGGACAAAATAAGCAAGCTATTTGCTTTGAATTTTTCGAATCTAATGTGAAGGAAAGTAGCGCTCCTTGTGCATTTTGACCTCGCGGCGGTCAGCCGCTTGTTTTTAGCTCATTGTTTTGACAGCTACGGGCTTTCTCTTATACTGTTAGCCTTTTTCTTTTTTTTTTGGGGGGGGTACTTTTTACCTACACTTGCATTTTCATTTTGCCTAGCAACCTTCTCAATTGTAAAATCAAAAGCAATTTTTTTTAACGAAACCCAGGTTTGATTGCGCACACTGAATTAGTTATTTAACCTTTGAGATAATGCTGGAGAATACCCACTTGATTAAACGAAAAGTTGCAGTTTTATGGTACGTATTTTATTCAGTTGTGCTGCGGGAAGGAAGACGGAGAGAACATTCTTATTTTTAGGATGTAGCATTCATACCGACTATGGGAACGAGCTAAAGTTCATTGTTAGTTTTAGCACACATTAAATACCATCAGTTCGTATACAACGCATTTTAATATTCCCCTGACAGGATTTTACTTTGGAATAAATCAATAGCTAACTAGTGTTACCTGGTGCAAGATTCATTTGGAAGCAGAAATACGTAAAAAAGACGCGGGAAACCTTGCATTATACACACTTGTAGAATTAATTATACAATGACGCTGTGGATTTTACGGAGTTTCTTGTGCCACATCTGCCACTATTGTAAGAAATAGGATCCTAGATGTTTTGGTGAAATGCTCCGGTTTTGTTAGCAAGTCACTCAAAAATGACAGTCAAAAATGGCTTCTCGTAAAGAAATAACTAGACTTCTCGTTCAAATATAATTAAAGACTCCTCGCAGTAAGACGAACACCATGTGTCTATTTTTAATTTTTTCACATTGCTTTCGTGATCCCGCTTAAAGTATAATTAATTTTTCTGTATATGAGCAATTTTCTTCTACTTGTACAAAAGGATACCTTAAATTTACAGCGACACTGGAATCAGAAGATCAGTTTTGAAAACTTTTAATAGTATTTCACACGATAATATTCCCTAAGTATAATATTTTGGGTGTCAGATCTAATATTATACGGTCATAAAAGTGCAAACTTCATCTGTGGTCTTTCATGAACTTATTTAATCCGAAATTTGATATAGGCTTGATATAACCAATTACTGAATTTTGTGTATCACATAGCTGATAGTATAATATTCTTAAAATAAATTTTATTGAAATCAACTTTCAAATTGTCTAGCTTTCCTATCCGGCACTCTACCCCAAATCTTCTAGCATCCAATTTCTAAGGGTTGTTTAAGACCTGGGGTCACACACTCCCTTCCTGAAATCCTCTACTGAAGATCTGATCGGATCTGAAGTACCATCATTAATCATTTGTACCATTAGAGTAGCTCTAAATAAGTAGTTTCATTTTTTATATAGTGCTTTGTGGATTACTTACACAAGCTGATGGATCTTGGTAACTCCTTTTATTTACCTTTCATTTGTAGGGTAAACAATAACACTATGCAGAGACCAAACAGCATTTCAATGGCACATCCCCAATGAATGCGACGCAAAAAAGTAAGAAGAGCAATTTCGGAATTTCATGATAAACTTCCGGAACTTGATTTCCACTACTTAGGTGATAACCAACAGAAAAAATTATTTCCAGTTTGTGGACAACTACAAGTGTTTAATTGATAGTATGAATTCATCATATGTAGGCAAAAATTCGTCGTAAGTTAAACTGTGTGTCATTTACATTTACTTTTCGCAGTAATACTTTTGCATACCGCCGGTGTAGTAAGCATATGTAAGTTAATTCAGAAATTTTACTTTGACGATCGATCAAAAACTACGCATTAGTCTATATTCGAATCAATTAAGCACCTAAGGTTCTTTAAAAGTCTAAAAGTGACACATTCACAGTGGCCTGTCGTATGAAATGGCTGAATATGTTTCATTTCCTTATCCGTTGAGCTATTAGAAACAGTACGACAGCCACTAAGAAGCGTTTCATGTAAATTGAATCGTACTACAGATGATAATATCATACATTAAAACTTGAGCCACAGCATATTTTTTTTTTGTGGAAGACTGATTTTATTTATATGAGAGCTTTTTTTTTCTAGGTAAAGATCTACCGTTTACCTTTAAAGAAAGGCACATAAATACACAACACTGATGATCAACATTCCTTTTATAACTGCCTAAAACTTCTTTCACTATTTGGTTTAACTTTACGGCAGTTATACGGTTTTTGACTTGAAACGCCATACCTACGCATTTCCTGGCACTGAGGATTAATTTCACTTTAACCATTGTAGGAACCGAAAGGACGGATGGCATAATGCTGCAATCAAGATGTACAGAATTTGAAAGTTCTAAGTATTTGTGAAAGAGAACAGAAAATATTTATTGTTGGTTTGTGTGTGATCCACCCGAGTAAAAACCGACTGTTATGACTATGAAAATATTCACATTGAAGAAAAGGAAAAAGTTCGAAGCAAAGTATATATTCTGTTAAAAAAAAATTCGGAAATTTCAAGGAAGCTCCATGTTTGTGTTTTTATTAGAGACAAACATGGAGCTTTCTTATGTTTGTTTCTTTAATTTCGTACATATCACTGCATTTTTAAATTGTTAAAAATAATTTATTTTTGTTAACACCAAAACCCAGTTTGCGGAATTTACCTATGAATAATATTATTCTAAAATTTTGCGGAAATACCCAAGCATACCACTGAGATGAAGATATATACATGTATCTTTCCCGACAAGGTGGCGCAGTAGTCTTTGCGATGGTTTCTGTTAATTCGTCCGAGAGGGGTTCGGGCTCGAATCACGTGAGGCATGGATGTTTTGTTTGTCTAACGGCACAGACTCTCTCCCTTCCCTGGAATTAGTGGTTCTAAATTAGGGACGGGTGACTGCTTTCAGCCCATTAAGTTGATCACGGTTGTCGTCAAGCCTCCGTTAAAAACAATAATGTACCTTGCTCGTTTCAAAAGATTTGTTAGCATGCACTGTAATATTCTTTAATTGAGAAACAATTAAGATTATTACATCATCATTTAGGCTGGCTCATACTGTCCTGTTGCCTTCACCAAAGATTTTATGTGAAATTTCATTTTAAAATCGTTTTTACTCGTACACTGAACAAACATCAGGAATCTCTTCACGTGATTCTTTTTGTAACTGAAACGATGCTATATTGCTATTGTTCAGATTCTAGAAGAAATATGTTTCACAAATACATGGAAGAACATAGGATTGTCAAAGAGGCACACAGAACAGCCCTTATCTTGCTTACTGTTCAACATGTAACAACGACATCAGAAGACTGAAAAATTACATCCCCCTGGAATCGGATTCCAACCTGCATCAATTTGGTAAATTTATGATGCTAAATTATTCTGGTGCTTAAGTTACACGTCCAACAGTAAGAAAGAAATGGCTATTGTGTCTTCTGACTTAAAAATCCTGTAAGGAATTTTACGTAAGCTTTTAAATAACAATGTTCAAAGAAAATTCGAAATAAAAAAGATGTTCAGTTAAATTTAAACCGGAGTTCTGCTTATACTACCCTTGCATATAAGCTCCTGTTTTGTGAGAAGCATCGGTTTTCTTTTTTTGGTAATGTGAAACTGCAGTGAACTTAATTTTGACCTGCGTTACATGACAGGGATGACACATCACTCCTCTTCTGCGAGGTAATGCTGTCGAATCTCTTCCCTTCCAGGTTCCGTCTAATCAGACCACATTGTACATTGGCATGCAAAAATTAAGGACGAGGCGGTTTTTCGAATGTACCGTCGTGCAGAAGTGCTGTACATCGACTCAAATCGTACCATAAGATCCCCAAGATGTAAGAATATGGGACAAGTGAGCAAAACCGTCCAAACAAGGAATCCAAAGGATACAAAGGCACTTTATTCAAAAGGTAACTTCGAGCACTACTGGGCAGAAGACAGAAACGTCCATGTGACAGGCGGCTGCCTAGAAAAATTCAGTCTTAAGTAGGGGATATGATCACCCCTGACTGAGTTGCAGGATTTACAACTTCTGTCCATGCTGAGGACGAGGTTGTCAAGGAGCTGTAGTGGCATCGCTGCCCATTCCTCTTGTAGCGCCAATCGCAGCTGCGGAATAGTTGCTGGCGGCTGGTTACGTGCTGCCAAGTGTCTCCCGAAAAGGTCCCACACGTGTTCGATTGGATTTAGGTCCGGAGACCTTGCAGGCTAATCCATGCGCTGAATATCTTCACTCTCCAACAGCTCTGCGACAGCCACTGTAAGATGAGGTGTAGCGTTGTCGTCCATGAAGAAGAACTCAGGACACACAGCACCAGTAAAGAGACGCACGTGAGGCAGGAGAACCTCTGTGCAATAGTGGACAATAGTGACTGAACCTCCTTGGAAGATGTGGAGGTCCGTACGGCTACCAAGCATGTTACCGCCCCAAACGAGAACTCCGCCACTTACAAACCGGACCCTTTCGATGATGTTGGAGGTGTGATTGGTGTTCCCTGCTCTCTCCAGATGTGTATACGTCTAGAATCGCTCGTCAGACTAAGTCGGCTTTAATCCGTAAAGAGAACTTGATCCCATTGCTGATGTGTCTTGTTGTTGTGTTCCTGGCACCGCAGAAACCGCCGTCTCCGTTGAGCAGGCGTTAATGGCACACACCGTACTGGTTGTCGTGCAAATAGACCACTTTAGTGCAGGCTTCTGGCCACGGTAAAACGTGATAACGGACGTCCAGTTGTCTGTTGCATGTGCCCTGCGATTTCTCTCGCTGTCTTCCGTTTGTCTCTTCTCGCCTTTAGGACAATATACCGTTCGTCCGCCGCCGTGGTTGCTCGTCGACGACCACTGCTAAACTTCCGGACAGCTGTTCTTGTCGTTGAAATGCTCTCCAAGCTCGTTAAACAATGCTTTGAGCGATCCCGAGCTCTTCGACCTTCTTTCAACTTCCCAATGACTCGACATCAGGTAAAGTCATCCAGATGTCATTTATTGGATTGCTTGTTGGCCATATCACACGGTACAAGCAACTCGACGTCGTTCAAACCGATATACATCGTGCAATAGCTTTCACTGAATTGCTGAGCGTACACCGCCCGTGTGCTTTATACCCTTCCGACACCCCCTCCCCTCCTCCCTATGTCAAGCTGCATATATGCGCATGACCTACCATACCGGGCCCTATTCGATCTCCTGAGTCATCTTTCGGTCCATTCTGCCTGCTTGTTCCGCTGTTACGCTAATTTCTCCTCTTCGTCCTTAATTTTTGCACACAAGTGTATATGTTATCTGGAAAGCCGTCACTACATGAATCTCCGCCAGTGGCGATTTTAGGCAGCATTTAAACAATCAAAGTGATACTCTTTTGTTTTTTATATCACTAAAAGATAAACATGTATTAACCAGCCTTTCTTACTTCTCAATACTTTTACCTCTGAATGATATAAATATGTTTTATGTGAAGGCTTTTGTCTCGTGCTTAAAGTCCAATTTTTGGCTAAAAATATGATGGGACATTTCTTATTAGTAGGCACATAAACGACCTATTTATCATATATTTATGTAACAGTTTAATAAATGTTCTCGAAATCAACATGTAAAATACTCCAAATTAAATATTTTTTTGGTTTATATGTCGAAGGACGTTCTTGTATTACCACTGGTATACTAGGGAGTGCGCAATAAAGTAAAACACAATATTTCCGTAATTTTAAGGAACTCCATACTTTTTAGAACGAAGCAACCTCATTAAAAATAGAGAAAGAGAAGTTTTAAAAATGTTTCTCCATGTTTTAAAGATTTGTCTATGAACTTGATATGTAGAAGACCATTTCTCGCTGTAACCCTTAAAGACCGTTAAGTGTAAAACGTGGTAACCTCTTGAACTGGTTTCAAATTTATTTACGGCAAGTTCAATAAATATAATTTTGTACATTAACTGGATACAGTGTGGAATTTAAGATCATGAAAACATTGTAGAACAAAGTAAATATGGTACATGTAACCATGCCAAATACATAGTTTTATATATAGCTTCTACGACGATATTTCTGTGTTAAAAAAACAGGTCCTGTCATCTAGCACCACATAAGATTACTGGAATACATTATTCAGTAATGAAAGACAATCTTACTTGGGCGTCTTGTGTATATGTACTCATACTACCAAAGGATCGATGCTTGTGCTTGTTACTGTTTACAAAAAAACAGATACTGAACGTTGAAAATACATAATCGTACGGATAATTGAAAATCATTAAATCGAAATCGGAAAGGCTTTTAAATACTGAAGCCTAGCCAAAGGCGCAAAGAATCTGGATGGAACCATGAGTGACAATGAAAATAAGATACTTCATTTTAATTAGAGATTTTAACAATTATAAACTGCAATAAACCTGTTATTCACACATATATTGTTCGGTATTTCCATGTCAAACTTTCAGGTGCTACTCAGTACCTTATCACTGAGAAATACATTTCCTTTCTTGCAAAGGGAAACACTTGAAGATATTTTGTTAATTTATTCTCACAGATAAGGGAATTAGAATTTTAGAAATGAAAGTGTGGTGCAATAAATTCGAAGAATTTAAGTGAAAAATTGTATATTCATCTGAAGGTCAGAGAAACAAGAATCGGAATAGTTGTCAATGTTCCTGAGTGCCACGGAGACGATATCAGGTTCGTTCCCAAGCAGGTACGAACGTTCGAACCACTAAATATCGGCCGTGTGTCGGATGGGTACGTTAAACCGTCGGGCCCCTATTCCCCCCTCCCCCTTAGTAATAAATAAGGGCGCCTTTCTAACTCAGTTCCGTGTCACTCCTATTCGGCACTCTTGCCCAAATCTACTAGCTTCCTATTTATAAAGGTTGTTTAAGACATGGGGTCAGACACTTCCTTCCTAAAATCGTCTACATATGATCTGACCAATTACACTGGACAACAATTTTTGATGAAGTTTATGCTTCCGAGATAAAAAAAAATAGCCATTTCTTAAGACATCCGATGTGCTGAAACAGAATATGACCATAAAAAAGTTGAATTTGCTACGATTTGTTTGTAATATGCAGGTACCTGGTTTACCGTTGATCAGGACCACGTGTGTGCTATTTCAATGGGAGAGAAGCATATAATTTGCCTGCAACTCTCAATGCGCTTCCCTTATAAATATTTGTTTATGCTGCTAATTAAAGAGCTTCAAACACTTAACAAAATCAAAAATCATAAACAAAATATGTGTTTCTAACAAATTTTCCATGTGTATATGAGAAAATTTATTATTCTAAATCAGTTTTTAGGACATTTTGATTTCAGTCTGCCAATCTTTATACCAAATCTCTCTCATTGAAATAGCATGCAAGTGTTCCTTAGCAATTGCAACCAGTGTTTATGTACGTATTCATATATACATATATATTTATATTTATATTGCATGCGTTACATTACACTTCTTTTGAAGTAAATACAATCCGAAACAGTAAGTGAAATTTTTTATAGTACAATGAAAAAAAGATAGTGTAATTCTTTTTTCTTTTTTACATTTATATTAAATGTAGTTTTGTGATATGTACATGAGTTTTTCATGCATAGATATAAATCAGTTACCAGTTCATGACGTTTTACATCTTCTTCCCTTTCGGTTGTATTCCACCGTAGGGGCATTTCTGAAGAGTGTACAAACGTAGTCTGCGAGCATCAAAGTGGACCACTTTCCCTGGTATCGTTTCTCCATTACTGCCATATCTCAATCAAACCGTTCACCATGCTTATCACCAAATTTTAACAGTAATCCGGAAATAAATCAAGGTGAGAATCCAGGAAGTGGCGTTTTCAAGACATGTTACAGCCAAATGTTTGATACAGAGCAAGCAGGTCGGTAATGAGATCTTCGTAATTTTCAGCCCTGGAATTCCCAGGAAATTTGCTGATACTTAACAAAAGGCATCCCACACTTCTCTTCCATAACACTGAAGCATGTCCTCAAACTGCGAATCTTGAAAGAGCTGTTTGATCTGCGGACCCACAAAAATTCCCTGTTTTATTTTTGCTTCGATCAGTCGAGGAAATTTTTCATGCGAGTACTTGAACGCTGGTTTAGTTTTGTCCATGGCTTTAACCAATTGCTGTACAAAACCGAGTTTTATGTGCACAGGGGTGGTATGATTTTCTGAGGATCTGTCAGTGGTGGGTTCTGAACATTCATTTGTCCATGTGTCAAAGACGTCTTAGGAGGTCAGTCTCTAACGATGTATGCAGACATGTAGCTCGGCTATCCAAGTGACAAAGAACATTGCCATTGTTTAATAGCAACCAATTATTTCTGTACTTTTAAATATCAAACAGAAACTAATTTGGCGAAATGAATCAGTCAATTCCGATTTCTACTCTATGTAAAGTGAATTTTATATTTTATTTAATGGAATTATCCTTGCTTGGTGTCCAAAATTTTGTATGAGATATTCAAACGGCAGAAAGCTTTTGAATCTAAGCTCTGCAGCGCAGATGCCTTGAGATTTTCAGGAATTACATATGAAAATAAAGGCATTGATAGTTCCGGCAACAATACACAATTAATTTTATTACCGATATCTTATATTATTCATCATTGCCTAAAGCAGCGCTTGTAATCGAGCGAAGGAGCAATGTTTTTATGAAAAGTCCTGGATATTCTTCACATTTAATTAAATTCTGGAAATTTTCCAATTGATGCAAAACCACGTTGTCGAATGTGCCCAGCATGTAGGAATTTCAACCTTCTAGCTCAGGTCACATTATATTGTCTCATTGCTAAAATCACTTAAATAAAAACACATTTACTTATAATTCCTGGATATTCTACACATTATATTAAATTCCAGAAATTTTCCAATCGATCCAACACCATGTTGTGGAATATGCCTAGCATATAGAGATTTCAACCTTCTAGCTCAGGCCACATTATTCTGCCTCATTGCTAAAATCACTTAAATTAAAACACATTTACTTAGAAGTCCTGGATATTCTACACATTTATTTAAATTCCGGAAATTTTCCATTCGATCCAACACCATGTTGTGGAATGTGCCTAGCATATAGGGATTTCAACCTTCTAGCTCAGGCCACATTATTCAGCCTCATTGCTAAAATCACTTAAATTAAAACACATTTACTTAGAAGTCCTGGATATTCTAAACATTTAATTAAATTCCGGAAATTTTCCAATCGACTCAGCACCATGTTGTGGAATGTGCCTAGCATATAGGGATTTCAATATTCTAGCCCAGACCACATTATTCTGCATCATTGCTAAAATCACTTAAATTAAAACACATTTACTTAGAAGTCCTGGATATTCTACACATTTAATTAAATTCCGGAAATTTTCCAATCGACTCAGCACCATGTTGTGGAATGTGCCTAGCATATAGGGATTTCAACCTTCTAGCCCAGACCACATTATTCTGCATCATTGCTAAAATCACTTAAATTAAAACACATTTACTTAGAAGTCCTGGATATTCTACACATTTAAGTAAATTCCGGAAATTTTCCAATCGACTCAGCACCATGTTGTGGAATGTGCCTAGCATATAGGGATTTCAACCTTCTAGCTCAGACTACATTATACTGCCTCATTACTAAAATCACTTAAATTAAACCTTTAACGACTAGGTTCCTTTAATATTGTGTCAACGTTTACTTTATACCAACGATTGCTTTACCTATTTGTTTAGCGACAATATTGGCGCCTGAATTTTATTTCTGCGAAACCCGTAGAGGCAATGTAAATTCAAAGAACAGGTATGAATAGACAATTTTGCTCACTCTAGACGGGCGTTTCGGTGGGTCGTGGCAGTTTAGGTGTAAGGGTATTTTGGGCGTTATGGCCGTTAAAGGGTTAAAACACATTTTTATCATCATTTTGTCTATAAGTGTTCCGAGTTTAGTCTCGTTAAGTGCATTCTTACACGTAAGTGCGTTCTCTATACAAATTATTTTTTTTTTCAAAAGAACTTAAGTTGCATTAATTTCCTGAAAAACATGTTTGTAATTTCAAAAATCCCTGTTAGTTTGGGTTTTTGGACTGGTACGGAAAAACTCAAGAAACGGGGCTCTTCAGCTAGTGTTAAATTACCTAACCCCAAATTTTTCCACACAAATTGCTGTTGAGGAAGTCCCAGAACACCGAATTTTCAACAGCAGTATGACAAAATTAAAGTAAGCCGCCCACCGGTGGCGCAGTGGTCTAAGCGATGACCTCTGATCATTCGTCCAAACGGGGTCCGGGTACGAATACCGGTGAGGCAAGGATGTTGTGTTTGTCTTACGGCACTGGCTCTCTCATTTCCCAGGAACCAGTAACCCTAAATTAGGGACGGGTGACTGCTTATAGCCCATTGAGTTGCTCACGGTGGTCGTTAAACCTCCAATCAAAAAAAAATAAAATAAAGTAAACAAAATTGGTGTGTATTCATAAACTCCCTCTGTTGGTTTATGAACTGTCTGAACTTCCATTATTCTATTTTTATGGTTAATTGATTATTTGCCTTCGCGTTTTTCCACAATTCTTATTTTATTCCAGAAGGAGATTTACCCTTTTGTGGAATACAAGATGAAATGCATATATTTAGTAGACGGTTTCCGCCTGCACATTTTCCGTTTTCTTTCGTTATTATTATTATTATTTTTTGGTTTTTACGGAGATCATCCTTGCGTGCCCTTGATGTCACATTAGTGCCATCATGGCGATTTCACTATGATATGTAATCATTGTTTCGCGGTAAAAAAAAAAAGGTTTTGGCACAGAGCACATGTATTCGTGGTTGCAATGCACTGCCCGATTGTACTTCATTTAATGTGTTTTTCAAATGACAGCCTAAGAGCGGTGCTATATATTTACCTTATTTATATGTGGAGCTTACATATACGAAGAAATCTCCAAAATATGACCGCATTGAAAATATTAAATATATTATTTTTGGGTAAATATGCCCAAAGTCTCACACTTTGTGATTTTGACTGGCCATTTTCTGAAAACAGTGTACATTTTAATGATTTAAAATTTTTATTATCCCTTATTGGTTTTCGATCTATTATCCTCATTTATCACAGAATCCAGTGCTTTGACCACTGCGCCGCGATGGCATGGGACTACCTGAAATTAATTAGAAGAGTTGATAGACAAAAATTGTAACGGTATATCTGGGAATGAGGGTTTCTCTATGAGTAAATTCTGAAACTTAAGTACGCCAACCGTAATTGTATTAGGAAACAAGTAAACTGAAGAGAAAGGTCAACCGCCGCGATCTAAGAAAGAACACGAATAGTGTAATGTAGGCAGTCAGAAATATGGGGCAAAATGCGAATATACAGGGATGTTGAAAAATAGGCCATCATGCTTCCTCAAAATGTTTCCCTTACAGGACTTTCAAGGACAGAGCGGATATTAATAGCCAGGATTCCGTGGGGTACTAAACACATGCCCAAAATTGAGATAGCTGTTTTTAGGATGTCGCAAAGGGACAAATGGACAGACGAATTGAAACTAATTCTGTTTTGTATTACAGAGCTAAGGCCTATCGGTCTGAAACTAGTCAGTTTCTATTCAAATCGTTTTGTTTGGGGGTTGTAAGATACGCTGGTTCTGTATGACTGTGGTAAGGAACATTTTATATTTTCTACCTCCCGTTAAGAAGGTTTCCTTTATTAGTGTCACAATTGCAAAATTTAGACTGTCCCCATGGGTCCCGCTACGCCGACAAGCACAAACCTGGAATTTGTTGTGCAACGGATGGGATTGACGGGAGGTGTTGGATGTATTTCTCTGTGGATTTCAAGAAATGCTGAAACTATTATATTTCCTGAAAACCAGAGACAAAAACAGTTTCTTTGGAACCAAACTAAAATAAAATGTGTTAAAGAACGAAACTAATTATTGTTTGATTAGAGAAGAATCACTCTGTTCAAAATGATCGCTTGTTCAACTGACCGATACGTTCTAGTAGGCAAAATCAGTTTCACCATTAGAAATGAAGTTTAATGTCCTAATAAACTGCGATCGAACGTTTATTGCAAATCAATGATTTATACAGCTTTTCCTTGGAAGCCTACTAAAACGCGACAATTTTAAACCATATGCTACTCTCAGAAATCTGAAATCTGATACTTTGTATATGTAACTTTTTTCTGTATAATAAACTAAACATAAATTTAAAATTTAAAAAGAGCTTAAGTGCTCACCCGGCTTATCTACATTACAAACACAGAACTTTTATATGAGTTATGTATTAATTATCATATAATGTGTGCTTCTACTCTCATCGTCAAAAAAACAGGTGCACGCAGAAAAATGTGTCGAATTGCAATGCTATTCGGGAAAAAGGTAATGGCTGCCAGGAGCATTAAATGATGAAACATAGAAACTGACACGGACAATATTTATTGGGCTACGCGCTAATAAGTAGTGTCTCCCAGTATAGAATCGGGCCACGCTGTTTACTCACACAGCATACCAAACGTCTATGCATAGAGTTGTACATGTTCCTAATGGTGTCGTGGAATAGTCATTCCATACATGTTAAATCTTGTCACGCAGTTCCTGCAAATTGTGCGGTAGAGGTAGAGTGTGGATAGCGCGTCCAATAGCATCCCACACATTTTCAATCGGTGACAGATCTGAAGATGCAGCAAACCATGGCAGAGCGTCAGTGCTTTGAATGTACGCTCTCTAGACAGCACAAGTACGCGGTCTAGAGTTGTCCTGTTAGAAATGTGCACGGGAGTGAGCGTTCAGGAATGTTAACACCACTGATTGCAGGACCTCATTAACTTAATGTTGGGCTGTCAAAGTAACTGCAATGAACACCAATGGCGATGTGGCATCGCAGGCAATCGCATCCCACACCATGCCTTCTGGACGTGTGACCTTCGACAAGAAACCATTCGTTTGGGCGCTGACCACGGTGACCTGCACACATGGATGCGTTGGTCATCTCCTCCAAGACAAAAGCGGAACTCGTCTCTGAAGATCATCCGCTGCCATTATGAGAGGTTCTGTGACAGGCTGGCACACCATTGCTGCCTTTTGCGACGGTGCAAAGGTGTTGAGGTCAGTCGTCGTAACGTTCCGCGTGCGTGTAGTCCTACGTCGTGCAGCCGTATGCTAATTGTTATGGCACTAATTGGACGATGCATGGAGGGCACCACTTCCCGCTGAAAATCAGCAATCGTGGCTTCTGGATCACTCCTCGTATCTGGGACAACCCATCTGTCATCTCTCTCATAGTTGGTCTAGGTCCCCCAGACCTTTTCTGTCGCTGCTGTGTGTCTTGTTCTATCCACTGCCGCCAACATTGTACTAGGGTGATATCCGCATGACCTGCATGGCGCGCGATAACGCCATAAGACAATCCAGCTTCTCGAAGCACGACGATATGGCCATCTCGAATTCCTCTAACTGCTCGAACTGCTTACCAACTTTTCTCCGAGGCATACTTCACTTGCAAAGGATGCAATCAACACAACAGCACGATCAAGAATGGCAAGCACGCACAACGGGATGACTTTATTCAGCCGATCAAGCACAGCGTTCGACCCCTCCTTGCTGGCATCACATGCGCGGTTAAGCGTTACATGTCTTACGATGTCAAACCTACCCGCCAAGTTTCATTCCTGTCTGTTACTTCCTGCTGTGTGCTACACGTTTCTTGGCGATGAGTGTAAAAATACGATTTGCGAAGTCAATGGTATAGCTTAGTATGTAATCTGTATCGACTTTAAATTTTGCATGCTCTGCTACTAGACTTTGAAAACATAAGTACTTCCAATATATTTAACTTCAGCATTTCTCTACGTCAGCCTAGTTAAAGGTTAAACAAAATACTGTGGACTGAAAAAATCAGCTCCGAAACCATAACAGTACCAAAGTCCCTCCAATCCTCATGGCAGAAGTTGCACATACAATTAAGAACATGAAACGGGGAAGAGCTTAGGGAGAAGATGGAATTACCGTGGACATTATACAAGAAGCAAGTGGAGATGAAACTACACTCGCCCAAGTGTGTACCAGGTGTCTTAATGAAGGGATGATTCCTCAGGATTGGAATAATGCAAAATGATCCTGCTTCCATAATGCTACAATGATCCTGCTACAATAATGCTACAATGACCCTGCTACAATAATGTTCCAATGACCCTGCTTCAGGATCTCAGGAATTACAGGCCCATCAACCTCCTTTCCGTGGTTTATAAAATATTCACTAAGGTTCTTTCACATCGCTTGAAGCTAACACTAGACATTGCTCAACCAAGAGAACAAGCTGAATTCAGAAGTAGCGGCAGCACTGTAGATCATATCAATGTACTGAGAGAACTACTTGAAAGAACAGGAGAATATTAACTCTCATTATGCATGGATTTTATTGATCATGAAAAGACCTTCGATTCTGTGAAACCATCAGCAGTAACAATGGCTTTGAAATACTGCGCTCTCTATGCCCTGACGATTACCGATTGAGTGTCGTCATACGACGTGGTCATTTGGATAATCGTGCTTCAAAGATTATCCAAATACGCACTGTTCACTCTGGAGCTATGGTTTGGAGCGTTATTGGTTGCAATAATTGTTTTCTGCTTGTACAGATAGTAGGCACAACGACAGCTCGACCCTAGGACCATGAGGTGATTCATTTCGTTCTGTTGCCGTATGTTCTTGGTATTCCTATAGCCCACTTTCAACAAAATAACGCCTTTCAGTACTCTGCCAAAATCAGTTGATAGGGCTCCGAAGGTGTCCAAGTGCTGCCTTTTCCAGCACGATCCCCACAGTTGAATTCGATAAAAAACATGTGATATATCATTGGAAGACGTTTGAATGCGTTTGCACAGATTATTCGCAATATTGGTGAATTGTGGACACAACTCAACCAATAATTATCAACAATACATCAAGGAACCATCCACATGCTTTTCCATTCGATAACATGCCATGATTTCGAATGTAAAACCTAGAACATCTGTCATTCGACTACTGACTTCGATAACATTGAGTGGAGTGTCGCCGTGCCTGTAGCATTGACATAATCCCCCAGGCATCTGTTTTTCATGTTTAAAGATATGTTTTCACATTTTCCCCTGCAGTTTTTCTGACGAGATAGCGATACATTTTATGGAATTCATTTTTTACCATTTCAGCGCTTTTGCTTAGTTATTGGATATTACCGGTCTCTTTAAATTTAGGGCGATAAATGTCAGCAAATATAATCTCAGTATGAAGCATGCTATTCAGGTAAATATCATACCTCGAAAGCTCCTCACAAGAAAACTGTGTACTATCACAAGACATCGTTTTACTGGTACTGATATTAAACCAATCGTTTCCGTTGGAATGTCATAAGCAATTGTACGAGTTAACAAAAACTTGATGTCAAAAGAATTATCGTTCATTTGACAAGATATACGATTTCGCATAGAAATGACCAAAATATTCGAAACTTCTACCAAACAATTCAATTATTTTGAAGCAGAAATAAAATTTGAAACATGGTAAATATATATGAATGTCATCATAATTAATGTACTATCTCTTAACAGGTGCAACGATAACTGAGCAGGTCCTCTTCTTCCAGTTTCCTCTGTCCTTTTCTTCCGCCTTCAATTCCTGATAGCTTTAGGTGCCGATACATCATCAAGCATCGTTAGTCATCTCCTTCATCTTGGTCGCTTTCCTTCAATTTTCCCTTCTATCGATCTTTTCAATAGGCTTTCTCCTCTTAACACATGCCCTATTCAGTTATATTTTCTTTGTCTTATATTCTTTAGAAAATTCCTTTCTGCTTCAACTTTGCAATACTTCATCACTGGTATTTTTGTCAATCCACATTATTTTTATCATTCTTCTCCATAACCACATTTCAAATGCCTTTAACATTTAAACTTCTCTCGTCCCAATTGTTCACGTTTCCGCCCCATACGATGTTATACTGCAAATATAGCACTCAATAAGCCGTTCATTTAAATATTTATTTATTTTATAAATAAACAAAAATTTTCTTGTTATTAATTGCGTATCTCCTATATTTTTTAATATATGGGTCACAAATTCATCACATTTTCAGTCAACATAGTAGTTTTACTCACGAGTCCTGCTATAAAAAAACGTGCAAGAGCTAGGAATTTGAATCAATTGATCCCCACTGATTTAAAACGTAATTTGAGGTATATCCGTTAAAAGACTACAGAAATTGCTTTCAAGTTTTTTTCTGAAAAATGTTTAATATTCATATGTGATTTAATTTTTGAAGTTAGACCCTTTATTCTTGTGCCAAAGGTATCTAGGAAGCGAATTCAGTTTCGCTATAAAAGAAAACAGTTGCTAGAAATGATCTAATGGGTTTTAAATTGTATTTTAGTAGATATAAATCCTTGAATTTCCTAATTTTATAGAGACATTACACCCAGTGATGAATTTGAATTTAATTTTTTAATGAAGCATTGCATGAAGGTAATTAAGGAGTGCGCGGGAAATACTCAACGTGCAGTATATAAGCCAGAAATGACGAAAAAAATCATGCGTTTTTGTTTAAGTAAATATTATTTGCCTCTAAGAGACCCGTGATTTTTTCGGAGCATTAGTAATTGGGAAAGTACAAAATTCCGCATCAAACTGCGTTCCGCACCTATTATCAGTGAACATTGCGCAAATTTGATTCCTTTGTGATGAATGAAGGAGACACGGGTGATAGATTTTTTTGTCGATAACTCAAATTTTTATTTCTGTGACGTGTTTGAATAAGTTGATATATCTGAGTATTCAACATACTTTGGTTGCTGTATGAGGCCTCTTTAAACTTAATTTGAATAAAAGATTTGAAAATCTTTTTCACTTAGTGTTTTACGTACGGATAAAAAAGACTCTTCTGGTTGTCGCGAAGTTATCCCTAATACCTTTTTTTTTAAGTCAAGTTTTTTTCAATAAAATTGATATACTGGCATGCATTTTCGTTACTTCCCAGTGATGTTCCTTGGTTTAATTCAGGAAGTGCTTGGACGATAATACTATTAAATGAAACGACAAACTGATGTGTAGTATGTTTTAAATACCCATGTAGCATTGTGATATAACTCCATATTAAAGAACAAAGGTCTGATTCCGTAATTTTGTGTACTGTGTTTTCATAAAGTAAGTGTATTTATATACGGAAATCCCGAATTATTACTAAAGCACAATTTTATATCAGGCACAAGAATTTATTTTTTCGATATACCTAACATCGAATGCGAACATCATGTGTACTGATTATGCTACTAGAGAATTTTTCATTACACGCCCACGAAACTAAAGAAAAGATTAGAAACCGTTTGACCACGTGAGACGGTCTCCACTAAGGTTTTCATTATGTCCATATCCATTGTTGCGAATATTCCGGCTTTGCGACTGTCTTACAGGTCAAAGTGTTCCTCTCGAAACCGCTCGAACCAACAATAGCATTGACGATGTGATATTGTAAACAAAGGAAAGGGCCTTACAACTCCTGTAGGGTGCTACAGAGACGAAAAACATACAGCATTGGCGGATGAGCTCTTATTCCGCTTCCTAGGCCAAAGTGCGTCGTGGTCGGGGTTTTAACTTCGGGCACCTCGTCATCGGACATTGCTTTCTCCCCAACGTAAATGTAATTCCTCCTTCATGAGATAGTGTGTCTAGTTACCTGCATCTGTATAAATGATATTTATGAACAGAAAACGTATGTTTTTATACTGATACCTTTTCTCCCGACAACGATCTTTATCAGTTTTTTGCAGATGTTCGATGATAAGTTTCCCCATTTGACTTTCTAACCTTCAGCTTCATAATTTGAGGGACCGCTTCTTTTACTCACCAGACCATCCAGTTCTTCCTTGACATTTTCTATAGAATTGTGGCCGAGTATCTGGGACAAATGAGTGGGGCCGAGAATCTGGGCATGTTTAAATGTTGGACTCTCATATCCTCAAACCAAGTTTTAACCAAGAGAACAGTACGGCTGATACGGAGATGCGACTAACTTTTAAAAAACTGTCATAACGCTGTTAGTAGGTAATTGTACAGAACATCAATATAAAGCTCATAATTTTCGGTGTGGTTCTAAACAAAGAATGCACTTGAGCAGAAGAACCAAACAGAGCTTCACACCATCTAACGGTATCCACGAAACTTCATTTTCGGGATTATATACTCCAGAAAGTGGCTTTCCCGGCATTTGTTGAACCCAAAACAACTATTAGTCTGATGAACTGGTTCGTGTGATTTTGTAGTCCAAAGTGCATTCTTTTATTTGTACGCAATCCAAGAGTTAACTTACATATACTTCGCTAATTAATTGACGCGCAGCATCATACGAAATAATTAGCTTCTTCTAGATGCCTGCTCTACAGCTGTAACATTTGCCCTCTAGCGTCTTCCCATTGTACCTATGCTAACATTAGCCCCATATATTCACATAACCTTTGCCAGATTTGAGATAAGCCCGTCGATTTACGTTCTGATAAGGAAGTCTTTTGAAGATCTGTATTGTAAATTTTTGCGAGCTTCTGCTTATTACGGGTCCTTTCCTTGAAAAATTGAGCTTCAGACCCTTTCTACTTGCATGTAACATAATCATTCGTTGAACTACGGAACTTCAGCGAAGATAGGATATTAAGAACACATCGATACTTTGTTTGTGTGGTACTGAATTACTAATCTTAACGGAAACCAGTTAGATCTGTAGAATGAAGACACCTTCACTCGCAGTTGTGCTATAGTCGTTTCACAGTTCTACGAGCGCATTTGCATTTGGTTCTGTGACGTGATGCTCGTGTTAAAAAGTATTTAAAGTTTGAGTAGCTAAACACCCAACAAAGTAAACAAATACAATTTTAGGGCAGCCTACACTAAGACGCGGTTAAGTGCAGAACGTCTAGAATTATTCTTTACAATCTGACAATGTGCAGAACTTACAAGTCCAGCCAGTAGAACGCCGAACATTAAGGAACGTTATGTCATCGAAGTTCTAGGAAAGGCATCGTTGTCACGGAATATCTTGTAATGAAAATATGCCCTGACATACGTAAAAAAGCACATTTTTTATTCTGAATAAAATTATATAAATAACAGCGCTTCTTCAAAAATACTAGCAACACAAATAAAATTATAAACATTTAAACTGTATTCGACTTTGCCACTTAGCATCAATAATGAAGTATATCCATTACACACCGCGTCCTAACAAGAAGTATCATCCCCTCTTCTCAAATAATGTTCAGCAATGTAATGTACAGGCAATGCGATTTTTGTAAAGTTAGAGGGAGTAAGGAAACCAGAATCACTTGTGTAGCCTAAAATAAAAAGAGGAAGTTCGAAGGAATCAACACATATGTTTAATAAATGAGGATTACTTTCAAATTAAGGATAAATAGGAAGAAATATATACGCTATTACTCACAAATCAAAAACCAGTAATGGAAAATGTTTTCGGATGTAAGAAACAAAATGCTAGAAAGAGGAGTTTTACTTTCACATGTCTTTTTTCTGAAAGCTTTTAATCAGATACGGAGGACTGGCACCATTAATAATTGTCACATTGCCAAGTGGTGGTATTTCAATTGATGTTCTATAAAAGTTTTTTGCGTAAATGAAGATCTGTTGCTAAATCGATAACCACTTGACCAGCCATGCACACAAAATAATTATCTTTGACATCCCATTATCATTAAGATACGATGATATTCGTGCCAAAATCCCGACGGAAAGGATTCCACAAAACTTCATAACATAGGTGTCAAAAAGCACTCTTGAATATTTTATGTGCACTTTACGAGACATTATCGGGTTTTAGTGTAGGCGAGTAAAGCTGCTCGTCGCCGCCCCGGTGGCGCAGTGGTCTAAGGCGCTGGCCTCTGATCATTCGTCCGTCTGGGATCCGGGTTCGAATCCCGGTGAGGCATGGATGTTGTGTTTGTCTTACGGCACTGGCTCTCTCCCTTCCCTGGAACCAGTGACCCTAAATTAGGGACGGGCGACTGCTTATAGCCCATTGAGTTGCTCACGGTGGTCGTTAAATCTCCAATCAAAAAAAAAAAAAAAAAAAAAAGCTGCTCTTCAGATTAGCTATTGCTAGATGGATCCGACTATACCCCATGGTGTGGTTTATGGCCTTCCCGTTTTGAATTGCTATTACATTTGAAAAATGATGGCCGATATTCAATTCCCAATTCAGACAGTCACACACACAATATATTGTCCGGAAAGTAATACTTTTGTCTAATTGATTCTTACAGGAGGTGTTGGAAATGGGCCCCGCCGACGTTACGCATGTCTGCACACATTTCTGAGTGTTGGTGAAGAGGTTTCTCAGATCATATAACGTGATTTGTTAGATATGGGACATTATTGCAGCCTGTAGCTCCTTAAGTGCATGCGGAGTACTTGCGTACATCTTCCCCTTCAGTGTCCCCCTCAGAAAAAAGTCAAGCGCTGTCAAATCCGGTAACCGGGCAGTCCACAGTCCCCGGGAGATGATGCGATTTCCGAAGAATTCCTCCAGAAGCTCTATTGATGCTTTAGCAGTGTGAGCAGTTGCACTTCATTGGTGGAACCATCTTTCCTGTATTTCCCGTTCCGTGAATTCAAATATGAATGGTTTTATAATCTTGGCTCGGTACCGTTCTTATTTAGTGGATTCACTGAATAAAATGGCCCAACAATACGCGTACCTGTTACAGCCCATTGAGTTGCTCACGGTGGTCGTTAAACATCCAATCAAAAAAAAAAAAAAAAAAAGCTGCTCTTCAGATTAGCTATTGCTAGATGGATCCGACTATACCCCATGGTGTGGTTTATGGCCTTCCCGTTTTGAATTGCTATTACATTTGAGCCTGTAGCTCCTTAAGTGCATGCGGAGTACTTGCGTACATCTTCCCCTTCAGTGTCCCCCTCAGAAAAATGTCAAGCGCTGTCAAATCCGGTAACCGGGCAGTCCACAGTCCCCGGGAGATGATGCGATTTCCGAAGAATTCCTCCAGAAGCTCTATTGATGCTTTAGCAGTGTGAGCAGTTGCACTTCATTGGTGGAACCATCTTTCCTGTATTTCCCGTTCCGTGAGTTCAAATATGAATGGTTGGATAATCTTGGCTCGGTACCGTTCTTATTTGGTGGATTCACTGAACAAAATGGCCCAACAATTCGCGTACCTGTTACAGCACACTAAACACCGACCTTCTGGTTGTGGAAGAGGCACTTTCTTAAATGTTTGGGAAGTTTAGTACCCCACAGACGAGGGTTTTTGCTGTTGATGAACTGGACAGGTGGAACTATGCCTTTTTGCAAAGACAGTCGCGTGCAGAATGTCCTCACCTCTGTTCGAGAGGAACCCTTGGAACCACCTGCAGTTCCGAACACGGGTCTCGTGATCTGTTTCTTTCAGATGATGCACGGCAGCCACTTTGTACACGTGGAAACACAACTTCTTTTTCAGTATGTCCGAATCACGGCAAGGGCATAGGTTTACAAGTGGTTGGATTATCGGAATGTTGGAATCTGGTCATACGCAGAGTAATGTTGCCAGAGCCACTGGCCTGTTGGCAGGAGATATTTTCCAAGAAAAAATGTTCGTTTAAAAACCAAGGAGATTATTACAATAGCATGCAATTTTCAAACGATATCGCACTGAAAATTGAAATAATGATATTATTAGATGAAATCTGTTTATCTAATTACACATTACAGAAATAAGAGCTAGTATTCCGAGTAGCGTTTAAAGAAAGATTGATGTGCTTGTAAATTAGCTTTTGTTTCCATACGTGTGCTTATTTATCTGTTTACCATTACGCATACAAGAAGTTAAGTAACATGTTTTTTATGAACTAAGCACTTCTTTTATGTACTAATATTAATATTTCTGAA
This sequence comes from Macrothele yani, assembly GCA_039090855.1. NCBI lineage: Eukaryota > Metazoa > Arthropoda > Arachnida > Araneae > Macrothelidae > Macrothele > Macrothele yani. Next base: position 50,692,385 of record CM077033.1, on the reverse strand, counting down.
AAATGGATTTCAAGAGATATTATTTTAAACTGTCTTTTGGCACCAAAAGTAGCTCTACATAAGTCCGCAACGGATCGAATCATCCTTAGTAAAGTTGCATTTTTGCCCTTTAAAAAATTCCGAATCAAACTATTTTCTTTCTCTTTTTATTTTAAAAGGATCGCTTATTCCGAAGTCACTGCAGTGCATACTTAACGGAAAATTCTATTTTTCTTATATGGGAAGATTACTTAAGTTGAATGTTAGAAATAAATATGAAAGTTCCACTTCTGCTATATGGCTTTCACTTTAATTTTTGTAAAGTAATGTACTTTAAATTATTTCCCCGAATTCTTCTGTTATGAAATAATCAAAATGTACAGACACAATTAAACGCCTTTTAATAGGTTTAAATTAAAAGGATTGAGGTGTAGTTTTTTTCTGAATTATTCTTAGGAAATGTTTTAGAAAAAGCCGTCAATTCCTCTAATCGGGTGTTTAATCTAATGTTCGTCCCGAGACTGGAATAGTTTTACACCTTCAGTCCTCAGTACTCCCGCTTGATAACGATATTTTTGCGTATAAAGTAAGGTATTAAATTGTGAGATCGCAATTTGGACCATGAAATGCAGAACAAATTCTTCAAATAAAACAGATTGCTTAAACACAATGATTTCTATCAAGTATTGGAAATATTTAACAAATACGTTGGGCTAAAGAAAGACCGTAAATAACCGCAAATACACCGTAATTTACCAGTAAATGTTTTTCATTTTTCTGAAGAATTTATCTCAGATATTTCCGATCAGCTCTTCTCAGTCATTTTTTTGCAGGAACGGAGTTGAAAAATAAAGTCAACATCGTGACAATACTGCATCCGGATACACAAATTTGTGTGAAATAAAACTAAATGAGCGAAAAATAATCATAACTTACTACCTAAAAATGCTGTAACTGTATATGTTATATGGATTATGGTTAATATCAATTAACCAAATTTAAGACAGTTTTGTTTGTAAGGTCATAGTGTAGTTTTAAATAAGATCATCTTGCAACATGATGGCGGAGTTAACACGTATTTTCAGAAAACGTTACGAATTTCGGAATAATTTTCGCAGTTTATTGTTTTTAGTATAGTAAATGACGCCTCACACAGCTATGAAGAAAAAATATAGAAATATATCAAAGTAATATGTACGGCTGTAGGGAAAGAATTTTCAAGAGAAATTCAACGGGCTTTTGTGAGACATGTCTTCAAATTTTTAGTTCCGCACAACAAAACCTTCAAGCAGCCACATAAGCACTTTCTTTCCATTTGTCTACTTGTATAATTAACACACACAATTGACGTGGATTAGGAACATCAAACAGAAGTTCTCGCTCTTCCAACGTTTATAAGTGAGTCACGGAAACATTCCCATCGGACGCCACCGGGAATCGAACCCACGGTCTTCCAGTTACCCGCCGGACATGCTACCACTGCACCACAGCAGCCTAGAATTATCCAGACTCACGTACGACTAACTGCCAAATCACTTGACAGTTTGCTTCTTGGTGCCCCGCACAATGCTGGGGATTCATCAAAGATTGTAAGCAGCAAATGAACAATACAATTGGCGTGGATTAGGAACATCAATTAGAAGTCAATATTATGCTGACCGTCAATAGACACTCCACATTTCGCACGAAATGAGGTAAGTCCACTTCAAATTCCGCTGCAATATCTTCATCGCTCTTAATATTATTAAAGAAATGCCGGGTTCGGTAGCGAGTGGAACACCCTGTATTAAGCGTACAAATGAGTTTTAAAGCGTTTCGTGTGTGACGTATATCGCTAATTTACATATCCGACAGTACCCCGCATTGTTGCCATGTGACCGTAACTGGTCCAGGATATAAAATTAGACACAGAATTTTGTCCAACAGTCGAACGAACTTGCACATCAGTAGGTGAAAGATGGCAAGCGATACTGCATTTATTCAACACTGCATTTGTTACGAATTACATGAAGGAAAAAGTGCTGTAAATTCATGGCCATCGATCTGTTCTGTCCGGGGAGAGAATATTGTATCGAATAGAAAGTGTGACGGTTTTAGGCAGGTGGTTTTGATGTAAAGAATAGAGAACTTAGCGGCGCCCCGCAGAAGGTTGCACATGTAGCGTGCATTCCACTTACTCCAAACTACTGCCTTTTGCGACGTCAGTGGTGTCAAGCTAGAGCTCATTGGAGGACGGAGTGCAGATCTGTTGTGTTTTCTGATGAAAGCCGGTTCTGCCTGGGTGAAAGTGATGGCCGTGTGTTGGTTAGAAGGTGGCCAGGTGAGCGCCTGCAACCAACCTGTCTGCGGCCGAGACACACTGGACCTACACCTGGAGGGATGGTCTGGAGAGATATTCCCTATGACAGCAGGAGCTCTCTCGTGGTTATCCCACGCACCCTGACGGCACAGTTGTACGTCGGTCTAGTGATTCAACCTGTTGTGCTGCCATTCATGAACAGCATTCCAGGCGGTGTTTTCCAACAGGATAACACTCGCCCGCATACCGCTGTTGTAACCCAACATGCTCTATAGAGTGTCGACATGTTGCCATGGATTGCTAGATCACCAGATCTTTCACCAATCGAGCACGTATGGGACATCATTGGACGACAACTCCAGCGTCCCCCCTAACAAGCATTAACTGTCCCTGTATTGACCAACCAATTGCAACAGGCATGGAACTCCATCCCACAAACTGACATCCAGCACCTGTACGACACAATGCATTAACGTTTGCGTGCTCGCATTGAACATTCTGGCGGTTACACCGGTTATTAATGTACCAGCATTTCACATTTAAAATGGCTCTTCTCGCGCTTACATTAAGCTGTGATCTTGAAACCTTAATCGATTAAATATGTTACCTGTACAAATGTATTGCCGCCATTTCATTCCTCTAGAGCTATATTTTCGTGGTGTTGGGATTTTTTTTCCGTCAGTGTATATTCTATTTTCAAAAAGTGGGTAATGTTACGTGGCCCTGAGGTACAATTATTACACAACTGTGGGAATAAGAAGCTTTTGTTTATTTCCATATTACCCCAGAAGGATTAACTGAAACTGTGGTTATACGTATGTACAACTGTGGCACGCTTTCTACTGTGAAAGCGGATGCGCGTGAGAAACACATCTCGAGACAATTCTTTTTGTTCCTGGCCAATTAAAAGGACGTTTAGCAATACTTATTTTGTCCCAACTCCGAAAAATGTTTTACAACGGAAAAGTCTTGTTTCTTCAGGAATGGGAAAGTGTCAGTATTGCAGAAGAAATCTGTTGATTATGTGAATATAAGAACAATTGATTACGTTCCAGGTGAGGACTATATGATGAATCCTTCCTTTACGGTAGCCAGGCCAAGAATTGACACAACTTTCTAAGATTCCCAAAAGATCTCGCCAAATAACTTACCAAGCTCCAGCACAAGATAGTTTCTCAACAGGGTCACTACAACATCCTCATACAGTCATATCTCCTTACATCTCTGCTAATACATTTTCGTTTCATCACACGTTCGGCACGCTTTTCAAATAACAAGCTAATTTGTTTATGGTTATCTGTTATCTAAATTGCTTCCGCTTCTTCAGGGGGCCCAATGAGAGAACGAATAGTGGGACCCCAGGACTCTTTCGAGATACTAGTTTAACAACACATAGGCTGACCGAACGGTCAAGTGCATTGCTACATTGAATTGAGAGAAATTCATTTTACGTTGTGGGAACGTATGTAGGAAATACTGCTGTTTCTTTAGAAAAAGGAATATCGTGTGAATACAAAATACTGAAAATTTAACGTTAAATTATTAAAATCCTTTACCTTTCCTTTCTGGTTTCTAAAAGATGTGAGGTACAATTTTAAAGTTTTTTAATGAAGCGTTGCTATTTCAAATATGAAGATAGAATTCATTATTTTCTGCAATGGGATAAATCATTTCAACCAACATTTTCACCATAACTTTATTAAATACATACCCTTTATTAATAAAAATGAATTTTTCTTTCGCTTTACTTTTTTGTTGTCTTTCGTAAGAAGGCGTAACGCGCCGAGTTTTTAAAACTGATTTGTTCTCTACTATTTTTCGAGCATTGGTGATAATAAGCATTTGGTTTTACACAGGATGAATAAAGAAGTGGTGCATTCAGGGCAATAATTTGTTTTTTTGAAGCATGAATAGACACCATAAATCTCTTATTTCTCGATGCATTGCTATCAACATTTTCGATTTCGTTGTTCTTTGTTATGAACACAATTTTTTTACATACTTTGAGTACACTTGAAACAAACTTTCTAAGGAGAAAGACAGTTTCCGTTGTCTTTGAAAACAATCGAATAAGTGCTGAAAAGGCCCTATTTCTGAAAAGATAAAGTTTTTTTTTGTTTTCATGTCAGTCCCTCTCCTTCAGTTATTGTAAAATACAGAATGTGTAATAGTTTCCCATACGATTGGGGTTTTTAATGATTACGTCATTATAATCACCGTTTGTTCACCGACGATCGTGTTACAATCAAATTGATGATTGTAAAGGAATGCGTCAGAAGACCTAACATGTTCACAAATTGTGGTACATTGTGCGAAAGTATAGGCATAAATAAATAAAATGTAAACGGATAAATATCAATACAAAAATAATATGATCAAAATCCTCGTTCGCATTCTTTTGAGAATTTGTAAAGGATATAAAATTAGCGGAGTATATGAAAGACCGTAACACAAAAAGAAATGCAATACCAAGTATCAAATTATCACATATAACACAAGAACTTGTGTAAAAATAAACACTAGAACTGAATGAAATGCAAATTTATAATCTCTGCAAAAGAAAGGGATATTCCTGATTTCACAATACCAGGATCGAAAGTACAATTTTCCAACACGTACGAGAAATCCGGCCTGATTAAAGGCGAATTTGTGTACAATTTGCCATAGGAACCAAATAATTACGAATAACATTTAAATTATTTTTAAATAACACATTTGTCGGATTTTAAAACGCATACGGGTATCCATCCATCAAAGATAAAAATTGTCTTGTAGTGCATCACACATTTATTTCCCTTTGGGAGACAAAAATGTAAGACAGTACACATTTTGAAGAAAAAAATATTAGAGAATTTGCAAATATCGAAAAATATCTTCGTTTTGGAGAAACTGCCTAATATATTGACCCGCATCTAGAATTTCTGTTGCACGGTAGAACATTGGTGATCCTATATGTGGGTAGAGGAATTTGTTTACTTTTCGTATCTGGAAAAAGATACGATAGTTTACGCTAGGAACCTTCAGCAGCGATTGGAAAGTCCGATGTTGCCATTGCACAGTATATATTTAAAAACCTTTCTGTTTTTATATAGCGTATTTACAGCTACGTCATTGCCATTGATTAAATCCATCGTATATGTTTTACAGACTTCAAAGTAATCTATGTTAGATGTAAAGAAATACAGTAGTGACCATTATTTACGTGACGAACAGAAAATCACGAATGAAGCAATTTACATGACACAATTTAATGCCATTTTGAACCTATATTTATATATCAGTAACGCAACCATACACAACAGGAAAGAAATTCCATTAATGCATGAGGAGGAAGTATGCGCATGACAGAATGGCATTCCAAGAATTGATGCCGGAAATGGTGCGGATTTCGAAGGCTAACAGGAAATGGTGTTACACATTTCCCGTTAATAAAAATTCCAAAAGTCGATGCAAAATTAACGTTTATGAACCCATAATTTGTATTTGTATCGTTAAGCAAATACACCTGTCACATTCGGAGGAAAGCTGGAATACGTATCGGCTTTACACGAAGAGAAAAGTCTGAAAATAAATGGCCTCAAAGAATATAAGTTTAATAAAGAAATTTAACAGTCAAAAGACATGTCTCCTTTTATATAATTTGCAATAACCTTAGGCTACGTAATCGTTTGGGCGTCCACATGACAACCTAATGTTTTGGGATATAAGAACTCGTTTCTGGGCATTAGTCCGAGATATGTCCGGGTTTGAAGACTGGGCGAAATATGAGAAGAATTCTTCTCGCTTTGCTAAAAGTACTCTCGGCGACTGCTTTGTCCCGTAGATTTGCAAAAGGTGATCGTTAAACCCTCAGTCAGAAATATAAGTACAATTGAGCGTTGAAAATCCAAAATGTCAAAAATCCAAACGAGCTCCCCTCGACTTTTTGTGTTCTTTTTTTTTTAATTTTTAGTGTGGAAAGTTTATAGTCCGTTTATTTTAACTTGGCCCCTGATGGTAATGGAATCGCCTTAATTTGCTGGTGCACGCATTTTTGGTGCGACGTACCGAATGTGGAGATGTCTTCTGATACTCAGAGAGAAAGGCGAAAACTTCCCCAGTCATTTTTTCCATGGGGAAAAAAGATTTTACGACCAATTACCACGGAAGTTCAACCCCTTGTATCATCCGTCAGCCCCATTGTGCAGTGTGAGCCTGGAGGAGAGTTATTCCCCCTGCACTCAACATAAAGTAAACCTATTTGCAATCGGATCCAGCTTGTAATGAATGGTAAGTTTGGAATTTGTCCTTTTTGTTTAACAATTTCAAATCAGTAGTAAAAATTGCAAACTTGTTTCATATTGTATAACAAAAATAATCATTGTCTTATGTAATTTTTTGTATACATTTTCTTATTTTTGGTACATGTATTTGGAGAGTTATATTTATAAATGTTAGCATGTTTGCATTTTTTTATATGTTCGATAATCCGAACACATCAAAAATCCGGACTATCAATTTTCTCAGTAAGGTCGGATTTTCGATGCTCTATTCTATCCCTGTGTCACACATCTCTTATTATTATGTCGTTTAAAACTTAACAACAAATCGCAAATCCTACGCTACCTGATATGTGTATGCCATAATTAACTTCACGATCCCTTACTGTCAACTGTATGGATGTATTTCCAGACCTTTAGTGAAGAAATATATCAGAGCTTAAGCTAGAACATTCGTTACTCTCTTCGTTTTTTACTGTTTTTATCAAACTGTCTTATTAGTTTTTGCATTCGTTACTTACGCTGGAATATAACGTTTGTCATTTACGTAAATTTGGAATAGGTAAATCATTTAAGATGAATTTATAATTATTTACGGATAAAATGTCATTTTAAAAACAGAACATTTTTTCTGGCTAGATGATCCTCAGAGAGATACACTGAAGAGTGAATTAGAGATACCTGTCTAGTAACGTGTAGCACCACCTTCGGACCTGATGACAGCGGCGATTCGTCTCGGCATGGACTCGACAAGACACCAGAAGCGCTGGGAAGCCAAAAGGATCCACGACCCCTGAACAAGCTCCCACAGTTCACAAAGATTTGATGGGGGTCAGAGCCTCGAACATCACTCTCGATTTCATCCCAGATGTGCTCGATGCTATTTAGGTCAGGTGACCCAGCTGGCCAAGGAAGAGAGGTCACGTCAGTGGAGTGTTCATCCAACCATTCGGATACAATTCGGGAGCGATGGCACGGTGCATTGTCTTGTTGCAGGATGAGGTCCCCAGTGGGATGTTAAAGACGCACAAACGGGAGCAAATGGTCGTCCAGGATATCCTGGTAACATTGACATGTGAGGGACGATATCACACGTACCAGGCGTCCCATTTGAATCCACGTAAACAGTACCCAGACGAGAATGCCACCCCCACCGGCTTGAAGAGTACCCTGCTGGGAAGAAAGATCCATCGCTTAATGTGCCTTGCGCCGTACCCGTATCCTGCCATCCGCATGTACCAACGTGAATCTCGACTCATCAGTCCAGGCAACATTTTGTCACATGCTTCGGTTCCAGTGGCGATGTTCCCGCGCCCATGCTAATCTTTTCTCTCTGTGATGTGCGGTCAGCAGCGGTTTCCTTGTGGGACGATGGCTTCTGTACCTCATAGCGAGGAGGTGGTTATGGATGGTGTGGCTGCTTACACGTTTTTGTGCACCAGCGTTAAAGTGCCGAGTGATTTCTTACACTATGGCCAGTCTATGCGCTGTTACGATGCGAGCTAGCCGACGATGACCCCGCTCCTCCACATGCTGTTGTCTACGGTAGCTGGCCCTTGCAGGGATAGTTCTTCCAGATTCGATATACTCACGGTTCACCCGTGACACACTGACTTGTGAAAATTCCAGTGCCTTCACGACTTCCGAGATGGAGAGACCCATTCGTCGGGCCAAAAATTTTGCCCACGATCAATTGCGCTTAGATCCTTCGTCTTACCCATACTGCGACTAACTCTTACGGATTCAATTCGCATCACTTCTTATATTGTCAGATCGCTGCATACGTCATGTCATTTCCGTTTACAGGGCCGCCTACAGCGCCACATTTGCATAACCCCAGCTGTCTCTACTTTAATTGCTCTTCATTGTATAGCTAGTACGGTACGCCATATTTTGTTCAGCGAAAGTCAGCACTGCAGACGTCTGATTTATAATATGTCCGTTTGCACGGACAATAGCATAATTTCATTCAGAAGATTTGTTTGTTTCATGTCAAGATGGTAGCATTTATGAGGAAACCGAAGAAGGCCTGTGAGTAATATTCGAAGAGACGTGATTGTCGAAATACATTTTAATCTGATTGTCCCTTTGATTTAAAGTAAATTCATATTTCTGATTAAGTCCCAGGTTTCGATATTCTACAGTGAAGCTATTTTAATGTTAGAAAGCAAAGTCTGAAGCATCTCTTCAAATCGGACAAACGCAGTTGCTAGAACCTGCTTAAAATTTTTCGAGTATGACGAGGAAATTTTAAGTACACTGCTGTTATTTGGATTTGCAACACCAAAACGAATAGATCGGATCGAACTGCAGCTAAAATAAAGACATATTGAATATGAAAAGAATCACATAGGTAAACAAAATCGTTTCTGCGGTATACCATTTATCATTGCTAAGTTACTATTCCCTTTAAATAATGCACACATTATAGTAAGGAAATTTGCAAGAAAAATATATATATTTTTTTTTTGATTGGAGGTTTAACGACCACCGTGAGCAACTCAATGGGCTATAAGCAGTCGCCCGTCCCTAATTTAGGGTCACTGGTTCCAGGGAAGGGAGAGAACCAGTGCCGTAAGACAAACACAACATCCATGCCTGACCGGGATTCGAACCCAGACCCCTTACGGACGAACGATCAGAGGCCAACGCCTTAGACCACTGCTCCACCGGGGCGGCAGAAAAATATTTAAGAGTTACTTTGCCTTTCTTCGGAAACGGTATTTAAAGATATATATATTTTGCTGCGTGTAAGGTTCACTGCAAAACATTTTTTCCTGACACTTTTGTGGTAATTTATAATTAAAAGTTCTGCTTTCAGGAGATGTCAGTTCAACAGTATATGAAGTCGTTTTTAAGATACTAATAGATGGAATCCGTATGAATCATTCTGACTAAAATGGCTTCTCTCTCTGAGAAATTCGAACAGTGTTGAAAGAGAATAATTTAAATATGACGTCGATACGTTACATTGAACTGAAAAGGAAATTGATGTGGTATCTCTGAAAAGTCTGTCAAAGAATATAGATGTGCCATATCCCTCACTCTTTCAGTTTCGGAAATTTGGCTGATAAACAATGTGCAGTAAACATACGTTGTTCCAACAACCCGGAATGAGAAAATTTTCTACTTCAGGAAAGATGGAAAACGTTATTACTGACGCATTTATTATTTGAATTTATTTTCTTATGCTGATTACATTGTGAGCTGGATTTAAATTCTAGGTAAGGAGAAGCTGCGGATATTTATTAAATTGCATACCATCGATTTCTCATTGGGACGTCTTTTATGCTAAAAAAATTACATAATTGTCCAATGGAATATAACCAAAGCGGGATATATTACAGAGTTCTTACGGTACTCATTCTGATCATTCGTGGAAGACATCTTGTCCCTCTCACCTATACTGTCTTCTCCCATACATAAAATACAGTGGTCTCCAAGGCTTGAGGTAACGCTTACTAGCTCGCAATGTTGTGTGTATGCGGGTATATTCAATAGTTTCTAAGAGTTCAATGTCCAATAGGCGTATAATTTTATTTATTACTGCTTTGTAGCTTATTTGACGTTTTATTTTCACAAGGTTCTGATCAAATAAAGGATTATTTGTTTCCCAAAATCATTTATGGATTTAACATCCTAGAAGACACTAACTGCATGAAATCCAAGGAATTTTTAAATATAAAATCATAGTAGTTTCAATATTCTTCTAAGCTTTGTTACGCATGTTTTTTATAAACATTTAACCATCTTTGTTCCTTCACTAATATGCACAAGACCTATGTTTAATAATTGCTAAGTCAACTTTGTAAAATTAGAAAATATTCAATTTACTGAGTGTGAGAAGGCAATTCCAACAAATGATGAAGAGCTCCAGAGCAATCTAAGCACAAACGGATACATTGCAACAGGAATGAAATGAAAACATTTCTAACATATCAGGGTATACATACAATTTTATCAGTGTTTGGTTTGTATAGCGATGCTTATGAGTGCAGGAGTAATTCACAAAATTAATCAAACTATTTTTTTAAAGTGACTCCAAAATTTCGTTCTAGCTTCAGCATATTCGCTATTTTGGTTCAAATTAACCGGTATTTGTCTATTTATTTTTACATCAATATAATATACAAGAAGTAGAGCTATACTTTCAGAATTGATTTTGGTCTGAATAACCTATTCAGAAATGTACGGAAAAGTAAAATAGTGGGAAAAATTACCATCGGTAAAATGGAATGAATGATTGTCGTATTGTCGGAGCCTTACTGTAGATTGATGAATGAACGTGTCAGGGTGTGTATATAGGTTGTGCACACACTGGACTGCCCATTCAGAAACTGAGCACCCACTGGATTTCATGTACAAATCTCTGGCACCCATTCGATTTCTGGAAAACATACCCTGTAATTCCATTGGACATTGAACTCTTGAAAACTATTGAATGTGCCCGCATACACTAAACATAGCAATGCCGTAGTTTCGTAAGCGCTATATTATGACCCATTCCAGCCTGACCTTTCTGGTAGATCAATAGTTTCACACACATAATTATTTCACTTTCAAACCCTAAATTATGTATACAGGCCACACATTTTTGCGGAGCCTAAACATAATTCAAAGGTGAGTTGAAGAAGACGTCTCTATAATCCAGGAGTTTAGTACGGTATTAAGTTGAAAACAAATAGAAAGAGGTTTATATTGAAATTCAAGAAAGTATTAGAGAGTACAGTTGAAATTTTGGTTCAACACCGCTTTTCTTTTGTCCGCCTGTTCTTCTCTTCTTTGCAAAATTTCTTTCTCATTATGAAAGAGAACGAAATTTTTATCGCCGCTAGATAATTGAGAGTTGTGAACCAAATGAAAAGCAGAAATATCTCGCGATTTATACTCCACTGGATGACAATTTACTTACACAAATGCAATACGTACTCAACAATGCATTTCAGAAGAATGGAGCCAACAGCACATCACATATATACTGACCATGAGATGATATTTGTTCTTTTCAAAACTTTTAACAAGTTTCAAGAATATGAAGACACCATTTAGAAAATTCGTATCCAAGAAGGTATTCATCACCAGTTTGATTATGCTAAGAATCACAGGGGCTGGCTTCCCAGAAATCGAATGGATGCCAGATATTTGCACATAAAATCCAGTGGGTGCACGGGTTCTGAATGGACAGCCTAATGGTGCTTAGGTTCTGAATGGGCCCTCTAATTGGTAATCAGTTTCTGAATCGGCAGTCCAATGTGTGCACAACCTCTTTACACACCCTGACACGTTCATTCATCAATCTACAGTAAGGCTCCGACAATACGACAACCATTCATTCCCTTTTACCAATGGCAGTTTTTCCTACTATTTTAATTTTCCGCACATTTCTGAATAGGTTATTCAAACCAAAATCAATTCTGAAAGTATAACTCTACTTCTTTTACATTATATGGATGAAAAAATAAATAGACAAATACCGGTTAATTTGAACCAAAATAGCGAATATGCTGAAGCTACGATGATATTTTGGAATCATTTTGAAAAATAGTTTGAATAATTTTGTGAATTACTCCTGCACTCATAAGCATCGCTATACAAACGAAAAACTGATAAAATTGTATGTATAGCCTAATATGTTAGAAATGCTTTCATTTCATTCTTGTTCCTATGTATCCGTTTGTGCTTAGATTGGTCTGGAGCTCTTCATCATTTGTTGGAATTGCCTTTTCATACTCAGTGAACTGAATACTTCCTAATTTTACAAAGTTGACTAAGCAATTATTAAAGATAAGTCTTGTGCATATTAGTGAAATAACAGAGAGGGTAAATACTTATAGAAACATGCGTAACAAAGCTTGGAAGAATAGTGAAACTACCATGATTTCACAATTCAAAATGCATTGGATTTCATGCAGTTAGTGTCTTCTAGGATATTAAATCCATAAATGATTTAGAGAAACAAATAATCCTTTACTTGAACAGAGCCTTGTGAAAAGAAAACTTCAAATAAGCTTCCATGCAGTAATGTCGTCTAAATAAGATCCGAATGAATAGCGAAATAACTATGTAATAAATCCAGCTTCGGTTATATCGCATTGGACGATTATATAATTTTTTTAGCAAAAAAAGCTGCACGTTTAAATTATTTTCAAGGAGGTGTGTTAACACCACGAATCATTAATTTTTTATATATATAGAATGTAAATATGCACATGCTGCGATGCTATTTTTAACACATTTTATGTTAATTTACTAAAAACAAATCATACAATAAATTATAATTAAAGACGGTTTTCATTCATTAGATATAGCAGCAATAATCTCTTCAAGAGAACGTCTCACAATGATGCTTAAAATCTCACAGAGTTTCAAATTATATTTCTCAGTAAAACATAAATATAATGTTGTAATATTGCTTGATTTACTTTTCATGATATATTTTGTTCACTACTTGTCTGTAACAGACATGTTTTCATAATTCCCATTGTTTTTGTTATGTCATCATCTTTTTCCGGAAAATGGATGCTTAGGAATGGAATTCCAGGTGCCAATACAAAATTCTGTTCAGAAGTTCTATTAATTTTCTTTAATTATTACATAGATGTCTAATGTAAGTTTGTGTAAAACCTATAATACTGGATACAAGCACATAATTATTAATTCCAAAATAGTATTAAAGAAAATATTAGAGTGATATTTATTCCTAAATTGTCTTTAGTTTCTAGGAATAGTGGACACCGAACGGAAGACAGTGTTACGATGAATTAAAATATAGAGATGAACCCGAAACCACTGTGCAATTTTTTTAACATTGTTTTACTACATCATGAATATTTAAATTGGAGTTATGTTACTTGACGCTATCGTTTAAGACTAATTGATAAACACCTTTAACGTGTGATGTCTAAAATGGTTTGCAAAATCATGACCCGAGACCAAACCAAATACTTAGCTTCTCCTTAACGATAACCGTGAGAAACTTAATCAGCAGCATGCAGTACAGTGTTTATACATTTCAAAACCACAGCTTGCTGGTAGCGGAAAGAGCCCGTACCAGTTGACAAACACACAAATCATGCCTCATTAAGGACTAGAGCCTACTCGAATGAAAAGTCATAAGCCAGAGCTTAAACGTCTCCTCCATGCTTGATTCGGGCGCCAGACCACCTGAAACGATGACATGTCTCATACCTTATACATAAGGCCACTTTCGTCCAACGGACATAAGCATAAGCTTAGAACCTGTGTCATCAAAATGGAACTTGTTCTAAAATAACAATACAATAGGCATTGACCACTTCCGTTCGTTTATTTAAATAATTTTATTTTTTTGAAATAAATGAGATTAAGAAAATAGTTCCTCTCAAGTAATAAATTTTCAAAGCAAAGGCTTAATAACCAGAATAAATTTTCTACAAGACTTTCTAACCAGATGTCATAATTCCCACTAAATTCTTGTATTGTGTACATCAGTTGTTAGACAGAATTTGTCCCTCTCAATAGTTAGGTAATTTTCTTCATCATCTAATGTATACGAGGCCTGTTCAAGAAAAACGTGAGCAATTTTTTATTGTATCGTTATATAGCGGAAACAAAACATCAACCCAGCATGCACCCGACTCCTCTCCTTGTGAATGAACCTCTTCAAGGCATCGCTTCGCACGTGACCTTGAATAGAACGGTAAAAAGAAATGACTGTCTGTGCCCGCCTCTTAGACGGGTCATACAAATTAAAGTGGAACAGGGTACATCTTTGAAGTTATGGATTCGTTTATGGAAAAGGAATTCGAAAGCGTAACAAATGTTGGAGCAGGCATATGGTGCTAGTGTAATGCCACATGGTACAGCACAGTGTTGGTTAAAAGAATTTCCGAAAGGTCGCGAATCGCTTCAGAAAATAGGTGAACCTGTGGTGTCGCCAACATCCATTACTGATTAGATGGTGAGCATTGCAACCGCAATAATTCAAGAGAGTGGTCGGCTCACAGGGAGACAAATGGAAGTATATTTGCAGATTTTAGATGGAAGTGCCCGCATTATACTAATTCAGAAGAATCTAAGATCCATTCCTCGGTTACTGACGCCTAAACAAAAACAAGAAAGATGTCACCGAATTTTCGGGTGTAATAAGCACGTCTTTTGAATCCGTTCTCACGCAAATGAAATTTATCAAAGCTATTCAAATTCAATGGAACCGGTATGGAAAACAATAGTATCTGACGGAAGAAAGAAGTTTTTCAATCGGGTTTTTAATCGCTCAGATATTGCTGTAAACGGAATTGTGAGCTTACACCCTTCGGTTGCAGACATGTGATTTAAAAAAAAAAAACATGAATTTATAAGAGAAACATTTCGCACCGGAAACATTCTCCAACATATAGAAATAATTTTTCAAATCGGACTCTTAGAAACAGAGATATGGACAAAAATAAGATGTGACTTTACGTCCCCTGGTGGGAAAACCTTGCATTATTTAAGGAAGAAAGTATTCTCAAAAGGTTTCTCCATATGACCACTATCGGTCCAAGAAAAAAAATTTAGTCGAGTTTTCAGGAGCCCAGATTTTGCTACAAATACATCACCTGCCTGCTGTGGGAATTGTAATAACCGGTGACGTACTATTTCAGCTGCCATGAGGCTTCACAGTTCGCCCATGTAAAACCAAAGCCGTTGATCATGCTGAACGTGAAATTCAAAGCCATCTTCTTGACATCACGATTAGTCCTCGGTGTTTTCTGTGTACCTGCAGAACTTTCTCTTTGTGTCCTAAACCCTTTTCCGTACCATCCCCTATACACTCTTGCCACGATGGAAACGCACTCTGCACAGCACACGACAATCAAATTCCATGCGGAGGATAGCGTTGCAGTCTCTCATGCCGAATACGCGACCTATTTCGAACTCGCTGATGTAACTCTACGACTGCCTCACACGACACGAGGTTTCATTACCCAATGCTGACCAGGCACTGACATGCCATGCCGACCGAGCTAAACGGATTTATGAAAAAAAAAATCTGGTTTCCAATCTGTGACTTTGCCGAATGTGATGCCCTACAAGCAGAACGCATGCTCCAATGACTCTGAAATGCTAATCACTACTGCAATATTACCTGATTCGCATATCATGTAAAAATCAAAGTCGTAGCTCAGCTACTTACACGCACTATATATATATGGTGATTCAAAACTCTTGGCCCAAACTTTACGGGGCGATAGGACACACCTAAACAAGCACTTTTCGTCATACTCGTACAATGCAGGGTCGTAACTTAAGCGGTGAAGCGCTAGAGGGGGCTGTCCAGTGAACCCATATAAGCGCGGATTTTCGCGCTCGTCGTCATTTATACCGTGGATTTCACAAAGGATGAATAATTTCGCGAATCATTAGAAGGTGGACATGCATTTCATGTATGGAGCTGCGGACGAGAATGCGAGGGAAGCCTAAAGACGAGGATTCCCATCGCATCCCCTTCAGCAGCTCCATACATGAAATGCATACCCACCTTCTCCTGATTGCGCTTTCAACAGGACGCGTACCAGATCGTTAAGTCTTTCAGCGGTTGCACCAGTATCTGTGTGACACGGGCTCCTTTGTCAGCGGCTTGAAGGACACAGGGCATGCAAGGAGTGTGCGAATACCGCGTGTTATAGAGGAAATTCTGTGTATGGTTGGAGATCGTCCCGAATGTAGCACGCGATCACTTTTCCATGCCGTAGGTATTCCGCAATCGAAAGTGTAGCAAGTACTACGAGACAAACGCTTACACCCCTACCATGCACAGCGGGTGCAAATTGAAACTTGTAGATTATCGGCTTCGTTTCGAGTTTCTTAGGTGGTTCTTTCAGCAAACTGCAGCACATCAGGAATTTCCCGCTCATGTCTTATTCACTGACGAATGCTCCTTTACACGTAAGGGAATGTTTAATATCCACATTTCTCTTGTGTGTGTAACCAATAAACCGCACGTCACACGTCCACATTCGTATCAGCACTTCACCGTTCATAAGTGAAGCGCAGTCACCTAGTGCTTTCCTAACCCTTAGCGCTTCACCGTTTGTGTCACTACCCTGCATTGTATGACGAAAAGTACTTCTTTAGCTGTGTTCTATCACCCTGTAGAGTTTGGCCCAAATGTTTTGAATCACCTTCTGTATATTATCATCAACCATTATCAGTCCACTTCTGGCTGAAGATCCCCCGAGGTCTGCCTAAAGATCTCCCGAGGTCTGTCTGAAGATCTCCCCAAGTATGTCTGAAATTCTTCCAAACGGTCAGTATTGTGCCAGTTTTCTTAAGGTTACTCCTGCATACTTTCGAATTTCATCCACCCATCTCCCATGTGATATTCTTCTGGGTCTTTTCCTGTCCTTTAGAAACCAGCCTGAAATTTCGGCTGTCCATCGACGGTGTGTCCTTCTGGCCATATGTCCAGCCTATTGCCCTTACAGGAATTTTACTCCGATCATACTGTACCATCGGGATTAGAGCAAATGCTATCCCACATTCACAAGCCCGCTTGGCCAGCTTGGTGAGTTATGGCCAATCCCCTCCAAAATTTATAAAAAACTTAAATCTTGGTCTTCAGTCCCCGGCGGCTGGAATGTACCTGGCCAAGGCAGGTACGTACCTGGCCAAGGCAGCGGCCAGTGCGACATGAATGTACCTGGCCAAGGCGGCTGGAATGTACCTGGCCAAGGCAGCGGCCAGTGCGACATGAAGGCAGAGGGTGCTAAGAATCCCCGGAGGACCGGACTAGGCTGCCATCTGACGCTGACCTTGGCTATGTATAATGGACGCTCCCTATCTTGTGATTCAAGGCTTCTTGAATTGAAAGAGGAACTACAAAGGATCAAGTGGGACATCGTCGGACTAAGTGAGGTAAGGAGAAAAGGAAAAGATCTCATTGAACTGCAAAGTTGACATCTCTTCTACTATCGTGGGACTGATACTTTCAAAACTAGTGGTGTTTGATTTGTAATAAACAAGAAACTGAAGGATAAAGTTGTAGAAGTTGAAAGTTCCTCTGACAGAGCTGCACGACTCGTTATCCAACTCTCGTGAAGATACCAGGCCCAGATTATTCAAACTTATGCACCCACTACAAGTCATCCTGAAGAAGAAATTGAAGAATTGTATGAGGAAATTCGTCATCTAAATAATAAAGGCAAGCAGCACTTAAAGATAATTATGGGACATTTCAATGCAAAAATAAGTCAACAGCAACAGAATGAAATTCAGTAGGTAAATTCGGTCATGGCAACAGAAACCAGCGTGAAAATACTCTAGTAGAGTTTGCAGAGGCAGAAGGGGTTTTCATCTTAAACTCCTTTTTCAAGCAAAAGCCACACAGGAAATGTACATGGAGATATCTAACTGGGACGACAAGTTAAATTGATTTTATTATGTGTAACAAAAAATTCGTCATATAATACGTGTGTTAAACAAGTTCAACACAGGGAGTGACCATAGATTGGTGACATGTAATATGCACCTCAACACTAAACTCGAACGTGGCAAGCTCATAAGACAAACAAAATGTATTGACATAACCAACCTTAAAAAACACCATAATACCTTCAAGTTGGAACTGAAGTTCAGAATCCCTGCTTTAGAAGGCCTAACATCGGAAGAAGTGGATATTTTTGAAGTTAACAGAAAAGTAACCAAAGCTCTTATGGAAACAGCAACAAAATTAGCTGGGTCTAAGAACAAGTTGCATGTGAACAAATTATCAGGGAAAACCAAAATGTTGATGCAAAAGACAGGAGAGATGAGGACAACTAAAGAAGATGTGACTTCCAAAGTGGAATATATAGAGCTATGCAAGACAGTACAAAAAAGTATCACTGAAGACGTAAGGAAATTCAACTGTGAACTAGAAAGGAAAACAATTGAAAACAACCAAAGCCTAAAGATAACAAAGGGGCATCTCAGTAAGGGAAGAAAACAGATTATGGCACTGAGAAAACAAGATGGTCCTGTAACAAGAAATAGAGGCGAAATTTTGACAAGAGTGAAATATTTCTACTCCAAATTATATAAAAAGAATGATACATGTACTCCACACATCATGAAGGGTACCAGTACCAGAGTTTTTCCAGTCCTCCCAGCAGAAGATGCACATGCAATCAAGAACATGGAGCGGGGAAAAGCTCCATTAGAAGATGGCATTACTGTAGACATCATAAAAGAAGCAAGTGGAGAAATCGAAACAGTTCTTGCCCAAATTTTCACTCGATGCCTTGATGAAGAGAAGATTCCTGAGGATTGGAACAACGCTACAATGATCTTGCTACATAACAAAGGTGACATTGAGGATCTCAGGAACTACAGACCTTTCAGCCTCCTATCAGCGGTTTATAAACTCTTCACTAAAGTTCTTTCACACCGCTTGAAGGTGACAATGGACATGGCTCAACAGAGAGAACAAGCTGGATTCAGGAGCGGCTACAGCACAATAGATCATATCCACGTACTGAGAGAACTAATTGAAAGGGCGAGGGAATATGAACTTTCATTGTGCATGGCTTTTATCGATAATGAAAAAGCCTTTGATTCGGTGAAATCAGCAGCAGTTTACAATGGCTCTGAAATCCTGCGGTATTGAAGATGCGTACATTAATATTTTTAATAACATCTTTGAAAATGCAAATGCAAAGATTCGGCTGTTTGAAAATACAACACACATGAAAATTGGAAAAATAGTGAGACAAGGTGACACCATATCTCCGAAGCTCTTTAATGCCATATTGGAAAATATCTTTCAATCACTGAACTGGCAAAACAAAGGGATAAAGTTTAATAGAGATTATCTAACCCACCTTCGTTTTGCTGATAACATTGTCATTTTTGCAACTACCCCATCAGAGCTGCAGAGTATGATCCATGAACTTGCTGACAAGAGTAAAGAAGTGGGATTAAAAATGAATTTTCAGAAGACAAAAGTGATGTTCAATGCTTTTACATGAAATGAAGATTTATCGATTGATATAGAAAAGCTGGGGATAACAGACACGTACGTTTATCTTGGACAGCAGATAACAAGTGAGGGTCCCATTGATGAAGAAATTAATCGGCGTACAAAACTTGCCTGGAGAGCTTTTGAAAGAAACAGCATAATTTTCAAGAGCAATATGACATTATGTCTAAAAAGAAAAGTGTTTCATCAATGCATCCTTCCAGTGCTTACGTATGGTGCAGAGACGTGGACCTTAGCTAAAAGAGACATACAAAGGCTGCAGACAACTCAAAGTAGCATGGAGAGGTGCATGCTTGGTGTAACCAGGAGAGATAAGAAGAGGAACTCGTGGATCCGAAAAATGGCAAGAGTGGAAGTTATGATGATCAGAGTTAAATTCCTGAAATGGCAATAGGCTGGACATACTGCCAGAAGGACAGACCATCGATGGACAGCAGAAATTTTTGATTGGATTCCAAGGGACAGGAAAAGGCCCAGAAGAAGACCACATGGAAGATGGGTGAATGAAATTCGAAAGTATGCGGGAGTGACATGGAGGAGACTGGCACAAGACAGACCGTTGTGGAGGAAACTTGGGGAGACCTTCGTTCAGCAGTGGATTGATAATGGTTGACAATGATGATGATGATGATGAGACTCCGATCATGATGTCTTCCACTTTTGTCATTTTTTTGATCCACGAGTTCCTCTTCCTATCTCTCATCGTTACACCAAGCATGCACCTCTGCATGCTCTTTGAGTTGGCTGCAGTCTTTGTATGTCCCTTTTAATTAACGTCCACGTCTGTGCACCCTACGTAAGCACTGGAAGAATGCATTTATCAAACCCTTTTCTTTTAAGACATAATGACATATTGCTCTTGAAATTTATACCGTTTCTTCCAAAAGCTCTCCAGGAAAGTTTTATATGCAGATTAATTTCTTCATCAATGTGACCCTCACTTGATTTCTGCTTTCCAAGATAAATGTAGGTATTGGTGATCTGCAGATTTTCCCCATCGATCGATAAATATTAATGTCTTGTAAAAGAATTGTACATCATCAAACAGAAGTCGTCGCTCTTTCCACGTTTATAAGTAAGTCACGGAAAAATTCTCATCGGCCGACACCGGGAATCGAACCCTGGTCTCCCAGTTGCGCGCCGGTCATGCTCCACTGCACCACAACGGCCTTGAATTCCTTCAGACCCTCATGCGACTAACTGCCAAGCTACTTGGCAGGTTGATTATAGGAGCTCCGCACAATTCTTGGGTTTCACCAAAGATTGTAAGCAGCAGCTGAAGAGATAACTAGGAGGCAAATAAATAATAATCAATACAGGCAAGTGACGCGGATTAAGAACATCAAACAGAAGCCATCTCTCTTTCCGTGTTTATGAGTGAGTCACGGAAAAATTATGATCGGTCGCAACCGGGAATTAAACCCATAAAATCCGATTAAAACAGATGAATGTTTTGGAGATATATGCGGTTTGCAGTTTAATATCCATCGTATATCATCAAGAAAAAAATATTTCGAAATCTCGATAACAGAGGGCGCTTAAAAGAAGACAGCAGGATAGGTGAGAATTGTGAAATGCGATCTACGTTAAATTAGTGAAACTTACTTCATTAGATATTGATCTACAGATGCAAGTGCTCGTTATGTCCACCACGACATACCAGTGCTGTGTGCAGTCCTGCTATTACACCTGATATAGAATTGAATATGTCAACGGTACTGGCTGATACCTCCTGCCGTACGGAGTCGTTCAGCGATGCTAAGGTATTCCTATTACCTCTATAGACACGGATGTCAAGTAACCCAACAACCACAAATCAGCGGGTGTGGGTTCTAGCGATCTAGGAGCCCATTTGTGTATACTCTGCCTGTTCAATAAACGATCAGCGCTAAACGTGCACGCCTGATTTCCCATTGCACGCGCATTAATAATTTATTAAAACCGTGTGGTTTTGCAAATCAGAATGACAGCACGAACCTTTAATATTTTCGCATATTGAAAATGTGACTGCATTTCTACGTAATGGTTTTTGTCTCACTCTAACGTTGCTTTGTGCGAATAATGTGCAAACGTTACTTATGTGGGATTTTATGCTGCAGAGTCCTCTATTGCCGAGATTTTGAACTATTTTTTTCCTGATGCCATACGAAATCCCGTACCTTGGTGAATTTTAATCTACAAACCGCATGTCTCTCCGACACATAGATCTTTTTTAATCGCATTTTACTTGTGCACCAAACGTTTGTATCACCCTTTATGTATTCGTTTTCAATTCTAAACATTTCCGTTTTACAGTATTATCGAAATAATTTAGGAAAGATATACTCCTTTTCGATGACAATGTACAGTTTATCTTTAAATATTTCAGGTAAGCAATATTAAAATTCAAATTTCAGGAAAGAAATATTCCCGAGATGGAAATACTTATATTAAAATCACCTGAGGCTGGTTTATGCAAACAGCGGCAAAAACGATAGAACAGGTGGATAAATTTCGATGTGCATCTGAAATGACGGATTTGCGCTTGACACCACACAGGAAGGACGACGGCGACGTTGAATTTTTCTGGGCACAACACAACGAATATACCATTCTTCACATGAGTTTTAAGTTGCAAGTCATTTCTATTTGGTGAATAAATAAATCCATCGCTCTTTCCACATTTCGTAACGCACAGCAACCAAAAAAGTACTATTCGGCCGCCGTCGGGGAATCGAATCCCGAATCTCTCGATATCTAGCCGAGCGCTTTAGCCTCACACCACAGCAGCCAACAATTCACGGCGCAATGCGTGTTTTCTTTTGCAGTCAGCATCTGACATCATAAATCCGTAAGATGGGCTCAGCTACTGAGACGTCTCCATCTGGTGGGCATTAACGGCACTTGCTATATATAGCAATATTCCAAAGGAGCGAGATGCAAGGTGAAAACCATCTAAATACGTGGCGTCAGTTGAATAAATAAACTCATCGCCCTTTCCACGTTAAGCAACTCACAGCAACCGAAATATTGTTATTTGGCCACCGTCGGGGAATCGAATCCCGAATCTCTCGGGGATTTTCCAGTTGCTGTGCGTTGCTTAACGTGGAAAGAGCGATGAATTTATTAAATCAACTAACGCCACGTATTTAGATGATTTTCATCTATTTGGCGAATAGTTCAGTTTGGGTATTTTTTCGGTGTCTTTTTGCAAGATAATACAATCGATTCTGATTGCAAATCATTCTGGAAGATATAATCAGTAAAATGTTTAAAGAAAATTCCTGCATTTTTTGCTTTGGAGTTATCTTTTCTTGTTTAATTTTCAGTATTATTCCATATCAGAATCTACAGGAAAATAATGGTAAATAATATCGGAACCGTTACACTACCTACTGAAAAATAGAAAGCCTGCTACCGCACTTCCTAGCATATTGATATAAGACAGAGCAATTTCTATAATTGCTGCTTAAGTGTATATAGAAGCAAAAACTTCTTACAAAGTGTTTTTTGAAACTGAAGGTTGGTTGGTTGGTTGGTTGGTTATTTGATTTTATTGGCGCAAGGGCCATGGTTGGCCAAAGAGCGCCAGATACAAGACAGACAAAAAAAAACGGGGCATAAATCGCAAAATCTGGCTGACCAAGACCAAGTAAAACCGAACCATGAGTACAAAGGAAGGGCCAAAAAAGACAATAAAACAAACAGTATGAAAAACATGGTACAATGGTGAGAAACAAGTCGATTAAGTAAAACTGAGGAATGAGAATGATAAAAAACATAACGAAATCGAACACACCTACACATAGGATGAGTCACTAGGAGGGGCCGAACTGTCACTCTCCTCCCCCACACTCCTCTGCAACGCTGGCCGAGGGCGGGGACGAAATGTCACTCTCCTCCCAACCATGTTCCTCTGCAAAGTTGGTTGAGGCTGGGTCCGAACTGTCACTCTCCTCCCCTATGTTCCTCCACAATGTTGGTTGAGGGTGGGGACCTCGCTGAGTCCGAGACAGGTGCAATGTTGGTCAGGCGGACCGCGACAGTTGGATGGACACTGCACACCTTTGCGGATTGAGGGCCGGGTCGTCCGCACGTGCAGGCTTTCTGCTTTAAACTGGAAGAGAGGGTCGGCTGCAAAAGAGAAGGCCCAGAATCAGGTAGTCGAAAAATCGCGAGCTCGGGGAAAAACACCTGTGTCGCTTGGTCAGCTGTAGATCGCTTGGCAAGCGCTGCGAGAGCTACAGGGCGCGGAACAAAGGGCTGCACGGGTTGTGGCTGAGACTGAACAACTGCGGCAAAAGTACGCTGGCGGGTGTTGGGAATACCCAACTTGGCCTTGGCAGCAGGGTACGAGAGGCCTTCCAGGGTCTTGAGGCGCTGGATCGCCATCTCGTCCTTCTATTTCATACAGTTGCGCTGCATGGGCCTCACCGCAGTTAACACAGCAGGCCGCAGAAGTGCAACCTTCCCCGTCATGTTCACTGGAGCCACAATTTGCGCAACGAGCGGAACTCTTACAGAAACGTTGTGAATGCCCGTACCTCTGGCACCTGAAACAGCGCAGAGGACTGGGAATGTACGGGCGAACTCCACAGACCAAGTAGCCAGCCTTGATTTCGGTCGGAACTTTCGGGGAGTTAAAAGTCAAGATGACATTTTTTGACTTAATCATGGAACCATCACGCCGGAACATCATACGACGTGCAGCAATAACACCTTGATCAGCAAGTTCAGTCACGAATTCGTCTTCACTGCATGGCAAGAGATCAAACTCCGAAATAACACCCCGAGAGGTGTTAAGAAACGGGTGAGGTGTCACTTTTACAGGAATGCCTTGAAGACTAGTGAGGTTCAGAAAAGTGTTACTCTGAGAAACACTGCAAGTTTGGACAAGCAGGTCCCCAGAGCGAAGCTTCCTCACAGACTTCAAGGGGCCAACCGCAGCGTCCAAAGCTTTAGAAATGAAAAAGGGAGATCTGGTGGACAGTCTCTCATGCGGATCGATGGATTCTACAAGCAAGTGAGTAGCATGCGTAGTCACAGCAATTGAGGGGAGACGACGCTTCGGAGCGACTGGTACAGCCGCCGAAGAAGAGGTTCCACATTCTTGGTCCAGGTCAAGGTCTAAAGACCGTTTAAGGGTATGAGACTTGGTAGGTTGAGAAGACGAAATAGAGTCGTTGTCAACTATCATTTTCTCAGGTGACTTAAATTTGGAGTTTTTATTCTTGTTTTAACCCATGGAAAAAAGGAGGAAGATTCGTCTGCAGACTACTCCACCCACCACCGAGCCCTACAAGGGAGAACTCGAGGTCTGCAAGCCAAGAAAATGACGCTGGACACAGTTCTGGAGCTTATACGTTGCAGATATAGTCCGTTGGCTGTGATCACACGCACTCGGCGGACACTTCGGCCTCCGGGTACCGTCATGCCAACGCCTTTGGCATGATCCCACAGCCCCCGGGCTCACCCTGCCGTGCCATACGACAAAAAAGCCGCTAAAGCCCTGTACACAACTTGGTACATGACTTCTGACTAGAGGTGGGTTAGTCTCTAGCCTCCCGTTTACAGCGAAGCCGGGGTCGAAGAGGAGTGTTGGTACACAGGAGGCACTTATCCGGTCTCCTGCGACCTCAGCCGCCAGACATCCCATTTCCGCCTCACGGGTCTCCGCACGCGGCAAACATGCAGGTAGGTCTAGCACCCAAACCAGCGAAAAGGAAAAAAGAAATCTAAAGAAGACAAATCCTGGCAGGGAACCTAAACGGAATCTCAGCAACCTACGAACTGAGCGGTTAATATAAATCAGTTAGTGGTGGAGGGTAACAAAACCACAAGACCGGGGTGTTAGTGCATAACGTGGTAGCGATTAGGTAAAGTAAACAACACGGGCAACTAGCCAGTGGAGAAAATAAATAAAAACGAAAAAGCGAGACACAAGACCAGCTCGGGAACGTGGGGACGCGACTCCCCAACAGCTGGATGAACAGCCGTCCCTGCAAACACCAACAGCACCGAAACAAAAAAACAAGCGGTGGCATGACATCAGATGTTGACCAGTCACAAGGTCAGCTCGGGCCGTGGGGGCGCCGCTCCCCAAATAACTGGAAAACCAGTTATCCCCGTGCGGGGTGAAACTGAAGGAAAGTAATGAGTATGTATGTAAACAAATTGTGGAGAAACTGTAACAATGAAATAAGTACAAATACGGAACTTTTCACCGAATAGAAACGACTTGCAATGAAACATTCATCTGAAGAATGATGTATTCGCTGTACCCAGAAGAAATCTGTGTTGGAGTCGTACTCCGTGAGTGATGTCAAGCGCACATCGGTCATTTCAGCTGTGCATCGGCATTGAGACAACTGTTCTATCGTGTTTCCTGCTTTCTGCCCATACGATCAGCACGCGATTTTAATACACTCATTATCAACTTTACGAAATCCTGAACCACTCTGTCATTTTTAATATCAATGATATTTTGCCAATGTAAATATAAAGTTTGAACATGAGTCTTGTGTAGCTTATTTTTCAATAATACTATCAAATTGACGTTCTGTAAAATAATAAAGAGATGAATTTGAAATAAATGCTTTCTTAAAACGTTTTGTCCCTCAGTCTCGATAGCAAACAGCATGAAAACCTAAATGCGTAGTTCAACCCAGTTTCGAATTAGAGACCATTTGCATTTTTAACGAAAACCGTTACATCTCCAGAATCAACGATCGAAAGTTGTAAATATTACAGGCAG
Source organism: Macrothele yani (assembly GCA_039090855.1). NCBI lineage: Eukaryota > Metazoa > Arthropoda > Arachnida > Araneae > Macrothelidae > Macrothele > Macrothele yani. The sequence continues at coordinate 50,666,136 of CM077033.1, read as the reverse complement.
CAGAAATTTACAAACAGTAAAATTTAAAATGAAACCAGTGAAGATTCGAAGGCTACAGAAGGAAAATAATTTTTTTTTTTTTTGGGGGGGGGGGGCTTTCTTTTATGATTTCAAAATAAAAAAGGTGCATAAACCTTTTACTTGTATACCTGATAAAAATGCCAGATTTCGTCCACAGAAACCCATGGGGTGTTTTTCGAAATAACGCTATATCTTTACTATTAGTACACTTTAGTACATGGTTTCTGAGCGTTTAGTCACGGGGTAATGGTGATAGTTTCCGACGTTCTATCAGTTTATCATCAGCAGTGCCATATCCTTCTCCACGAGTGACAACATAGCTGAGGATAATCACTTGTAATTGATTTCAGTAGTGTGCTATTTCTTCTTACCGGTGCATTATTCAGCGATTTTCGAAATTAGTAGTCAGCGATAACGTTGAGCACTGCGGAAGTACTGCTATTGAAATCCGAGAAAAACGACACCCATTGCAGCGTCGGCGGCTGGAGGAGAAAATTTTGATGAAATGTCACGTTCGTGCTGCCACTGTAGCAGTACCGCTGTTGACATCGTAGAAAACTGACACTTATTCCATCATCCACTGAAGAATGGCGGCTGGGGGAAGAGGAAGTATTGCTAAGCCCTCTTTGTGAAGGTATTTGCCTTCGTTGTTCGTTGTATATTCATTTTGGACACATGGCTGATGTTTAGCGTCAATCGGAATCCCGTATCATTCTACAATTCTAGCGACCGGATTATATTCTTAATTAAAATGTATTTATGTAGGCTACTGTCATCCTTAATATGTACAACTGCAAGTCTAACATGGCGATCAATAAAGTTTTTACTATTTATTATTATTTGTTGAATCACATTTTACAAAGAAGAACATTTTTTTTTCATACGTGTTGACTTGTTTTATGTGTGCAGCCATATAAAATATCGAAACGTTAAACATATTTCGATACATCTGCCGGAGATCTGAACAGCACACTGTTCATAACAAGAAATTCCTGTGTAGAAATTGTGAAAACAGATGACACCCGGAGTCGTTCACAGAATTATTAAATTAAAGCATTTTGTTCTAATGCATGTCGCAATTTTGCAAATGAAGAATACAAAATTAATCACGTCCGATACAGGAGAGCTTAGACGCGCGATGCACGGCGGGCCACGATTCTTAGGGGCCCATTTGCTCACTTCCTTATCTAGGTAAAGAGGTATTTTTTTAACACTGAGCTTAAGGAAATTTCAAAATTACATTTAAATGGCGTAAATTTATTTCCAAATCGTGTAAATCTGAGCAGTTGCGAGCTTGAATCTAATCCTCGATGCTTCCGACATATAGTATATCTTTTAGGCCATGTAAAAATGTTTTGAACCACATTTCAAAGAAATTGAATTATCCGCTTGCTACGGGAAACAAACATTTCGTGCAGCATTAATAAGGAAAAGAACAAAGTCGTCTTTACACAGGAAATAAATAAGATTAAAGATTAGAACATTACAAGTTAAAATATTTATTTGCATATAAAACATTAGATTTTTCAGTCCTACACATGACCATCCTCAGATGAAAGAGAACATACAGGGCTGAGCAGGCATATATAAGTACATCCGACGTATCATGATATGTAACATAATTATACATGAATACATGTGCAAAGGCTGTGTTCTCGCAGAAATCCATTTACATAATCAGTACAAAACTACATAATGATAGCTTCGTCTAAGTTCACTTGGTTAGTCCTGGATAGGATATGTTTCCATGCTTATGGTATATAGCTATGCATGTTATCATCAACGTATAACTGTCCTTTACTAAATACATGTATACCTTCGGCCCGAAGTAACAATGCTGACCTCGAGGATGGGGTTGCTAAGATTGATGTCTAATCCCATGCCAGGTAATGAAGCACCTATTTCACTAGACGTGATAGTGTTGTTTTCATTAGACCCTTTTTGATAACATATTGATCATGAATTCGAGTTTTCAACGTACACTCGGTCGAATCTATATAGATCCTAACGTGGTAAGAGCGATATCTTTGTTTATTTAGATCTTATGTTGCATCTGGTCCACACTTTTTAATTCGTGTCCACTTGCTAATCAATAGCTGAAGGGTCACTAAAAGGGAAGAATGATCTCCACCTACATCCATGGCGGCTTCGTTACTGTATTTAAGCTGAAAGCAAAGTCCAGTTCTCTTACTTGCGGCTGCGAAATTTTAGTGGCGTAGCCCAATAAAAACTTTGTAAGGGTCACTAAAAGGGAAAAGTTATTCCCACCTACATCCTCTGAGGGGCTTCGTTTCTGATTCTGAGCTGGAAGCAACGTCCAATTCTTTTACTTGCAGCAGCGAGTATCCGAAGTTTGAGTTGCGCAGCAGAATAACATTTATGAAATATATTCGCAGACTTAATCGAATGAATCTTATATAGTGTTACCTGGAAATAACTCACACCTAACAAAAAAAAGTATCGCATGCGCTAAATATGGATTTCATGGAGAACCAAAGTAATAAGCCTGCAACTAGAAAAAGTTATTTGAAAAAGCCCGTTCTTCCACACACAGTTTCCAGCTCAACGAATGGGGATAATGCAAAAAGTTTGAAAAAAAGCTTCCTGGGCCATTTTTAAACCACAATGATTGATATTCACTATATTGACAAAAGTCACCAAACACCTAGAAGAGAAACACAACATAACATTTATTGACATACATTAGTACGGTATCGGTCCACCTTTGGCTTTAGTGCTTGCACTGATATTTCGTGACATGCTTTAGATAAGGTTTTGGAACACGCCGATTGGTATGCGTTTACATTAAGTACATAATGCTGTCGCTAACTGTTGCTTAGTAGTAGGCCTTGGTTCCAAACGTCTTACGTGGATCTCAAATTAATCCCATAGGTAGTGTATGCGAACATCAGCGCTCTGTGCTGGCCAGTACGCATACGATACAGAATTATCATCAAACCACGCTGTGACAGTACTTGCTTTATGGCTCGTTGCATTATTCCGCTGGTACCAAGAAGGCTCGGTTCCATAGTATTGTCACAGAGTTGGTAGGGCATAAATGTACAGAATATCAAAGTAGACTTGCTGGTTAACATATTTGTCCACGGTAACCAATGTGCCGGGACCATTCCACGAAAAACAACTTCACGCAAGAACACAGCCAGCTCCAAACTTGATCGTACGAATAGTACAATGTCGTAAATAGCGTTTCCGTGGCTCCTGCCATACCCACACACGGCCATCGGACTGATGAATTATGTATCTGGATTTATCAGTCCATAGGAGGAGTTTTCATTGGTATACGGTTCACGGTAAAGGTTCTTTACACCATGCTAAAGGACGAGTAGCATTCCGAGTGGAGATGAAATGCATCAACCGCCGCAAGACTACGGTAAACCATGGAATGACGTTATTTGCGAATGGTACGTGCACATACTGAGGTTGCCGCATTTTTACTCACCTGTACACTGAGGTCTTGTGCAGTTTTCCATCGATTAGCTGTAACGATTCTACTGAGGTTTTGACGTACCGTATCAGTGATTGTCTTTGGTCTGCCGCTACGTTTTGCTGCTTCAGTCACACCGTGTTTCTTCCACTTATAAGGTACATCAAAACAGTTGACTTTGCTATGTTTTAACGACTCTCGGTTTCTCTTATGGGCAACCCAATATTATAACACCAAACAATCTTTCCTTTCTCAAAATCTGTTCTCTTTCAAGTCGCAACATTTTCACTGAACCTCACAGTGCGATATAATCGCACACAGCTACATGCTAGTTTTTATACCGTTTGCAACTGTACCACGCATCTTAACAACGCAGCGGATCCGTTAATTTGCTTTTAAAGCAGAGTTCAGTGAGTTTTGTCAATATAGTGTATACAACCTCTACACTGGACCATAGACGTTTAGAGACGGGTTTTCTGATCGCATGAATCCCTCGTAGTACCAGGAAACGTGTTTCCGACCTTTATTTCAAGTTGTTTCGCGCAGAATGGAGGATGACAGAAACCGCATGAGCCGATGGGCCAGGCATGTAAAAAGGGAATTGGTTAGGATGGTGAAATCTCTGTTACGGTCTAGGATGCGTTCAGCTAGCACTCACACAGACCTCTGGTACAAACGTGTGCCAGTAAATATAGATACATCTGAGAAATTTCCACGGTAAGTGGAAATTTCTCAGATGTAATGATCGGATGGAAATTTCTCAGATGTTCATGATCATGATTTCTTTGATGTTCATGATTTCTCGAGTGGAAATTTCTCAGATGTTCATGATCGGATGCAGATGGTCCTTCCGGACCATCTGCATCCGATCATGAAATTATAACCCCACAGGTCAATTTACCTTTGCCATTGAGAAGGACAGTGGGCCTCCCCATAGAGCATTGGTGGGCGGAAAATGATTAAAGTAGCGTTCTCCAGAATTTTCAACCCAGGAATGGCCTCCAGTACACAGGAATTGAACCCATTGTAAAATATTTTTGGTGCTATGTGAAAGTTCTTCAGAGCTTTGGGTGCTCTATCTTGGAAAGCAAAACAATTATTAACAGCATTGCAGCAAGCGTGCGTTGAGATCCGTGTGGAATACTTTCGTTACCTAGTGGACTAGGCTTTGCAGTGTAACTGATCTTATGCGGGCAAAAGTTAAGGCTACTCGTTAATAGGTAGGTATTCCATGATTTATTTTCACTCAGTGTGTATTGCAATCGGAGGAAGAATTCATCATATCCTGAGTGGTATGTTTACATGTGTTCTCCTGCCGGGATATTTAAAATATCATTCGGGTGATCACAGTTGCATGACCCAGTTTACTCAACGCGAACGTCACTTTACCTAGGGGCTATAAACAATGAGATAGACGGAAGGCGGCCGCTGTTAACATGTACTGTATAACATAGTGTAAAACTTAGGGATTTCAAACAGCAGTCAATGGCCTCCGTTGCTTATTTCTGAAATAATTTCAAGTCATATGGAGCAGAGGGAACATAAGATAAGCGTTTTTTACAATGAATGGCTTGTAGTGGAGTGAACACAGCGTCCTCATGCACACGAATTCCGAACCAGAAAACGAATTCCATCATCCTTTACCATAAATGTCGATGGCTGTTGTGATTTTTTTATTATTTTGATTGTCCATCTTGGTTTTATTGTTGGTGAAATAACTGGTTCTCTGTTTTCTCTGATTCGAGTAATCAAATTGTAAAGTCTCCTGTTTAAGACTATGATTATTTAATAGCTTTCTGGTGATTAAAATGCCAAATCCGCAATATTTTTCTTTTGAAGCATGATAACGTTTTCATGTCAGCTGGCAGAAGCACTGTTCACATTATATTGGAACACGGCAGCAGAGACAAGGATACTTTGTAATTCCTTCTCTTAGATTAGTAATCAGCTAGGACAACTGTTCAACCCAACTTTGGAAAAACGTTTTCCTTAAACGATACGCATACAACTAGATAATTTTGATGATTTCTTTGTATCAAAAATCTGGAAGTTTACAAACATTTATTGTCTTGAAATTATTACACTTTCCTTCAAATGTATGTTTGAAATAGAAAGATTAACGGATTTAAGTGAGCCTGCTGACTTAGCATGCTTCACCCGGTATAAGACTGACAAAAAACTTCACAAAGCGAACGAAAAAGCTTAAAACAGCTAAGCTGGTTTTCCTGCAATGCTTCGGAGCTGCGATCTGTTTAAATTATGTGCGTGCGCTTAGCATTTCATTGATTATGCTTGTTCTCAACTCGCGTTGGGATATAAATACACCCTTTTACAAAATCAGCAGGTAAACTTATTTAGGAACACAGAACACTTAAACAGATATGGGCATTTTTTTCTGTATTGCTCCGCGTGCACTCGTGTCAGTGGGTTAACCTCCACCTGAGATCAATAATATTAGTTCTGAGTAATTCGCCGTCCGTAGTGAGACTAATATTATAATTTATATGCTTGTAATTTTTTTGCATAAACGCGGAAGAGAACGAGAGCTTTGATTCCTGAAAGAGGATATCTTCTAGCCACATACTTGTGAGATCAGTCACACCTGGACATACAAACATTCAAGTATCTGCCGTTTTAGAGAGCACGTTAACAACGGTTCGAAGGTACTAAAGAACCCCCCTTTGCAAATCAGGTTGTCTGCTTCTGAACTAACCAACTAGTGCTCTCCCATATGACTTTCCTATCGGACTCTGTAACGACTAGCTGATGACCATTATCCTGTACCGTCCAAATGCGGACTCCACAGGGTTAGAAGAACTCTCTCAAAAGATTTTTAGTGACGGCGTTGCGAGTAATCCTGCCTGGATCCGACATTCCCCCATCCGGACAGAATCGGTCCGTGGACCTGCAGTGCGCTGCTACCCCCGTTTGCCGGCACTTCCCACCTCTCCATCATGACCCGGGTGTGCGTGCCATTTGGGCAGGGGCTAGGAAAGAATGTTTTTTCTCTACCCCTGACTGGGAGAATAATTGCTGGCGCGAACTGTTTGGGGCGACTGCCCTTTATTCAAAACAGAGTACAGACACATTTATTTACACTGAGGAACACATCTCCGCGTAGGGAACAAGTCCTTTGCTCAATGGGCCCTCTCACACTAAGAAATATTAAATATTTACATTATTTACATTGCCACAGGACTAGGGTATGTTCTGTGGTGATGACTCTGGGCTCGAGTCATCGGTTTTTCTCTTCAACTCTTCCTCCCACTTCTTTTCTTCTTTCTTCATCCCTCTTCTTTCTTCTTTCTTCTTCGGTCATCCCTCTATTAGGTAGACCGCCTGTTCCTCTTTGAGGTACTTGACCATCACGATGAGCCCCTGTCGCGCTCTTGGGTACGCGAGCAGGATCGAGAGGTCCCTCGTCTTTGCCAATTCTGGCACTAATGTTGCTCTCTTCCCTGCCAGAGAAGCACATTTTGGAATCATGTGAGCGACATCTGCTGTCTGGGCACCACACATGCACACTCGCTCCCTAACCGCAAATTTGCGGAAGTACTCCAGCGACACTCCGTGCCCGGTTAGTACTTGGTTGAGGAAGCCATCACTCTCAATGCGCCTTATCGAGATTCGGGGAAGATACGGTATGTCCTTCTGCCCGTATCCCCTTCATCCCATCTCTGCTGCCACTCCACCAATGTGGCTGATTTCAGTTGCGTCCGCACGCTTTGCAGCGGCGTTCGCATCTGAAAATCTATGTCATCTTTACCAGTAGCTTCCTTCGCTAGCTGGTCTGCGCGTTCATTTCCAACTGTACCGACATGACTTCGGATCCAGTGGAAGGTAACCCTCCTACTCTCCATTGACTTGAATAGCACTTTTATCTCTCTGACAAGGGGAAACTTACTCCCGAACTGGCCAAGCGCTTTCAGGGCAGCTTGGCTGTCAGAGTATATGCTATAGGCCCCTTCACCGTTCATAGCAAGCACCCAACGCAGTGCTTCTCTGATCGCCAATAACTCTGCTTGGAACACAGAGGAATTGGGCGATAGTTTCATTCGGCTCCGCGTGCATCTCGTTGCCATCCGAGATCACGCAGAAACCTGGGCCGACACTACTTCCTATTTTAGAACCGTCCTCGGACGACCGATACTGGTGTCCTAGGAAGGAAACACCGTCCCCGTAGCAAAGGGTCAGCATTACTGCTTCCCTCGCTACGACCAGGTCCGCCGGTTCGCACACAGCCAGCACTTGGAGCGCTGCTGTGGAGGTCGTTCGGAAGCACCTGGTCATGCCCAATAGCGCCCTGCGCTGAATTTGGTTAATACCATTTCTCATCCTATCGGACTCTGTAGCCAAAAATCCTGGTTTCTACTTGTAAATGCTGTTTACGACTTAGTGGGACTTACAGCAGGGGTTTACTAAATCTGTATCCTTCTGCAACATGCGCAGATGCTCTTGTTTAGACTTGAGATGTTGGCTTTTCCGATTCAAACCATGGATGGTAACGTTTGAGATGAGTGTTATCCCCATTCCGTGCCCCTTTCCTAACAAAGGCGGGATACAGGTGAGGATATACTTACGGAGCTGACAATATAACTAGTGCATAATGACACCATCCAATCCAATAAAAGGAGAAACTCTATTGGTTAACGGTATGCCTCCTTATAAACCCAAGCAAGTTTAGAAAGTCATTGCAACTGACTATTAAAAACCATCCAACAAAACAAAGGACACTGTTTGACTTTGCGAAAGTTTGTTCTTATTATACCAGCAAAAACGCATGCGTTGTTTTACATTTCGTTGTGGAACTATTTACAGCGCGAAATGGTAGACGACTAGTCATGAAGGAAACGCAAACAAGCACGCTGATATTTAACAATTTGAAAGTACAGTCGTCCTCTCACTCACCCTTCCTTTCTGGAGGACACAAATCCTTTTTAGCTGACCTTTCCAAATGCTGCTGGTGGTGCGTTTCGGGGTGTGTGCGACTAAGAGATTTAAATAGTTCGACAGGAAATGGAGAAGCTAGGGAGAGTGCGTCTGAATACAATAACAAGTCTTTCCTAAATACAGTTCTTCGCACACGTTGCACCATGTCGAGAGGCGAAAGAAATTCGAAGAGCGATAGTCGTGAACAAATTATCTCGAACGTCAAACCTATGAGGATTGGTGGCTTTTAACAACGATAGCATGAAGTTTATTTTAAATAAAATGTGAGAAACCTTTTATATATACTATTTTTTAAATTATATTATGCAAATTCTTTCTCAACATTCTGTATAAAGTTGTACGCTAATTTTTTCACCCATACGTTCGGAATGCAAAATATTTTTGGCATTTAATCACAACCATATATGTATATCATTATTAATAGCGACAGGAGGATTCACTGCCTTGACTGAGTTTTCGCCAATGTGATTTCGGCTAAATGCCTGCAACAACACAAAACGAACTTAAAAATCAGTTTTTTTTGGTTTTTTTTTTAGGTTTAACGACCACCGTGAGCAACTCAATTGGCTATAAGCAGTCGCCCGTCCCTAATTTAGGGTGACTGGTTCCAGGGAAGGGAGAGAGCCAGTGCCGTAAGACAAACACAACATCCATGCCTCACCGGGATTCGAACCTGGACCCCTTTTGGACGAATGATCAGAGGCCATCGCCTTAGACCACTGCACCACCGGGGCGGCAAAATCAGTTCTCGTATCCTGTATTGTATACACTTGTTCTTAAAAACATGACTTCATAGTCTAAGTACATGGTGTCCCGTAAGTCGGGACCCATATTTAGAAAGAAATTATTGAATTACAGAATATGTTCAAAGTGTCCGCAGTTGTGTTGCACACACAGATGAAGATGCAATCTCCACTATTGCAGCACTTTATGGAACACATTCGCGGGAATTTGTTGACACGCCTGCACAATGCGTTTCTTTGGATGATGACCTCATACGCCACGGCTTTTAGGCGACCACTCAAAGAAAAACCGAACGGAGTGAAATCTGGGCTTCTTGGATACCACTACAAGTGTCTTCGGCGTTCAGTGCAATGTTCGGAAAACTGTGTGTTAAGGTAATGTCGCACTGTCGGTGCGTAATGCTCAGAGCGCCATCCTGCTGAAACCATTCCCGGAATAGCCGCCCCGGTGGCGCAGTGGTCTAAGGCGTTGGCCTCTGATCATTCGTCCGTAAGGGGTCCGGGTTCGAATCCCGGTCAGGCATGGATGTTGTGTTTGTCTTACGGCACTGGCTCTTTCCCTTCCCTGGAACCAGTGACCCTAAATTAGGGACGGGCGACTGCTTATAGCCCATTTGAGTTGCTCACGGTGGTCGTAAACCTCCAAAAAAAAAAAAAAAAAAATTCCCGGAATAGGCCTGCTGGATTCAACAGGTTTGAAAATGCTTCCTCTTGCAACGTGTTGACATACGTTTCAGCGGTTACCGTCTCGTCAAAGAAGAAGGGACTAAAAATTATGACTTTTTATATCCCTCACCACACCATGACGCGCCAGCCACCTTGCTCCTTGAAATTATTGAATCAAAAACGATTTTGCACTGACCAGTATCGAGTGTTCTGAGGATTGATTTTGCCGGAAACAAAGAAGTTCACTTCACCAGAGAGCAGAATTTGTGATGGAAATATCCCATCATTCACGTATTAATCTTGTGTCCATTTCGCAAAACCGAATTCGCTTATCAGGATAATCTTTACTTAAACGTTGATGGAGATGCAGTTGGTATGGATACGAGTGATTAAGTTTTAATATGCGTTGGATGTTGCTCTTGGAAATCCCAGTTCCGGCGGACATGCGCCGACGCGACTTCTTGGTGCTAGAAACGAAGCGAGCCACCAAATTTTTACTAGCTTCGTCGCCCGAGACAATCCTTGGCGGTCCTCTGAGATGCCTGTGATGTATGGGCCCAGTTTCTTTAAATTTTGATATCATCTTGCCAACACATGTGTATGTGATTTGTGCGCGGTCCGGTTGCAACTTGTTGAATTCTTCGGCCATTTTTCTGTGACTTCTTGTCGCAACTATCAAGATAACATCAATTTGTTCCTACGTACTCAGCGACCTGGTTTACTTGTAAAAGAAGCACAAATGTGACAAACACCTATGAATTCGGACTTACAGGACAACCTGTATTTACTTGCTCTCAATAGCATGTTAAGTAAACTACTTTACCCTATCCTGAATTTCAAGATATTACAAATTCGGAAAATACATGTTATAACGTTTTTTATAAATAAACCGCATAATTTGCATTGTTTCTGGTTCACACGCAAGTTACTCGACATTTAATATGCTTTTATTAGATTGGTATTTTTGTACTCAGCATTTACGCATGTAATAATTCTTCCGCTTAATTTTACTCAATATTTCCTTTGTTCAGCGCAGCTATATACATTGTGAAATATCAGAAGAACTTAAATACCTGAAAATAACCAGAAAACATGTGTGTTTGTATATTATGTACATTACTTTATAACAACAGTGTAAATACGTTTTTAGAAGTTAAAGTGTAAAAATATGTTTTATGATTTGAGTTAAAGGTTTTTCTTCATGTACGGAACTTAAATATGGAATAATTCAATGGAACCGTGCTGAAATGAGCCTTGCCAGATATTTTTTACTGTTCTACAAAGTCCTAGTTCTAACTTGGATTTAAGTTCAAGTTGTGCAATTTTTGACTTTCAAGGACCTATTCCGGAACTTTGATGTTCTTGGTTACCATGGCGCGCATCAACGAAATCCTGCTTAGTCAAAAAAAAAAAATATTATCTTGGACTCACCAGGTCTTGAATACTCAAGGATAGCTTATATCATGGTAAATCCGTTTAATATCGTGGTGTTAATGTTCATAAAGATAAGAATATTTATGCATATTACGCAACTATAAGCGCTCTTTGAATATTGAGGACCTGTTGCATTTAAAATAAGTCTACCGATGCTTTATCCGGACACGGAATCCTCGACTTTTAAACTTTTCAGGAAAGGCCGACTAGTGTTAGCAAGAGAGATCTCAAACCTGGAGTTCCGAGTGTCCCGAACATAGAACAGCCTCATCCCTAAGTTTTTTCAATTTAAATCAGTGTTGATTGATAATTGGTCCCAGCCACGTAAGAAGGAGCTGCTCTAAAGGACATTGTCACACAGAGTGTGGGGAAAAATAATTCAGATAATGAAATTGCATCCTAGAATTTTCAGACTTTACTAAGCATTAGAATTTCTAGTCCCACCCATTTTATTTGATATACTTCTCCGAAAAATCATGTCCCAATATCAAGAGAGGGAGAGATCCTGAGTAAGAAACATCGTAAAATGTTACAAATTCTTTGATCAGTGCAGATCAAAACTAATAACTAAAAAGTATCACACATAAATGAATTGGCAGTCCGAATGACGGAAGAACAAATGAAAGATTTGGAGTTAGGGCCAAAATGTTGCTCCCATCGAAGACTGGCATGTTAATTAACCTAATTAGCCTTTTTCGTCGCAACACATTGTAGTTCCCTTCCAGTGCTTTTGAACGGTATCTTACTTGTTTAAATGCGGCAAATTATTCCAAATTTGAGGGCGTGGCTCTTTTTTTTTACCTGTACATGTTCTAAACAAGTAACAATGGAATGGAATCCTCATGCTCGCTTACTCAGTCTCTCTTTGACACATAGTATAGTGCCTAAACTAATTTTAGTGCTGCTAAACATATTTAATATATTTTTCTGGGAAATTTCCAATGACGTTATTTCACCAGCAGAAAAATCAGTGCATTAGATTTCGATGATTGTATTCGCTCCTCAGGTAAAACACCCCTTTACTAACAGCGTATTTGTGGATCTCTTGGTCCTCACCTCCTGATATCAGCATGCTAGATCACAATCTCATCATCGCCCGAAAGGCACCCAATATTCAAAAGGGAACGGTAAAGCTACGATGCATATTATTAATATCATTCATCCACAAATGTTCCATGATATTCCTTTCGAAAGTGAAGGAGGAAAAAAAGGAATTGACTTTTGCTAAAGGTCATTATATCAATCATAAAAACGTGTAAAGTTACCGTACAACATCTCCTTCTTCTTTATTTTCTCAAATCTCGTAATATCAATGATGCAAACATGTTCGTAAATCAAAGTAAATGTTAGTCTTCTCCGTATCATTGGATAAAACAAAGCAACTTTTTTGTAATGTAATCGGACTGAAATTATAGAAAATAGTGGTACTTGCGTTCTGTAGGAGATTGCGTTGTCCGAGTCTCGGCGGAGGAATGGAGGTCCGTTTGACTCACGGAATTGTCTATAACCCCTTCCTAGGACCAGTAGCTCAAATCTAAACAGAAAAGAAAGGCCTCATTAAAATTCTCTGAAAATATGAATGCACAACGAAACACTATTTCATATTTATTTTTCTGTTTTTCTATATCATATATTTTACCTTTTTGAAACCAAAATTTATTTACTATGTTCTGCACGTATGTCTTTGAAATATTAAGATTTGTCGGATAAATTTTTTTGGAATTACAATATCGTTTAACTCTAATACATGTATATAAACATTTTACAGCAAAACAAATGAGTTTAGTTAATTTGACCTTCCAGCAGATTTTTATAAAAATGTGAAATAATGTCTTGAAAATTGTTCGATTTAAAAAGAAATTGATTGCATTTAGTTAGGAATCAAATTAATTGAGTTTTGCACGGTTGTGTGACAGGTTTTGAATTACAGTTAGATCAATGATCCTAAGTTTAGTTAATTACTTATTCTATAACAACATTGTGATCGTCTATTAATTTTACATAACTGCGCACAGAAATTTGGCGTTTGTCGTAGTGCTAATTTTCTAATTTTCGGAATAAATATATATAACCTCTTATACCCTGAATTTCAGAATATGAAATTTTATTTCAGTTGTAGTCAGCATTTCGTGGAATACTTTGTTACACGGTAAAATTTAGCTAACGTATGTAGGATTAAATACAATGTACAAACAACAACACATTGCTCTCTATAAACTTGATAACATTTGTCGAATACAATTAGAGTAATCTCTGGTTCATATCGATTAAATGAGTGTGATATGTTTATGAAGATTTAAATGTTACAGGAATGCGTTTGAAGGCATTTGAAGTTGAAAATGTTTGAACTCTTTTTGTCTGTAAACTTATGTGAAACACTTCGAAACATTCATTTAAAATATGTGCAAAATTTATATGCACATCTATGACGCGTTGTCATTAATCCATTAGTAAGGCAATATGCTTATAATAATGTGGGTATTACAGCTGAGAAATAAAATATAATTAGGAATTGTTGTTTTATTTTTGTGATCTTTTTTCTAAGCATAATAGCTGTATGGTTTAGGGTGTAACAGGCGTTTTAGAATAACACGTCGACAGTACAGTTAATGGAAAATCCTAACCAAGTTACTTTGATTTTAAATTACTTTTTTACAAATAGCGCATGCGATATATTTTTATGATACGTAGACCATAAGTTCTTCTATGGTAGATGTACTTATCCGGTTACAAGCTACAGAGTTATATCATTCTCTATCGCATCAACGTTTCAATGATCCTATGTTATCAGAATGAATAAAACCTAGAAGCCAAATGTCTTACTTGCAACTTCTCCAGGTAATAATTAGATCCTCGTTTTGTTATTTCTAACGATTTTCGGATTACAGATATAATTATTTCCTTTTACTTCATTAAGCATTTCGGAGGCTTAAGGGCGTATAAAAAAATTAGTAAAATCTCATTTATAGTTATAAGCGGGAGAAGTTCGTACTTGCCGATGTTCACACAAAATTACTATTTGTAGATATCGACTAGAATTTTCAGTTGCTGAAATTAAAGTCTCCAATAGGATCGGCGAAATTCAGATGATGAACATAGAACTTGATCAAATGAAAATTTCTGATTTGATCACAGAAACTGGTGTACATTAGCATTCTTAACGACATAAGAAAAATAAGATAATGCTATTATCAGCATTAGTATTCTGCCCCGATTTGGTGTTATTTCATGTCGGCACGTAAGATATACCCCGCAGACTTAAATCTGAATTTTTCAGTATCTCACTTCTTATTCATTATTTTGTTTTCCTTGATATTTCGAGTTTTGTCGAAAACCTTGAGCTATTTGATATGTGGGTTTGATATCTCGTCCCGAATAAGGGCATGCATGCACAGTCTGTTGAGAAGTCTTTTGCGACTCTCTTTGTAAACGTTTGCCCAAAGTTCAAAGCAAGCATAACATTAGAGCTTTCAGTGCCAACCGGGGTATCATTAAGGCCAAAAACCTTACAATACTGGAGATGAAAAGCAACATAGCTACTCCGATAGAAAACTTTTAAACAGGCCCTTTAAAAATTAATTGGTTACGTAAGTGTTCATTTAATGGCAAAATATATATTTTGGCACTAAATGAACAAAATATGTTTTATTCACTTTAGTGTTTAAATATATTGCTCAAGAACTGAGAGCGTTTTGGAAATCAACTGGAATACTTTTATCCGTTTAATAAACAAATATTAAGCGAATTGCCCCCAGGTGGGTCATGGTTATTTTCTATCATTCGGACATATTTTTTGTTCCTATTGCACACTGTTTATGCCGTTTTCATCCTCCAGATCCTGAATACTTTACTTCCATACCTAATTCTTCTCTGGCGTAGTAATTTTCTCTCCAGTACTTACTTAATTTTTTTAATGACGTTGCTCACACTTAAATACTTTCTGTCAATGTCAATCAATTTCTTATTCCAGCAGCTCTCCAGTGTTACACCTAAATCCCCACTCCTTGTGTCAATTTGCGGTAAATTCTTTTTCAAAATGGAAATTAACATTTTTCGTCTTACACCGGCTACAACTCAACCTAAAATATTGTTATACCAGCCAAAATACCATCATGCCATTAAATTAGCACGACCAATCTTGGAATGTGCTTTGATGGCATTTTAGGCGTATCTTCAGTGTCGTGTAATGTTCAAAAATTTCTTTCTTTAGAATTTAAGCATTTCGAAATTGTTTTTGATGGGAAGTAAGCCTAACTGAATAATGTGAAAACGTCATTATCGGAAGAAACAAAGGAAATACTTTCTGAATTTTTTAATCATTTTAACCGTGATGGTTTTATTAATCGAAATTAATTGTAATCAAAGAGTCTCAATATCTGAAAAGGTAATAACAGTTTAATAAGTCGTGGAAGGAATAGGAAAATCAGAGCCTTTCTGACGAATGACAACAAGTCTAACTTTCAATGATTCGGATTGTTACTTTCAGAGGAAAAAAAAAGTTTTTTTTTTTTGTTTTTTTTTCGGAAAAAGTAGTAATTTAAAATACCAGAAAAATTCCCTTATGCTTTCATGGTGCATATTTCAGATGCGAATTCTGAAAATGAGACATGAGTCGGTGATACATTAAGAAATGAATAAATACACGTCAGCTAAAGACATCGTGCGTTTTCAAATCCGATTTAGAGACACGCTTGTTTTTTTCGCAAATTTTGTAGCATATGTTTTAAGGGAGCAATGGTGGAAGATAAACGTTCAAAACAGCTAAAATTAAAAATCTTAGTTAAATGTTTACTGCAAAGGAGATCGTGGATAAAAAACCTTTGTTTTCATCCCTTTCAAGGGATAGAATATATCATTTCCCCTTTGTCGCATACTGCAAATTATTCAAACGAAAAAATTATTCTTGATAAAATTCTGGCCGTTCTCTGATACAAAAATTTCGAATTAGCGATATGAAATTCCGAACGGCCAATTTCGCATATTCATGAGAAATGTCCGTGGTGGTAGTCCTCTTTGAACCACAAATTAGAAATACAAAGCTTAAAGACGCTTTTTTTTACTCCTTGCTTTAGCAAAACTTCCTTGATCAACACATCAAATTCATTTGCTGTTGTACTCCCGTTTCCTGGTTAAAATGTTCAAACATTTATGCCAAGTGAAACTTTAGAGTAGTGAAATCACATACACTAATTTCTTCGGAACAGTGTCAATTAAAGAAATATTTGTTTCTAAGGAGTTGGGTCACTGAGAGTATTTTTCACAAATGTTTATTCGTCAAACTTTAACCAATTGAATTGCCATTGCACATGTCACACCGAAAGATCAGATTTACACACATTTTGTGTTTTCACGTCGTTACACCCTGGTAAGGAGTATCAAATACCACGAAGGGATTCATTATGTCTCTTATCTGGAAATAAAAGCGAAAAGTTGTAAAGCTAGAGCACAGAAATTAAGGAAGATAAGGACATTTCTGAATTCCAGTTTGTTATAATATGGCGATATGGTGAGGCCCTTTGTGGAATTGATATCCCTAACTAGCCAAAAATACTTTGGTCGTCTACGGTGCTACAGTTTTTTTAATTGAAGCATCATTGACGTCCAACGTATTTAAAAGTGTGTTACCTGTTGCCTACCCATTTTGATGCTTGTCAAAGTAATTTTTCAAGAAAAGAGTCATTCAGAGTGTTTTCGTGTTCTACTTTACGTACTTCATGTGATTATGGTACATCAGTGCGGGGAAACCAGGAACGTACATCAGTGCGGGGATTATCCCACTGCTGACGGTTCCATTTGGTTATTCAACTTAAGGATTCAGGAACATAACCCAGTGCTTTGGGGTCTTTTCGCCGGCTATGTCACCCAGAACTCGCCGACACCTCTCCAATAATCACAGGAACCCTTGTTTCTGTTCTGTGTGCCATTGTTGTCCATGGAGTGCCCCGAGGAGGCCCAAATCTATTGCCACTTGCAAAACCTTAGAGATCATAAATAGCAGCAAAGCTTGCAATGATAGCGTCTCTCTAGAATTCCCACTCCTTTGGAAACAATTCTTCAAGTTATGCTGCGTAATGCTGTGTTTTCTCCCAAAGTACCGCGTGCCCAACCAGTGTGACTCGTCGTCTCTTCGAATGAATAATCACATTTGCGCCTATTCATTTATTGTGCTGGCAAATCATGTTTACGGCAATAGTAAGTAAAAATTATCTGGTAGTTTGTATTTCTTTGTGGAGCTATCCTCTGAATAGATCAGAGAACAGCTTAGTGATATGTATGAATGATGCAAATCCCCATTGTTTAAGTATTCTTCTTTTCAGATTGCAGTTAGCTGTCTACTTTTCTCGAAAAAAAGCGTCAGGCCCACGAGCGAAAGCTTGGAAACTTTGATTTCAATTGTACGCTAAGAAATTCGAATTACTAACGTAGTTATACTATTTAAATTACAAAATTATTGTCTACGCCAAGAAATTAGGATTACTAGCGTAGTTATACATTCCTGAGTATAGTTGGTGTATAGTTCCTTATTATTAATTAGAAGAACTTTTTTTTAACAGAGTGATAATTCTTTAATCATATGCTATTTTGTTAAGGAGTTTTCCAATAACGAGTTTTATTCAAAAAACATTTATTGGTGGTCCGAGAAAAAGAAGGTTCATTTCGGAAACACTTCAATGTTTGTAAGAAGTATGTCTGTCATTAGTCTGTAATAGAATATCCCCACAGATCCCTTTTCATATGAACGATGTCCCCTAAAATTTAGAAACTTGGAGTAAAATTATGATTTGGGAAATAAATTCATTTTAAGATCCCACGAAAATGCGATTTTTACAGTAATTATTTTCCTCAAACTTTACGTTCTCTCACTAATTTTGCAAATTCGTCCAAAACGTTCATGAATAGTTTTTATGATATAGAAATTTTTCAGAAACATTCTAATGACTTTTCATTCATGAACATCATGATTGCAGTATGTTTTCGCAATAAATGAAGCGTTATATTTAAATGTTAACATACAGTAAATTTTGAGTCTTCTAGTATTTTTAGTTTAAAGACTAACGAAAATCATTTAAACAAAGTTCTCAATACCTCAACTGTTTTAACATAACAAAGATAAATTTTTTGCTCCTAGGAATCATAGAACTCTAGTAATTTCTGGTAAACTCTCTACTCGTAATCCTATAATTGATTTCGCAATCCTCCAAAGTTCTTGTAAGCTTAAAAATTTACCTGCAATATCTGTAAACTACCGTTGGCAACTATTGGTGAAGCAAAGTACCTTTATATACTAAATATGAAAATCAAATCACTTGGCTTGTGTTAGTACCTGTAAACACGATTCATATACAAACTCTTTCACACGCAGTAGTATCTATTAGAAATAAACGGAAATACGTCAGAGATATATCTTATATATTCCTTTTATAAGTATATTAATATGACATTTAGAAGTTTGTGGAAAAGTCTGATATATTCGTTGCTGCGTTTGAGCTCCCGTTGTAAGAGTCGTGGTTGGTACAATCAGCAATTCTGTATTTCTATGTAGCTCTAGGAAGATATCGTTATTAAATTTCTTAAAAACAAGTATACATGGATGTTGTAGCATTTCAGAGTTTAGGACGATTTCCATTAACTGCTGCAAAATCATTTAAAATGATGCGGTTTTACATGTTGTGGTTTCTGACAAATCCATGTTTCGTCTTCTTTGTAAGAATTAACACTGGACGTTAAATATTTCGATATATTGGATCTAACAATGCCTTACATTTCAGTAGATGTACCTTTAATTCTGTGTACATGAAGAATGAAAGGCAAATCAACTTGAAAGTACGCGTGAATCGTGCTTTTATCAACAGGCACAGTGAATTGCATGTTCATCCAGTGTGGAAGTGAATTGCACGTTCATCCAACGTGGCAGAGAATTTCGTCTTCATGTAGCATGGGAATGAATTTCATATGTATTCGATTTGTGTTTATCCTGCACGGAAAACATTTCAAAACTTTCCAACAGATTACCTCAGTGTTAGGAAAGAAAGAGAAAATACAGACCCAACACAGATCACGCATACATTTTACTGCGCTTTAGATATACGGCGGGTTTTTCTTAGAAATATCATCTACTAATTTTAATAGAGTTGTTGGCAGTTCAAGTACATTAACAATGTATTGGGAATTTTGTTTATTGTAACAAGTGTCCCCCTATGGTTCTAGGCTATACGAAATAACAAACGTGTTGTCATAGAATTCACGAAATGAGTTTGTGTTTTTTTTTTTTCAGTTATGAATGCACTGAATAAATTTAAATTACATTTCGCTTATAGATAATGAGAGTTGTCGAAACAACTGTAGGTGTTGTGTGTATTTCTTTTATCACGAAAAGGCAGCAAATACGTTGAAAATTGCTACAAACTAAGAGAAGAAATATTTTTTTTTCCTTTGGGGTAATAATTAAACTGTATTTCAAACGTACTGTATATAATACTGTTTATTTTCACTATTTCTTCTGTAAAATAATTTAAATATAAACATTTTATTTTATTCGTTTCCATTTTCCTTAAAATAAGCATTTAATTTCGGCGTTGTGCCGAATTAATAAATACGCATGCACAGTGGATACCAAATGAACTGATAGCCTTTTAGATTTATTAAAGAAAATTAAATATCTTCTGTGTCTGAAAGTATTGCATTGCATTGCTAACATCTCTTACAATGTTTGTCAAGGCTTCCGATTTTAGGGCTGGTGCTTCTCACGAAGGTAGGTTCTGTTAGAGTGTAAAATACACTGATTTCAGACGGCAAGGTATACAGAATAAGTAGAAATCATTAAATCAAGTATTCGTCAATTTCAAAAGCTTTCAGTCATGATTCTGAAAGAAACAAGAAGAAGAATATTCTTATTTTGTAGATACCCTGGAGAATCAATAGAATAGAAACATAAGAGAATGAAAGCATATCATAGACGTTCCGAGATCTTATTCTCAGGATAGCTCACAATTACGTATCAGGAAGTCATATCACCTCAGTCAGGCAGAAGGAAAGAGATGGAAATTTTATGATTATTTAATCAAGGAAATAAAGAAATAGCACAATCAAAAAGGCGCGAACTAGAAGTAATTGAACATTTCGCCAGCGTGTGTTAAAATTTCTTATAATGTATTCCTCTCGAACACATTACTTTCTAAAACAATAGGAACGTACGGATTAAGAATAGGGAAATAAGTTTCTGGATGATTGTCCTGGACAAAATACTGATTTGTCGGAAAACTATTTTATTAAATATGTAGCATTGGATGTTGAAATATTTCCGCTTGCCAGATGGTCCAGTGACCTGACGTGTTGCCTTTCCCTCAAATAGCCCAACTCGGACACAGCCTCGTATAAAAGACTGTTGCACAGAAATTGTTTGTCCTCAAAGCACTGCCCGATTCCCCCATTGAAACAGTGAATCTTAAATTTTTTTGATTGGAGGTTTAACGACCACCGTGAGCAACTCAATAGGCTATAAGCAGTCGCCCGTCCCTAATTTAGGGTCACTGGTTCCAGGAAAGGGAAAGAACCAGTGCCGTAAGACACACACAACATCCATGCCTCACCGGGATTCGAACCCGGACCCCGTTCGGACAAATGATCAGAGGCCATCGCTTAGACCACTGCGCCACCGGGGCGGAATCTTAATTTGGTAAAGGATATTCTGCAATTTCTGTATATTCCCACACGTCTTCATATCCTCAAAAGGAAATTTTAGCTTAACGATTCAAAGTAAGAGTCGAATATTATTTTCCAACCTTAAGCTGAATTTAAATCATTTAATAATATCACGTTTGGCTTCATTTTTAAGCTACCTAGGCTTATCCCTTGAAAATTGAGGAAATCGTTGTGCATTTAAGAACGATTTCTGTAAAGCGTTGCTAAATTTTTGTACCGTTGATCAATGTGCTTTTCCGCTGTTTGCCTGCTTTCAAGGTTGGGTGTTCTTCATTGTGTATCAAATACAACACTGAAATGTCCAATTATAAGTTTTCACAGGTGGTTCAGGAAAGCGGTTAGCGGAAAACTATCGGAAACCGAAAACTCTACAGGATTCGGACTTGTCCAGCACTACAGTTGTAAAACACAGTCAGCATTTTGAACACTCTGCAAACAGAGCGGCAGTTTAAAAATGGTTAAAGAAAAGCCAGCAAATATCCCTAAACCAGGATTATTCGAATCACTATTTGAAATAATATTCCTAAATGAGGATTATTCGAATAACTATTTCAGGTTTTTTTAAATAGAAGTGAATTAAATTACATCCCTTGTTGTTCATTTTGCATGTTCTTGTTGTCTTAAAAAACAAGTAAGAAAAACACCAAATTTAGAAAATTTTCGAACCATTCAACAACGCCCACGCCTCAAGATTACGACTAGGAGAATTTGTCAAATCATTTCACTGAAGGACTCAGCAAAAAAGATGATACCGAATTTTCGTGTAGCGAGCACCTCTTTTGAATCCGCTGTGTGGAAAATTAAATTTATCAAAGCTATTCAAAGTCAATGGAACCAGTACGAAAAAAATAACATCTTACGGAATTAAGAAGTTTCTCGAACGGGTTTTTAATCCCACAGGTATTGCTGTAAACGGAATCGTGATTTCTCGGCCTCTAGTTGCAGACTTGTGCGTTAAGAAAAATTTAATTATAAGAGAAACATTTCCCAGTGGAAACGTTCTCCAACAAAGAAATATTTTTGAAAACGAACACTTCGAACCAACGCTATCGACAAATATAAGATAAGCCTCTATGCCTCTTGGCAGAAGAATCATGCATTAATTTAGGAAAAAGTACCCTCAAAAGTGTTTTCGATATGAGCAGTATCCGGCCAAGAAAAAAAAAATTTCGAGTTTTCAGGGGCTCAGATGTTGCCCCAAATACACTATCTACCAACAAGTAATTGGACACCTGTGATAGCAAAGGAAAACGAAGTTTATTCAACTTCAATAGTTGGCGGAGCCTCCACGAGCGGCAATTACAGCTGCGACCCTCTGGGGCATACTCTCAACCAGGCGTTGTACGACGACTAGCGGTATTTTTTTCCACTCAGCTTGGAGAAGACAGGTCAGTTCCTTCACCAATTTCGGTCGGTGGGGGCACCCCTTAAGTCAACGTTCCAACTTGTCCCAGAGGTGCTCGATATGGTTACTTTCCGGGCTTTGCGCAGGCCAGTCTATCCGAATAAATCTATTATCACCATACCAAGCCGTGGTGGACCTCGTCACATGACTGGTGGCATTGTCATCCTGAAAGTAACATGGGTCCATCCCGTAAAACTGCTACAACGTATGAAGCGCATAATCATCCAAAATGGTGCAGTAGGTCTCGGCGTTGAGTCTACCAGGAATTGTGACCAAGGGTCCCGCGCCATAAAAGGGAAACACCCCCATAGCATAATTCCACCGCCGCCGAACTTCACAGTTGGCTCATTACATTCCGGCAGGAGTCGTTTTCCAGGCAGACGCCAAACCCAGACCCTGCCATCCGAACGGAAGAGGGTGAACCTTGATTCGTCGCTCCAGAGAAACTGTTTCCACTGTTCAACGGTCCACTGTCAACGTTCTTTGCACCACGTTAGCCGAGCAGCGCAATTGGACTTAGTGATCAAAGGCTTGTGGGCGGCAGCACGTCCATGATAACCAAGCAGATGGGCTTCTTTCCGGATGGTATTCATCGAAAGAACACTCCCGGATTCCTGTTGAAATTCCTCGCGGATGTGGCACATCGATTTAGTGCGGTTCTTCCGAATTTCTCTGACCAGCACCCTACAGGCGCTAACTCCCAGTTCTCTGAGTCTGCCGGGTCGGGGCACATTCCGGCAGTCACCTTTCATCTTCCACTTGCCAATTACGTAGGCCACTGTCGATTTTGGGTACTTCAACTCGCTGGATATGTCATCGGCCATTTGTGTGATCCCCGACGATTACACCTTTCTCGAAATCAGAGAGCTCCGAACTGCGTGGCATCTTGCATGTGACTGGTTGCGTTGTTGTTTCTCATACGATATTTAACGGTGGCGGCCGTGACATGCATCAGAATCGCAGATATCCTCGATTGCAGGTGTGTCCAATTATTAGTTGGTAGATTGTGTACATCAGAAGCATAAATTAACACGTATGCCCCTTGGTGCCCAAACCTGATTTTACGAAGTATTAGAAATTATATGAAAAACACTTTTCATCAGGAGCTGTATGCGATCGGGAAGAATTTTGAAATCGGACATTTAGAAGCAGAAATAACGCAGAAAACGCAATTTACCTTTGTGCCCCGTAGCGGAAAGTCTATGATTTACTTGAAAATTTTGAATTTATATCAACAACATTTCGCATCGGAAACGGTATCC
This sequence comes from Macrothele yani, assembly GCA_039090855.1. NCBI lineage: Eukaryota > Metazoa > Arthropoda > Arachnida > Araneae > Macrothelidae > Macrothele > Macrothele yani. Next base: position 50,642,508 of record CM077033.1, on the reverse strand, counting down.
AACAAAGAAGGAATGCTTCAAATCGGATTCCTAGAAGTAGAGATATTGGCAAAAATAAGATATGTATATATGCCCCTTGGATACAGATACCATGCATGATTTTAGGAAGAAATAATGCCTACACGGTTTGTCGACGTGAATAGCATCTGTCCACAAACGATTTTTTTCAATCGAGATTTCAGAAGCCGAACTTTTGGTACATCTGAAGTGGAAATGAAGTCTCTGGTAGACAAACCAGTTTTTACCAAAATTAGAAATTATATGCAAAAAATTACCGTCAGGAGCTGTATTCGGTGGAGGAAGAATTTTTCAAATCGGAGTTTTAGAAGCAGAGATATCGGGGGAACGCCATTTACCTTTACGCCCCCTAGCGGAAAGTCAATGAACTACTTCATATTTTTGAAATTAAATGAAAAACAGGTCACACCGGAAAATCTATACAGTAAAGAATTGATTTTTTAAATCGGACCATTAGAAGGAGAGATATTGACAAAAATAAGATATACGTCTACGCCAGGGGCGTAGTCGTATATCTTATTTTTGCCAATATCTCTACTTCTAGGTGTCCGATTTGAAAAATTTCTTATTTGGTTGGTAGTCCTTCCAGTGTGACATGTTTTTCATATAATTTCAAAATTTTCAAGTAATTCGTAGACTTTTTGCTAAGGGGCGTAAAGATAAATTGCCTTTTCCCATATATATCTGCTTCTAAATCTCCCATTTGAAAAATTCTTTCTGCACCGGATACAGCTCCTCATCGGAGATCGTTTGCACAATTTCTAATTTTTGAAAAAAATGGTTTGGCCACCAGGTGGCGTAAGACTTAATTTCCCCTTCTTCATGTATTTGCAGCAAAATAAGAGCTTCGAAAATCTCGATTGTAAAAAACGTCATTTGTTGACCGATACTACTCATGTCGACAAACGTTTTAGGAACATTTTCTTCTTGAAATAATACATGGTTTCGACGCCAGGGGGCGTAGAAGTATATCATATTTTTGTCAATATCTCTACTTCTGGGTGTCCGGTTTGAAAAATCCCTCCTTTGTTTGATAGTGTTTCCGATGCGAAATGTTTTCCCTATAAATTCAAAATTTCCAACTAAATCATAGACTTTCCGCTAGGGGGCACAAAGGTAAATTGCGTTTTCTGCATTATTTTTGCTTTTAAAACTCCGATTTGAAAAATTCTTCCTGTATCGCATACAAGACCTGATAGAAAATATTTTTCACATAATTTCTAATGTTTAGTATAGAATGGTTTGGCCACCAGGGGTCATAAGTGTTAATTTCTGCTTCTGATGTGTTTGTAGCAAAATCTGGGCTCCTGAAAACTCGACTATTTTTTTTTCTTGGACCGATACCCCTCATATGGAAAAGCCTTTTGAGAATACTTTATTCCTAAAATAATGCATGGTTTCCCCACCAGGGGACGTAAAGTCACATATTATTTTTGTCGATATCTCTGTTTCTAAGAGTCCGCTTTGAAAAATTATTTCGGTGTTGGAGAGCGTTTCCGGTGCAAAATGTTTCTCATATAAATTCATGTTTTTCTTAACGCACAAGTCTGCAACCAGAAGGCGTAAGGTCGCGATTCCGTTTACAGCAATATCTGAGGGATTAAAAACCCGTTTGAAAAACTTCCTTCTTCCGTCAGATGCTATTGTTTTCCATACCGGTTCCATTGACTTTGAATAGCTTTGATAAATTTAATTTGCGTCAGAACGGGTTCAAAAGACGTGCTTATTACACCCAAAAATTCGGTGTCATCTTTCTTGTTTAGATTTTTTCTAACAGTCGTGGAAATTCTTAAGTTAATTTTTTTAATTGCTACCGATAAGGTGAATTTTTTTTTCTTGTTGTACCATCAAACATTAATGCAGTTAGTTCACAATGAGGACGCAAATATAAAAACCCTGCCATTTTGTCTTTGAGAAACATCATTTTATGGTTACGTATATAATCAGTGCGTAGACATTAATTTATGATTACGTACGTTCCTCCAGTGGTGGAGACAAAACAGTGCTAAATGCCGATACATATTTTTTTAGTTGTTTTTTAATTGCAAGTGTTTTTTGTATCCATGAATCGCATCACTTTGTATTATGCTTGAAATGACTATAAATATTATTATTATACGAAAAATAATTGAAACGGAAATGTTTTTATTACTGGATTAACTGAAAAAGAAAAGACAAGTTAAACGACAGAAAATTGTTCTTAGAATTGGAGTAACAGTAATGAAAAATGTCTACATCCTCCTTATAACGAAAAATTACTTCTACTCGAATGAAATATTTGTATTAGGATGAAGTCATCGAAAAATGAAAGACGTTTTGTAGTAGTTAGCATAACAATAAATAAAGGAATGTTCTCCTTGGAACTACCAACATAATACTTTACATGAATCCATTTACATTGTTTTGAAATATGGAAATTTGTAAGGTGACAATCACTTACACTTTATGGTTTCTAGCGTTTATAGTAATGAAATTCAGACATTTTATATTTCCAAGGCAAAAAAGACGAAAGCTCTTTTAAATAAAATAAAAAATTTTGGTCTCCATATAATGTTTAGCAGCAGGAGGTTATGTTAAATATGAATTTTGTTTTTCGATTCGTGTAAATAAATTAAGCTTCTAAATTACAGATAATAACTATATTTGTCTCTGTTTTCTCGTTTAATTTAGGAGATATTCCAGTAATTTATATTTTTTCGCGTTATTAGGCAAATACAGTCGCAATAAATACCGTACTGCTGTGACGGGTAACTTATCTTAATCTACTTAAGTTTAGCATAAATAAATGTACGTAAGTAATATAATTTTACAATTACTACCTGAAAATCAATTCAGTGACACAAAAAAACCTGCTGAGCAGTTTATCCTTTCAAAATTAAATATTATTTAATTAAAATAAAATATAAATGTGAGTATTTTATATCCCAAGTGAACATTTCAATAGTTGTGGAAACGACAAATTTTTAAAATAAACCACTTCACTTGCGTAGTTCTGCAACTATTTCTACTTAGATCGTCCGTTCTTCATGTCTGGATCATTTAGAAAAATTTAACCTCCAACCGTTTATTCTTAAAATGTTGCGATTTAAAGAATGCGTCAACAAATCGATGGGCACTGTCAAGGGTGTCCGAACTGCAGCTCTTTGACATTTAAAGTATGTCACCCGTAAATATGTTTCCTGTCCTTCTTGCATCACAATTAATATAAAAGGCAAATAAAAAGAGTTTACGGCATTGTAATTATATAGCGGGTTAAACTGGGAATCCATCGGATAAAAAAATACAGTTAGTGTTCATGGTGAGTAAAAATATTTACCGCCCAGGTATCACAGTTTCCTAAGGGCTGGCTTCTATCCATTCTTCCGAAATGTGTGCGGGTTCGAATCCTGGTGAGAAATGGCTGTTCTGTTTTTCTTACTATAGTGGCTCTCTTCCTTCAGTAGAACCAGTGGCCCGAAATTAGGGACGGGCGAGTGGCTATAAATAGTGGAGTTGCTACTGGTGGTTGTTAAATCCTATACTAATATATATACATTGGGTGTTTCAACGAATATTGAAATAGGATTTTATCTCTTCAGCTGTTTCTCTTCTACATAATTTCAAATAGAAAAATACTCAAAATGAAGTAATGACTTTCGTCATGGCAGTTGGCATTTGCAAAAAACAAAAACAAAAATGTTTTATAAAATTATTATAGGATAAATATTTGCAATAAAACCATCCAATGCAATCCAGAACCAATTCTTGCTACATGAAAACATCCAACGAATCCCAATCAACCGTAACACTAGTCCGGGGAGGAAAGGGGAAGAGAGAACGGGAGAGGGGAACAAAACACCATAGTGGTCCATCACAGCATAACACAAAAGCCCCCAGCCGCCGACGCCCCCTGGATGGGGGAATGAAACTCGCGAAAAACAAATCCGGTCACCCGAACAGCAATGCTAGGCAAGAAATCCGAACAACTAATTTGAGTATGTAAAACCCTTTTCCTCTTCCTCCAAATTTTGTAGCAAACCTCCATGATGAGAATACCCACTACATCCCTTCCATTTGAAAGAGCATGGCGTTGGAAGAACATATGTTCTCGTAGAAAGTTGGTGGGAGGCCAACAATTTGCTAATGTTTTACTGAGAATGCCAAATCATCATTTGATGCGAATGCAATTATAGCGTGGACTTCAAGATCGTTTATTTTTATTTTTTTTATTTTTTTTCTTGTTTGGATGTTTGACGACCACAGTGAGCAACTCAACGGGCTATAAGATGTCGCCCGTTCCTTATTTAGAGTCACTGGTTCCAGGGAACAGAGAGATCCAGTGACGTAAGACAAAAACAACATCAATGCCTCACCGGGATTAGAACTCGGATCACTTTCGGACGAACAAGATGGTTCTAGTCAGTAACATTGTAATTCTTTTCAAACCCAAGATGTTACCAAATCTTTTGTTATGCATAGCCTGCCCACTTGTAATAGTTTAAGTGCAGCCGGGAAGCAATGACGAATGTCGGGATACTCCACAGAACTGACATGGCTTCTGTAAGCCAAACAGCAAATCATCTCCCGCCCCGTGCTCAGACTTTGCTTGCTGGGAAGTGATAAAATAATTTCTCCTTTACTTGCATTTCCAAATAGTTTTATTTTTACTAATGCTGTAACAATGGTTTATCCACTTCTTCGCTTCTATTAACAAAAATTCATATATAAAATTCGGAAGTTTTTGCGACTACACGATGACGAAAAATGAAAGGACTGAAGAACAGCATCGTCTGCAGAATGTATGTTGTTCAGTGTTACCCTCAGAGTAAATGTGATGAAAGAGCAAAACTCGTATTTTGTAAAACAAATACGAAAAAAACCCCACGTAATATCGTTTACTAAAATCTGAAGTTTCCAAATGAAAATAAAGTAACGATGGGCATAATGTCCGGAAATTAAGCCTAATGGAACTACCAAGCGACAAAAACCTATCATGAGAAATGCAGAAAATCAGACGAAATGCAGAAAATATTCATACATTTTTAGAAAGTTTTTGAAAAGAAGTTACAGAAAATAGAAGAAATTCAAAGAATTAAAACTAGCAACAAGGTGTTGGATGAACACAAAAGAAACACCTGCTGAAGTAAAATATCGTCTGCTAAGAAAATGGCGCATGCAAACAAGCTGTGAAGAGAAATATTCGCACTCTGTAGTTAAAAAATTTTGTGCAAATTATGGAATTAGCTTCTAAATGTCGACTAAGCAATATTATTAACAATAAAGGGAAAAATCGTCAAGCATTGTCTTTAACAGGAAAAAAGAACACCAAACGAATATCGATAAAAGGTGCGCACCTTTGCAAGTATTTCAAAAGTGAGGTCTTGGATTTTAAAAGAAAATCTACCGACCCAGAGAGCAATCGATAAGTCGTTAAATATCTGTGCATCAACTGTAAATAATGTAATAAACAAATATTTTAATCTAAGAAAAAACAAGAAAAAGAAAACATAATGTCAGCCAGCTGAGCACAGAACACGGTGTACACTTCTTTATGAAAATCGCTTAGCCAGAGACAGATGGAAATTTATTGTGACTATTGATGAAGTATGGATCCACACGAACGATTGTAACAAAAAAGGCCGATTTACTATCGCAAAAAAAAGTAGTAGAAAAAGTAGTTCCGTTTGCTGGGTTAAGAAACTAGAAATAAATATAATGTTATTTATTATTGAATATTTCGCTGCTACAGAGCAAATGGGATACATTAGTTTTCTTTACACAAGAATACGTTCTGATTGAAACAAAAACTCGCAAGAAATGTGCGGAATTTATCAGCGTACCAGTAGTTCGTTAACGGGGCGAAGAAACTAGAAATAAATAATATGTTATATTTTATGCAATATTTCTTTTCTATAAAAATGCTATTATTCGTTACAGAATTCTACCTATCAGCATTTCAAACAAACGAAAAACAGAAAATGTGCGGAACTACTTGACCCTCTAGATCAAATGGAACCTAGTCCAAAATGTGTTCTGCCGCCCACCCCCCGTTCACCTAAAATATTACAGAGAACACAACATATATTGTAAATAAACGGAAAGGAAACGAAGCAGCATCAATTGAAAGTATTTCGGATATGCACAGACAAGGCCCCAGTAATCATCGAAAACATACTTAGGATTGTAGGATCGCAGTGAAATGGATGTGATTCATTACAAATGTCGCAATGCACACGACTCCTTTGTCTTTGGATAGTAATAGTTCTTTCTTCTCTTAGGAAGTGAGAGAACCAGTGCCGTGCGTTCTGTAGATTCGAACCCCACCCCACCTCGGACAAGTGACTGCATCATGTGTTGCCAGCTCCTGATTGATCAGCACTCATCTTCGTAGACAAGAGGTTTTTACAACAGATTAAGTAAAAAATATAATGGAATTAAAAGCACTTAATTAGTGTTATTATATATTTCATTTTTCTAACTAATAAACGACTGCTTCTGCATTGTATCACAAATACACTGACGGAAAGAAAAATCCCAACACCAAGAAGGGTTTGTGTAAGATAAACGACAGTTGGTAGGCGGTGAGAGTACATCTGTAAGATGACGTCTATGCAAATTTCGCGCTCGGCGCATACTTGTGGCGCTAGTAGCTCCCCGCGGAACATGCAAAGCAGGTTTGCTGTAAATCGCGCTGTAAAGTTCGTGAGCATTAGTTATCGTTGAGATTCGACGTAGTGTGTTGATGTTAGTCAAGAATGCCTTTAAGAAGACGAAGAAGCCATTATCAACAGCTCACGGAGTTTGAATGAGGTCGTGTAATGGGGCTACCAGAAGATGGATTTTCTTTCCGCAATATTGCAGAACGACGTGGCAGGAATTTAGCCACTGTGCATGATTGTTGGCAGCGATGGTCTAGGGAAGGTACTGCCTCAAGAAGACCGAGTTCCGGCTGGCCACGTGGCACTACTGAGAGGGAAGACCGCCGTGTACGACGTATGGCAGTGGCGCATCGTACTGCGTCTGCAGCAGCAATTCGAGCTACAGTTGCCACGACAGTGACACAACGATTTGTTACAAATCGGTTACTTGAAGGACAGCTCCAAGCCAGACGCCTGTAGCGCGCATTCTACTTACTCCAAACCACTGCCGTTTGCTACGTCAGTGGTGACAAGCTAGAGCTCATTGGAGGTCGGAGTGGAAATCTGTTGTGTTTTCTGATGAAAGCTGGTTCACCTGGGTGCCAGTGATGGCCGTGTGTTGGTTAAAAGGAGGCCAGGTGAGCGCCTGCAACCAACCTGCCTGCGGCCGAGACGCACTGGACCTACACCTGGAGTTATGGTCTGGGGAGCAATTTCCTATAACAACAGGAGCACTCTCGTGGTTATCCCAAGTACACTGACGGCACAGTTGTACGTCGGCCTGGTGATTCAACCTGTTGTGCTGCCATTCATGAACAGCATACCAATAAGTGTTTTCCAACAGGATAACGCTCGCCCGCATACCGCTGTTGTAACCCAACATGCCATTCAGAGTATCGACATGTGGCCGTGGCATGCTAGATCACCAGATCTTTCTCCAATTGAGCACGTATGGGACATCATTGGACGACAACCCCAGCTTCACCCCCAACCAGCATTAATCGTCCCTGTATTGACCGACCAAGTGCAACAGGCATGGAACTCCATCCTACAAATTTACATCCATAACCTGTGCGACACAATGCATGAAATTTTGCGTGCTTGCATTCAACATTCTGGCGGTTACACCGGTTATTAATGTAACATCATTTCACATTTAAAATGGCTCTTCTCGCGCTTACATTAAGCTGCGATCTTGAAACCGCAATCGATTAAATATGTTACCTATACAAATGTATTGCCGCCATTTCATTCCTCTACAACTATTTTTTCGTGGTGTTGGGATTTTTTTACGTCAGTGTAAGTACTTTTTGTAATGTTAGATTACAGTTAAACGCAATTTTTACCTGAAACCTGAGATTTCCTAGCAGCTATAATAATATAAATTCTCTTCACATGACACATCCCAACAGGAATGTTAGTTTTCTATTTTATTAATTCCTTTATTTTCCAAATCAAGTTCACATTATGTATAACCGGCGTAGTCTGTTATCAGCGAAAAATACATCTGAGGGATTCTGGGCCAGCGTTTTCCAGAAATTTTGTTTATCATCTGTTGCACGAAAATACTGAATTTAAAGTGTTCCAATAATAAAAAAGAAAATAATTTAGGAAAGTGAATTAAACCCATACTTCTGCCGGCACATTTGGATTAAACCCGACTTTATTGTCTGAGAACAGAGGAAGTTTAAAAGATCTATATTTTTTCTATGCAGTGATGAGTATAACATGTAGTTCTAATGAAGCGCAAAAAAGTTTGTACTTTAAGAGCGTCAGATTAAATACGTAGGGGTTTGCAGTCGAGTCCAACAACTTTAAAAGAATAACCCAGCACATGTTGATACTCATCACTAAACTGAGAACATAATACTGTAGGCGTTTAAACTGAAATGGAATATACAAAGCAAACAGAATATAAATTCTGAATTTGCTTATTGCTCTTACTGGTCATACATGTAACATCTCTCAGAAAACTTGAAAATTTCATTGCCCTGCAGCGAGTATCGAACCCGCATCTCCGGATTTCCGTTCGAGTATTAACCGTTACACCACCCAAAAAGTAAACTTCCAAGCAACAGAGACTAATTGAACTTACCTTAGGAATCTGAACATCCTCAGATTTTTGCTAGTCGAAGTACCGTCGCTTCCTCATAGCGTTTTGACCCATCCCCCATCCAGAATATTTATTCTTTCATGGATTTATCTGAAATGAAATGTCAGATGGGACGATTAAAATGTGCGAAAATAATCAAGGTTACTTCCAGGATGGCAGTCTCAGTGACATTTTACATGAGTTTCTTGACAATGAGTCGTGTTCCACTGAATAGTGTTGGGCAATGAAGGTAAAACAATTCAATAGTCAAGATGATGAAACTCATAGAAACCACATCCGAATGCCGGAGCAGCAATCAGTACTCACCATCTCAACCCCAACCTGAAAAAGAAGGGAAAGCGGTCTGTCCAACACCTACTGATGTTCACACACTTACTCTCCATCTCATCCAGATTCTCCATCTGATGCAACGCCTCCAGCACAGGAAACAGTGCAGCATTTCACAAAGACCCTGTTTGGACAACGACAGCCGCCTTTGTTTTGGGATACCTAACGAATTCGCTGGAATTCCAGTCAACCGCACCTTTAACACGTTCAGTGGGGTAGGCTTCCGCTATCCGAAATAACTTTTTGGCGGGTGTTGTGAGAGCTCATGTACCTTCACAGAATCAAAAAGCGCTTATGGCTAAGCAAAATTTATTTATTTATTATTGTAAGACTTACGAAAATTCTCAAACTTTCTATCTTCTCTGGAAGGTTAGGGCACTTCGAATTTTCTTTTATCCAGCCACAAAAAACAATTACATGTGAAAATGATTTTATATTTACCTGCCGTCTAATAAAATTGGTTGCAGTTCATTCATATTCAGTTTCACATAAGCTAGTCGATGTGAAGTTTCATATGCGCTTGGTGTTCAAGCTTTCTTTCTATGTGTTTGTGTAACTGGCAGTTCAGAACTGAACATCAAATACAAATTTTGTTTTTGTTTTTAAATACAATACGACAGAGAAAGCGATGCGGCAACATAATGTTCACTATCAAACTATACCTACGACTAAACCACCTGAACTAAAAGTGAGCGAGAAAAAAAAAGTCTGTATTTTTACTGATAGTTAAAGAAAGATCAGCTTAATTTACAATACGGGCTTATAACAATCTCAGAATATTGGAAATGTTTTTCGTAGTATGATGGCCTTTTTGTTTCCAGCAGGAATTTAAAGACGATACTAAAAATGAAGAAATCCTTCCGTCTGATTCTAAACGAGACCTGTGAAAAAAATGAGGACAGCCAGTCACAGATTAGGGTAAAGCACACTAATCGACAAATCTACGGAATAAAATTGAGAAAATAATGGAAATGAATATGAAAATGACTGAAGCATATCTTTTTAGCCAAATATCCATTAACGGCTTCGCCAGCATTTCCAAGGCAACGTTTGCAATCACATTGTTATATTAAAGATACGATATATATTGCATGGTAATGTGTTTTGCATAAGCTGAATCTACACGGCCGAGTCATACTATTGCGACCACCAGCTGATATGCAAGTTACCATCATGTGCAGCGCGGACAGCAGCTAGACGGGATGTGAGTGGTCCCACAGATGCTCAGTTGCATTTAAGTATGGCAAATTTGATGGCCAGAGAAGTACTTTGAAGTCTTTATCGTTCTCTTTCAACCACTTTCGGACATTTCTAGCGGTGCGACTCGTCGAATTGTTGTTCTGGAAGATCCTATTCGCCCCAGGGAAGACAATTGGAATGCATGGGTCTACGTGGTCTGCAGAGATGGATTAATAAGGAATTCGGTCCATAGTGCTTTCCATAGTTATCAACGGACCCAGGGAATGCCATGAAAATATTCCCTAGCCCACAACGCTGTCCCGACCCGCTTGTGTTCTTCCGGCAGTGGCTGAAGACTGTTTGTTCTCCAATGTTTCTCGCGCTATATGACAACGTCCATGCGTTCGATGAAGCAGAAATCATGACTCATCGGATGCCATAAAAACATGACTTTGCCAATCAGCCGAAGTCCAATTCCGATAGTGCAGTGAAAATGTAATCCTTTTCTCCCGATGTTATACTGCACTCTCGGAATTGGACCTCGGCTGATTGGCAAAGTCATGTTTTCATGACTCATCGGAGAAGGTCATGAAAACATGACTTTGCCAATCAGCCGAGGTCCAATTCCGATAGTGCAGTGCAAATGTAATCCGTTTCTCCCGATGCACCTTCGTTGGCATAGGTGCAATTACCATCCGTCTTCATCGAAGCTCCATACGGAGCATTGTTCACTGAACTGTCGTTTTGGAAACACGTCCGGTAGCCGCCTGGTTCATTCGGCCAGTGAGTTGCTCCACTATAGCGGTTAGATCGAACCTCACGCATTCGAAGCCGACTTTCACGTCTCACGTCAGTGGCACGTGGTGCTCCACAGTTTCCATTCGCTTATGCGCAATGGCGCCATTTCTCCTATTACGATACAATTAAACCACAGCAGTACGCGAACAGTTCCCAAACTGCGCTGTTTCAGAAATACTGCCATCTTTGGCCGGAAAGCCGATATTCATCCCTTTTTGCAAAACTGATAAATCGTTCCATTTTCCACGACAGCAACGAGTGATATGTTTTCAGAATGCATGCAGCACGCCTTATATATCCTCGAAGCCAGATCAAGAGACGTGCCTCCTTTTATTGGCTACGCGCTATTGACGCCAAAAGTAGGAGGTGGTTACACTAATGTGACTCGACTGTGTACAATGCTATAAATTTCTACTAACTAATATCGCAACCAAAGATCCATATGATAACAAATTGTAATTCAACAAATAACCGTCGTCCGGTAGGAACGTATTCCTTCTGAAACGATGTATACACACAGACACAGGCACACGAGCGACCTTAATAAAAAAAGTTTAAAATAAAGCTTTCCCTGATCATTCTGCACGTACATGCAGTGCTAGTGGAAATACACTTATTTAATGGCTTTAAAATTCATTTCTTACAAACATAAATGAATATAAAGTTACCGAAAAACAGCAAATGAAAGAAAAGAAAGTTCTGTTGGTTTTTTTTATTTCCAAGGGTACGAAATTCTGAAAGTATTAGTAATTGTTGAATGCAATTAGAAACTCCATCATACGCGAAATGATTCTCAACCGTTGACACGACAATAATCAAGATTTTAATGAGTACATAACCTGAGTGAAATTTGTCCAAGTAAACAACAAAGGCGAAGTGAAAAATGCAAACCCGAAAGTCTTGTAAAATTCCGTCTACAAAATGTAAGGGCTTCTTGTTTTGTAAATATCATAAACTAGGCGATCAATTTTACCTCTAACTGATTAATAACAAAACTTGAATTATAAGTAGAAAAACTCACAGCAACGACTCACAACACACAAAACAAGCAGTACGGGTTGACTATGGCGCCACTTCACCTCATGGCACAGTACACCTACGATGAACGACAGACAGACTAACCCGGATTGGCGGGTTTTCACAGGGCTATTGACTCACATGTGACAAAATAAAGGAGGGAGGACGCGAGCGTGTATCTAGAAATGTATGAATACACATGAGCGTGGCTTGATTGCATATACAATTTCAATCGAATATCATCAAAATCTATTTGAATTATTCCTTATTGAAAACATGCCACTATTGGGTTATTTATCTTAAAGCCTCAAGGACTTTGTAAGAAAATAAGGACATGTCCTCCAAGCTGCGGACCTCTTGTCACCCTGTGTATAAATATCATAACCATTATGACTTAACATAGGTACACCAATTGACTGAAAAGCCATTTAACCTGATTTGAAAATTGACAAATTATACAGTAGAAAAAGTTGAAAGACGTTGTTATATTAATATGGATTTTCGAAACTTTTTAATGTATGTTTTACAATACTACCATGTATTTGAACTTCATATTTAGAAAAATGAGAACGTTACGACATGGAAATATACATGTTGTTGCAATTTAGAGTGCTTTTTTCAATCTGAAAATTTTGCATTATGCAAACGCAGTAACATATTTCATATTTTAATATAACTCGGCTTTATGCAAATTTGTGATATAAACTTATTTCTCTCAAAATTCACTACAACAACAAACCGAACTTAATATCAGCAATCAATGTTTTATGTTCCAGCACTTGCATCTGTTGAGAAAAAGTTAGAACACGTACATTCTAATCGCATGATCTAGAGTTAAATATTTCACATAAAACAAATATATTTTTATATTTGCTTCGGATAAATTTTTGATTCAACGGTTACCAAACTACAGACGGGTTTTTCTTGTGCCTGGCGTTGACCAACTCGATTTTGGCGAGAACACGGTAGTTCTTAGCAATATTCTTATTATTTAACTATTGAATTCTGTAGCAGATAATTAATTCGGACTTAATTAGCACATTACAATCTAAACTAGCCATTACTTATCTCCCAAAAATTTGATTGCACTAAAAAAAACGCGTTTCGTTTAGTTCGGAAATCATTGAATTAATTTCAACAGTCCTACTTCTTTCAATCGACGAGGGGAAAATATGAAGTCAAGTTACCACACAACTATGCATATTTTCTAACCAATGAAACACATACAGGTATCCCATTATTCACAATTTTTTTTATTTAAGGAGCGTAAACTTGACTGGTAAAGGAAGAAAGCAAAAAAGATAACAACGCTGATTTGTAAACACCATTTTTTAACTAAGGTGCATAAACCAATTTTACTGGAAAAGGAAGAAAATAAAAATAATAAATAAGAATGTATATTTTCTTAACAATATAATGATATAGAAGGGAAATATATATATTTTTTGAAATCTTGCATTTGAAAACAAAGATTTTAAACGATTACAGATAAATTTTGGCACTGCATGTAAAATAACTTCAAGTACAACTGGACATTGAAATTTTTCAATATACACGAAACTGGATTCTATCCTTCTTTTCGAAGTGTGATATTTTGTTCAGCAAAAATAACATTAAGATGTAGTGAACACGCCACAGTTATGCGTAAAACAGCAGACTGAAAAGAAAATCTTAGCATACATGCAAAGCCACATATGCCCTTTCTGCAAGCGGTTCCTTTCTTCAAGCTGTTTCTTCTTTAGCGGTACTTACGAACGACGATATATCCGTCAATGTCTTACTTCATAACCATAATTCCATAGGTTGGGCTTTCTCTTTACTCATGCTACCTGGAACATTATCACACACGTTCTCTTGGTGGTTGAATAGCAAAAAAATTTCCAGCGAAAAAACGGTTTGGAAATATTAAAAGTTGCCGTACATTTTATAGAAAAGTGCAGAAAATCGTGTTTATAGCAAACCACAGCTTTGATTTTTCAATTCTTAAGGTCCTGGAACAGACAGAGAGTAACGGCGTCTTCATGCAGATCGGAAAATTTTGCTGTTTGGAAATGTATTCCAAAATTTTAACTGGAAATCGGGTTACTAGAAGTGAATGGGCTAGAAAAACAAGTCGGTACATGAAATGTTGTGGAAATCTGGAAAACTATATTTGTCTACAGCACGACAAGCTTAAACGTTTATACACTGCTGGCCACCCAAAATGCGACACCAAAAACAAAGCATCCCATTGGCCTGAAATTCGCAGCAAGCGTCGCCCGCGAAAGGACATGCAAACGATTAGCATTGCAGGGCATATGCAAATCATGTGCGTCCGGCACGATACCGAGAAGCACTATAAGAAGGGTGAGCAGAAGGCAAGGTGTAAGTAGTGGAAGTGTGTTGTGCTGCCAGATCTCTGCGTGGAAAGCTTCCTGATGCCTCGTCGCAGAATATGGCAGTCATTCCAGCACGTTTCGGAATTCGACAGAGGACGAATAGTGGCCCATCGCGACAGCGGTTTATCGCACCGAGACATCGGCGCCCTTGTGGGACGACATCCAGCCACAGCGAGGAGACTATGTATTAGGGGGGTGCATAAGGGACGGACGGACCGACGTGAGCGATTGCCGCAGCCACGGCACACCACCGAACAAGATGACCGGCATATTGTGCGGCGGGCATTGACGGCTCGCACCGCCACATCACGAACGTTAGCGCAGGAATTATGGTGTGTTGCGCAACAACCAGTGTCAGCACGTACCGTTCGACGTCGTCTGCAGGAGCGGGGACTTGTCGCACGGCACCCGTTGCTCCGATTGCCATTGACGTCACACCACCGGTGAGTGCGGCGGCAGTGAGCCGATGCACGCCGCACCAGGACTATGGAATGGCACTACATTGTCTTCTCTGACGAATCCCGTTTCTGCCTGCAACACCACAATGGTCGGATCCGCGTGTGGCCGCACCGCGGAGAGAGACTGTATGACGCCTGAATTGTGCATCGTCATACCGGTCCGTCGCCTGGCGTTATGGTTTGGGGCGCAATTGGATATGACACCCGCACCCATCTGGTACGCACCACCGGTACACTCAACAGCCACCGTTACATCGCCGACGTTTTGGAGCCTGTAGTCCTCCCTGACCTGCAGAACCTGCCAGCGGCCACGTTTCAACAGGACAATGCGCGCCCGCACGTGGCACGCATCGTGCAACATTTCTTCACGGCCCACCAGGTGTCATTGCTAAATTGGTCCGCCTGTTCTCCCGATATGTCGCCCATCGAACACGTCTGGTCCCTGATCGGCAACCAAGTGGTACGGCAAGCATCACCCGCGGCTACGCTTGATGAACTGTGGCAACATGTGGAACCAGCCTGGACCGACATACCTCAAGCCCACATCCAAAGCCTCTTTATTTCGATGCCGTGGCGTGTAGCGGCCGTTATTGCCAGCAATGGGGGCCACACGAACTATTGATGTCTGAGTGTTCCGCCAATCGCACGTATCTGTAAGCTCTATCGTTTCATCTTTGTATCTGTTGTTATGTGACCAGTAAATCTGGCTTTGCTATCTCTTGTCCTTCTTGGTGTTGCATTTGGGGGGGGGAGCAGTGTATTTATAAATCCAACGTTTGAATATCAATCTGAAAAGATGAACAACTTTTCCAAAGAACGGTTTGTGGCAGGAATTTACTTACGGCCACCAGAATTTGCCTTTCCTCACAAGTAAACCATTCGGATATTAGAGGAATATCAGTGTTCAGAAAAACACGACTAAGCTAACAATGTTTTAGACAACTCTTAAGCTTTTAGATATTTGGTGAAAAGCAATTTGCTTTATCTTTCGTACTTGTCAACACTTGCTTATTAGGACCACTAGTAGTGATGCGAAATGTAGTGTTAACTGCCAAAGACGATGTAACGTGGTGTAAAATTTAACATAAATAAAATTATATTAGTTTTTCTTTGAGGGTAAAGTTATATTTTTATTTCTTTTAGGTAGCAAGAAGTGGCAATGTAATTCAGTTACACGGACCCGTAAATATCATCCAAGAATTATTCATACTATTTCCTTCTGAAGACATGTATTGTTTGAGTCCGAATGCGGTATTTTGAAGCAATGTATTTAAACTGAGGCACGGCAAAGACAAAACAAATTTACTAAGCGCAGTTGTGATTCACTGTCAAGTTCGACCAAAGCTTAAGAAAACGGCGAAATATTTTTGAAGTTCAGATTGTTCTAATCGTTTAAATTTTAAAATTACATGTTTTCGTCTGCTGCACTGTATGAAAACGCACTAGAATAAGAAGTCTTCAGGTAGGCACAATTACATTCCCAAATTTAAACTATGAACCCAACAACGGAAGTCACTAAGCTATTTCCATTTTTGTAAGTTTTTTTTGTTGTTGTTGGTTTCAGTTGCATAATTCTTCATTAATGTTTTTTTCCTTCTCCTAGAGATTCCCTATTCTTTCAGGGATATGGTGATGCAAACATAAAAGTAATAAGATAATCGGTCACGGTAATTCCAAGTAGATATCATAATTTAATAATTTAACAAGATAACGAAGCATGAATGCTTTCTTGTTTTACGCCACTGGCTGTGTCATTTCCATAGAATAAATAGGTGTAAATTAGGGACGGACAAATGTTTACAGCTCATCAAGTTGCTGGTAATGGTCCATAAACTACAATAAAGAAATGTGGTAAAATGAATCTGCTGAGTGCAACATTAGACATAATTTAAATACATCATTAATAACAAAGATCAATTTGAAGAACTAATTTTGAGGCACAGGAACATATGATTTAATCTGCTAATTCTTCGACTTCTTTAATAACATTGCAATTTTTGTTATGCAAAGTTAAGAAATATTTAATAGAACATTGTGACACTAATGCACAATTTCCTAAGGGTTGGGTTTGCATTCATTGCCGACAGTAATAATATTTTTGGGCGCATGTGTCGCATCTTCTTCAAATGAAATGATATGTTACGCTGGAAATGTTCATGTAACCCCTATTATAGCGCTTAGGGGTTTCAAAGAAAATGTGTTGCCTCATTTTGGAATAACTTAGTATGGGACACAGATTTTTACTAAGGAAAAGTAGCACCCCCTTTATATGAGTGTTAGGAAAATAATTACATAATATGAGTTCCTCCTTCCTCTTGCGTTTTCTCCAAATCAACTGTAAAATATCGTTCCGAGATAAAATAATTCTCTACATAGTTACAAAAACATGACTCTCTCTTACTGCACCTTTAAAAGCACTTTTGTATTATTATATTTCTCCAAAATTCCTCATGAAATCGTTTTCTATAGCTGAATACGAAATTTCCTTAAAAAACTTTGTGTCTAATTTTTTTAATCCAATGTGCAGAAAGAACACTGACGTTGCCTTTCAA
The DNA here is from genome assembly GCA_039090855.1 of Macrothele yani. Classification (NCBI taxonomy): domain Eukaryota; kingdom Metazoa; phylum Arthropoda; class Arachnida; order Araneae; family Macrothelidae; genus Macrothele; species Macrothele yani. The sequence goes on along the minus strand of CM077033.1, from coordinate 50,625,051 downwards.
TGTTTTCTACGCTTCTGAAGGAAAATATGTTCATATACATATGAGGTCGGAGTTTGAAGTGCATCTATAAAGTAGCTCATTACGTAATCTACTAGAGGAAAGATATGAAATTAAAATCCAGATTTTGCTTCGATGGTTCCTAAAATAATGAATATAATACAACGGATAACAAAACACGGAATTATTTAAAAATGCTCACCGAATTTCTGAACGGATCAGGATTATTGTTTTTTTTCGATTGAAGCTCGTAAGTCCTTGATCATTTTTCGTTGGTGTAATTGCGAGACCACACTTCTAACAAGTAAAACGTACACATCATTTTGCTTAATCGAAAAGAGGCTACAATACATCATGCTGCGAAATTTAATCAATTTAATCATTTAGCACAATCGAAAACAGGCTACAATAGATCATGTTACGAAATTTAATCACAAAATGTTCCAAGTTACGGTATTCGAAATCTTACTACGATTCAAGGTGTACGTGCGTCGGCACGCGTGCCTGTGTTTTGGAAATAAAAGATGAAAAGCTAGCGTTTTAATCTAAAACTCTGTTGGGGACGCAAATGGCCTAATGGTCAACGTTCATGACTGCCACGGAAAAGTTTTAGGATCGATCCCAGGCAGGGACGAACGATCAAAACATTAGATGTTCAGCGTGCGACGGATAGGTGCGTTTAGGCATCGGACCCCTGAAACTGGTATCCGGCTTTAAATAAGGGAGTCTTGAGTTAACTTTCCAACTCTAATCCATGTGACTTTTCTGTCGGGCACTCTAGCACAACCTCCTAGCTTCCTACTTCGAGATGTTGTTTAAGACCAGGGGTCAGACACTCCCTTCATAAATTCCTCCATAAAAATCTTAGAGCTAGTAGATGCGGAAAATTGAGTGATCTTTACAACATTTAGTATAGCTGATGTTGTTTACCCGGGGTGCAAATTCTTATAGAAGGCTTCTATAAAATGTTTCTGCAAAAGTTTGGGAAAGTTTTCTACTGCGGATTCTGTTGAAATACATCATTCGTATATAATGGAAACGCTTTCCTGTAGGAACAGAAAAGGTGCATTGTAAAATTTTGCAAGATCTGTTTCTTAGGCAAGTTGGTGGAACTAAGTGATTTGTACAAGGGAAGCTCGAAGTTAGCACCTCTAGCGACGAAAAAACTTACTTTTACTCAGCGATGCCCCAAAATATGAGAGTTAGAGCAGCAATGTAAAATGCGAAGTTGGAGACCCTAATTTGTTAGCTACAGCTCGGTCATAATAAGTAGAGAGTAAGTGGAGAATTTCATCCGTATACTGACTAGGCAAAGTATTATGGTGGGATAAAATCGCCAGCGGGACCTCTCAATGCAAACTGTGAGATTAGCTGTTTGGCGGTTTCACCTTTGTCTAGAGACACATTTTCACCAAAATGCGTGGTAAAACAAATTCCCGAAATTTAGCTAAAATACTTTATATGCATTTGTTTAAACATGCCATACCTTCCATACTCTGTTTATTGAAACCCTAATATGTCTCGTCTAACAGGGCTATCAGAAATTTCATTATGTTTGCCGCATAGTAAGAAATGGTGGTCATTTTACAAAAATGTTTCCATAAACTGTGAAATCTAGATTTTTTGACTGATATAGGTATGCATGCCTTTGGTTGTGTTTGAATATGCTTAGCGCCAATAAATGTTTGTGAAATAAATTTACGTGATAAGGATCTTTATTTTATTTTTCAAAAAATCAGCTTAATTACATTTCACAAAAAAGAGGAGTAATATGAAATCCAAAAATGGAAGCTTTAGATACATGGATATTATGGAAGGTACTCTTTTAACATAAAAAATGAATGAATGTGAATCATTTATTATGAAAATCACATGTACGTATTATTATGAAAACAAGAGATTTTTAGAGAGACTTGCATGCCTTACGTTATTCATTTTGATATTTTGTGTAATTGCCAGAGACATTTTTTATTAATGAAAGTTACTACCTAACAGAAATAAAGACGATCTATATTAGAGGCCACAGACCAGTTAAGAACGTTCTAGACGCAAGGATGAGTCATGCAAATGTCGGACCATTTAAAGCCGTTCTAGAAAAAAGCAGAACGAATAAATACATGAATACGTTATTATTAGAGATGAGCGTTATTTCACTAAATGTGATTTAATCACGGTTATCGTAAAATCACCGGTAGCGCCTGCTACTGAAAACCATGAGTAGCAGTGATTATCCAATAAACGCTCCTCACTCTGCCATTGCTACCATTCATGCTCTTCGTGATTTTCCCAGCACCGTCTTAACTATTGCCGTGTGAATTCTGCTCCTGTAGCTGATAGTTGTTACTGGTTGTTACTCGTTATCTGCTGTTCCGAGTTGGCAGCTGCCAGCCCTTCGTGATTTTTTCACAGCGTTGTTTGTGAGCTCACCGTTACGTCGTTCTCTCAATAAGTGAGGTTCATTTTTCTTAGTTCCGAGAAAATAGTAAATTGTGAACGTTACTTAGTAAATTTTAGTAGCTTCATCCATTTCAAAGCTGAAAAAAAATATGCTGCATTGTTTCCTTCAAAATTGTAACATACCATGTTAGGAATAAAAGAACTGTATTTTTGATAATCTGAATTAAAAATTTTACTAACCGTTAAAAACGTATAAAGGAATAACCCATACTTCAACTGAAAAAGCCGTAAAAAGCTACAAAAAAATATCAGCATTAGCGCAGATGCGCGTATAAAAGTTTAAAACTAATAACTCACGATCCGCTGCATATGACCGCGACACACACACACTCCCACCATTCTTCTACGTGATTCTACTATTTGTTACTTCACTGGTACACAGAAGTGAAGGAACAGGTCCTAAACTGTGATTCCAATCAGGGTTAAAAATAACTGTTACTTTTGTGTGGCAGTCACAGTTTGCGCCGTGATCACCAAATAGCAGTTAAGCTCATCTTCAGTTAATTAATAACAAGGAACAATAATACACCAACTGTACTTAAGAAAACCCGAACCAGTCGTACATCGAGAAAACCCGAACCAGTCCTTTTAATCTTTCTATGCCGCAGCTACAGTACCTGCGATCAATTCCATATATACCAAATGTTTCCTATTAGCTGAAGAACGCGCTCAAGGAGATGAACCGTGGTGTTGGCATTAGATCTCCGACAACTTTATACACTATGCTTAAGGGAAACACTGAGAAGTACCCACTTTCCTATGAAGCAGGTGTTTATGCCATTCCTCTACTACTATACTGTGCAAATTAATTGGTTCAACGTAAAAACTCACTCTTTTTTCCATAACTATGCCTTTATATCATTCTATGCTTTGATATACACTGATAAATACCTGTATTAGTATGAACTATGTCCTTCTGTAGCCAAAACGACCTCTTGAATTCAATTTGGTATTGACTCCACTAATTGAGTGCACATATTTTTGACTTCATAATCGTGGAACCACACTTTTATAGCATTCGTTATCATGCGTTCTTTGGTTGTACAGTCCACTTTACCTAAACGTCTCTTCAAAATATTCCACAAGTTTTCTATGGAATTTAAGTCTGGTGAATTTCCAGGCAAATCAAGCAAATTAATTTGATTTTCCCCCATGAAATTCTTGAGCAATTTTGAATTGTGACATGGGGCCGAGTCATGTTGAAATGTCCCGTCAAAAGTTTGCAAGAATGGAACAATCCTACGTTGTAATACTTCTACGTACTTGGCTGAATCCATCATACCTTGAGCAGGAACTAAGCTTCCAGTGCCATTTGATGTGAAAAAAAACCCCAAAACATCTGTTTCAGAGGGTGTTTTACAGTTTGTTTGGCATGCTCAGGTCTTAAGGTTTCACAGTTGCTTCGTCTAACGACATTTGCTTGGTAACCCTGCAAAAATAAATGAGTTTCATCACTGAAAATTACCTTTTTCCAGTCGTCAGCAGTCCATGATTTATATTTTTTGGCCCATGCTAAACGTTTTATCTTCTATTTTGCATTTAAATATTGTTTTTGCGTTGGTCTTCTTGCCTTCCGGCCAACTTTCAGAAGCCTTCTGCGTACAGTTGAATCACTAACATCACAACCATTAGCCAATAAATCTCTTTGAAGGTCGGTACTTGTTTTTTTTTTTTTTTTTTGGATTCATTTTACTATTTCTGATTAGATATGTATCCGTTCGTGGAGTTGTTCTTCGTTTTCTTCCACATTTACCTCTCTTTTATGGAGACGATGATCCAGATGCATTAAATCGCGTAAGCAGTCTTGATACACCTGATTTGCCTGCACCAACTGCAGAGCGATATCTCTCACTGTCATAGAAGTGTGATCCTTCGGAGCAATTATTTTTGCACGCTTCCTTGGGGTAATATCCATTTTTCAATACACAAAAGCAACACGTACTTACAGAGAACAAAATCTAACATCCACCTGTAACAAACGACAGCTCACAACTGAAGCTGAAGTAAATATTTCCTGTTTAAAACCGGTGAAACCACATTGTTAGTATCAAGTTCTAACAGCTACACCACTTCACAGCTGATAAAACCGGTTTACGTATGTTTCCGACATCCCCATGCGATCACATTACAATTCTGAGAATAAAATAGCTTGTCCCAATTAATCTGCACGGTATAGTATATCCGGACGAATCCGCGCGATACTACATTGGAATGACTGAACGTTCTTTCGGAATTAGAGTTAACGAACATAAAAAGGACATAAAGAACGGCAAAGTAACCAAGGACGTATCCAAGGAAGTAAAGTTCCAAATCTGCTGCTCCTATGTGGGATGACGTCAGGAAATTGGCTTCCTACTCCACCCCAAAATCTACTGCTATTCGCGAAACTTTGGAGATCATAACCAACAGCGAGTCGTGCAATGATAGCGTCAAACTATAGTCGCCATAAGTTTGGAACCAATTCTACAAATAGTGATTGCCTCTTGGTTTTCCTGCCATGATTCCGCGTGCTAAACGAGCATAATGCTTGGTGTCTTTGTCAAGTCAAGTCAAGTCACCACGTTCAAATTGTTGAACCGTTCTAGTGTTCAGTTTGGAGTTAGCTATCTACCTCCTTTGAGAAAACCATCTGGTTGATTGATGTGCGAAAGATTAGAAAATTTTATTTCATCTCCTTTTTGTTAATTTTTTTAGAAACATCTATTTTTTCCGAGTTATATAGTGAAAATAAATGTAAATAGTGACCTTTCTTTAAAACTTACTTTTCTAGCTGTTTAGAATATTGATTTTTAACTTCCCAAATTCATTTCTGGTGCCTTTCAGATCTCACTTCGCTTTTTTTAATGTAACAGATGGAACAAGGACAATATTGATTACTTATACAGTTTCATTTCAAATTTGCATTTTAAAATAGAAATTCCTTTGCTTCAAATAATTGAGTTGCGAAATGCGAGATTATCTCTTGCTGTATCAACAACAATTTAAAAAATTGCAGACCCATTTGTATATCAATTGGAAAAAATGACATTTACTCACGTGAAAATTTGCTTTCGAAGTAATATTGAATTTGGTAATCAGCATTCAGAATGTTATTAAATAACAAGAAGTATGACCAGAAATAGATCACAATGCACAGCTTGTGAAAATCAATGTTTCCGTCTCACAATAACGGTCAGATCTTTTGCACAGATGTTGAAAAGCCCGATGGTAGTCCTGAACCAGGACCTCCTTCAGTCTATTGGCGCATCTCCTTCCAAACCATCCATGTCGCTGAAGCGCTCCCCTTTAAAGGCACACTCCATCTTTGGGAAGTGGAAAAGTCTGCGAGAGCCAAATCTGGGGAGTGGGGTGGATGTGCTGTCATACATATCGACTTCGGGGACAAAAACGAGCCCTTAATAGGGCATAATTTGTTGCCTCTTCGGCATAAAACTGTGAGAAAAACAGGAACTTGGAGAAGTCACACATACAACTTCAACGTTTAACTAACTGTTTCATTCAAAGCCAAGGCTTATTACATTAATTACTTCCATTTCGCGGTAAACATTTATGTGGGATAACCTACAGCTTTTTATGCGTTGCAAAAACAGTTAGACATTCCGAATCTTTATAAAAACACTCAGCGTAATTTTTTCTCTAGAAGATTGGCGTATAACTTTTTGCAGTACATCTCATTTGTTCTAAAAGGAAATAAAGAGCAACGTTTTCTCTTTATACTAATTAAACCCAATAATGTTCGGTTCAACTTTCCTTCAACACACATTTTAGCCATCGTGAATTTCTCAATACGTTTAATACGTTTCTCTTTTGTAATCTAAAATATAAACCACAATGAAAACATATTTTTACTCACAAGAATCCCAAGATTGGTAAGCCTGGAACCGGTGCTCGAAAACCTAAAAGAAATATATAACACGACAGACGAAACGGAAAACGTCTTTGTAAAAGCAAACTTTCTTACAGTGTGTGAAAAGAAAGAAACAGGCATTTTCATCCTTCGCCATGCTCTGATCTAGGAAGAACTGTACAGAGAGAGAGAGAGAGAGAGACATAGAGAGAGGTTTATTAAAGAGATGAAAAGCGCCAATGCGCGAAGGTTCAGTAAATGCTACAAGCTTCTGTGTCTCATAACTTCACTTTCACTACTGTCACAACGCATGACATAGACTGGAAGCCATTCCGCGAGTTTTGCAAAATGGAGTTCAAAGAAAACGCAGTTTTCAGTCGTTCAAATAAGGTATTCCGTATTCAGGTCTTTTTCTTTCGGTAACGCGACCCACCGCGAGAAGTCGAAGGTCACAGATGAAAATGTCGTGTGACATATACAGCATTACACATTTTAGCTGATTGAAATGCATTTACAACGAGAACACAGTTTTCAAATATTAAGGCTGTAAAGTGAATCACTCTTGTTTTATGAACATAATTCATTTTCCAGGAACAGAGAATCTATCATACTCCAAGAGAACCAATCTTTCTCCTTAGCTTAAGAAAAATTAACTGAAAGTAGAACTTTTTATAACTAACTGTAATACTTCCTGAATGATATAATTTCAAACCATCAATTTGGTTTTTCTTAATTTAACCAGTTAATTGGTTTTGTGCGGAGTACTTACGATTTAATTAACTAGTAATATAATGTTCGATATAAAAAATCCACATTTGAAAGGGACATACACATATTTTGGGATTTTTGGAAAGCTTAATTATGTAAGTTTCATTCTGCTCCTATTTGTGAAAAACACACGGGATATGTGTGGAAGATAAAATGGCAAAACGGCTTGGGGTAGCTAATTCTGGTTGTTCTCATCTGGGTAACTGGACTAGCGATTCTGAGTGATCTTGGTGGTGAAAGGATGTGTAAGGATTAGTAACACCTGGAGGATGTCATCAGGAATCTCAGGCTCACTCGAACAAGTTTGTAAAAGGCTTCATCGTAGGGCAAAATTTCTGCTGGGTGGTTCTTCAGTCGGGATGTAAAAGCTATCTGCCTAATTTTGTGACACTGGATGGGAGAAAGTAAAGTGAGTTTTCATACTGGGACTGGAGAACCTCAGCCGTCATTGGAACGCATCAGTCGCCACATTTTCAGAAAAATTGTAGCACCTCACAGTTAACAGTGAACGGCATTCCACGAGTTGCATATGCAGCTACGGACACCACAGTGTTTGCACAGGCTGTGAATTACACATTGGCTGAAATGAGTTTTCCCTCTCTAGAAACGTGGCGACGACGGCCACTCACCACAGTATTTTTTCTTCGAAGATAGTTGCAGTTACACTGTACCAGAAATGCTTGACTGGACGAATGGAGCCAAGTCATATTCACGGACAGCACTTGTTACTGTCTTGCCGCTGACCCTGCAATTTGTGGGTGTCATACTGCTCCTCCTCCTGCTGTCACGATTTGGGGCGCTGACAGTTATAACAGCCTTTCAATGCTCGTACGAACTGTAAATACAATGAAAATGCGAAGGTAGTTAGATGAGCTGCTGCTCCGTATGTGTGTATTGTAATTAATGCATAGTTTTGTCATGATAACTTCCGCTCCCGCACTGCCGTTATCGGTTGAGAATGCCTGCAAGGTACAAAAGGGGTGCCCTGTTAAGCGCTATCCCGACTTCTTCCAATAGAAAACGTTTGCGAAATCATTCGCATTTAAAAGTTTCTAATTTTTCTACTCAAGGAATTACCGTATTTCTAAATGTATAATCCAGCATGGCGATCATGCGATTACTAACTCAGGTAACATATGCTCTTTTCCACCCGTTTGTCTTCATGTGAATCCGGAAATTAAGTAATTTCTTTCTCACTTACTTGTTCTACATATGTGGTAAGTTTTGAGTACGGCATGCATTTCTTTACCACGCGACGATTTCTATGTCGAGAAGTTAAAAATATCACTACCATATGTGTCTATACATAAGAAACTTTACTGTAATTAGTACTTTCTCTTATTTAAAGATACCGAAAGAGTATCCTTGCGGATTTGCATTGCTCAGCAGAAATCGTTAAAACATTTTTAGATATTGCATAATATTTTCATTGCACCGGAAAGACAGGGCAATACTCCGTCTTCCCCTTATACACATCAGGTAAAGGAGAAAGAGTATCGCCTGCCAGGACAGTTTTCATTCTGTGCTTTGTCCACTTGTAAGGCATTTTGATTCCCCTCATTCTTATCAATCTCAGAAAATTAGTGTTTGAAGATCCGAACCTTAAGGTGTAGGCGCTTTTATTTAACAGATTTTGTATTTCTGAGAGAAATATCTTTGCAATGATTCGTTTCTGGCATTTTCCGTGAATTCACATCTCAGGTAAACGCTCAGTTATTGAGTGGTATGCAATTGTATTCGTAACATGAAAGTTTTCCCGAAATAAATTATTCTTAAAAACATAATTTGCTTGTCTTATTCATTTTGTTTTCAATAATATTTTCATAAAACAGTAGTCTTAAAAAATATTTTGTTCGACTTCAAACAGAAACTTTGGACTTTCACTTTCCGGAAAACGAAATCTCGCTTACAATTTATATTTTCTAACATATACGCCATATTGAAAGTAACGAACAACGCTGCATTACATAGACAAGTTACGCATAGCAGAATGATAATTTATGGACAGATAGTGCCATCTCTCGTTGTATACATGAAGGCTAAATGACGTCACCAGTGTCAGTAATGTGTCTAAATAGATCGTTCGGTCAGCGTGCTGTGATCCAGTTCCTTGTGAAAGATGAATTCAGGCTACCGATATACACCGTAGGCTTCAGCTTGCATACGGAGATATGTATGCGTGTGTGCCAGCAGTGTGAGAAGATGGGTGAAAAATTTAAAAAGGCTGTTTCACAGACATCAACTATCAGCTTCGTAGCGTTCGCCATGGAACAGACTCCATAGAACAAAACTGGGAAAACGTTAAATTACACAGTATTCGTGATGACAGATGTGTGACGTGGAAGAAAATTAAAGCGACCTAGTTCATAGGACACGCTGCAGTTCAGGTTTTTTTTCTGCAGCTTAGGATATCCGAAAATATGTGCCCCCTGGGTACGACGTTGACTGACAGAAGACCACAAATACCAGTGCAGAAACATCTCGTCACAACTTCTGGAGCAGTACCGAAATGAAGGGGCTAAATTTTTACACAGTTTTCTAACAGGTGACGAAAGTTCTTTTCACAGTTTCAAAGTTGAAACAAAACGGTTGACCACTGAATAGTATCCTCTCCATTCACCAAGCATGAAGAAGCGCAAGAGAGTTCCGTCTGGTGCGAAGGTAACGAGAAATGTGTTTGGGACGCAGATGTGGGCATTCTGATTGATTTGTTTGGGCCTGGACTAACCAACGCTCGTTGTATCCAAACATTAGAAAAGCTCCGCTGTGCTTTGCGTGTTAAACGGTCGGGAAAGTAAGTCATTGTCCGGCACGACAATGCTAGGCCCCACTCTTTTCGTTTGACTTCTGAAAAAATCCAGAAATTTGGGTAAGAACGTTTACCTCACATTGCTTACCGTCGAGATCTGGCACCCTTGGACTAGCATCTTTAGGATTCTTAAAAGATCAGATGCACTGTCAACACCACTTCCAGAGCTGGGACGCAATACAGGAAACTCTAAGAAAATGTCTTCGCGCAACTCGAACGGGGTTCCTCTGAAAAGTACTCTTTAAACTACCAGAACGATGGGGAAAATGTGTCCAAAGAAACGGGGATTTGTAGAAAAATAGATAAAGCTGTCGTACTTATTTCTTCAAGCATCACAAGACGTAATTTTTTAAATATTGTTGCGGAAAATGTTCAGTATAGCCCTGGTATATAGATCAACGTTTTTAAAACTCTGGTCACCAGACCTCAAGTGCAGTTGGTCCGTGTATGGGATCATATCTCGGGAAATTATGCGAAAAGCTTAACAGCATGGAATTCACGAACTAATCCCGTTATATCAAAATATCTTTCACAGATAAGTCGGTTAAGTTTTCTCTTTAATGCCAGTAAATCGGTGCATGATAGACCCTATTCAGGGTAACCTCGTTTCTAGCAGGTACCGTTCATAAAGATAAACGGCACAGCGTATGTTGTTCGGAGTGATGGTTGCCATTCCTGATGAAAATCTACACGGCCAGCATAAGAATAAAGTTTTTTTGTCCGACATTTCCGACTTTGACTTCCAGTCTCCAAAACATTTTCCATTATTGCTCCTCCAAAATCGATGCTTTATATATATAAAACAAAGAAGGAAAAGTTCCCTCATGTTTTAAGTTATGGGTGAAAATGTAGAAAATGCTTGGAAAAGTGCTTTCAAATAATACTCAGTATCTAAAGTTTTTCAAAGGTACGTATGTTATTAAATTATGGTTTTAATAATAGAATTTTCATGACATACACTGCTCAAAATAATTAGAGGAGAATGAGTTTGGCATCATTATGGAAGCTCCGTCATTATGGAAGCCAATCGCATGTTATCTTACTGAAACATGGAAAGCTGAAGTCAAATGTAATGTAGACAGCGAAATGTGCATATTCCAATGCAATTTAGCGTTTTTGACGTCGGAGTGCATAAATCACAGAATAGGATAGAAATGAATGTTTTTCGGGAACTTCCTTATTCTGTTACGTTTATCCAGACATTTGTTTAATTAAAGTCTTCGGTTTCAACGTATTCTGAACAGCATTGGTTGCCCAAATCAAGGGCGTGGAGTGCTATTGGCAGTCTGGAAACAAGTCAGATATAGCGGGTGGTAGCACAATCCATTGGAGCGTCACGGTTTTATTTTATCACGTTAGCATCGACACCAGTCACTTTCTAGGCAGCCACGGCAGCCCAAGATATTCCTTACAATTATGAAACGCAAACAGCCTTATCATATCATGTACATTGTACAGTTACTGTGAACCAGAATTTTCGATTTACGATATTTTTGAAGCATAGTCTCACCATTTGAGCTAGCTTAAAAAGCAAGACGCTTATCCATTTCATATCTTTGACTCTTTTTTTATTTTTTTTTATTTTTCCAAGGTGCTAATTAAAACACTAATTTCATAGAACATGGTTGTTGTACTTATTACGAGGCGTATAAGTTTTATTTCTGTTTTATTACTTTTTATAAAAGTACAGTGTCTTTAACAAGAATGCAAATCATTCATTCTAAGCTGTCGCTCATAAACTTTTTTGCGTAAATCATGACAAAAACATAATGAACGAAACAAATTTAACTCATCTTAATGTGATTATTTATTTTAAAGCATTTAATGAATTACCTTCGTTTATCAATAATATTTTGGATCCAAAGTGATGTATTTTTTCTTTTGCGGATCGTACAAGATCTTGGTTTTCATGTGTTATGAGTGAGAGCAGGTAATTGCAAATTTCTCAACAATATTTAATTAAAATAATAAAAAAGAGTTGCACATCGGATGTTTGAAATTTCGTTTTTTTTTTTTCCTGTTTTGTTTTCAATTGATTTGGCTACGTAAAAAAATGTGCAGCCTTGGAACATAGGAAATAGTTAACACAAAACAAATTACGCCGTGAAACAGCTCTGCCTTTTTTAAATAGAAATATTTTTTCCTTTAAGGAAACGTTCCATGTCTTTATTACTTCATTTCAAGAACTTCAGAGTTTTTAAGAATTTACTTTTCATCGGAAGTTTAGTCTTAATTTTGAGAAGTTACACTAGGATTAAATTATTAATATCTCTTTCTTACACATGCTGATAGGACATCGCTGTTTCTCTTATGAACTGCAATAATTTCCTGTTTTAAGAAATTAGAGAAACGTTATAACTTATTCTTAACATTTAACTATTTTAAGGCTACGTTGGAAGTTTGGATTTGCTTTAAAACTGCAAGTAGTACAACGGATATTTTTCTATTAGCTATCCTTTACAATGAGACCCACTACCAAATATCTTAATCTACTGCATAAGGGCCTCCTAATCGTACTGCAATTTCATTGGGTTCGTTGACTGCTTCACAATCCATGCATTGTGCCATAGTTTGTCTATACTTTCTGTTGCTCTGAAGTCACAATTTTTTTTCATGGAGAGGAATTTTTTTTTCTGAACATCTTTGATTCTGAAAATAGCTGCAACACTTTCCAGCTCATATTCTTTCATACTCGGGCTCAGGTTGAACGGTTGCATGCCTATTTCTTTACAGAAATAATTTATTTGTGATATTGATTCATTTGCTTCTCAACTGTCTCGAAATGTTTCTTTATTTGTCTCTATATATTGGCTGTTGCTCCGCGGTGTAAATCACTGAAACAAAAAAGAAAGCGTTTTCTTTCCTCGCTTTCTGTCTGCTAAATTTACGACATGGTGTGATTCACGATTAGTGTTTTTTCACGGTTCATCTTTTCTGATTCTTTGTTACGGAGGAACTGAAATAAAATGTAACATGAGTGAAAAATTTTTGGTGTTGCACAATATCCCAAACGCGTAGCTAAACCAACAGCTATAACTGATTTTCACATTTCTTTACTCCCAATCATAACTTTATAAAAACATATTTAATTTTTAAGGCAATCGGTTTCACCACTGATACAAATTTGAAAAACACTCTTGAAGTGCATTCAGAAACATTCCCAAAGTTTAACTCATTTTATTAATTAGTAAAACACACCTTTCGGATTCTTTTTAGCAAGTACAAACTCGCATTTATGGAATTTTACATGTCACAATACATTTCAAAATTTATATTTAGTTATCACATTTATTATAATTGTTTTGAATATATTACTGAAACAAAATATATTATAAGCAATTTTGTTAGAATAACTACAAATTTACATCCAATTTAAATCTATTGCTTTTTATTTATATACCTTTTAGAATAAAATACCGAATATACCTTTAATTGCAGAAAGCTGTGAATTCCAGTGAAATATTTAAGAAACTTTTTAAACCTTTTTATAATATAAGGCCGGTTTACGAGATCCCCGTTGATCTTTTACTTTAGGAATACGAGAATGTAGTGATTAGGATTTTGTTTCGTTTTCAACGAAGAATCAAACAAAGCATTATTTCAATTGAAAATTCTGTCACTAAATATATTTTTTTTTGGTCTTCAAAAGAAATAATATACTTAGGTATGTCGAATGAGAAAATATGAATTTACCCACAGCAATCTATAAAAGATTTCTAGGGAAGAAACCATTAGCATTATGTTAGTGTTCAATTATATTCACGTTCCAAATCACTTCAACTCTTTATTACATCTACAAAGTAATAACAAAAAAGCAAAAAATAAGTATTGTCCCGCAGAGGTTGAACCGAAAGTTTTGCAATATTTGGATCACTTTATGTCTTCATGCGTACCTTTACAATGAAATCTGACTAGAATTCAATGTATAGGCCATATTGTTGCCCCGTCTTGAGCCATCCGTCCGCCTGTTCTTCGAATCAACGACGATACGAATTCTTTTCCTTCGCCCCAGCTGCCACATCCTCCTTGTTGTTGAAATGCAGCCCGCGAATTAAGTGGGCTATGGACCGGAACAAGTAATAAACCGAAGGGGTAAGATCCGAGCTACGTGCTCGATGGGGCATCATTTTTAGGCACTCGAGTTACTGAAGTTTTACCCGCGTCGATCACGCAATTTCAGGCCGAGAGTTGACTTACTACAGAAAAGCGCACTTTCTGTTAGCAGGTGCCGGTTACTTCTCCTTCAGAACGGTATACATCCTCTCCAGCTTTTCGCAGTATGGGTTGGCGTTGATAATCCGACCGTCTGGAACAAATTCGTCAAGGGGTTTCCCTTCGAAATTCCACCAGACGCAGAACGTGAGCTTGTGCTCGAAGCGCAGGTTCAGGAATCTGTCCCGGGCTCAACCACTGCGGTTGTGTGTTAGGATTACGGAAATATACCCACGTTTCACCGCACTTGTTTAAAATTTACATTGCTCGGGTTTTCTAGGATTTTCGTGCCCACTTCCACTCGGTGGTTTGCTTCACCTGGCGTCAGTTAAAGAGTAATAATGCGTCAGCTCCTGTAGAACTTGCTGAGGTCCTGAAGGTGACGAACCACGGTGGTCTGTGATATGCCCAGCTCGCCTGATAAACTCGGAGTGCTTGTTATAGGATTTGCCGCTACAGCGTGTCACAACGTCTCCGAATCCACGGTTCGCGGCCTACCTGACCTTGGCTGATAGTCGACAATTCTGGTACCTGAGCGAAATATCTTGAATCATCTGGTTGTTGTGATGTATTTCACGAAATCTTCCTCTTTTGCATGACATATATTTCGTGTTGCTGGAGCAGCGTTATGGCCGAGTTCGAACTCGTAAAGCAAAACTTCCCTAATTAGCCAGTTATGGCTGTTTACCTGTTAGGCATCGCAACTACAAACAGAACCACGATATGCAATGCTCTTCACATCAATGATTACCACTTTATATCAATTTCGAGTGAGTGCAGTGCCCGACCTGAACTAGTATAAACACTTGACTTACCCCCGCAGCACATAGGTTTATGCAAAAATTGCAAATCTTTCGACTCACCCTGAGTAAAACATGATCGATTGCTGATTTTCCCATTTCTTTACTCCCAATGAAAATTTCGGCAGAAAATATTTAATTTCAGAAATTAATCATTTCCACCAATTCCAATGACACTCCAGAATTTTGTTCAGAAACTCTTTCCAAAAATTCAATTGTTTTATTAATAGCATCACTTTCCTTTTGGGCTTTTCTTAGAAAGTATATACTCGCTTTAATGACATTTTGCATATAAAAAAAAAGAAACTTACCTTGTTATTTTTTTATAATACTTTTTTAGAATATAATACTAAACCAGGATATCTTATGAATACGCTTTGTTAGAAGAATTACCAATTTTCATCCACTTTAATCTTCTGCTTAATTTTGATATAACTTTTGGAAAATGGGATGTGTAGAAAACTGTGAACTCCAGTAAAATATTTACGAAACGTTTTGAAGGGTTTTATAATATAAGCTAGGTTTACGAGGTCTCAGTTGAACTCTTGCGTTAGGAATACGAGAATGCAGCGATTAGGATTTTATTTCTTATTTAACGAAGAATCAGAGAAGGCATTATTTACACTGAAAATTCTGTCTATAAATACATTTTCATTTTGGACCTCAGGGACTCACTAATTTCTAGCAAAAATTTCTCCTTTTGTGGTTTAAAGAAATAAAATACTTAGGAATGTTGAATGAGAAAATAGGAAGTTACCCACAGCAATCTGTAAAGATTTTTCGAAAAAACAAACCTTAACATTATGTTAGTTTTCAATTTGTATTCCAAATCACTCCAACTCTTGATTAGACCTACAAAATAATAAGAAAAAAGGAAGAAAACAGTGCACTGTACTTATAATACCTAAAGAATGCAATCAATCGACAAAGCATTAATGGCGTGTTGGTTCGGCACTGGCCGGAAAAACAATCTGTACAAGCCATGGTGACTCCACCAGATCTCCCAAGGCTTCAGGAGGTAATTCCAGCTTTGCTTGTTGCAGCCTTACCTACAAATTCGCCCGAAACGTCGGTCCAGGATCTATGGACCTGCTGTTCCACCTGACGGCACCCCAGAGATCTTCCACAGGTATTAAGTATATGGATCTAGAGTGCTACTGTATGGTCACAAACTCAGATAATTGTTCCTCCAGCTAAGCATGGCTGTTTGCAGCCCGATACGTTGAGTATTGTCCTGGTGGAACAGAAATTCGTCAGTATAATCCGCGAACTCCATGAAAGCTTGTAATTTATACGTTAGCACATGCTGGTAGTATATCCACATCTCCAAACACACAAGGGACTTGATGTGTCTCATGAGGAGGCTCCCCAAATAATCGCAGAGACACCACCACATAGAACAGGTCCGATTTCTCACGACCGGGCAATGGACTCATGTAGTTACCATGTTTACCATGCAGTTATTTTCCAAGTATTAAGGCAATGTGATTATTACTCGTACAAATATAAACGAACGAATATTCATAATCATAATATTTTATGCATTAGTTATTCATTTTGCGTACGTAACTGGTTAGCAATTAAATACGGCATGAACATAAGATTGACGTTTGGTTATTTTTGTTTTCAATTTATCATGTAATTGCAGATATTTTACCATATTTTCAATATGTTGATTGATTTATTGGTATCATACCATTCAAATGAACCATTGGTGTTCGTGTGCTTTCGAAGCTACAACAGAATGTTTGCGTCGACTCTTCTGATAAATGTTGTGATACTTTTCTATGCTTCATACTGCTGTATTCTACACATAGGAAATATCTCTCATGTAAATGTGATGCGATTTGAAACGGACCCTTAAAGTTGTTCAGAATGTTTGGGCCGATTCTTTTGAGAAATTTTATGATAATTTGCTATGTTTCATACTGCTGCATAATACATATAGGAAAACTCTCCCATGTAAATTTGATACCTGATACGTATTGAGATTTGAAACGGACCTTTAAAGTTGTTTATTTGGAATTAATGAAAGTTCCTTCCACATAAGAGAAACGGACGTTATTCAAATGAGAAACTCTATCGCACGACAATAAAGAAACGAAAACTTAGTTTGCTCTTGTTGCAATTGCTTCAACTACTAACATATGAAAGCGCCAGTAAAACGGAATTCCCAACTTGGAAACACTATTTTGGATGCGTTGTGCAATAGTGATATATTTTTCAAGATACTAACATCTGTTGTGCATAAAAAATATGTAGGCACCCTGTCGACCTTAAGAGAACTGTGAAAAATCTTCCTCATAAATGTTAACGATCTTTCGAATGAAGCGGGGAGAAGATCACATTTTTTAACAAATATCAACTATGAATACAATTGTTTCTAGAAATTTAAATTTTAAATTGAGCGCGTGCTACAACCGATCAAATTTATCATTTTGTGATAAAGTTAATTATTATGTACTTATAAGTACGAAGAGGTATAAAAATCTTAATAAACTTTTTCATTATGATTATAAAAATTTGCTGTGTATCTCTAGAACAGTCATTGGATACCGTATCTAATGACTTGCATTTGATTTCCGTTTTGTGTAAACTGAAAAATTATATTACTTTGTTACCTAATTACAGTGAATAATACATTCTTTGAGCATGGATTTATAATGATAAATGTTTCTTCAATTTTTTAAAAATTCATTTAGCTTCACTCGGACCCAGGAATTTTGGCATGATGCCAAATAATGTACTTCAAAGTGTTACTGATGGGTTTGATGGTTCGAACGGTGCCAAAACGCTGAAATATATCTTTATTATCTATTGCGATACATTTCGGATTTTGGAGAATTCAATTCTACTACAGAATTTTGAAATGTATCTTCTCAACATTTAAATGTGATGAAGGTATTTGTAGTTTCCCTGAATACCTCAGATAGTACGTTTGCAAAACGTCGTGCTTTCCGCACGAAGTTTTGCTAACCGTAGTGCTTCGAAAAAAAGTAGTATCGACGTAAGAAAAATTTACATTCATTTCAGAAGAGCGCTATATTGATTTAGTATAAAGAAAACATACACCAAATAATTTTCAAATAATTTATGTTGTTGATAAATCTTTGGGTAATTCTGTTGTAAAAACAATAACCCCGTTATGGTAGTTGGACGCGCAATTCTGGCACCAAAGAAAAATAATTATTTTTAGCTGTCAGGTTATGTTGATAGATAGCGGAAGAAGTGGTAAATCTTATAACATTTCGTAAAAATATGTTGAAAAAATCTATAATTTCCTTCAGCCACAAACACTGCCCCAAAACAGAAACATGGTCTGCCGGAAGGTTTGAAAATTATTTCAAATTTTATGGCCTAAATTGCTTCTTACAAAACAATTACAAAAATATGTGCAGTGGACTGCCGAAAATTCACTGAGATCAGGTCGAAGAAATACAGGCTGCAAAAATACGACTGATTTAAAAATATTTACGTCGAATATGGCTTACCATATTTACATCGAATATGGTTTGTTAGATAATAAAAGCAAGTATTTTCGTACGGAATGTTACAATAAATATCCACAAGGCTGTCTGCGTACGATACGTTAATAAACTATACCATTTCGGAATGCAATTTAAAATCAGTTACGTGTATCAACAACAAACCTTTTATAGTACCTTAATACTTAAAGTCATTGTTCAAAGGACTTGCCGTCCGAAGCAATACACGCTTCGCAACGTCGAAGCATGGACCGTCGTACACTTTCAAAGATGCCAGGCCTCTCACGGATCGGTGCATCTGCTTCAGTGACTCTGGCGACGAAGTTTACGTCGGTCGTCACAGGGGTTCGTAAACAAGGTTCTTCATGTAGCACCACAGGAAGAAATCAAGGGGGGACAAGTCAAGTAGTCGTAGTGGCCACGTGACTGGGCCGCCCCAGCCGATCCATCTTGCTGGGTAAGTTTCATCGAGGTAGTGCCTCACAATCTGACTGAAATGTGCGGGCTCCCTTCGTGCTGAAACCACATGTTACGGCGAATGCCTGCCTGCTTACTTCGAAAGACCGCTTCGAATGCCTGCTTACTTCGATTGACCCTGTTGTACACAATCGTTGGTGCAAACGCCCAAACGTCTGATGATGGAGCACCTGCCGATTTGAGTAGCGTTGACGATACAAACGCTGTGCTGCACGGCCATTTCCTTTCGATTCCCCATAATTTAAATGCATTTCTGCCATCTCCGTACGAATGTACTCTTGCATCCTACTCCGGCAACGTCAGCGCCTCGAATGATCCCGCCACGCACGTCCCAACTCACTCGCGTACAAAGAGCCCCCTGCAGCGGTCGTTCGTTGCGTTTACGACCACAAGTTCCTATGTAAAAAAGACTTGTGTTTGTATGCCTGACCTACCCTTAAAGTTTTTCAAATGATTTTTCACCTACTCTGTATATTTCTTTTTTCTAATATTGTTTTTTAGAAACTGGTATGATGTACTTTTTGATTATTATGCATCGATAACAAACAAAACTTTTCTATGTTTCTTAAAATACAAATCAGTGCCTATACTTTTATAATTAGTGATATTCAGAGTTACAATATGGAGACATTTTCTCATTTTCAAAATGAGTAAATGAGGAATTTTCTAAACACAATTTTCAAGCCGCGGATACAGGTCGTTAGCAATAATCTAGATCATATGTTACTGGAAAATAGGTTTTCCAATAAAACATCTAGTTACAGATTATTGGTATCTATTGGTTTCAATGTAATATTAACTTATATCATTGCATACAATTGTAGCTTAAAAACTCAGAAACTATAGACTTTAATTTTACCAGACTTTACTTCTATTTCAAAACAAGAGACTAAAACACTGGTGCGCCGATAGAAACGTTTGTTATCCAGCGAGGAAGATCAAAATTCTTTTAAAATCTTTGAAAGTAAAGAGGTTCATGATCTTCGCCTCACACAGATCTTGTTTTTGAATGTTAGAATTTGAAGGGAGGATAAATGCGAACTTCAAATACATTACTTACTCCAGTCATTGCAAAAATACATGCAATCTTCCAGTGAAAGGTCTCAAAACGCTAAAGTAAGCAATGCAACTTTAAAAACATTAGAATTTTTTTTTATTTCCGTTTTTAACGGAAATACTAGAAAATAAAAAAAATTTATATTTTTATTGAACCGCTTGGGAAAGCATCATCATCATCATTGTCAACCATTATCAATCCACTGCTGGACAAAGGTCTCCCCAAGTTTCCTCCACAACTGTCTGTCTTGTGCCAGTCTCCTCCATGTCACTCCCGCATACTTTCGAATTTCATCCACCCATCTTCCATGTGGTCTTCTTCTGGGTCTTTTCCTGTCCCTTGGAATCCAATCTAAAATTTCGGCTGTCCATCGATGGTCTGTTCTTCTGGCAGTATGTCCAGCCCATTGCCATTTCAGGGATTTAACTCTGATCATGAAGTCTTCCACTCTTGTCATTTTTCGGATCCACGTGTTCCTCTTCTTATCTCTCCTGGTTACACCAAGCATGCACCTCTCCATGCCTCTTTGAGTTGTCTGCAGCCTTTGTATGTCTCTTTTAGCTAAGGTCCACGTCTCTGCACCATACGTAAGCACTGGAAGGATGCATTGATGAAACACTTTTCTTTTTAGACATAATGTCATATTGCTCTTGAAAATTATGCTGTTTCTTCCAAAAGCTCTCCAGGCAAGTTTTGTACGCCGATTAATTTCTTCACCAATGTGACCCTCACTTGATATCTGCTGTCCAAGATAAACGTACGTGTCTGTTATCTCCAGCTTTTCTCCATCAATCGATAAATCTTCATTTCTTGTAAAAGCATTGTACATCACTTTTGTCTTCTGAAAGTTCATTTTTAATCACACATCTTTACTCTTGTCAGCAAGTTACTGGATCATATTCGGTAGCTCTGATGGGGTAGTTGCAAAAATGACTATGTCATCAGCGAAACGAAGGTGGGTTAGATAATCTCCATTAATCTTTATCATTTTGTTTTCCCAGTTCAGTGATTGAAAGACATTTTCCAATGTGGCATTAAAGAGCTTCGGAGATATGGTGTCACCTTGTCTCACTCCTTTTCCAATTTTTATGTGTGTTGTATTTTCAAACAGCCGAATCTTTGCACTTGCATTTTCATAGATGTTATTAATAATATTAATGTATGCATCTTCAATACCGCAGGATTTCAGAGCCATTGCAACTGCTGATTGTTTCACCGAATCAAAGGCTTTTTCATAATCGATAAAAGCCATGCACAATGGAAGTTCATATTCCCTCGCTCTTTCAATTAGTTCTCTTAGTACGTGGATATGATCTATTGTGCTGTAGCCACTCCTGAATCCAGCTTGTTCTCTCGGTTGAGCCATGTCCAGTGTCACCTTCAAGCGCTGTGAAAGAACTTTAGTGAAGATTTTATAAACCACTGATAGGAAGCTGATAGGTCTGTAGTTCCTGAGATCCTCAATGTCACCTTTTTTATGTAGCAAGATCATTGTAGCGTTGTTCCAATCCTCAGGAATTTTCCCTTCCGTAAGGCATCGAGTGAAAATTTGGGCGAGTACTGTTTCGATTTCTCCACTTGCTTCTTGTATGATGTCTACAGTAATTCCATCTTCTCCTGGAGCTTTTCCCCGCTTCATGTTCTTGATTGCATATGCAACTTCTGCTGGAAGGACTGAAACAACTCTGGTACTGGTACCTTTCATGATGTCTGGAGTACATGTATCATCCCTTTCATATAATTTGGAGTAGAAATCTTTCACTCTTGTCAAAATTTCGCCTCTATTTCTTGTTACAGAACCATCTTCTTTTCTCAGTGCCATAATCTGTTTTTCCCCTTACTGAGATGTCCCTTTGCTATCTTTAATCTTTGGTTGTTTTCAATTGCTTTCCTTACTAGTTCACAGTTGAATTTCCTTACGTCTTCAGTGATACTTTTTCGTACTGTCTTGCATAGCTCTATATATTCCACTTTGGAAGTCACATCTTCTTTAGTTGTCCTCATCACTCTTTTTTTTGCATCAACATTTTGGTTTTTCCTGATAATTTGTTCACATGCAAATTGTTCTTAGACCCAGCTAATTTTGTTGCTGTTTCCATAAGAGCTTTGGTTACTTTTCTGTTAACTTCAGAAATATCCACTTCTTCCGATGTTAGGCCTTCTAAAGCAGAGAATCTGTTCTTCAGTTCCAATTTGAAGGTATTATGGTGTTTTTTAAGGTTGGTTATGTCAATACATTTTGTTTGTCTTATGAGCTTGCTACGTTCGAGTTTAGTGTTGAGGTGCATCTTATATCTCACCAATCTATGGTCACTGCCTGTGT
Organism: Macrothele yani; assembly: GCA_039090855.1. Taxonomy (NCBI): domain Eukaryota; kingdom Metazoa; phylum Arthropoda; class Arachnida; order Araneae; family Macrothelidae; genus Macrothele; species Macrothele yani. The sequence goes on along the minus strand of CM077033.1, from coordinate 50,602,819 downwards.
TGAACTTGTTTAGCACACTGCAGTCTTCTATGACGAATTTTTTGTTACACATAATAAAAGCAATTTCACTTGTCGTCCCATTTGGATGTCTCCATGTCCATTTTCTGTGTGGCTTTTTCTTAAAAAAGGAATTCAAGATGAAAAACCCTTCTGCCTCTGCAAACTCTACGAGAGTATTTCCACGCTGGTTTCTGTTGCCGTGACCGAATTTACCTACTGAAGTTTCATTCTGCTGCCGTTGCCCTATTTTTGCATTGAAATCTCCCATAATTATCTTCAAGTGCTGCTTACCTTTATTATTTAGATCACGAATTTCCTCATAAAATTCTTCAATTTCTTCTTCAGCATGACTTGTGGTGGGTGCATAAGTTTGAATAATCTGAGCCTGGTATCTTCTCGAGAGTTGGATAACGAGTCGTGCAGCTCTGTCAGATGAACTTTTAACTTCTACAACTTTATCCTTCAGTTTCTTGTTTATTATAAATCCAACACCACTAGTTCTGCCAGTATCTGTCCCACGATAGTAGAAGAGATGTCCACTTTTCAGTTCAATGAGATCTTCTCCTTTTCTCCTTACCTCACTTAGCCCGACGATGTCCCACTTGATCCTTTGTAGTTCCTCTCCCAATTCAAGAAGCCTTGAATCAGAAGATAGGGAGCGTCCGTTATACGTAGCCAAGGTCAGCATCAGATGGCAGCCTAGTCCGGTCCTCTGGTGATTCCTAGCACCCTCTGCCTTCATGTCGCACTGACCGCTGCCTTGGCCAGGTACATTCCAGCTGCCGGAGACTGAGGGCCAAGATTTATGTTGTGGAGTCATTTTGGACGGGTTTGGCCATAACTCACCACGCTAGCCAAGCGGGTTGGTGAGTGTGGGATAGCATTTCCTCTAATCCCGATGGTATAGTTATACCGCTATTGGCGGTCATCAGAGCCCCTTTAGTGGGAACAGGATGTACCACGAGAAGGAGGGGTTGACATTTGTCAAGAAGAGGCTGTGATGTTACGCATCACCTGACCTTACATGGGAAATACAATCATCTATTTCTAGTTTATCATTTTAAGGGATCTCATAAATAAACGTCGCGTACAGTAAAATTCAGGAATAAGTAGGTATTTTAGTATATACATAAAAGCTTCTCTACGTATATTAAATAAATTTGTATTGTTGGATCAAAGCAGCTGTATGCTTTGCTAATAATAATTATAATTCACCCAATATGAACTTGTCAATAGTTTATGCGACACATGTGTGTCAGCTGAAACAGTATGCTTAACTAATAACCATTTCGCACGCAAGTAGAGTTTGCATCGAAAATGCGACGAAACTATCATGGCTAGCCTGAGAACGGGTCGATCCATCATGCTCGAGAAGTACTGTCAAGAAATTTTTGTTTTGTATTAAAAACTGTTCCCCAACAGCCTGCGGCGGTCGTCGTAATGTTCCCATACTTGTCCTTTATAACGAGAGATCTCAGTTTGCATTTCAGGCGTTCTAAAGCCTGTAAGAATTTAGGTACGAGGCCTGACCTCATGCACATTATTCACCTAATCAGCCCCATCATAATATCATTTCTTCAAGCCATTAGACATCATTCAACCGGGTAAATCGTTTCCCACTGAATTTTTTTTTTGAAACCGCATTGAAGAATTTGCCAAATTCTCAGGTTCAACTGTTTTTCACGACGGCATGTAGAAAATTGTATGGCTTTTAAAAAATTGCGTTGCTTACATCGATGATTACTTTGATATATACTTTTTAAATTTCACCTTTTTTTGGAGTGCGTTCCACTCAATTTTTCATTTTGTTTGCAAAACCCTATCATTAGATTCAATAACTTGTAAGAAATGTTTCCTCATTTGAAAAAACTCTCTTATATATTAATCAATATTATATGACTTTTGTTTTCTCCTACTACCAGAATTATTCCATGGTCCCCCTTAAAAAACTTATGCTTCAGCATCAGTTCCAAAAAAATATAAATGACAATTAAAATAAATTACCATGAATATTCAAAACCGTGAAATGGTTTTCTTTCTTTGTTAATGTAGCTTGTAGCTAAAATGGAAAATTCCTATTTTCACAAATCCGGCAGAGTTTTAATTAGTTCTGCGCATTAGCAACTGATCCCAAAAATCACTAATAATTATTTGTTTCACAATAGACTCAGACGACATTTTAGCTCTTTAACATCTTAGACATCATTTGCTTTGTTAAAAATATTCATAAACCGAACCAAAGCACACAGCAAAATGACAAATAAAACCACGTTGTCCATCGTTAATACACTGGCGTGCAAAAATTAAGGATGACACAGTTTTTTGAATGTAAAGTCGTGCAGAAGTGCTCCACATCGACACAATTCATACCATAAGATCCCCAAGTGGTAAGAATATAGGACAAGTGAGCAAAACCGTCCAAACAAGAAATCCAAATGATACAAAAAGGCACCTTATTGAAAAGGTAGCTTCGAGCACAACTGGACAGAAGACAGAAACGTCCATGTGACAGGCGGCTGCCCAGAAATATCCAGTCTTTAATAGGGGATATGATCACCCCTGACTGCGTTGCAGGATTTACAACGTCTGTCCATGCTGAGGACGAGGTTGTCAAGGATCTGTTGAGGCATCGCGGCATATTCCTCTTGTAGCGCTAATCGTTTCTGGCCGCTGGTGACGTGCTGCCAAGCGTCTCCCGAAAAGGTTCCACACGTGTTCGACTGAATTTAAGTCCGGGGACCTAGCGGGCCCATCAATGCGCTGAATATCTTCACTCTCCAATAGCTCTATGACAGCAACTGCACGATGAGGAGAAGCGTTTTTGTCCATGAAGAGGAACGCAGGACCCACAGCACCTCTAAACAGACGCACGTGAGGCAGGAAAACCTCGGTACAATAGCTGCCACCAGTGACTGAATCTCCTTGGAAGATGTGGAGGTCAGTACTCCTACCAAGCATGATACCGCCCTAAACGAGAACTCCGCCACCTCCAAACCGGTCCCTTTCGAGAATGTTGGAGGTGTGATTGCATGTTCCCTGCTCTCTCCAGATGTATATACGTCCAGAATCACTCGTCAGACTAAATCGGCTCTCATCCGTAAATAGAACTAGACCCCATTGCGGATGTGTACAGTTCTTTTGTTCCTGGCACCGCAGAAACAGCCGTCTCTGATGAACAGGAGTTAATGGCACACACCGTACTGGTCGTCGTGCAAATAGACCACCTTTGTGCAGACTCCTGGCCACGGCAATACGCTAGAACGGACGTACAGTTGTCTGTTGCATGTGCCTTGCGATTTCTCCCGCTGTCTGCCGTCTGTCTCTTCTCGCCTGTAGGAAAATATATCGGTCGTCCGCCGCCGTGGTGGCTCGTGGACGACCACTGCTAAACTCTCGGACAGCTGTTCCTGTCGTTTGAAATGCTCTCCAAGCTCGTGAAACGATGCTGTGAGCGGTCCAGAACTCCTTGGCCACACTAGTCACACTTCGACCTTCTTCTAAGTTCCCAATGACGCGACCTCGGAAAAGTCATTCAGGTGTCGTCTACTGGATTTCCTGCTGGCCATATCACGCAGATGGCAGCAACTCGACGTTGTTCAAACCGATGAACACCGTGCAGTAGCTTTCACCGCATTGCTGAGCGTACACCGCCCGTGTGCTTTATATCATTCCGACTCTCACCTCTTCCCCCGACTACGCCATGCTGCATATATGCGCATTGCCTACCGTACTGGACCGTAATCTATATCTTGAGTGGTCTTTTGGTACGTTCTGCCTGCTCGTTTTGCTCTTATGCTAATTTCTCCTCTTCGTCCTTAATTTTTGCAAACCAGTGTATTTACAACCTTCAGCGTTTCAGGTCCAATGTACAAGTAAACATTTATCCTTAGAAACTATAAAAACTGCGAAAGTTAATGTCATAAGTCATTATCACCATTGCTTAAACAGCCACTTTTTGGAAAACCATTAAAATGCAACTTTTTCAATGATACTAGAAGCATTTTTACTTCTATATTCTTGCTACGTCTATTAACATTTTTGTAAAAGAAAATAAAAATGCATAAGTAATTGTAAAATATCAAAAGGCTAACATAGCAACGAAATTGCTTCTGTATATATTTTTTTTAATATTGCATACCACAAAACTATCCCCATCCTATCAGCACATTAAATACATTGAGAAAAGCGTTTTGTTACTTCAGGAAAAAAAAAATTGTTGAATCAACCAAAACAATTTGTCGTTATGCAGTCAAGAAAATGTTTGCTGAATTTACAAAAGTATTTTGCTGAAAATTATTGTGTATTCAACAAAATTTATTGTTATCATGAAAATATGCCTAGGTCGATTTTGGGGAATCTGTTTGATCCAATATTATGTATTGTTATCGTGATAAAATGTTTGTTGAATTAAGAAAATGTAGCCAACGAAATAATTTTATGTTGCGAACAAAACAATTCCGATGGAGTTTAGCTAAAGCTACAAAATATATCGACTAAACAGCTCGATAAATTTTGTTGTTGTTTCAAACAAACGTTTTCTCAGTGTGGATGTATTTCTTAAGAGTGTGAAACAAATTTCTTGGTTAGAGGCATAGGAAAAGATGAGCAAAGCATAAGCCCTTTTGTATGCATGGTCTGTGGATGTTGTATGTAACAATATGTATAGGAGAAGGTGGATCACAAATGAAAGGTACAAGATAGAGTCAAAACATTACGACCAGAGCACGCCATCATGCAAATCGATCCAAATGCTGTTGAATGACCGCATGTATAAAAGTCATGAAACGTTATTACGTAATAATACCTGATACTTAACTTTTTTATTGGCAGTTATTCCTGTTTTTCAGGTGGGAAAGCTAGCGGACATAAGCGGGTTCGACAAAGGCCAAACTGTAACGGCTAGATAATTGGGTCAAACGATTTTCTCTAACGGCAAAGCGTGTGGGATGTTTACGATCAGTCCTGGTTAGTACCTTCAAAAAAGCTGTCAAATCCATGTTGTCGCGAACCACACACAAGATGTATGCTAACCACGGCTCGTGGATGATAGAGTTGAGCGAATTCTGACATAACAGTACGAACCAGCAGACGTCATACGGTGGCAAATTTTGCAGGTAACTTAAATGCTGGGGATAATCGTAACGTAGGTATCTCAACCTACAGTGCATCAAACACAACCTAAAATGTGGTTGCCCAGCCGCAGAGCTGTCCGAATAACAATGTTAACCTCCGTTTACCACCGAAAGCCCCTGCAGTGGATATGCCAGGATCAAAACTGGAACTCTCACGATTTGATGAAGATCACCCGGTCCAATAAATCTCACTTGCTGTTGCACTGGGTGGACAGCAAGTTACGTGTATTTTGTTCCCTAAGGAAATCTTGGCACCAGGGGGAACCTTTGGAAGAAAAAAGCCGGGGTAAGGAGTGTAATGCTTCGGACACTGTGCTTCTGGAAATCCCTCGCATGTGCATGAAACGTTTTCTCTACGATGTCTACAGTCTACCTAAACACCATTGTAGATCAGGTACATCCTTTAATGACGACGGCATTCCCCTACAATAGTATTTTTTTTAATCAAAATAATGCACCATGATACAACCAGAATGCTTCAAGAATGGATAGCAGATCACGAGGATTGTTTCCAGTTATTACTCTTTCCTACAAATTCTGGAAATATCTTTCAAATCGAGCACCTGTTGTTTATGTTGGAACATCAAATCCGTTCTTCGGCGGCTCAAGCACGTCACTCACAAGAGTTAAAGGATTCGCTGGTACCGCGTTGGTACAGATACCACAAAACGCGTCAAGAAATCTGTATCGTCCATGTCTAGCCATTAAAGGATTATTTTGGCTAAACGTGGAGAACTAACATCGTATTAGTCAGGTGGGAATAGGTTTTTTTCTTTGTGTATGATCTGTTTAAATCTCGTGCGCAAAATTAAATCCTTCGCTGAGTAATGTGCAAATGGTTTTAGTCTAACATTTATTCTTCAACTCCAGATTAAATTACCTCAGGAATAATATCTAGCAGAAGGATTTGGAAGGCTGATTGCTGAAGTAATATTTTTCAGAAATACGTTGAAATCTATCACTTTGTCTACGGTACAAGATCTCCATGTGCAATCATCACAGTATATTTTTTTAATAATCCCAGGAGGATTTTTCTGAAACGGCATATGCTAGTTTATCACGTATGGGTGATAAAAACGTCAGAACATAGGAGTTGGTCGAAACAGCGCAACGTAGCTTCGATATTCAATTCACAAAAAATGAAGGTCTTCCCGTGTGCGTGTTTTACGAAAACTAGATAAAAAATTGTGTCCGATCTCTCTTTTTAAGTTGAAGTTATTCTCACAAACTGGAAAGTGGCTGCAAAACATACATTAGAAAGCATAATCTGAAAGACTGATGTTTTATATAAATTTTGTGCATTCACTGTGATCGCAGTTAATTTGATTTTAGGCAGCTTTACCGATTTGAATTGGCGAGAAATAATATAAAATATAATTAAGACATAGGGACAAACAAAAAGTCTCTGAATACAGTTAAGATAAAAAAAAATTAATTGTTCTGACTGTACACGAAAATTCCGCATTCATATTTTTTTGATGCATAACAAAATATCAACTACAATATATGATGTAAATTGTTGAGAAATTTTTAAAAACCGTAACCGGACGATGATTTGATGCTACTACAAATGATAAATTTTAGAGCGTTTGATCTGTAACATATTGATAGCTAAACTATCTACCAACAAGTAATTGGACAACCCTGCAATCGACGATATATGTGGTCCTGATACACGTCATGGCCTCCGCCGTTAAATATCGTGTGGGAAACAACAACGCAACCAGTCGCATGCAAGATGCCACGCAGTTCGGAGCTCTCGGATTTCGAGAAAAGTGTAATCGTCAGGTATCACAGAAATGGCCGATCCATGCGTGAGATATCCAGCCAGTTGAAGTTCAGAAAATCGACATTGGCCTACGTGATTGGCAAGTGAAAGATGAGAGGTGGCTGTCTGAATGTGCCCCGACCCGGCTGACCCCTAAAACTGGAAGTTAGAGACCGACGGGTGCTAGCCAGAGAAACTCGGAAGAACCGCACCAAATCGATAGGCCACATCGGCGTTTAGTTTCAACAGGCATTTGGGAGTGTTCTTTCGATGAATACCATCCTTAAGGGTGCACATCTGCTCGGTTTTCATGGACGTGCTGCCGCCCACAAGCCTTTGATCACCAAGTCCAATAGCGCTGCTCGGCTAACGTGGTGCAAAGAACGTCGATAGTGGACCGTTGAACAGTGGAAACAGGTTCTCTGGAGCGACGAATCAAAGTTCACTCTCTACCGTTCGGATGGCAGGGTCTGGATTAGGCGTCTGCCTGAAGAACGTCTCCTGCCGGAATGTAGTGTGCCATCTGTGAAGTTCGGTGGTGGTGGAATTATGCTATGGGGGTGTTTCTCCTAGCAGGGCACGGCACCCATGGTCGCAATTTCTGGTAGATTCAACGCCGAAACCTACTGCACCATTTTGGATGACCATGCGCTTCCTAGGTTTTGGCAATTTTACGGGGTGGACCCATGTTACTTTCAGGATAACAATGCAACCTGTCATGTTGCGAGGTCCACCATGGCTTGGTATGGTGACAATGGGATTAATCGAATGGACTGGCCTGCGCAGAGCCTGGCCTTTAACCCTATCGAGCACCTCTGGGACGAGTTGGAGCGTCGATTTAAGGGGTGCCCCTACCGTCCGAAATCGGTGAAGGAAATGACCTGTCTTCTCCAAGCCGAGTGGAAGAAATTACCGCCAGCCGTCGTACAACGCCTGGTTGAGAGTATGCCCCAGAGGGTCGCAGCTGTATTCGCCGCTCGTGGGGGCTCCACAAACTATTGAAGAAGAATAAACTTCGTTTTCCTTTGCTATCACAGGTGTCCAATTACGTGTTGGTAGATAGCGTATTTTTGCGTTTAATGGTGAAAGCATATAGAAGCTCCAAGTGTATTGTTGTGTGTGCGTCCTCAGTCCTTTGCTTCATTATTCTGGCAGTGTACAATTATCAGTTATATATCATCGTTAGCAGATGGTAGAAACACGTATTGAATTTGTAATGTTTTCAGGACGAGTAATAGTATTATATACTACCACTCATCCTATAAATATATATACATACACACACTTAAATAGCTGCACCAAAACATATGTCAGACGATAATCATTAATAGTCAATCACGTATATATGATACCCGGTAACACTTTTCTAAAACGTTGGGGAAACAGTACAAGGGAATGCTAAGTTCTTGGCCTCAGCAAGAAGGAAATGGGCTAGAGCCATGAAATTTAAACACTATTCCACATATTCACTCCGAAGTTTAACAGACTTCGCATAGCGTTTCTGTTGTTTATTTAACCATTCCACAAAATTTGCCTGATCAATCAAATACTGATGTGCGGTAAATACCACCTTCGAATCAATCGAATAATGCTTCCGTTTCACACGGTTTTTTAGGTTTGGAAACAGGAAAGAGTCCGATGGAGCATGTTTTGGTGAGTAGGATGGATGGTCTATGCACCTAAACCTCAGATCCCTTAAAACATCCTTTGTCCAGCCTTGAGAGCCGGTGCACTGTCCTGCAAAGAAAGAACACCTTTCGGCAGTTCTGGCGTTTTTTTCTTCAACGCCTTCGTTAATCGTCAAACCAAGTTGGAATAGTATTTAGCATATGTTTTTTGGGCTCTGGGGTGATAGTCAGTCAGTAAAACCCATTTCGAATCCCAAAACCTGCTGCCATGACCTTTAAAGTAGACGTTAGAGTCTTGAATTTCTTTGGCTTTGTAGAACCTGACTGCCGCCTCTGCAGGGAGTGTTGTTTTGTCTCTGGATCGTAGTGATGCAACCACGTTTCATCAACAGTGACAAGTTGCTGTGAAAAATTATCACCAAATCCCTGAATATGTTGCAAAACCGATTTAAAAGTATCCACTCGTTTTCGTTTCTAATCAGCATTCAAAGATTTCGGCACCCACTTCGCTTACATCTTCTTCATATCCAAGTGCTCATGAATTATGAACCTTGCAGCACATTCGCTGGATATCTCCAGATTATCAGCTATTGTTTTAGCCGCAACTTACCGATCTGATAAACTCAAGCCATGAACACGATCAACAATTTCGGGTGTTGTCACTATTGAAGGCCTCCCAAATCGGTGAACCTTCAAAATGTGGCCCAGAAATAGTTTTCTGAAGCGACGACAGATGGTGACACGTTATCGCGACACCGTAAAGCTTTGAGTTAAGTTGTGAAAGTGGCAAAGGAAGTGAGTAACATGGAATAAAGGTGGACCTGAAAAGGACCTTTATGAATGTACATTGTGGCATATGTGTAAAATATTTAGTATGATGGAAGAATAAGTTTTGCTCATGAATATGAAACTGTCTACCTAGCAGAATTAAAGCCAGAAAAGTTTTATCTGCCAGGGAAGAACTGCCTGAACGCACCAATCAGGACTCCAAAGCAATATTCTGAGAAAAGACGGCAATTCCGTCTGAATAAATATTCCATAATATGGTCAGCCAAGAACATTTTGTGGTCGCCCTGTGCTAATGTTTCAGGGGCGCAAATTGTTCTCGACTCCTTGTGTATGCGCCCCTGTGATGGGATCAATGAAGTTGAGGGAGTGGTTGACAATTAAATGAGCGTAGCCACAGCTTGGCAGATTCAGATACGCAGCATAAAAAAACACGTACCAAGTGAACGGGAAGAGTACTCATCTGTCCCTGAAGAGTGCATCTTTCGACACCTGAATTATCCTAACATACCATAAAATAGAGGTTTCTTCATTCTTCCCAACTTCATTAATGCCCTAACACACGTGTATTGTCCTAACACATCATGAAATAGAGGTTTCCTCATCTTTCCCAACTTCATTAATGTCCAAACACACCATGAAATAGAGGTTTCCTCATCCTTCCCAACTTTATTAAAGAACCTTTTCCACTTCCACATATCAAAGGAGCAGAGATCTGAAAAAAAAGACTTACGTAACACAGGAGCAGAGACGGAGAACTAAGTTACGTAATTAGCTATAACGTATTTTACGTGAAACGAGAAGAGCGGAGGAGAGGTGAAGTGCTACCGTGGCGCCATCTACGAGCGGGCCACTTTGGAAGGTTAGCCCCCAGATCTTGCTGCATCTTCGGACTTAAGGTCTCCACGCAGAAATTTAGCACACCATTTCTTCACAGTAGATTATGAAAGCCACTTGTCACTTAATCTTTGCGACACTCACAGATTAGATTTCCTTTGCAGTTTTCTTCTGCAGAAACAGAAATTTCATGACATCCCGGAGTTCCAAATTCCAACACTTTGCATTGACATGATTCACTTCAGGACGTCAAACATCTGCAAAAAAAAAAAAGAGTTGTTAGTCTGAAATTGGCAATTTACAATACAAAAGAACCCTCTTTTGAACTGCATTGACAAAATAATGCAATATTTACAGGAAGTTTGCTAAGACGAGAAGTTTTCAGCATCCACTCGTAAGTATTAATATTTAACCTCATATCCTTTAAGGCACTGTACAAATAGCTTTCCCGAATCATTTGGCACACTTCTGGCGAGTTCAGCTCGCTAAACAAAAATCAAATCTACAACAAGACATTGAAAACCTTTATGATTTTTAGGTATATGTCAATTTAATTTTTAATAAAATACTGAATAACATAGCACAAAATTCCTACAAATTATCCCATGACACAGTGATGTATTGCGTGACCCTTTAACACTGTTATCAGAAATTGGCGGTCTATTTTCAACTCTGTATATTAATTCAGAGTTAATAAATGTTACCATAGTCTATTTTTTGTTGAGATATATGATAACTGATAGTATTTTTAGAATTTTGGACGCTGATTCGCGACAGGCACCTAAAATGTTGCCTAATGTCCGATCGGTTTACAGAAACATGGCAAAATCTGGTATGTGCATTTTATTTTCGTAGTCTACGATTCACAATGTTGTAGACATAATACAGCAAAAATTCTGCCGTGAGAAATAAGATAATCAATTCGCTTATATTTCGGTATCGCATGTATAAATTTTAAAATCATTTTCAATAAAAATCTTGTCAGAAACTTGTTTTCATCACAGTTATCTGTTAAAGACGCACTATTTATTTATTACAATTATATTTCGGCATTAACTGAAGCTTCAATCATTTACCTGATTCATCTCATCACATATTATCCAGGAAATTTCATAACATTTTCCATGTTATGCTCTGAACTTCCTTAACGTGAAACGTTTGTCCTCGTACCACAATCCAAAGGAAGTTTTTCAAAACATGTCTTTCCCAATGACTCCCTTATAATAACTCTGACTCTGAGATATCATGAAAACAAACCCGGGTATATATAATGTTCGTTCTTTCATTTCATTATGCAGATAAGGTCTTTCCTGATGTCTCTACGTAGGAGAGGAATATTCCAATGAGAAACCAAAACCCAGGTTCTTCGTGAGCAAAAATCACGTTTTAATCCGTAAACAATAACAAACTCTACAAATTCTGATGTGGAGCATGGATTGCATGAAGAAAAGCTGAAGTCTTTCTTGGCTAAATGACAATCGCCATGCTATTTGCTTATTTGTTATAAATAATAAAATTCTTTAAAAACTAAAATGTAATTCATTCAAAATGTCGGTAGTTTTAAATTTAAATATCACTGAACCTTCTGCTTTGGTTTTATTTTTTAAGAGTTTCCAATGAGGAAAAAAAATATTGATAAATGCTTACACATGGACAAGTGTCGGTATAAGTCATAATACAACATATATTGTGCAACTTATTATGTCGGTAGAAACATAAGTTGCACCGAAACTTCAAACACCAATTATAATTTAATACATTGGTTATGATAAAATATTGCCGCTTTAAAGAGAAACCCTGATGTAATGCAACTTTGTGGACTACTGGAGATCAGTTATTAGCGTGGGAAGCAATGTCACAGCATCGAAAGACTTTCTCCACTTCTATCACCTATGGAGGTATATTCCCTTCACGCAAGGAGCGTGCAAGGATACACATTTACACAAGACTTCTCGAAACGAAGCGCTCTTCCGTTAATGGTAAGGAGCAGTAGGAGGCCTGTATTCTTCAACGCTTTTATCAGTTTTGACCTATTTGTTAGTACTAACAATTATTCAGATATTATATCCTACATTTCCCAAATCGTTTCGTATAAATGGTAGAGGAGTATGCCTGGTTGTATGCTATCTGTTTTTACTCAGATTCTACATATAAAAGCATGTGGGACAGGTTCACTTAACTCGTTGTTGCGATTACAATACGTTCTGAGAGCATTCTGCGTAAATTCCCTCTGCGGTAACATTTACACTTTGCAATGCTTTGTTGTATTCTCACCTCTGAATTATGCATTGGTGCTGCTAGCATCTGTTACGTATTAGTTTCCATATTTGCAAAACTGGCTAGTATTGATTCATGTGTTCAGTAGAGTTCATTAGAAGTTTTATGCCAGTCACTGAATTACGATACAGAGAAGATGAAATGGGTTATGCATCTTATTGTTTCTTCTGTGTTTTTTATTTCACACAGACTGATATTTCTCTAACCGGGAAAAGCTTTTGATATGTTCCTCTACAAAACATTACTGATTCTTTCTTTCCTATATGATGACGAGATCTTCCACTTTCTGTTAAAAAATACCTAGAAGCATTTCAGTTAGGTTAAATATAGTATGTGCCGATAAAACGCTAAGGAAAGGTCATTTCATGCGAACGATCGATCTAGAAAGAATGATCATATCGCGAGAATGGCAAAATGCGGTTATTCCTCCATTTTAGTTGAAATGCCAGAAATTGCTTTTTAGATATAGAAGATAAGTGAAACTTTAAGCCGATCCCTGTGACCTAGATGACGACTGAAGTTTATCCAAATATTCCGTCGTGTGTAAGGTTTCATTTTTCTCTCTTCCGGCTTGTTTTTAACGTTTTACAATATGTATCTATGAAACGGGAATTTTTGAAACCCGAAAAAGAGTTACATACATTACATGAGGTTACGATGAACTGATAACATCAGCGGTACATTTGGTGTATTCAGCGGAATGTAATAGTTTATTAGGGTTTCAATATCCTAAGGGCTGAATTTTAAGATTTGAGAAGACGCAGCTGAATTGAATCATTAAATTTGTAATGACATGAATGACTGCACTTTGTGTATCCGCCATGATTGAGTGCAATAGAAATGAAAAGCCAGAGTGAACTGAGCTTTTCATTGTTTGATCTTCAGCAACGAACATTTCTGGGCAGTTATGCATTGCAGAACATAAAATTTCAATTGCTAATTCCTGTTGCAATCATCCAGACTTTTTCACCAACACCCCTGAAGAACATTATTCATGGCCAAAAAATTATACATTCCAGCAAGCAGTTTTTTCGCAAAACTTAAGTATGCAGCATGCTACATTGAACTGGAGCCTTACTTTATGAGCCTCTGCTATAATAAATGTGTGTTTTTATTTTGTCTCTAAAACACAAAGATGCTATTTGCTTATTGCTGTTTCAAGAAACTCTGCTTCGGAGTGTGCATCAGCACGGCACGATAACTAGACAGGTGACCGTGGAACAACTTAAAAATGCGTACAACTAACGACGTTTCCGGATCTCCAGTCCGATGGCAAGTGTTTGATCCATCTTGTGGCAATTTCATACCTGTTTCGCGTTTAATTTGACATCATGGTGCTTCGCCACCAGCTCAGACTGGAAGCCAGCGTTTTGCCAATTCGTTTTTTTTATTAACATTTTCAAATTTTCAAACAATAAATTTTTTAATTTTATTTTCAAAATAAATTACTGGCTTTATATCACAGCTCAAAGGAGGTGTTTTGAAAAAATAAAAACTTCTCTGGATAGAACCGCTAAAAATTGAGTCATGCCCAATATCTCACGAGAGGTTTTGAATATTATTTTTATTTTTATTTTCAGGATTTTATTATATTAAATTTGATTTTCATGGATATCGAAGGCATTTCGCAGCACATCAAATATGAAGTTATTACCCTTTATATTTTTACAAAAATCAACTTATTCCACATAAAATTTTAACGTGGATTGGTATTTAATATCAGTACCATGGTGATACCTTCTAGAAAAACTTGACCGACTTAACTTCTTACGATTGATCAAATGCTGTAATTTCCCAATTATGAGAAATAGATAAAATCTGAAAGAAATACGGGATTACGCCATATAATACAAATTTTGAAGATGACAATCCGATTTTTGGCGTAAATGTGAGAAGGATGGTAAGTAAGATAATATCCGAAAACTTGAAAAATTTTTTCAAGTTTTCGGATATTATCTGACTTACCATCCTTGTCACATTTACGCCAAAAATGGGATTGTCATCTTCAAAATTTGTATTAGATAAAATCTGATATCTGACATTAAAAGAGCAGTCACAAATGTTTCTTAAAATTCAACTTCTAAGTCATGCGCACGCACAGTGATAGGAGAGGGCATCCGCCACTTTGGGGTTGAATATTCTGAGTCAACAGCATTGAAATCAGTATACCTACAGATCGCTTAGAGGTACGTATGGGATTTTGGTCTGAAACGATTCGTCTGTATGAGATATATCTAAAAACAAATAATTTATAAAAATTTAATAATTTTTTTATAAGTCATAAAGGAAAACATATTTGTGAGAAAATCAAAATGTCTAAATATTTGTACCAAAAGTCCGATTCAAAACACTACAAACGTCTATCAGAAGAAAGAACTCAAAAGGAGTCGAATAAGCCCACAACGACTAATGCACAACGATAAAGTGCTTATAGGCAGACAACAATATCCAGAGCGGTGTAACGCGTGGAGCCACAAACAAGCACTTCTACAGCTAGTACATGTGAACCAATGGATTACTTGGCAGTGAGTGAAACTTGGATGGATGATTCTGGTTCCAAACGTTTGCCCGGTTTCAAATTGAAGACGAAAATAAATAGGGCAATAGCCCAACACGAACATCCACTTCCAAACATAGTACTTCACCCACAAAGCGAACTGCGGAGGAAGTTGCCATTTGCAGAATCATCAATAGTCTAACAGATGACCAACCCGTAAATGTCTCAGTCAACAACAGATTGAGAATTGAAGAAGCTTATGTGTGTGACATGCGTCTTATTGATGTGACAGTGTCTGCTCAAACTCGCTTCACACTTAGTTCTGTTTTCATTCATCCCAACGTTTCGCAAACATCACTAGATGAATTTACTCAAGTTCCTGAAACACAATTTCGACTTGACTTATATAAATTATCCACCAACTAACTTAGGTAATATTTGTATCGACTTAATCTTTGTACAAAACATAGATGTGAATTGTATGCCATATATTTGTAACTTCTCATATCATCACCCTTTAATAAATAAAATTATAGTCTAATTGCATTCTACTTTCATTTATCAACCGCCTTCTGCCGGCAACCCTTTAATGTCAAACACGTGCCCACGTAAATAAATCCTGCGTGTGTGTCCCGGACACAGCCTACCCCCATTTTTTTTGCTGTAAGGTGTGGAATTTGAAGAGATTCTTAAACCTGCATGTGTCCCTTCTGCAAAATATGTATTGCAGAGGAAAAGGTTCGCTTTCTCATGGATCGGAGTCTGTCTATGTAGAAGAATAAATCAAGTACTCTAACTTCCTGTCTGTTCCAATCTGTTACGTTTATAAATGCACATAACAGATTTGCCATGAGGAATAAGTTACCACGTCCCTAGTGTACGGGAAAACAAATCTGAAAAATCTTTGAAACGTGCTTCTTGCGACATGAATTGTTCAAAACGATACGCCAGATCCATTCAGAATATGGTTTGCTGACGCCTGAAACATATTTTTGACATAGAAAGTAATTCCTGCCATTTAACAACGGGGAATGCACAGATGATTGTTCCTTGCAAATTAATGGAAAAAACTTCTTCCAGTTCCACACCTTACAGTAAAGAGCACCTGCAAACTAAGCAACAAAGGGTGTCCAAACAATATATAACGGACCCTCTGTAAATCAGGAGAACTACGAACACATCGTAGCTAATATGCAGGATTGAGGGCTTATGTGCTGCGATCTTTCGGTCAATGTGTAAACACTATATCGTGCATAGTGTGCCAGGGTTAGAATTACAATTGTGAAGACGTAGTAATGCAACAGAAAACACTGCAGTCCTTAAACAGAAACGCTTACAGTTTTTCAGATTTTTCTTAAGTGGTATATATACAAGAAATTTCAGCAAGATAATTAAGGACGAAAAGAGTTACTGTTAAATCAATTTTGGAATAAGATGAATAGAAGTCTAATGTCCAGCTAGAGTCACGATACGGTATAGCTTCATTGGCTGTGTCTTAGCTGTCAAGATTCGGTAGCCGAAATTCAAAACCCAAGAGACATAGAATATAATTTTAACAAAACACAGACTCCATTTTACAGGATTATGTTGCTAGAATTCAAAATAAATTATGTGTAAAGGCAAAATCGCCCATTTTTCATAATGATCCAGTGTAAATACTTGAAAGTTGAACAAATATGCAAAGTAATGCGTGTAGAAGAGCGTTTATCGTTTTTCTTTCACTGTTAGTTATATTCGAAAATTTCATTTCTGCAAATGTTGTTTCCTGCGAAGTTAGAAATCGCAAAATCTTCAAAATTTAACAAATCATTATAATGTCTTATATTACAGTGCGCTCTTTTTTCGAATAAACCAAATCTGTGACTTTGCTTCGTGAACTGCTGCTCTCCTTTGAAAGACGTTTTGAAATTATTAGCGTAACTGACGTTTGCTTTCGCTCACAAAATCACGCATTTTTGTTCATCATTTGAAGCATCAACCATTACAACTTTTAGATTTTGTTGTTTTTCTTATATGCACTGCTGAAATGTGGAAGTATATCTGATGAGAGGTATAAAAACCATTCATATTTTCTAAATGGCTCACCGAAAATTCAATTGTTTTAATAGCAGTAACATTTCTATCTTCAACGATTTTAGGTGTTTTACATCTAGAAGAACAGATAGGAAAATCGATTTATGTGACAGAATTGATTCGACTCTCTAAAAAGATTCGTTCGGACCGTGTGTTTCGTTTCAGTCAGTTATCCTTCCGGTTTAGAGAACGATTTGCGACTCGGAGTGGATTCTGGATGGAAAAACCTCCTTCGTTTCAGTCAGGGATTCTTCCGCTTTTGAGAATTATTAGTGTTTAGTAAAAAGAACATCAGAAGGATCCATTCTTTCGTTGATGGTTTCCAGTTTAGTGGACGATTTTTACGTAGAAATTTGTGTTTAATTCTTACGGAAATTTTGTTCCTCCGTTTTCTTGTTGTATCGTTTAAAAACGTTCACGTAATTTTTTGCATTTTTACAATTTTGAAGATGGTAAGATTTCATGTCTAGAACATGAACCTCATTAACAGGCCGTGGTGAAATTTTGATGTATACCAAAAACAATTCTGAGTGATTCCTTCAATGAATCGGCTCTCTTGCGGAATCGATTCTTTTCGGGAAAGATTTGTTCTTCATTGTCTCAATTTGCTAATTCTTCTATTTCGAACGAATTGCTTCTTTAGGTATTTATAGTTAAATAATGCATTACGCTATGAATGGGAAGTCCGAATATCGTGATCGATCAAGGATATGAACAGTTAAAAAATACGCAGTTCTATGTATCCAATGTCTTCATTTTTTCTGAATTAGTAACTGAATGTTTCTTGGAAGAAAAGCATTTTTATTCATTTCTTTTTACATTGAATAATTATATTTTCATTTCGATATGTAAACATGTTGACCCATTCATAATTACGATTTTTTTCCTTTTAGAAGATATATTTTTCATTAGATATGATGAAATCTTAATTATGAGGAAAACTATCGCACGCAGAGTAAATTTCTTAACTCCTCAGAATAAACTCCTTTCCAAACTACTAAAGTTGTTATGTGACTGTATTGTGCATTTGCATAATGAAAATATTCCGTTTGCGTTTTGTATCCCACTACGAAATTACAAAATCGTATAGTTTCAGCTCAATATTTCCGTCCGTTTAAATTCGGATTGAAAGGGAAATATTTATTTTTTAAACTATGTCCTGCACATGATTTTAAGAAACACACTTTTAAAGCAGGATTTCATACAGCGTGTGAGTTTAATCTCACCTAATAATCTTACTTTTGTAGTCCTTTTTCTGGCATCTAAAAGTGCGGCCGGGATGAACATAAGTGGACGAAAATGGGATATCCACGTTTTAAAAGTTTTAAGAACGGATGTTCCTGTTTTTTTTTTCATGTTCACTGCACTCAGTTATAAAATCTTCTCCATCAACTGTTTTCCCAAAATTTGGAATATCTTTATCATACAGTATCAAACTGGTGGAATCTCCAATCACATATCTTCTTAGTGTGCTGCCATTATCACCGGAACATAGCCTGCTCTTTTTGCAGCTTTGTAAGACCACACCGATGTGGAACGCCACAGACTAGCGTCGTGTGGCGTTCAGCGATGAATGCCGCCTTGTTTGGGGGATAGATGATCCTCGTTTCCGGGTGTGGAGGTCCCCGAGTAAGCGGCATAATACCAACCTCGCGGGCGAGCGCCACACCTCCCCCACTGCAGGAATTATTGTCTAAGGAGCCATAGCCTATGATAGGCCGATCAGCTCTAGTAGTGGTCGGCGGTTCATTGACGGGCCATCGGTATGTGAATGACATCCTACGGCCCAATGTGCTCTCATACCTGTTCAGGATTTTAGGTGCGCTATACCAGCAGAATAATGCCCGCGCGCACACGTCTCAAGTTCCCCAGGGCTTCTTACGTAATGTTCAGAAACTTTCATGACCTGCCCGCTCCCGAGACATCTTCCCTATCAAGTATATGTGGAACCAATTGAAATACCAGCTGCCGTCGTGCGCACTATTCGGCATATGGAGCACACCGTATAACACGTGTGGACCAGTCTAGCTACGGAAGAACATCAGACGTCTGTTCGCCTCCATGCCGGACCGTATTGCAGCATGTATCGCCGCCTGAGGCGGTGCAACGCGCTATTGAAAATGACACGACTGCGTACCACAGATACCTTTGTAATTGTCCTGCAGCTCTGTTTGCCATCATGTGTATCCTTCGTCAGTATCATTACGTTCATAAAATTTCAGTTTATTCCGATGCTTCTTTCTTGATGCGCAAATTTCATTGTCCGTGAGTGTGTAATCTAATGAACTGCCTTCTACTTGCAGAGGAGTTACAGTTGGTCGACGGCTTCTGAGTAAATATTTTAGTTGTCGATAATCCGGTTCTAGTCGAATGATGTTCCTTGCTTTGATGTTCTTAACCAATTACAAAAGAGCTCCACATTGTGGAGAACATTGTTTCGATGATTTAACTGTTTTCGGGTTTTGTGGTCTAGCCGTTTTAGAAGCCACAAGGTGTGCTGAATATAATCCTATTGGTTCATAGAAAATATTTTATATTTAACCCTTGGACTAACAAGGATATTAAATCGTATGCCTCTCAGAACAATATAACACACGTAATTATCGGTTGTTCTTTTCAGAATTGCTTCCATCCCCTTTACAGTTCAACCAAACAAATATTTAGAGCTTAGTCAACATAAGAAACTCCAGGTCTGTAGTCTTAATACACATGTAACTTTGAAAGGTTTCCGGGATCGATCTTTGAATACTTCTGCGAAACAGTCCTGCGATAAAATGATTTCGATAAAATGCGTAATTTTGTTAAAATGCATCTGATCCGACTCGTCCCAAATATTAAAAAATCATTGCTGTCCAACAACTACGTTATACGATCACCTGTTTCGGTATACTTTGTCGAAAGCAGCACGTCAACATTAAAAAAATGATCGCCGTTTTCTGGACACTGTAATTCTCTTCTTTAATTTAAATTCATCCTTCTTCTTCTTTTTTTTTTTTTTTTGCTATATTTCCAAAAGTATTTTTTTTTTTTTTCTGAAATCAATTTGGTCAACGATCGGATTAAGATAATAATCTGTAACAAGAAATGCACGTTCGCTCCTTTCCTACACGTGTGCGTTCTCTATAACGCTCCCAACGTGTGCCGATATTTACATGTAGGGAAATAGATATTTCCTTCAGTTTAAATATATTAATTATGTGCTTGCATTATTTCCAAGCTCAGTCTTCTCTAAAAACCTTTGATGTAATTATCAGTAACAAGAGATGCTCATTTTTTTCTTTCCTTCACAAGAGCGTTCTCTATAACGCTCCCAAGGTTTGCCGATATTTACATGTGTGGAAATAGAAATTTCCTTCAGTTTAAATATATTTATTATTTGTTGGAATTATTTCCAAACTCAGTCTTCCATAAAAACCTTTGATGTATTATCAGTAACAAGAGATGCTCATTTTTTTCTTTCCTTCACGAGCTACATAGTTCTTATCTGAAGAAATACATTTTCCGTTTTAAGCGAAAAAGAACAATCGTTGAAAAACGATTCCGCATTGGAGAGCACATGGAACGTTTATGCAACACCCTGTCATGCATCACATTCATTTCCCAGACATTTCTTATTGCGACAAGTCTGATATACACTACTGACCACCCAAAATGCAACACCAAGAAAGACACGAGATAGCAAAGCCAGATTTACTGGACACATAACAGCAGATGTAAAGATGAAACGATTTAGCTTACAGGCCTGTGCGACATGCGGAACACGCAGACATCAATAGTTCGTTTGGCCCCCATGGCTGGCAATAATGGCCGATACATGCCACGACATCGAACGAAAGAAGCTTTGGATGTGGGCTTGGGGTATGTAGGTACCGGCTGCTTCCACACGTTGCCACTGTTCAACAGCCGTAGCCGCAAGTGGAGCTTGCCAGGCCACTCAGTTGCCGATCAGCGACCAGACGTATTCGATGGGCTACATATCGGGAGAACAGGTGGTGCATAGCAGCAGTGACAACTGGTGGGCCGTGAAGAATTGTTGCACGATGCGTGCCACGTGTGGATGCGCATTGTCCTGTTGAAACATGGCCGCTGGCAGGTCCTTCAAGTAAGAGAGGACTACAGGCTCCAAATCGTCGGAGATGTAGTGGTGGCCGCTGATTGTACCGGCGATGCGTACCAGTGGGTTGCGGGTGTCATATCCAATCGCGCTCCAAACCATAACGCCAGGCGACGGACCGGTATGGCGATGAATAATGCAGGCGTCATACAGTCTCTCTCCGCGGTGCTGCCACACGCGGAACCGATCATCGTGATGTTGCAGACAGAAACTAGATTCGTCGGAGAAGGCAATGTCGTGCCATTACGTAGTACAGGTGCGGCGTTCAACGGCCCACTGCTGCCGCACTTGCTGGTGGTGTAACGTCAATGGTAATCGGAGCAATGGGCGCCGTGCGACAAGTCCCCGCTCCAGCAGACAACGTCAAACGGTACGTGCTGTCACAGGTTGTTGCGCAACACACCCAAATTCCTGCGCTAACGTTCGTGATGTGGCGGTGCAAGCCATCAATGCCCACCGTACAACATGCCGGTCTTCTCGTTCGGTGGTGTACCGCGGCTGCGGCAATCGCTCACGCGGGTCCGTCCGTCCCTCCTGGACCCGCCGAATCCACACTCGCCTCACTGTGGCTGGATGTCGTCCCACACGGGCGCCGATGATTCTGTACGATAAACCGCTGTCGCGAGAAGCCACTATTCGTCCTCTGTCGAACTCCGAAACGTGCTGGAATGACTGCCATATTCTGCGGCGAGGTATCAGGAAGCTTCCCATGCACAGGTCCGGCAGCACAACACACTTCCAATACTTAGAACCCGTCTTCTGTGCACCTTTCTTATAGTGCTTCTCGGTGGCGTTCCGGGCGCTCATGATTTGCATATGCCCTGCAATGTTAATCGTTTGCATGTCCTCTCGCGGGTGACGCATGCTGCGAATTTCAGGCCAATAGGATGCTTCCTTCTTATTGGTGCGTTTTGGGCGGCCAGCAGTGTAGTTGCTCGATAATGCTCGATAAATCGATACCCCTACATTTCATAATTCAATTTACTTCACTTATTCGCCACTATAGAACTAATAAACATTCCTCCATTTTTAAGATGGAACGCAATAACTTCGTTAAAGACTCATTTATCTTAAAAGAGTGGTTTCCCCGGAATTTCAATTTTTTTTTTGAAAAAGCCATTGATCAAACTGCAGAAAATGTTTGTCACTCACGTTTTGTAACGAAAATATTTGAAAACATTTCGTCTCTTCAAACACTACAAAACAGTTAAATGCGTGTATGAATAAATATGTCCTGATTTCCCTTGCGTGCATTGTTTATGCCAATCTAATTTTTTTCGATCAAGTTTGTTTAATGAAAGGTATTTCCCAGCATACTGTGCAAATATTAAACGTAAAGACAGAATTGTTAGGAGGGACTTCTACAGTCTCCACAATGCGTTTCGAGGAAGATGTAGACTACCATGCAGAGTATTTCCTAACACGTATGGACAAATTTTTGAGGAGTCGGACCACACCGATTCTGATAAAAAAGGTATATACACTTAGCACTGGAAAAGCTTTCCCACAGAGATATACAGAGATAAAGTGCACTGGCAAATTAGACGCTTCACAAGCGAACGAAGGGCATGTAACTGTATGAAACTAACGGGATTGATGTAAGTGCCAGAAACCTGGTTTTATTAGCTCGACTTCAGCATATCTGCAGGCAAATTCGTGAATTTATCTCACCAAAATGCGTTTACCGATTCAGTGTCCCGAAGAAATAACCCACTTCATACTATTTATTATCTCCGATTTGTTGGAGCTAAATGTGCCTCTCAAATCTTGCATTTGACATGATTTCTTGTATTTGAAATTAGTGTACAGTAAACATACATATACTACATTCCTGAAGAGCAAATGTAATGTGGGATAACACAACATCGCTATACACGCATGCTCAAACCTATCAGTCATTCATTTGATGGCATGATCTATTTGCAAATAAATTATATATACACAATTCAAATTGTAGTTAACTTTTGCTTTTGGCTCATACAATTATTACTGTAACAATTGCTAAGAAAATTCAAAGCTAAATGAATTAATAATAAAATGTGAGATCTTCTAGAATTTGTCCTTATTGATTTACCAAAATTACAATCCTCCTATTTTAGTAATTAGATGCACTGCAGAGAAACACGAATAGTTCTTTACCGTTTGAACAGGAAATAGCAAACGAATGCAGCACTCTTAGAAGGATGAAAACATATGTGAGAAACTGAAGTATTACGAAAAAGCTCTATGATTCTGTGGTTATTATTTTTTTTTTGTGATTGGAGGTTTAACGACCACCGTGAACAACTCAATGAGCTCTAAGCAGTGGGCCATCCCTAATTTAGAGCCACCGGTTCCAGGAAAGGGAGAGAGCCAGTTCCGCAAAACAAACAGAACATCCATGCCTCACCGAGACTCCAACTCGTACTTATCTTGGACAAATGATCAGAAGCAATCATTTAGATCAGTGTGCCAGTGGGGCAGCGATTCTGCGTTTGGTGAAATGGTGCAATGACCTTAGACGGCATACATCAGAATCAAAAGGAAAACCTCGTATCACCCTCCTGTCCGTGAACTTTAACGTTTTAAATACTATAAGAAATTGTTGACTTAACATCACGAAAGAAGAAATTTAAAATCCTGATGCCTTGAAAAATTTAAGATAAAGAGAAGAAGCGGAAAGTAAAATTTAACATTCTTCTCTCTACAACCGCCAAGATCTTGAGCCGACTGATCTCTGAAGCCACATTAATTCTGAATAAGTAGGGTGGTATCACGTTATGAGAAACAAATATGGATAGCATAGGAAATTGAGTATATATTTGGACAACATGCTGAAGGAAGGATATGTTTGTTCAAGCAGGAGGCTCAAAGCTTATAATTTCTAATACGGAATTAAGCTTTCCGTCTGTATTTCTTTTCTAAAATATGGAGACATCACATTATAAATTTCGGCACACACGACGAAATGTTTATTAGTGCTACGAAAAATACTGTCACAGAATCAAAAAAAGGAAAAAAGTTGTATAATTTATATTTGTGTTTCTTTATTTCCCTGTAGTAAAGTTTGCATGCGGATTTGCCTTTTATCCTAAATAATGCTGCTTTCAGAAATAAGTAATGTAAGGAAAAAATGTGAACTAGAATACAGCTCAGATGCAGCGAAATATTAAATGTGTGAAACGGGTCTTTGAGAAAGGATAAACAGCATTTCTAAAGTTTATGAAACTTATTGCATTTGCATTTCGCTGTTAGACAGCTTGCCACCCATTTGACCGAGCTATACGTTTTCTTCAAATTTTCGTCCTTCCATCCATTAATTCCTTGTACAGGATTCGAATTCGCGTGTGGCATGAATGGTATGTTTGCCTTCACACACTGGGTCTCTCACTTAACTGGAATAAGGAATATCAAAATACGGACGGGAGACATCTATTTCCTATTGAGTTGCGCCGTCGGTCGTTAAACCCACAAACAGAGAGACTAACTTAAATCTAGGAGTGAAATAAAAATCTAGTGTGTGACTCTGTAATTGTAATATGCGTATTACTTAAAGGAAGATTATTGTTGACTTTGCATTACAGAAGAAACGCAAATAATATTCCACCTGAATGGATTTGGATCGGATCGGGACGCAAGGTGTCTGTTCAGTACATTATAACACCATAAAAGTTTGTTAAATGTGCACTTTAGCATCCTAAATTATTTCGTTCGAAAAAATGAACTGTGT
Source organism: Macrothele yani (assembly GCA_039090855.1). Taxonomy (NCBI): domain Eukaryota; kingdom Metazoa; phylum Arthropoda; class Arachnida; order Araneae; family Macrothelidae; genus Macrothele; species Macrothele yani. The sequence continues at coordinate 50,577,998 of CM077033.1, read as the reverse complement.
GGGAAAAGTGCGACATACAATTTGTTAAGCATGCAAAATAATGGGGAAAGGTGCAGCAATATAGTATTTTTAGATAAAAGGAAAGAATTTGTCTGAAGTATTTACCTGTGAGTACAATGGTTTGCTGCCGTTAGTGCGGAAGGGTGAAGCGATGCTAACGGCCACGACGTAAATGTTCAGTGCGTCGAAAGGGAGTAAGTGTTAGTGGTGAATGCACGGAAGAATACAGTATATTTGGGACGCATGTGGTGCGTCATGTAATCGTGTGCAACCGGAAGTATTTCAGATATGTTTTATTAATGTTTGGGAAAGAAATGTGCGGAATGTCCTTATTATTAGTTTCACAAAGTTTTACGAATGGAAAGAAATGAAGGAATGTAAATGTTTTCACGAACGACTGAAATGTTGAGTAAGAAATTTTGGTTCCGGTTGAATCGCAAGCTTTGATTATGATTTCGAAAATGAACAGTGATAATATATTTCTTCATCCAATTCATTTGTAGTTGTGCTGTTATTCCGTACATCGTTGCTCACTTTTTTCATCCATAAACGGATATTTTTGAAACTGAAGGAGTTTCTTCAATTCAGAAATTATAATATGGCAGGGAGCCCAAGAGCTTGTTGTCGTATTCTGCCTCATAATGAAATTTTAAGCCCTAACGAATTCCGAAATGAAGTATTGAGATTCACGACTTGTAAAAGAGCCACTAACGCTGTTGAAAATATACTAACACCTCTTACAATTCTGCGTAACGAGGACCTCTTTCCTTCAGTGCATTTCTACAAGACGCTAAAATGATTACGTACAGCTCAACCGCTTCCTGTTGTATTCTTCCGACCGTAATTTGCCATTTTTTTACGAAGCTTCCATTCAACGGACTACACCTTGACGTATCCGCCCCTCTGTCGTCCTAGGCCTACCGCACGTACTCTTCCAAACTAGCGTCCTCCCAGGTAAATACTTCGGTTAAATTATTTTCTGTTCTCTACAAATACTATATTTTCGAACCTTCTCCATTATTTTGCATTCTTAAAAAATTGTACGTCGCACTTTTTTCACACAATTAAATTTTTCCAACACATTTACCAAACGTTTTTTACTGGTTTTTAAATCATCAACCTGAGATATAAGGGAGTTTTCTCTCATTGAATGTTCTTGCTTTGTAGACAAATTCCAAATATAAATTCCGTGTGTTTACTGGGACCCTTTTGTACATAGATTCTCCAAAATGAGAGTTTACAATTGTTGTACGTTTCTAAGCGTGACTTATTTCTAGTGGAAACATATCTGCTTTAATGGAAGAAAAGAGACAAGGACGTACTACAGAGTTTCTTCCAAAGAATTATCAGAATGAAAAAGAGGATTTCTTAAGAAACAATATGAAAAAGTGTAGCTTTAACTTCACTGGCCTTTCCTAAATTATGTTTTCCGCAAATATTCCTCTGCTTAATTTTACTTGTAAAAGCGCGATTTGAACAATAATAAATACAAAATACTTTCGGGCGGAGCAACGCACAATTACGGAGCACTGAAAGCATTAACGGACTGCTACAGATACACCTTTCGTTTCTGGTATGGTAAGATTGTATGCCAAAGTAAATATTGTGACTAGGTGTGAATCAATATATGACACCATGCTGACCGTGCTTAAATGGTAAACATTCCAATTTGTTAGATGCATCATCCTCATGTCTTTCATTAGCGTCCGGCTGACTCATTTATGGCGTACGGATTTCGTGGTTATGCAAAGTAGTCTGGGACATCACTAGTTTCTTCCTTCCTTCCTCGTCAGGCCAACATCAGACATGTCGTCTTTACATTTGTACAGTAAGATACGCAGTAATTTACATTATCCTTTACGTTAAAGCGAGAAGACCAAAAAAATCGAAATTTCCTATGTAAGCGTACGAGCGGCTATTGCTTACCAAACATCACCCGGCTATTTTGCCGGATGCCTGTGCCTATCTCTTCGTACTTGTCAAACATGTCGTTTTTCTTCATCATCAATCTCTCCGCTCTCCTGCTACCACACCTAGTATTCTCTCTGTTGGTGCGACCTTACGGTCGATTTTAAGGAATCGCATCGTGTCTCGACTACGCCTGGATAACTTCTCTGCTTCCACCCCTCAATCTCAAGCCTCTTTCCGGTCTACCTGGACGCAGGTTACCGGTTGATTCGAAATCACTGGATCTTCCATTTATCTTTCTTTCTGATTTTTTTTCCAGCTTCGAAGATCTGAATGCATCAGTTGAGATTTTGTGTTCTCTCTTCCTGGTGCTTCGTCACAGCGTCTACTAAGTGTTTGTCATGTAACTTCTTATGATTTGTATTGTAGGGGTTTTCTGCAATTTTTGTGTAGTTCTTGTGCATGTACCGTGCTGTATTTGTTTCTTCGTTGCACCTATCCTTACTACTTGTTCTTCACTCATGTGTCTGCTTTTGCTGCCTGTACCTTCATTGAGTTACGCACCGTGTATTTGTTCTCTAGGAGCAATACGAGAGGTATTGTCCGGCGAGACTTTGTTCTTTCTGTTTTTTCTTGCTGCATTGTGTTGCATCTTTTAATTTATACCTTATTTATGTCTTGCATTTTCACATTCTTTGACGTCATGTATTTCTTGCTCATTCCATGTCATTGTTTTTTTGGACCGATGCAATACTGCACGGCTTGCTCTTTGTATTTTGTGTATCCTTGTGTTTCACTTGGGGAGTTTGCCCAAGTTTCCACTATGTTCTGTAATACTTATCATGTTTTTGACACATATCGTGTGGTTTCCCCGATTGTGGGAACTTCTGTACCTTTATCGTAGTATATGCTTTTGTTGTGTTTTTACATGCTTCCTTTTTTTGTGCAATGCGTTGTACAACTACATTCTTGTAAATATATTTACCTGTTGTTTTGTGCTCTGCTCTCACTGTGCACGTCATCACATGCTTTATTAATTAATCATTACTTTTGCTTGTGCATCATCTTCCTCAAGCATGTATTGTTCCTTATTAATGATTTTAACATTTTGTGATCCTTAGTTGACTGCCGTATCACATTCACCTGTAATATTTCATCAGTATCGCTCATTGTTTGTTGTTTATTTTGCCATCTGTGGTACGCCTGTATTCCTTATGTTTTTGCCTAAAAAGTATATTTTGAAATGATAAACAACACGATTTCAATAACGCGCTTAGATATTTAAATATGTGGGACAGTGCGCTTTAATATTTGTTAGAAGAAATAGCAGGATATTGTGCTACAATACGACAACCAGTTCAATGTTTTTCAAAATCTGAAGGTTCGTATGTATTCATTTTGTTTATTTAATTAAAGAAATCTCTATTACCAATATGGAGGAGTGTCTACGAGTAAAAATCACGAAATGGGATCGAAAACTGAAACCGTTGTTAGCTATTATAACACATTGTGTCCTAAAACTAAAATTCCTTACAGTAAATAATTCGAGAAATGAAATCTTTATGAGTATAGTTTAAAACAACATTTTCCATTACAAACTTTTAGATCTATGTGTTGCTGTCAGAAAGGCTTGATTGCTGTATGGGCATTTGGTTTTTTATACATATTTACTACGTGGCGTATTTTGAGGTGGTTATAAGTTACTCATTATATCAGCATAAAAATTGAAATATGCTGGGTAAAATGCCCGGATTTCATAATTTAACGTACCTTAAATAATAATTCGAAGATTTTCATTTTTTCATTTCTAATATACAAAACCCTAAATTCAAAAAATTATTCACATATCTTGAAGCAGTGGCTGCGTTTTAGCGACGGGACTTCCATTATCAAATCACCCGTTTTCTTGGTAAAATTCAATTACCTGACTTTCTTCACAAATCAAAATATAATGCTTATCATTGAAGCTTGGACCACAAAAGTTTGGAATTTCTCCGTCTTTTTCCAAAGCAACCCAATCGCTGTATGCATGCATAAGTCAATATACAACAATTTCACCATCAGACGTCATTTCACACCTGCATTCTGGAATTCTTCGAAAATAGTTTAAATGTTATAATTTCGTAGTGCGCTATACAAATACTTAACATTGTGACAGCACAGTTCGCAGTGACAACAAACAGTTACAGATAATATCGTATAAAAGAATGGAATGCGTAGAAAGCATATCTTGTAAACATGTTCTACCATAGATAATAATGTAAAAAATATGTAAAGGTCATATCGGAAACTCATTTTGAAAGGAAAGTAGAATAGCGTAAGAGCCATTGCCGAGTGAACGGAGGCTGGAGATTATAGGAAATTAATTAAGTTGGTGTAATTGCTGGAAGACAGTTCCTCTAAGCTCGGCTTCACTGACGCTATAGAGGAATTTTGCTCAATGAAATAATTTTGCTTAGTCAGGGTAAGGACGAAATTGCGAGTTCACTACCACATTTTATGACTGACCTCTCCAACTTCGTAATCAGCATGACAACTGTATCTTTCATATTTTCCGGGTTTGTTTAAGACTTTCAGGGACAAGGCACTCACAGTAAACTCATGGGTTCTCTTCCCTAATACTGATGCAAATTCCGTTAGTCCCACATCATCATCATTATGATCCTCGTTCACCTGTGCAAAGACTACTGCAAGACTTTTGCATACACCCTGAATATCTCTACAGAAATGTTTTCCGGAACTGTGATTGTTTCACCTGCTTCCCTATAGATTTATACAAAGTCTCTGTGCCGTAGTAGTCGCGGCCCGCATGGATGATAAAAAAAATTCACACTTTTTTCAAGTATATTACAATACTTTAAATATAATATAAACATAGTAATGCTTAGAAAATCCACCCTCTTTATAAGTAATAAGTTTTGGGGATTTGAGAGATGAAATGAAAATGTTCCTTGAAGGTACAGATCAAGACGTCTAGTATTTGGATGATCCAAAATTGTTACACGATCTGCCATTCAGCACAGATTTAACTGGATACTTAAACGATTTGAATAACAATCTACAAACACAAAATAAGCTAGTCAGTGATGTTATTGGAAATGTTTACGCGTTTCAGTGGTAACTTCAGCGTTGGGAAGCTCAGCTCAGTTCAGGAAATCTTGCTCACTTTCCTATTTTAAAAGCTTCAGCTGAAGAAAAAGAAATTAATTTTGGTGAATTACCAACGAAGAGAGTTATGTTAAAAGAGAATTTTAACAGGCTTTGAATGTTTTAAAGACATGGAAAATATATTCAAGTCTGCATTTTCCTGTAATTCTGATAACACACTTAAATATTGTGACGATCCCCCCCCCCTCGCATAATTATTTGCCGAGAGGGGTGTTTAATTAACGGTTATTGAAACTTGATTGGGGGTTTTAATTAACAGAGAGTTATAATTTTAAACACTTGCGAGGGGCGGTATATTGAGAAAAGATCTTCTAGCACTTTGAATTCAAGTTGCGAGTTGCAGGTGTTTGCCACGAGAACAAAGAGCCCATAAACGGAAATGGGACGGGTCAGAGTTTAAAAGCTATTTCCCATGACTCAAAAGTGTTTGGACGGAAAAAGCGTTTAAAGTTTTTGTCTGTGCCGCGCGCAAAACAATGGAAGCTCTTAGACTCGAAGAGCGGTTTATAATAAAAATGTCGCGGTTTCAAGTGTTGGAATTCACCTCTTACCAATTTCTTGGAGAGGGGAGATTGTTGTTGAGGACAGATCCCGTTTGATATCCAAGAGAGCTGGGCCTCGATTTTTCCTCGTGCTAGAAAAATGCTTGCCGTCCGTCTGCGCGCTCTTGCAATTCTGAGCATAAGAAGGGAATCCAGCTGAAAAGCATAAGCTGATGAATAATAAGCACCCGATTTACCTAAAAACTTTCTGATCCTCGCCGGACTACGATACCTGTCCTAAGGAGCAATTTCAGGTGAAATGCGGCAGAGAGAAATAATAATTACGGAATATCGCCTCACTCATGCAGAGCGGAGAAGAGAGCAACGCCAACAAAGGGGAACCACGGAGGAGGACACCCTGCCGAGCCTCTTCGCAAAGAAAGCGGGGAGAGAACTTTTGTGCGTGTGTCTGAGTACGTGCGTTCAGCGACTAGATATGATGTCGTTTTGACGAAGAGATCGTAAGCAACGCGGCCTCATCCAACAAGGAGAAAGAACTAACCGTAGTGCAGACATATTAGTGAATGTGAGTGAGTGTTGTGATGTTCGTGTCATTCGATGGATACTCAAGAACCTATGTAAGTACTTTTTACCAGTATTCTTTGCGGCTCATTGTGAACGAACAGACTTTTCGTTAGGACATATTTTCTGAAACACCGAAGAGGGCCAAAGCTGGCCGGAAATCATAGCTTTGTAATTAGATGAAGAATCCGGTGTAATTTATGCATGTCTCCATTAAATCCCTGTTTTAATTGTTATACTGTGCCTCCGTTGGTTTATTGGTGTACTGTGTTGGCTAATTGGCTAACGAGGTATTGCCGGATTCAGTGATTCGAATCGCCGTCCGGAAGTAATTGGGCATCCTGAAAACTAAGACCCAAAGGACGCAACAAAAGTGATGATCAGTATTGGGATCCGTATTGTATACCTCAGAAACACAGTACAACCGGAGCACAGTATTTATGCCAACTTTTGCAACTTGCATAATAAGTTGAGCTCAAAGTTTCAAAAATGGAAGGGATTACAAAAATATTAGATGAACTGAAAGATGAACTCAGAAATGGACTGAAAACTGCCAAAGAAAGTTTTGAGTAGCAGCTCAAACAACAACAAGAAAGTTTTGAGCATAGCTTACGACAGCAGAAAGAAAGTCTTGAGCAGCAAACGGGCAGCATAAATCAGCTGATAGCTAAAATTGGGGGTTATGAGGAAAAATTTGATAAAAACATAGAAGATACCAACTTGCGTATCAATCAGTTGGAAATTGGGCAGGGAAAGTGCGTAGACCAAATAGAACAATATACCCAAAATTTAGAGAGCGTTCGTAACTTGTGCGAGACTCAATGTAGAAATGTAAAGGAAAAACTTTTTGGGAATTTAATGGTACTAAGTTAGAACAAACTAAATTTTACAGGGATATTGAGAAAAGGGTACAACATTGTGAGGCAAAAATAAGTTCGTCGGAATTTAAGTCACCGGGAGTGATGAGCGAAGCTTTGAATAGGCCGACCCGAATTAAACCAGGCGCGTTTGACGGAAAGACTAGCTGGGAAGTATTCAGGACCCAGTTTGAAATGGCTTCTAGTGCGAACGGCTGGAGAGAAAGGGAGAAAACATGCGTGCTTGCGGCATCATTTAGGGATGCAGCTGCTGATATCCTACAAACTTTGTCGGAAGAAAGCCGTTTAAAATATTCCTGTCTCGTCGCTGCCCTGGAACTCAGATTTGGGGAGGAACATTTAAAGCTACTCCGTGTTCTTCAGTTGAAAAACCGCAGGCAGGAGTTCGACGAGTCACTTCAAGAGCTCGCGACCGACATCGATCGTATGACAAGGCTTGCGTATGGGCAATGTACGTCGGAAATAGAGGACACGATGGCGCAGCAACATTTTGTGGAAGCAATTTCTGATACAGACATTCAGCATTCAGTGCGAATTTCGGATTATGACTCACTTAAGTCAGCCGTCTAGCATGCAATGAAATTTGACTCTTCGCGCCATTCTAGAAGTTTTAGAAAAACAGTTCGTATGGCGACTGTAGCAGAAAGTCCGATCAATGCGTCAGTCAAAACTAAACTCGAAGAGCTTTCGGATCTCCTTTGCAGAGATGTTAAACATCGTTCTGTTACGTCTCCTGGCCGGAGAAAAAGTGATACGCCGTCTAGAAAAATGGAGTGCTGGTATTGTATATTAAGAGGGCATCGCAGTTTTGAATGTAGAAAACGGTTAAGAGAGGAAAAAAAGTCGAAGGAACAGGCTTCAAGAAACCCTCAGAAGTCAGTTTCGAGGGGCGAGAACTGACGCAGCAAAAGCAGCCCCGCACGGTGAAAGCGCATGTCACAGGTCGTTCTGGGGATTACAGTGGTTTAAGAGTTGAGGGGATGATAAATAAAACTAAATGCCAATTTGTGCTGGACACTGGGGCGGATATTACATTATCCCGTCCGGATTTTTTCGAGCAAATTAAGGAACCTGCAGATTGTTTGAAGAGTGAGCAACGGGTTGAGATTCAAACTGTGAATGGTGATGGTTTAGTTGCTCTTGTAACCGTAGGCGTCGATAAACGAATTGGAAATGAATGCTGGAGACACACGGCAGTGATTGCTGATATCGTTGAAGAATGCATCCTGGGTCTCGATTTTCTTAGTGAGAACGGATACGTTTTGGACCTTAAGAATGGAACCCTGAAGACGGAACATGAGGAAATGGTTCTCATGAGGAGTCAACATGGACACCTGAGGTCGCAAAGGGTCACAGTTCTCGCAAAAGAAAAGTGTGTTTTGCCAGCAAAAAGTGAAATAATTCTGGCAGGATGTTTGACTGAGCTTTCACTAGAATTTCCGATGGCAGTATGCGAAATGTCCGATATTTGCCCGTTACCGAAAAATGTACTTGTAGCGAGAGCGCTGGTAAAATCAGCACATTGCATCCCCGTAAGAATAGTTAACCTGTGTGACGTCGATGTGAAGATAAAGGAAGAGTTAGCACTTTGTTGCTGGAATCTAGTAATTTCGGCGCGTAGCTGTAGAATAAGGATCCCACCCAACTCAAGCGTGGAAGCTAGTGGCGAGGTGCAGGAGCATTTGCGCGACCTCGCAAGGGAGGCCACGGCGAGCACGAGTACGTATCGGCTTGGAGAGTGGACCGAGATGATAAGAGAATTCGCCGATGTTTTTCCGCAGGTGAGGATGACGTGCAGGCTACAGAGAAAGTGTTTAAGGAGGAAGACTTAGTCTGGCTCTATAACCCACGAAGGCGAAAGGGAACGTCACCCAAATTGCAGCGCCCGTGGGAAGGTCCTTATGTAGTAAAGAAAAAATAAACGATGTTCTTTACAAGGTTCAGTACAATAATAGACCAGTTAGAATTATACACCTCGATAGGCTTAGACCGTATAGGGCAGGAAATACAGGATCATAAACATTTGAAGGGTGAGTGTCTCAGGTGGTTGGTTAGTTTCCCGTTGGTTGACTTGTTGATGTGAAAGGATGAGAAGCGGAGAGCCTGAGAACTTGGAATGAGTTTGTTGGTTGTAATAATTTTGTATAGTGCACTCGGTGTTGTGTTCTATTGGTGGAAATATTTTATTACTGCAATATGTCGTGTGACGTGGTAGTGGAACTGTATAATGTAAATTAATTATGCAGTGTCGTATTTGTGTACTGCCCTGGGGCGTGGCAGTGTAAATAATTATACAGGTAGGTATGGAATGTGGGCGTTCCCGGAGATTCGTTAGAAAAGGGGATGTGCCCGGGGAACTCAAAAACCAACTCAAGGCGAATGTGTTTAGTAAAAGTAGAGACGATGATAGGCACCATGGAAGAATGTTACTCCTGAGTTTTATCTAGGGTAGGCAGTTCCGGGTGGTGAAACCGCTGCTAATCACAGGTAGCTTATATGCACTCGGGACTAGTTGCATTTTAAGAAGGGGGCGATGTGATGACCCCCCCCCCCCTCGCATAAATAATTGGCGAGAGGCGTGGTTAATTAACGGTAATTGAAACTTGATTGGGGGTTTTAATTAACAGAGAGTTATAATTTTAAACACTTGCGAGGGGCGGTATATTGAGAAAAGATCATCTAGCACTTTGAATTCAAGTGGCGAGTTGCAGGTGTTTGCCACGAGAACAAAGAGCCCATAAACGGAAATGGGATGGGACAGAGTTTAAAAGCTATTTCCCATGACTCAAAAGTGTTTGGACGGAAAAAGCGTTTGAAGCTTTTGTCTGTGCCGCGCGAAACAATAGAAGCTCTTAGACTTGAAGAGCGGTTTATAATAAAAATGTCGAGGTTTCAAGTGTTGGAATTCACCGCTTACCAATTTCTTGGAGAGGGGAGATTGTTGTTGAGGACAGATCCCGTTTGATATCCGAGAGAGCTGGGCCTCGATTTTTCCTCGTGCTAGAAAAATACTTGCCGCCCGTCTGCGTGATCTTGCAATTCTGAGCATAAGAAAGGAATCCAGCTGAAAAGCATAAGCTGATGAATAATAAGCACCCGATGTACCTAAAAACTTTCTGATCCTCGCCGGACTACGATAACTGTCCTAAGGAGCGATTTCAGGTGAAATGCGGCAGAGAGAAATAATAATTACGGAATATCGCCTCACTTATGCCGAGCGGAGAAGAGAGCAACGCCAATAATGGGGAACCACAGAGGAAGACTCCCCCCCTCCTGCCGAGCCTCTTCGCAAAGAATGCGGGGAGAGAACTTTTGTGCGTGTGTCTGAGTACCTGCGTCCAGCGACTAGGGCTGATGTCGTTTTGACGAAGAGATCGTAAGCAACGCGGCCTCATCCAACGAGGAAAAAGAACTAACCGTAGTGCAGACATATTAATAAATGTGAGTGAGTTTTGTGATGTTCGTGTCTTTCGGTGGATACTCAATGACCTATGTAAATACTTTTTACGAGTATTCTTTGCGGCTCATTGTGAACGAACAGAATTTTCGTTAGCACATATTTTCTGAAACACCGAAGAGGGCCAAAGCTGGCCGGAAATCATAGCTTTGTAATTAGATGAAGAATCCGGTGTAATTTATGCATGTCTCCATTAAATCCCTGCTTTAATTGTTATACTGTGCCTCCATTGGTTTATTGGTGTACTGTGTCGGCTAATTGGCTAACGAGGTATTGCCGGATTCAGTGATTCGAATCGCCGTCCGGAAGTAATTGGGCATCCTGACAACTACGACCCAAAGGACGCAACAATATTTTAGCTTGAATTAATAGACTTTCAGTTTGAATATGACCTAAAAGAAAAATCCAACAGCTGCAATCTGACAGGTTTTAACCAGTTAGATTCAAAAACAAGGTACGTAAACCGTCTTAACATAGCTCCTCAGGTTTTGTCTATGTTCGGAACAACATACTCATGAGAACAGTTGGTTTCGAGAATGAACCAAGTAAAACGTCTTGTGGTTTTTATTTGTTTTAGTTGTTTTCGAGAATGAACCAAAAAAAATGTCTTGTTATTTTTATTTGTTTTAGTTGTTTTCGAGAATGAATCAAGTAAAATGTCTTGTTATTTTTATTTGTTTTAGTTGTTTTCGAGAATAAACCAAGTAAAATGTTTTGTTAGTTTTATTTGTTTTATTTGTTTTCGAGAATGAACCAAGTAAAATTTCGTGTTACTTATGGTTATGTGACAGTCACTTATGCTCACTTTCAAAAGTAACATGTTCAAAGGACATTATTCTAAATGTCGATAAGTTAGTGACAGAAAACCGAACCTAAGTTTCTGGTCAGAAAATGTAATGTTTTCTGTACCACGTACTATGTTCAGTTGGTAATATGTGATTGTCTTAAGATTTAAGTGAACAATTGTTTATGTAAAGTGATTCTTTTCAGTGATTGATGAGGCATTTGTTTTTTCTATTTACCGATAATTAGAAATAATATTCCACTCTAATACCAAGCCATTGTAGTTGTTTTGCAAATTTGATATTTATTCATAAGAAATAAATAAATATTTGGGCGATCCCTTAAGTTTCTTCAAAACTGAAAAGTGGCACTTCCAAAGGTCTGAGTTTGAGACCACTGCTATATTGGGATTTGGTTTCACGTAAACAATAGCACACCCATTTGACCATCCCATTCCCACACTATTCTACGCTTCCACAGGTTCGTGTACGAGTAGCTTTAGTCCTTCATTTACATAAAATACATTCATCCATTTTCGCGTAAATTCACACAAGCTCTTCATTTGCAGTAGGATTTGAGTTCGAGGAGAAATATTTTGTGTTAAATTTCGTACCGTCTTCTGTCGCAAATTTATAATTAAAAGTGTTAAAATAATGCGTTCATGGTGTTAGAATTCAGACGCCTTGAGGATTTATCAAAAAGTAGTTTTAACCAGCTCACTTGAGTTAATGAGCATTCAACCTGTCTGTCTTCAGTCGCTATGTACGATGTATGCAACGCTGTAAATTAGAAAATGCGGAGTGTTTTTATTTCTTCAGTTTTCAGTTTGAACAACTGTTTATAGACGATAATATCTTGGATATTTTAATTTTCTCTCTACCTTTTAAAGTTTTGAAATTCATCTAACTCAAAAACTAATAATAACATACGAAATCTCATATTTCAACTCTTAATAAGCAAAGCGTCACATCATTCTTACACTTCCTGTTTCCATATCTGAAGATAACTAATATATATAATATATACCGAAGTACTTCCCTTATTTTTCTTAATTTTCTTCTAAGCGTTTGACATAGACTAAAACAGTTTCCGGCGCCGCGGGTGGCCTGGTGGGCAACGTTTGTGACTGCCACGAAAAGGGCCTCAGGTTCAATACCAGGCAGGTACGAACGCTCGATCCACTAAATATCCGCCGTGCGTCGGATGGGCACATTGTTGTCGGACCCCGGGTAGTGGCTCCCTGGTAATAAATAAGGGCGCCTTCCTCCCCTTTTCTATTTCGCTTCCGTGTCGCTTTCCTATCGGGCGCTCTAGCCCAAATCTCCTAGTTTTCTTTTTTTAAGGGCTGTTTAAGAACTGGGGTCAGACACTCTCTTCCTAAAATCCTCTACATATGATCATATGATCATAAAAGTGTTTCCTTGACAACACTAAGCATTTATTTTATCCAAGTCGTTTAAATTTACAGGATGCCTGCTAAATCTCACGCATATAAATGAAATAATTTTTACTTGAACAAATATTAAAAACTTTTGTACTTCAGGGAAACTTTATGCCAATATTCAGAAAACCATATTTTGGAAAACACATATCATATTCAAGAACATAAGTTATGAAACACTTAGAGCAGAATTTACAGTTAAGGAAGAAATTTTGATGTGAACTTAATAAAAAATATGACACTTTTGAAAATCTGGATACCAGCTTCAAAGCGGAATTCTTGTTTATTGTATCTCCTTATACAACCGAATTTATGTGTTACCCTAATAATGAGAAAGCCGGAGCAGTGGTCTAGGCGCCAGCTTGTGATCATTCGTCCTTGAAGGGTCTGGGTTCGAATCCCGATGAGGCATGGATGTTGTGTTTTTCTTACGGCACTGGCTCTCTCCTTTCCCTGGAACCAGTGACCCTAAATTAGGGACGGGCTACTGCTTATAGCCCATTGAGTTGCTCACGGTGGTCGTTAAACCTTGAATCGAAAAGACATGAGAAATAATGAAATCACAAATGGCTAAGATAACTCCGTTTACTTAAAGCTATTTTTTTTGCGTTACGCTTAACTACAAAGGCGTAAACACATCTAAAGATAATGTTTTTCAGGTCATTTATCCGTCCTTTGTCGCCACACGTTGAACAAGGCCAGTGTTTGCGAATAAGTGTTATTTTCACACTACATTTTCCCGAAAGTTTTCCTAAAAAGTAAACAAAAGCACAGGTTTTTAAAATTAGCTACTTACAAACCAAAAGGTACAAATCAAATTATGCAAAAACGCACTAGTATCATTGCGTTATCAGTAAAAATACAAAAGAGAAACGCCAGTGGTCGCCCGATGAGTAAAGTTCTCATCATGCGCCAGCGCAAGCGGTCATCTGATAAAGAAATGTTCACACGAAGCATATCGTGTCAAAGAGATCATACTGTTTAAACGTCAAAGTCATGACAATCCTTATCAAAACTCATAACAGGTTGTTTAGAAGAATCTAAAAGTCAGCTAAAGTGGGTGTTTTGTCCCTAGTAATTTATTTTTCACAATAAATGACACTCTCTATAGGCAAAGTCTAAAAGAAATGCTCGTAGTACGGCTAACTGCAGGTTAAACTATGCAGTTGAGGGCATATACATAGAAATTGTGCAATATGCGTTCGTGAATCTAGCACCCTAAATTATGATGCTTTAGAAATTTGCAATTTGGAAAACTTTGAATAACTTTATGACATGATGAAGAGTAAAACTTCGAGCAAAAATGCAGTAAACAACAAGCATTTTATTTAATATTTATTTTCAAATAAAAAGCTTACTGCTGATTTAAGTTTAACATTTTTTCCGAAATTCATGAATTTCCTATAAGAAGTGTTTCATCTTTTGAGGAAAAACATTGTAACAGTCCGGATTCTATTTGTGGAAGCCTGCGCTATACGTATTAACGATACGGAACAAAAAGATCGTTTCAACGTAATGGATATAAGCTCAATGTCCAAAATATTGTATTACATAAATCATGATTGAAAAATTTCTGTCGTTCTAAGAAAAGGTATATTCTGGTAAAACGACAGAAATAGTGCAATGAGGCTCTATATCTCTGGATAAGAACATAGAAATTGAAAACGACGCTGTGCTCAAATATGTGCGAGGTATTTTAGCGAATGGTCTTTGAGAACTTCTCCGATATTTCTTCGATAGCAAATCGTTTTGTTTTATCAGAACCCAACTAGGTCCGTCATCGTTGAATCTTTTATCTTGTTCATGAACGTAACATCTGTCGTCTGCTTCGTGACGGACCCGTGATCAACTTGTTTTACTACTATGATTTTCTTAGGAAATAACTTGATTTTTTCAGGTGTCACATTGTTTTATTACTAATTAGTTTTAATTTTTTTTTATCTAGATTTGAAAGAAAATGTGCTGTTAATTTCATGATAACAGTTCTTGCACCCAGATGTTCTAATAACAATCCTTCTGCTATATATTTAACTGTTGGCCTTGTTCTCATATCTTCCCATATTTTTGATTTTTTATTCGTTTCCGTTCCAAACTAATGCAATGGAAGTGTTACGTTTCATTAAGCAGTGCTTGTGGAGCATCTCTTCCATAAAAGTTATTGTGTTCAGAAGTGTTAACCAACAGCTTTTATACATAATGAAACCGACAAAGTTCGTTTCTTTCGACTTTATTAAATTTCAATAAAGCATTCTAACTTTACCTAGGAATTTCTATACAGTTTTCCTCTCTTCTCTTATGCATTCATGCTCCACTATAATGCAAAATACAAAATATCAGTAAAACAAAAGTTTTAAAGTTATGGTGCTTTGTCAGTAATGATCATGAATACTGGTTTTGCTGCCATATTTGTAATAACTGAAGAAAAATACGTAATGGTTTCGATAAAATATCTGTCATGATTCTGTACTTGCGAAAATGAGGAACTTGATGCTAAAAAGCATAATTTTTTTAGATCGACAGATCCCGAGATCCGTTACACAATACTTAGTTTGGATGGAAATAAGATTTTACGACTTTGAGTTGATGACAATTTTGCTGAATTTGCGTGTATTGTGACTGACTGTGTTTGCTTAAGGCCAATGGAACTGCCTTTGGTATACTTAAAACTAAATATTATATGGAAAAAGTTAAAACTCTGCGGATATTATTTATGGTGCATATAAAATATGGAATTTATTTTAATATATTGGGATCCTATAAAAATATTTCTGAAGTTGACATTTAAAAAATTCTTACAAAAATTGTATACACTTTCATTTAGCTTAAAGGTTTTATTAATACTTTACTTCAGTTCTAATGTAGAAGCGCTTTAAGTTATAAATTGTTTTGGTACCGAAGACATGAAAGTCGTTTTGCCAAACAATTAACGGTTTTCCTTTGCCAAGATGTGCCTTCTACTGTTTATTTATGTAACGCAGCTGTTAATTCACCATGATTGTATTGTAGAAGAAGTAGTTGCTTTTACTAAATTTGTCATTAAGGTTGAGCCAATTGTTAACAATAACAATTTAAAAAACGAAACTAATTTCAGTAAATTATTTTATAAATAAAATTCATCAAATTGTTATTTCTCTTTCGTTCAAATCCAAATTAAAGATATGTCTTTCTCAAACTGCGTGATGCGTGTTAGAATAAGAAGAGTGTATACCCTGAGGAAACATATGTGCCCTTGGTTATGTGCGTTAACTGAAGATTATCCCGAGGCAAATTGAAAAAACGTGACTTTTATTACCCTCTTGGTCACTTCTCTACGCTGGAGCCAGTCATATAAATCACTGCTCAATCATGCAGATTTTTAGTAATGAGTTTGTTGTATGGAATCCACAGTAAATATATATTACATTTAATTATCAGACGACTTTCCTGTCTGGAAAATGTATACATTTAACGATGTGGAGGAATTAAGGGCATAAAGCAATTCTGCTGATGGCGTTACGGTCCAACTGGTTAATGCAATATTCTGAAACTATGGAATTTATTTTAATATATTGGATATATTAAAATAAATTCCATAGAAAAAGGTGAAAAAGGTGCTGATTTGTTGTTTTATCACTTCACGTATAAACAGCATAAAATGAAATATAAATTTTGGTTATTAATTCTATAAATCGGAGAGAAATGTGTTTGAGGAAATTAGAATACTAAAATAAACAGTCTTTTCACAGAAACTGTTTTAAACCTTTTGGTGGAACTTAAACATTAAATGACATATTCAGGATTATCCAATTTAGAGGTGTGTTTACACCTTCAAAAAGTGTACACGAAAGCTTTACATGATTAAAAAAGAAAAGCTTGCAGGATTTATTTATATATACTTTTTAAAATAAAATAACGAAAGTGAGTTGCTTATATATATATTGTATATGTACGCGCATGTGTGTGTGCGTGTGTCTGAGAGTGTGATGACTGAGAATAATATACGAAAGCAGTTTCGTCTAAAATGCATTCCATCACTTAAGAGAGAATATATTTCTCACAAAACGCAAAACTCAGGATTTTGCCATTGGTGAATCTTAAACCAGCCAATGAAATGTTACATTACTGATTACTAGGTATTTTCAAATATTTGTGTATGCTGCCTTCATTTTACCCCTCAGAACACTTTTCCATGTGTTTCAGACAAAGAAAAGTATATGTCTTTCTAATTTATATGATTTATTTTTCAGCAGAATATTTCACCTTATGATTTCTCATGAATAAACCAAATCATTACTGCAGCCTCTGAAAAATATGCCCTGGACAGCCTGTATAAGGTCCCGCCAATGAAACCGATAAAAAAGGTGCTACATCGGAAGTGATTATTTCGGTTTTTCGTGAAATCAGCATAAAAACTAAAACGATTTGCTTGCGAACCTAAAGCAAAAAAAAAATGACACAATACCATAAAATACAAGAAATATACTATACTACTCCACCCAAATATCATGAGAAATAAGATTTCATGTGAACTACGGCTCATTTGAACATGTCATTTTGTGGTTATACCTGTACGAATTGAGTCGTAAAATTAACATATAGACTAGGTTCATTCATACCTGTCAAGGTCTAAACATAAGGAATTTTGACTTTATCAGGTACAATGGTCATGTAAAACGTGCTGCTTAATTTCGGAACTGCTTACAAAGATGAGAATGAAACCGAACGATAGTTACTGGCTCAATTCGCAATCAAATTGCGTTTCAAAATATCAACTTTAACAATATAGAATTTTAGTCTCCAACATTATTTTGGCTATGATTTCTCAGGTCTCAGAGTGCTAAGTGAGCGCATATTATTTCAAATTATCTGTGTCTTACTTTGGAGAATAATGTTGATGGTCTGACTCCATTTAGAACAGGAAATGTTCAATAAGTCTTTATAATATTCACAATACAGGGTGGTTGTAAATTAGTTGGGTAACAAAAAAACTATATTGTGCATAGTCATAAGAATACATATGGTAATAAGTACGAAAAATATACAGTTAAACACACCAAGTTTACCTTTTTTCACAAATGCTCGATATGGCTCCCGTTGGTTACAGTGCAAATGTACAAACTGTAAACCAGTTCTTCCAAAATCGCTGTCAGCATGTCGGCATCGACCAAAGCCAGTGAAGCAGTGATTCTTGATTTCATTTCAGAAACGCACTTGGGAAGTGGCGGAAAGTAAAACTGATCTCTAACAAAACTCCACAGAACAAACCTAGGGGCATTAGATCCGTTGTTGGGGGAAAGGGGCATGCAATTGGGCCGCCATGACCAATCGAAACTGGAACTTCAGCATTGAGGTAAGAAGTGACGCCATTGTGTTACTGAGGAGGCAGCTCGTCTTGCTGGTAAAACAGCTCAGATCACCAGGTTTACTCATGTTCGTTGGTTGCTATAAATTGTTGGGAATCCCAGCTGTTTGTTTATTTATCGCTAACGTTCGGTTTGGATTTGTTCGACTCGGTGTGAGGGATGCCCATGTTAATTTTCCATCACCTCTATCTCTAATGTTTTGACTACCGAGTGCACAATAATAACATGATGTACTGGAGTGCCTATTTACAACCATTTTAAAACTTCTAGTACGTACTTCGCGCCTGAAGCATTTATTAAAAATATTATCATTTAGTAAGTTTTCCTTACGCCCAAAAAATTAAAAACGTATATCGCACACAGTTGAAAATTTACAGAAAGTATTTGATCACTGATTAAATAAAATGCAGTACATCCTTTTTGTATTCTGATGATTGAACGGAAAGATGGAGTCACGAAAGGAAATATATAATTGCGCACTTTTTTGTAGACCTAACCGCATGTTGAAAACCTGTAGTTCTGCCGATTACGGTCGTTAAGTCTTGGAGCTCCAATTGCTAAATATTTCCTGATAACCACCTACTGGATGATGCTAATTAAGTGTCAGCATTTTGTCCAAATACACACCAAATTATCCAAATTATCGGTATGATTTGTGTCTGTAAAACCTGAATATTTCCAACCACTTTAATTATATTTTCAATTATTAATAGGTAAACATGAAGCTGCTTTAAAACAAAAATGAAAAAAAAATTATAACTAGAATGACGTATTTCCTGTTTTATACATGTAACGCCAGGAGGCGTAACATCACAACCTGTCCTTGACAAATGACAACCCCGCCTTCTCGTGGTGCATCCTGTTCCCACTAAAAGGGGCTCTAACGACCGACAATAGCGATATAACTATACCATCGGGATTAGAGAAAATGCTATCCCACACTCACCAACCCGCTTGGCCAGCGCAGTGAGTTATGGCCAAACCCCTCCAAACTATGTCCACAACTTAAATCTTGGCCCTCAGTCTCCGATAGCTGGAATGTACCTGGCCAAGGCAGCGGCCAGTTCGACATGAAGGCAGAGGGTGCTAAAAATCACCGGAGGACCGGACTAGGCTGCCATCTGATGATGACCTTGGCTACGTATAATGGACAATCCCTATCTTCTGATTCAAGGCTTCTTTAATTGGAAAAGGAACGACAAAGGATCAAGTCGGACATCGTCGGGCTAAGTGAGGTAAGCAGAAAAGGAGAAGATCACATTGAACTGAAAAGTGGACATCCCTTCCACTATCGTGGGACAGATACTAGCAGAACTAGTGGTGTTGGATTTATAATAAGCAAGAAACTGAAGGATAAAGTTCTAGAAGTTAAAAGTTAATCTGACAGAGCTGCACGACTCGTTATCCAACTCTCGAAAAGATGCCAGGCTCAGATTATTCAAACTTATGCACCCACCACAAGTCATCCTGAAGAAGAAATTGAAGAATTTTATGAGGAAATTCGTCATCTAAATAATAAAGGTAAGCAGCACTTGAAAATAATTATGGGAGATTTCAATGCAAAAATAGGGCAACGGCAACAGAATTAAACTTCAGTAGGTAAATTCGGTCACGGCAACAGAAACCAGCGTGGAAATACTCTCGTTGAGTTTGCAAGAGGCAGAAGGGTTTTTCATTTTGAACTCATTTTTCAAGAAAAAGCCGCACAGGAAATGGACATGGAGACATCCAAATGGGACGATAAGTGAAATTGATTTTATTATATGTAACAAAAAATTCGTCATAGAAGACTGCAGTATGCAAAACAAGTTCAACACAGGTAGTGACCATAGTTTGGGGAGATGTAAGATGCACCTCAACACTAACCTCGAACGTGGCAAGCTTATAAGACAAACAAAATGTATTGACATAACCAACCTTAAAAAGCACCATAACACCTTCAAGTTGGAACTGAAGAACAGATTCTCTCCCTTTAGAAGGCCTAACTTTGGAAGAAGTGGATATTTCTGAAGTTAACAAAAAAGTAACCAAAGCTCTTATGGAAACAGTAACAAAATTAGCTGGGTCTAAGAACAAGTTGCATGTGAACAAATTATCAGGAAAAACGAAAATGTTGATGCACAAAAGAAGAGAGATGAGGACAACTAAAAGATGTGACTTCCATAGTGGAATACATAGAGCTATGCAAGACAGTAAGAAAAAGTATCACTGAAGACGTAAGGAAATTCAATTGTGAACTAGTGAGGAAAGCAATTGAAAACAACCAAAGCCTAAAGATAGCAAAGGGACATCTCAGTAAGGGAAGAAAACAGATTATGGCACTGAGAAAAGAAGATGGCTCTGTAACAAGAAATAGAGGCGAAATTTTGTCAAGAGTGAAAGATTTCTACTCCAAGTTATATGAAAGGGATGATGCATGTACACCAGACATCATGGAAGATACCAGTACCAGAGTTCTTACAGTCCTCCCAGCAGAAGTTGCACATGCAATCAAGAACATGAAGCGGGGAAAAGCTCCAGGAGAAGATGGAATTACTTTAGACATCATACAAGAAGCAAGTGGAGAAATCGAAGCAGTACTCGCTCAAATTTTCACTCGATGCCTTAATGAAGGGAAGATTCCTGAGGTTTGGAACACTGCTATAATGATTCTGCTACATAAAAAAGGTGACATTGAGGATCTCAGGAACTACAGACCTATCAGCCTCCTATCATTGGTTTATAAAATCTTCACTAAAGTTCTTTCACACCGCTTGAAGGTGACACTGGACATGGCTCAACCAAGAGAACAAGCTGGATTCAGGAGTGGCTACAGCACAATAGATCATATCCACGTACTGAGAGAACTAATTGAAAGATCGAGGGCATATGAACTTCCATTGTGCATGGCTTTTATCGATTATGAAAAAGCCTTTGATTCGGTGAAACCATCAGCAGTTACAATGGCTCTGAAATCCTGCGGTATTGAAGATGCATACATTAACATTATTAATAACATCTATGAAAATGCAAGTGCAAAGATTCGGCTGCTTGAAAATACAACACACATAAAAATTGGAAAGGGAGTGAGACAAGGTGATACCATATCTCGAAGCTCTTTCACGCCACATTGGAAAATGTCTTTCAATCACTGAACTGGGAAAGCAAAGGGATAAAGATTAATGGAGATTATCTATCCCACCTTCGTTTTGCTGATGACATAGTCATTTTTGCAACTACCCCATCAGAGCTGCAGAGTATGATCCAAGAACTTGCTGACAAGAGTAAAAAAGTGGGATTAAAAATGAACTTTCAGAAGACAAAAGTGATGTTCAATGCTTTTACACGAAATGAAGATTTATCGATTGATAGAGAAAAGCTGGAGATAACAGTCACGTACGTTTATCTTGGACAGCAGATATCAAGTGTGGGTCACATTAATTAAGAAATTAATCGGCGTACAAAACTTGCCTGGAGAGCTTTTTGGAAGAAACAGCATAATTTTCAAGAGCAATATGCCATTATGTCTTAAAAGAAAAGTGTTTGATCAATGCATCCTTGCAGTGCTTACGTATGGTGCAGAGACGTGGACCTTAAATAAAAGAGATATACAAAGGCTGCAGATAACTCAAAGAAGCATGGAGAGGTCCATGCTTGGTGTAACCAGGAGAGATAAGAAGAGGAACTCGTGCATCCGAAAAATGACAAGAGTAGAAGACATCATGATCAGAGTTAAATCCCTGAAATGGCAATGGGCTGGGCATACTGCCAGAAGGACAGACCATGGATGGACAGCCGAAATTTTTGATTGGATTTCAAGAGACAGGAAAAGACCCAGAAGAAGACCACATGGGAGATGCGTGGATGAAATCCGAAAGTATGCGGGAATGACATGGAGGAGACTGGCACAAGACAGACCGTTGTGGAGGAAACCTGGGGAGACCTTTGTCCAGCAGTGGATTGATAATGGTTGACAATGATGATGATGATGATATCTAAAATAACTGGTCACAAAAAGTTAGCGGTATAGCATGAAATAAGAGTTGTACTGTATGTACCTCACTTAGGTAACATGCATTGAAATATGTAAGTGAAGCTACCTAACACAAGCGGCAAGGTGTGCGTGTAAAAAAATATTGGTATAGTATCAGTGGAATACAGAGAAATTGTCAAAATTTGTATATTCAGAGAATGTCCATACCTATGGATTTCAATTCCTAGAAACACTACCTGTGTGCTAAAGAACTTTTTGACACTTATGAGACTTACTTGCAACCACATTATTTATGAGTGTCTGGGGCAATTAACACCGTGTAAAAAGTAACACGTTACGGAGGTCTACCTGTGCACTGTGGTATGGAACTCAGTTATCCAAACGTCACTGCAAAGTGGCCTTGATAGCAATAACGTTAAGGTCAGGAAAATTATGAAGCAGCTGTGGTAATTCAATCCATTTCGTTTAATTCAGGAAACAAAGTTTTTTAATGCAATTTCCATAATTTAAAAGTCTACTATAGTTTCGCTGAAATCTATGGTTCACCTTCGTAAGGACTAAGCGTTTTCATTTCTTGCTTCTGACGATGTTACAAGTTTCACGTGTCAAACATCGCGTGCGGTTATCAGATTTTATATTGATGAGTGCTTTCCATGCGCTTGGTAGGTATGGAAATGAAGATAAATCATTTCCCAGGTTACTACGGTTTTGAAATATATATACAGAGGTTTCTAAAATGTCTAGGTGAAATGTTGTTTTAGGTCTATCTACAATAACAGTTTGGCTTCATTAAACAGAAACTTGGTGATTATTTTGCCAACAATGCTGGGCTATGGAAGATTTCTTGATTTCACACTTTTTGATACATGATTGGTGTTCTTTTAACCTGAATTTACGTGATTTTCGTGTCTGACCTATGTATGGCAGACCATATGGGCCCTGGATCCGATAGATTTCCCCAATAGTTTATATCAGGAATTTGGACCTTTTTTGCAGAGTAAATCATCTTATGTACATAATTGAAAGATGACCTTGAAACTTGATGACTTAAGGATTTTTGAAATTTGGAAACACATTTTAGGGATGTATGGAAGAACCGCCTAGTTTCTTTGGCAATCGGGAAAGATACGTGTCCAGGTGGATTTATACTGAGGTTTAACACATTTTTTGATAGCTGAGTCCACTAATAAATGTTTAAAGCCTCTGTTGATAGCAATATATCTGATGTAATTTATTTATTTATCGATATCCTTTTTTGTAGAACAGATATTTAAGGCTCGGTTGACATATGTGTAAAACGCACTTGTTTTATGTTGGATGGAATGATTTCATTTTATGTGAGGCGGCAGTCTAACAGCAAATGGATTCCGATAAACAGAGGCAATGAAAGAATTTTCGAATCGTGTAATTAGTACTTCTAAAAAAGGAAGAGAACCATCTAGTTCCAATTAATAATTAAATTTGATATTTGGAACCAATGATTTTATCGTTGGTAAGAGTTCGAGACATTTCGAAATTTCACCATCCCATAGAATGAAAATGTCGTCTACGTGGCATACCTAAAGGCTGAAGGAGATCATATTGAAAGTTTTGCCATGAAAATGTTCCATATAAATTTCACAAAGAATTTGGGGATAGTGGGCTTCCCATTGCTAGACCACAAATTTGTCAGTAATATTGACCTTGCTAAACAAAACAGTTTTGAGAAAGACACATACTGACCTGAATTAAGAGTTCTGTTACATCGGGTTGTGCGAAATGGTGGATTCAACTTTTTAGACAATCAATTGTTCTTTCTACTGGAATGTTGGGGAGCATAGAAACTATATCAAGTGATGTTAATGTTTTATTTTTCGGGCAATGCCTGTAGTTCAACTACTTCATTTCAATCGCATGATTTTCGAGTTCCCGAAGCAGCCTCCAAGCACAGTGACTGATTCCACTGTCATCGAGAAAACGGAATTTATGTCATATTGCAGCCTGAAAATGTGACACAGTGTACACAATGCTTCAATGCTTTAATTTTGTTACAATGAGGCATTCGTGCTACAGTACCTTAACAACCATAGAAGGAAGTACGGCCGTTAAAATACATTCTTGCACAGACGAAAACTGATTGCCGCTTTTGAAGGCGACAGATCTGAATTTAGATTTGTTGCATTCGTGTGCCGGATGTTCTCCACACTCGTCTTTGTCGAGTACCAAGATAAAGAGCGAAACGGGATTCGTGTATAAATAGTACATGTTGCCATTCTGTATTCCATGATATGTACTGTTGTACTCAGGTATATCTTTAATGACGCGGAGCTGATGTCAATGCTATACATCTCAGCGGCCTCCCTTGTTTGAGTCCGTAATCGTGAAGACGGTTTCACACCGTTTAAATTCAAATTGTGACACCTGAAAAAGATCGACGTGATTCCCTGAGTTCAGTACTGTAGATATTAGGCATTTTCCGAGTACTTACTCTCAGTGTCTATCATACCTTCTGGTGGTTTTCACCGGGCGACCATTCTTGCGTCGTTTGGTAACATTTCCGTGCCGCAGAAATCAGGTGAGGCCGCCCCGGTGGCGCAGTGGTCTAAGGCGTTGGCCTCTGATCATTCGTCCGTAAGGGGTCCGGGTTCGAATCCCGGTCAGGCATGGATGTTGTGTTTGTCTTACGGCACTGGCTCTCTCCCTTCCCTGGAACCAGTGACCCTAAGTTAGGGACGGGCGACTGCTTATAGCCCATTGAGTTGCTCACGGTGGTCGTTAAACCTCCAATCAAAAAAAAAAAAAAAAAAAAAGAAATCAGGTGAGTATCCAACAAACTACAATCTTAGAAACTCCTTAAGCAGCAGTCATCTGCACATGCCGTACACATGTCTGCAACATGCCAACATCCTTAATTCTGTTGTCAATGCTTAAACGTCTACTGGACATCATTTCAGTTTAATCCCACACCGAAGGCAATACATTCAGCAAACTTCTAGACCAAAATCTGATACGACCCGTTTTCCACTTCTCACAAGGTATTATACGCGGAGAGCGCACGCCACGTTCTCTGATGTCATATGCTAATTTACATATGACGTAGCTACCAACGCTGATAAATATCTGCAATAGTCGCAAAATTTCATAATTCCAGGACGTTTTCTCTTCGAAACTACAATATCCTAGCTTTTCAACCCCGATGTATATTATTCGATTTCTGCCCAAAATGCCAAAATTATCCTGCATAATGATTCAGAGTCTGCGGGTAGCATCAATTCGCTGATGTTCAGCTCGACGCTCTTAGAAATAATCTAACGCAGCACCGTCTCCCAAAGAAAATTATGTTTTGGTTCTAAGCCACAAGAACTACAATTTCCGAAAGTATGTGAGATGACTTTGGTTGCAGAGTAATTGGAGCCTGTTCTGTTTTTCACTGTAATCCTTGTATCCTGTAGGAATAGACTTCATTGTTATGCTTCAAAATTTTGAAGTTTTCATCGTGCTGTTCCAACCACTATCGGACATTTCTAGCTGTGTAACACGTCGCATTGTCGTGCTGGAAGATCCCATTCGCCACAGGGAGGACAATCAGCATGTATGCAAGTACGTGGTCTGCAAGGATGGATTCATAACGAATTAGGTCCGTAGCGCCTTCCAAATGCATGAGTGTTCCCAGAGAAAGCCACAAAAACATTCCTCAGACCAAACGCAGCCCCCAACAGCTTGAGTTCTGGCAAAAATGGTTGAAGAATGTGTGTTCCCCGATGTTTCTCACCTTATATGCCAAAGTCCATCTGTTCGATGAAGCAGAAAACATGCTCCATCGGAGAAGGCAATACTTTTCCAATCAGCTGAGGTCCAATTCCTCTGCTGCCGTGCAAAATGCATGTCTTTTCTGCAGATGCAACTTAGTTAGCATAGGTGCAGTGACCATCCGTTCACATCGGAGCCCCATACGCAGCAGAGTTCGCTGCACTACTATTTTAGACACATTTTTGGCAACCCCTAATTCATACCGCCAGTCAGTTGCTACACTGTAGCGTGTTGATCGGCTCTCACGCACTTTTGAAAGCAATGTTCACGTCTAGCATCAATACCACGTGGTGCACCACAGTTTTCACGTCTGTTATTCGCAGTTCTGTCATTTCTTCAATCGCGATACACTTTAGCCACAGCAGCACGCGGACAGTTCACAAACTGCGCTCTTTCAGAAATACTGCCACCCTTGGCCTGAATATCGATAATTATCCCTTTTTGCAAATCTGATAAATCGCTCCTTTTGTCCAAAACAGCAACGAATGATTTGTTTTCATATTTCCTACAGCACACCTTTTATATACCCTCTAAGTAAGCTCACGACACATGCCTTCTTTCATTGGCTACGCGCTGTTGACGTCAAAAGTTGGAGGTGGTCACAATAATGTGACTCGACTGTGTATATACTTTTGTTTTTGTGAAGGATTTCACTTTCGGTCTAGAACACTTTTTCAAGTTTGGTGAAATGGCATATCAGCCTTTCACTTGTAGAAAACTCGGGTAGAAAGGCTCTTCACAGTACATAACATTGTAAAAGCAGAATCCATGTTTTTTACGCCTGTAAAAAAAACGCAAATTACATTTACGCTGTTTTAGTGCCCACACTTCTTCCTTTAAGAGCAGATTCCGATTCGAATTCAGGAATTTCAAAGCTCTTGTTTTTCTGTTCTGTCACTGGTTCTCTTCCTAAATTCGAATCAGTGAATTTTAATTAAAAATAAAAGGCTTTTAATATCTTGTGATCCCCTAGTTAATAATTGATACACACACAGAAAAAAGAAATACCTTTAAACACTACATTTTTCGAATCACCCTTCATATAAGGCCTGCACGAAACTGATTTACTTAGCAAAATATATTCTTACGCTTTACAGATAGGAACGGTTGGACTCTCTACTTAATTCAGCAATTTCTATTTATCTGTCTCCAAGATTGTTTTCAATTAGATTTTATTCATGCAAACAATGTTTAAATTTTGAGCTCCTTATCATGATCTGAAGAACTGAATTTCCTGTTGAGTGCTTGTTTGATTCCACACTCACCACCCTTACCTTGAACTCAGATAGTCTCGCCGTAAGGTGGAAGAAACAGGACCGTAACAAGCTTTTTTTATCTGTAAGCGAGATACATGGATTATGTCCTTTCGAGTCCAAAATTACCCCACTTCGATTTCAAAAGCACTCCACTTTGAGTTCCCTGGAAAAATCCGTGATTTGTTCTGTCCCATACACCGCCGTTACAGAAAAGTATGATGAACATTCCAAAATCGCACTTCAGGTTTTTGACGTAATTTCCTTGAAATTGTAGAAAATAGGTAAATATCCAAGAACCACAGATGGTAGATACCAAGTAAAGCGTAAACGTTATGTAAACGCCGACAACTCAAAACTTCAGAAAAATGCAGAACCAAAAACAAACCAACGCAGAAAGAATGAGTTCCGGATAGTGAACGCAATCATAGAAAGAAGCTTTAGGGTAGGTTTTGGAAAAATTTTCAAGGTTAAACGCCTGGATAACTTTCTGCGGCAGAGCAAAGATGATTAGTTATCGCTTCATCCCAACGATATGTTCGGAAAGGTCGTGGAGGTTAGGCATATCAGCATATTGTTTGCTATGCCTGCATTCACTGTTTTGAAAAATTCTCTTCAATGCTACGAGATGTTCTTAACTCATAGTGTATGTTACTTTGTACCATGGCTAACTGCCTGGAATGCTGCCTGTTATTTAGGAAAGTTTTTGAAAGGAAAATTCTGAAGGTTGTAACTTTAATATTTAGTTACATTTTCACTTTTTGCACAATGCATTTACGCCTCTGGAATGACCATTCTGG
The DNA here is from genome assembly GCA_039090855.1 of Macrothele yani. Taxonomy (NCBI): domain Eukaryota; kingdom Metazoa; phylum Arthropoda; class Arachnida; order Araneae; family Macrothelidae; genus Macrothele; species Macrothele yani. Next base: position 50,550,142 of record CM077033.1, on the reverse strand, counting down.
GAGAGCAACCGTCCACCTTGTAGTTATGGTCTTGGTAAAAATGTAAACAATTGAAAAATAGGGAATTTTCTGGAGTACATATTTCCTGAAATTCACTCTTCTTTATTCGTCCATGCAAGTTTTGCTTTGTTGAAGCAGTTTCTAAAAAGCACGAAAAGTACCTTAATCTGTTAGTTTTTTATTAAATTCTTGACTAAATGCTAAACTTCCTTCTGTTGAATCTTCTTGAGAATCAAAAGTGTTTCGAAATCGTTGATTTTACCGGAGCGTGTCTTCGGGCTAAGTGATCGTTTGCCGTGAAACAGAAGGTGCTTTACATATAAATTAGACAAACATCTTAACTAATCTTTCACACGATTAATAGGAGCATGTAATTTACTGAAGACAATTTATTCACTAAAAAAAGTATGGTTGTTCAATTCTAAAGGAATATCACCAGCTGGAAACTTTTCCAAGTTCTTGAGTTTTTAGAGGCCCTAACAGTGAATAGAAAAATGAACACAAATTTATTGAATGTATTCAAGCCAATACATTTATTCAGTAATTATCTTGTCTTCCAATAATATGTATAGTTTTCATTTATTTTCGTTTAGGGTTTATCGACCACCGTGAGCAACTCGATGGAATTTAAGCTGTTACCCGTGCCAAATATTCGGATACTTGTGTTAGAGAAGAGAAATAGTGTCGTAAGAAAAACACAACATCCATGCCGTTACCAAGTTTGGACTTCCGACTAATCTAAAAAAATGGGCTGGAGGAAACGCGTATGCCACTATTCTACTGTAACGGCAATGTAATTTTGGTGTATTAAATAAAGCAGATTAAGTGGATTACTTTAACTGTTCTATATGGGTGAGGGTTATAATTTTTTGTGCGCTACCAAACTATATCGAAATTACGGAGTTTGGATAAGATGATATCAAATTATAGGAAGCATGATGAAGGTTGAAAAAAACAATACTAGAACCTGCATGTTAAAGCAAAAAAAGCGTGACCGAAAGAACTTGATGTAAGTTTTATGTTTCCAATTGTTATAAGGACTAGTTTGAGTGTGAAACAAAATTTATTTTCTATTATTCTAATTCCGAAGAAACACTGAAAAAGAAAAAAAAATAGAAATGCTTAAAACATAATGTCATCACAAGTGCATTAACGAATGATGATGGAAGCATAATGCTGTTATTATCATTGCATCAGCAGAGAAACCGAGCGGAATGATCACAATACATTGTGTTGCACTTTATATTTTTCAGTGCATTTCTAATAAAAATTATCGGATGGTCATTCAAGAGGAAGCAGACTAAGCAGTTGTTTCAATTGTTTTGTATTACTGAATGTGTTAGAATTTATGAGAAACCAGTGGTTTTCAAAGATTCACAGAGACAGGATTGTTAAAATCTCTACATTTTACAAATGTTAGATAGAAACTAATTATCAAAGGAGTTTTTCTTATTTCATTCTATATTAGATTGGTGTCTATGACATGTAGATCGAATTCTGCTTTGCCATACTAAAACCAAATCCCACTGCGTTAAGTATTGCCATTGAAACTAAGAATCATTAGCAATAATACTTTTAGGGAGATGTTAAAAACGTTGCATGTTCCCTGGAAGATATTTCCGTGTTTCTTCTGTTGTATTTTTTTTTCTTACCTCTACATAATGATACAAATATTTAAAGCAAGCTTCGGCATAGTCACATTAATTTTTCTCTGAAACGTTTAAAATCCTTTCCATGTACCTCAAATATCACCATAAATTTCACATGTAAACTGGAATTTTCTCCAAAGTAAAGTTTCGTACTGTTCAGAATCAATACTCTCGGCTATCAAGCATTAAATTCGAAATATGAAATGAAATTTTCTTTAGTTTGGGGCATTTTGAAATTCATAAGGCATTAAAATCTAAATAGCACATCCAGGTTGTTATTGTTTTTTTACCTACGAATTCCTATGGTTGTTTGAAAAAAGCCCAGAAGGTCATAAAGGAAAATGAAAAGCTTTTAGAGTTTATTCTAAGAGTAATATATTTCCTGTAGACGTTATATTTAAATAAAGCACTCCATTGCTTTACTTTATTTCAATTGAAAATCTACTTTTTTATGGAATAAATATGTGCTTATTAACTACTGAAGTTAATTCTTTCCACATTTCATTTGCACAAAAGAAGGAAAGACCTAAAAGATATTCCAAAACTTGTTAACAGGAAAAGTATGGAACGAGAGTTATGGCAATCTGAAGAATTCATTATCCAAACGGTAGTGTTTATCAGCAAACCAAGTGACTGCGTTTCCTGCCTGATTCTGTTCATTTTACGAAATTATATTTCTCCAGGCAAATTATTCTACATAAATTCCCAAAATGGGAGAATATTTGTTATCTTAATGTTATCAATATAAGAGAGAGATGGGAGAATATTTGTCATCTCATGAGCTATCAATATAAGAGACAGCCACAGGGAAAACGGTATTTTAATATTAAAAGCAGGCAGATATTCCCATGTGTAAAGGAACCCAATAAGGTCACATAAAATGAATTTTCAGCTGAATTTCGCAAATTCAGAAATTTTAGAGATCATCCAAGATAAACTATCAATAATAGGATACTGGTATTAGGATAAAAACTTGTGACCATCGCTGATTTTCTCTCTTTATAAGAATAAATGAATAACTGTAAATATTAAAAGATAAGCAGCATGATGGGAGTTCTCTAAAAACTCGAAACCCTAAATTTTAAGAGATTAAATGATGTAAGATATAGCGAATAGAAAAATATATTTTCAAAAACATTACAGACGATATTGGCGAACAAATGTTTCTTCAATGTCCAGGTTATAGCTCAAATACAGATATGTTGATTATACTACTCAATGGATTACAAGAAATATGATGCGTTAGGCCAGATAATTTTTGAAAATTGAGTCAGCACGGTGAACAAATTGTAATACCTTGAAGGTATTGCATTCACCAGCGTTAAAATAGACAAAACACAACTAAGGAAACGGCTGAAAGTGATTAACGTTGAAAATATGCATGTAGACGAAGTCCACCAATAATGCACGAGAAATTCAAAAGAATAAAAATTACTGAAAATATTTTTCTTTACATTCACTACTTTTTCCTACTAAAGGATTTCAGTTTTTCCAGACCGGTTAGCAAGCAGTACGTGACTTACAAGTAAGCTAGCACTGCATTATGAAAGCGACCATGAAAATCTGTAGTAATACGGATGCCCTTGACACATTAAAACAATTTGCAAATGGAATTGCTACAGGCGAACCTCAAAGTAAAATGTTGTTTTGAGAACAGGTTTTCAGCACAAAACTGGGCAAAGGAGACAAAAGCGTCAACTATAAATGAAACAAAAGCGTTTAAAAGAATTTTTGAAATTATACCGATGAAAATACCTTACTTTTAAATGCATATAAATTATATAAATGAAAATACTTTAAAAATTCTGCTGAAGGAGGCAATTCTGAAGGGGAATACCATTGCTACGAAAGGATAAACTTGATCTCTAATGATGAATTAGGTAAGTGGCAGACGCCGCGTTAATATCTGAGATTTATTATATTTCTCCTCCTTTGTATAATATAGCCAGAAAGATAAAGATAACTCGCGTCTGAGTAGTCGGATGCAGCAATTGCTAGAAGAATATCAAGAGTTGAAATGCTGAATGACGTATGACGAATCTCAATTCCTTCTTCAATGTTTCCAAATATTCTGACATATAGAAAAATGCCATTAAAAAGGTACGATGTTAAAGGTACACGTCATCATCATTGCTTTATGCCACTAGTATATTCCTATATACCTGTATCATAAAGACATGTTTATCAAGCCATATATTACCAATTTGAATACATTTATTATCTCTATAATAAATGCGCATGAAAATGAAGATATACTAGAACACAGAAGAAATAAACTCAGACAATACTGAAGATACGTTGATTGATTATTCTACTGATAGGTGCTTACTTCAACTCAAAGTTCCTATAATAAAACGGTTGTCCTGAACCGTCGATTAAATTTCTAAAATAATTCGGTTGTTCGAGATATAAAAGAATGTATTTCTGTATGATTTTATATGTATTATGTTAGGACAATAACTTCACATAAATTGATAAGCCGTGTTTGCCTCATTATTTTTATTGTATTTGAAACGTCACTTAGTATGACACCGTCCCAATTATATAGTTCATGTTGTTTTACTGTTGATGAAAGGTTAAACGAAAATACTGTTAATTATTCGGATAATCCTAGGGAAATTTAGTGATTGGTAATTTCCCGTTACTTTACATTTTACACCATTAGTGTCAAATTGTCGATACCGGAAAACTATCGATCTCTAATCATCTCTTCTCAGAGTTCTACATTCTCAAATTTTAGGGCTCTAAGGAAAATATTATAAATATTCTATGTTTTTACATTTTACACCATTAGTGTCAAATTGTCGATACCGGAAAACTATCCATATCTAATTGTCTACTCCCAGAGTTCTACATTTTCAATTTTTAGTGCTGTAAGAAAATATTTATTATTTTAATTTTTTTTATACAAATTTTATATATGCATGTGCGAGCTTGGCAAAAACGAAATAAAGAAATTACGTTCAGTACAATGCCCAGAATTTGATTCAAATTTTTCAGAGAGTTGATATTCCGGATGTTAAGCACATTGCACATAATGTGAAGAAATTACTGTAAATTGGGTAAATTTTCTTCTGAAAGGAATTGATTTCCAATGCGATGAATATTAGAAGAGTAAAATTGTCTTTCGGAGAACTAGATTTGCACTTATAAATATGGCAGTTTAATTTAATGGTATATTAATAATGTTCCTGTAATGAAGACCTTAAGTATGATCTGAACAATGCAATGTAGAAACTCTTCCATAATTATGATTAAACTTCTGGAATAAAAATGCAAGCACATTATCTGTGAGCGCGGCCTGAAAGTGTGATGCATCACTAGAGCTCAGGAATTAATAAAGTTGCACAATCTCGACTAAATCTGCAGCTTCATACTACTTGTGTAACATCAGGACATGTTCCTTGACATTTATAGTCTAATAAAGCTTTAACAATGTTCTTATAAAAAGCTTTTCCAAGCAAATACGTATGGCAAATAAAGATAAACATGTATTTTTAACAAGCGCAAAAGGAATACAAATTTTATAAAGAAATAAATACAAATTTGAAGATGACAATCCGATTTTCGGTGTTAATGTGACAAGGATCGTAAATCAGTTAATATGCGAAAACTTGAAATTTTTCATCGTTCTGGAGCAGGACTCGAATCCGCGTCCCACAGATGGTGCGCGGGTATTCTACCCTGGCTCATATGGTTTCGAGTCCCTCTCCCGGACGATGAAAATTTTCAAGTTTTCAGATATTATCTGACTTACCATCCTTGTCACATTTACACCAAAAATCGGATTGTCATCTTTAAAATGTTGTATTATATGGTGTAATCCCGTATCTCTTTCTTGATTTCTTAAAAAAATACATTGAAAAAAAAAATAGGATTTGGAGATTTAATGGAACAACTTTCTACCTGAATGCAAAATCCTCTTAAATATGCTGCGAAAAAGCGAATGATTATCTAAAATCCAAATTTCAGATTCCAGAAATTGTTTTCATATCTAAAACGTCTCAATATACGAGCTTATTAGAACAAAGAATTTGAACTCATCATTATTTTCTAAATACTTGAAATAAAATTTAGTTACGTGAAAAGAGTGAGGTCACATTTGTTGATTTAGGAATATGTGCAGTTTATTAAAAAATCTTTTAGTATGTTCTTGGAAAATATATTTATTAAAATAGAAGTGCAGTTATGAATTTTCTCTTGGCTGATATAGAAAATTCGAAAATTTGATGACATCAAATTTAAATTTGCATGTAAAATTTGATTCCAAAAATTTGTTGAGATCCACAAATCTTATCTAAGGTAGATTATGAAATCGGCTATACTCCTTATTAATGTTGCTTCTGTAGTATTACATTCTTTCGAAGCTAACATTTTTATTTGGGGTGAATTCATTCGCTCTACCCTAGTCAAAATGAAGATTTTCCTTATTGGATGAGCATTGCATCATTTCGCCTAGCTAAGTGTGCAGTAGGTTCCAGTAAACCAGAAAATATGAGAGCTCGAAACCTTTACCTAATTAAGCGGCTTTCTTAATCATGCAAAGACTTATCCCAAAGAGCTATATTGGAATGCTGTTCATGATTTTCCCGAAGCAAATGATTACACCGATGAACCAAATGGCCAATTAATTGGCATCTACTGTGCTATGTATAATCCAGACAATAAAAAAAAGTTCTTACTTTTCGCGCTTCAATTCCATTTCGGTAATTAGAGGTATTTATATTTTACCACTTACCTCTTCCGTGAGTCCGTACACGGGCTCTCTGACTTCTAACAACTTCGTTGTTTCCTGTTCACAGAGAAGGATGCACTTTAACAAATTCCAAGCAATTTGCACATCCAAGTTATATTTGGTGAAACTAATTTATTGCAGATCATTTTATCTGAATTAGATGTAAAAACACACAAAAACTCACACACACTGAATATTTCATCGTTTGTCCTTCGCGTCATAATTCTTAACATCAGTTTTCATATTGCAGCCTCTGCCGTGAGTTCTCACGCGTCTTCACATGTCCACAATTTTCTCGCGTCTCTCGTTGGTCTCCTCCGCTGCGCTCTCTGTCGGCGTAGTCCCAACAGATCATGAAATTTACGGGAACTCGTAGTCCAACAGGAGTGATTTCATTTCGTGGCGAACGTGCTCAAAGTTACTCTTCCTCTTTTTGTAAAAATCGTGGGGAGCTGTCTTTTGCCACTAGATGTAAATGGGAACTTTCGGATGAGCTAGCGAATGCGTGGAGTTTTTCCAAGATTTCGCTATGCGTTAAGCATCTTTTTCCATTTCCCCCGCTTTTATTTACTGATTGACAATGGGTATCTACTAAATGTGAATTTTTCGTAATTTAAAAATCAGTAAAATATGCAGTTACATTGCACTAATGCTATCCCGGATATGCAATGGTCACAAAAAGTAAATGGTTTTACGGTTTTGAAGAGAAAACGTTGTGATATGCAATTCAGCGGCAACTGGAGATCAGTCAACAACGTAGGTACAAACGTGATGTGAAAATTAGCATCATGACAACAAAGCACATGGCGTGTGAACTACGATAAAAGTACCCTGCGAAGTGTGAAAATGTGTTGTTTCACCGATTGGTCTAGAAGTTTTCCCAATGTGTTGTCTTCAGAGTGGGATTCACCTCAAATGTGACTTCTGCTTTAACAGTTTCGCCAACAGTAGTAAGCTGGCTACGCATATGATTTCTATGGCACGATAATAATGTAGACATTTCCAGGAGTGTTGGCCTGAGGATAACTGCGAGGAAAAAGGTTCGCTGCCTGGGAAAAAGTGTTCAGAGAAAGCCTAGTATCTTTAGTAACTACTTCAGGAATAAATACAGTCTTTAAGGTTTGGATGCCTAAAAATGTCTAAAAACCAAACAGTTCAAAAGGAGGCTTAGCTTTATTTTTAAAAATGCTGATAGGTCTAAATAGATTATGCCAAAAACGTTGAAATGCCGTAAATACTTCCATGAAATTTTTATTTAACATTCAGGGACGCTAACGCCTGATCCATTTTACGTCAAACCGTATGCATTGACGTCACGACATTGTTCTATATCTTGAAACAGTTGCGTATCTTGAATTGCTTTTTTCCACTTATTTACTTTTCTTTAATTTTATGTTAAAAAAATTATAGATTCACCGTTCGGAGAAGGAGTATAACTTCTTGTTCTTAAAAACAATGTATATCCACTTAGGAAAACCCCAGGATAGAAGATGTTCAACGGTTGAAGTACAAAACAGAGAAAGAAAGTTACTAAAGAAAGATATAATTTTCTCAAATTGTACTGCTCTCAAACCAATAATTTCATCTCGGCATATTCTTTCTTCAGTGGAAGTTAGTTTGTTTTATTCATTCCACCTCTTTTTGAAGGTGGTAGTCAATTTTACCCTAAGTAAAATTTAAGTATAAATGTCGTAATATATAGAAGTTCATAACACTGCTATCTGCTTTCATTGAAATTTCATATTAAATGTTGCCTTTTTCGGAAATTAATTTTCCAAGACGTATCCTTGTGCTGTAAAAAAACTGTATTTAACACATATTATTATATTTTATCAACTGGATGTACATATTTGAGCTACATACAGTAAATACTATGTTTTTTTTAATACTGCGTTTATCATTGAATGAATTCCGCCTGTGTCACAAAATCCTCTGGAAGACGTAGCGAATACATGAAAAAAAAAGCATTTGCCTCCATCCTTTGGATTGCTAATTTATTTCAAATAAATAATAACTGAAAAACTAACCTAATTCTGTTCCCCATATCTGGATGTTTATTACCAAATTGTATAGTTTTTTATTCTTTGGAGTAGTAATTTCTTTTGAAAATTGTATCATATTCCTTTTAAAAACGTGCATGTATTCAAAAAGAAAAAAAGAAAAGAAAAAAACTACATCTGTTGATTAATATTTTATTAGTGAAAAAATTAACAAAGTTTAGCCAAATATGATATACGACACAATTTTTTCTTCTCAAAATCCAAAATGCTCGTTCTATGTCTTAAACTGATTTCTCCGACTTCAGCGGTCACTTTTTGAAGTCGGCAACATTCATATTATTACAGAACTAACAGCGTTTGTTTGTCTTATGCTCACTTATTTGAGGAAAAATATAATTGATAATGAGAGATATTTCCTTCTTTTCAGTATCTGAAGTTTCGTCCAAAAATTATTTTTTTATTCTTTTGTATTACAAAAAATCAAAATCCAAGTTTCGTCTTAGCACAGAGAAAGCAACCTGAATATACAATAAAAAAAGAACATCGTTTTGCTCCATACAAAAAGTGCACTTACATTTTCGTACATACTGTGTAAAATGATTTTATTTTTAAATTTTTTGCTAAAGTACGTGTCTTGTTGCTGTCATTTTCATATATATCATATCACTCAGTAAGCTGTTCTCTGAGACCTCTTTTAAGTTATATTTTTATATAACAGTTATATATTTTATATAACTATTCTTTATCTATTTTTTCTCTGTTTTGCTGTTTCCATGTTTATGTAAGAGGAAAATGTAGATTTAATATAAGTATGCAAAATGACTGCAAAGAAAGTAGCAAGAACAGAATTTTATCATTGTTCGCATTTTCCAATTTAAGGTTTTGTGATTTCTTATCTTGTTCTTTTTGAAGTTCAGCGACTTCGGTGTGCCGATGTAAAATTCCACGGAGTCACCGGTCTTTATTTTTGGAAGCAGAGCAACCGCTGCACCTCTCTCGACACCATCTCAATTCAGAAGAAACAAAAACTGCCCGAAAAATTGCCCTCAGTGCTCGTTCCTCATACTTACTAAACTAAATGTGGAAAAAAAGTTAGTCATCGTGAATGAAAATTCAAATACTTGTTGCTTTTTTATGAACTCGAATTTACTGGTTCCCAGAAATGATCATTTAAATGGTTAGAACATTTTTTTCATTTCTCATCAGTGTAATAAGAAGGATCACTCGTTTTTAGTGTATACGTAGGCATGGCTTCCGCAGTAAGAACACGTTTCTCTGTATGTTTCATTTATTGAAGCTGTTTTATAATACAGAGACGCTCAAGTGTTATCCACCATAGAAACGTACATTCCAAGTGCAGAATGAATAGAAGTTTTAAAATTGAACAAGATCAGGGAAGCGAAGAATCTTTTCTGCAAATATGATATGAAGGTAATACTGAGAATACTTCTCAGTTTAAAATGTCTGATCGGTTTATCTATCTCTCATTTAGACATATAGAACTTTCCTGTCCGTCCTATACTTTTATTTTAAATCATTGTCATAATTTCTGTGTTTTAGATACAATGGTCTAAAATATTATTCAGTAATAATGTGCATTGTTGTTTATGTCCTACAAATGGGTGATGATAACTAAATCGTTCAGTGTTTTTTTAATTTTCTGTTTGTTAAGAAGAAGTTTCTGCAACAAATACGTAGGATCATAAAGAACGTACAAACGTGGATCGGGTTTGGGGAGTTCCATTTCGGCTCTTTTGAATCATTAGTGTTTGTTGAGGTTGAAGGAAGTTATTATGTTCATAAAAATTTCCCTGTTGCGAGTTAGCACTGCTGTAGACACGGTGGACTCTTCTCTTGCACAGATTAATATTCTTTCTTTACATTTCTCAGACTTCAATGCCTGCTTAAAGAAAAGTGCCTGCAGTTAATCTTTATCTCTTGAATTTGTTGCGCCCTTTCGTTGTGGATAGGTTCCAAGACTAATTCGTTTCCTCTTCGGTGATTACCTTCTGCTTCAAAGTTTCAATGTGTTTTACATATTAAGATCAAGTCTAAATAATATTTTTCATAAGTTAGCTGATAAACTCATAAAAATCACATGCATTTCTAATATTTTGCGAGAAAAAATGATTTTACCAGTTGTAATTTCTGCCTCTTAATTCACCTGATCTGGGATTTTCTAAAATGCAGTGTTTTTCAATTATGTAAGAAAATATTTGTATTCCGGTTTTGAAGGATTGCAAATCAAAATGGAAAATCCAGCACGTATTTTAAATTAAGAAAACGTAGTTCATAAGTATTAAGGGATCAAACCAGTTGCTGAAAGCAAGAGATGACCATTTCATTCAAGTTCTTCCACTATGTCCAGAAATTATTTCCTAAATATTATTGTATTTTTACTTTTAACCAAAAATTAGTTTGAAAACGCTCTCATACTAAAGTTTTTTGCTACTTAAAATATAATAATGTTATTTATCAAATTTTTCTGTGGAAAAATATAATACAAACAACGTGACACTGTATGAAAAAAACGGTAGTCTTATGTTTCAAACGGACTCCTTAAAATATTGAACAACAAAAGAGCAAAACGTGGTTGCATATATTATATTAAAATAAATAGCGTATCACATAAGTGTAGCACTTCTTCGGTTTTGATTGTACTTTTAATTTTTTTTTTATTAGGCCGGTTGTTTAGGAATAATATTCATAAACAAATAATATTTATAAACAGATATTAGTATTAATTAACAATAAATAACAGTTATGATTATATCCTTTTTAAAATACGCAAGAAAAGCATATCTATAAGCGCGGGTTTTTAGATCGTTTTTGAAATATTTAATGGATTTCACATCATCGAAGCCGAAGTAAATTTATTACACCGCCTACTGATTTTAACTTTTAACGGTTCGTAAATTTAATGTGAAAATTTTTCTCTTTAAGTAAAGAAAATAAACGTGATAAATCGAAATTAATCATGGGATCACTGTGTTTTTTTTAATAGTCACAACATAAATATATTTGGAAAGGTTCAATATTTTTTAATTTAGAAAACTACAAGTTACTCACAATTTTTTATTTTACTATATTCTTGGAAAACTTTCTTAAAAATAAGAAATCAATTATTTAATCTTTGCGTCTACTTCGTCGATGAGTATTTTTATTCAGCGAAATTCTTTCGCACGTTTTTTAAGTGACATGGCATGCTGAAAACAATATTCTTCACAAATGCTGCTGCTGTAAGGGCAAGTAAACAAAGCTGTATGACACAAATGCTGCTGTAAAGGCAAGTAAACGAAGCTTTATCTATTGACATGCATTACCTGCCTCGCGGAAAAAAAGAGTTGATCGCGACAGCTGCCGCCGCGAAAGAAAATTGTTCTGTACAAGGTAAGAGAACATTGCAGCCTTCAACAGCAAGAAATTGGTTTCATTGCTCCCGGTCCGGACACACATGTCCCGTTGATAAATGCAGGTGTGGAGACCACCACCAACCCCGACGTCCAGAGCCTAACTGTTGAACAGCTCCCGACGATTAGCAGAATAGGTCCATGCATCACACACCACCATCGTTCGCCATCTTCACCAGATCGGTTTTCACTTCAGATGTCAGCGAATGGTTCCCCATGAGTTGAGCCCAAAGTAAGCTGAGCAGCGTGTCACTCTGTGCCGAGAATTGCTGCAAAATCCAAGTGACGACCGGTTTTGGTGGAAAATCATAACGAATGATGATAAGTCGGGGTTCCTACGTTATCCTGATACGGGAAACAAATGGCTGATTCCAGGGGATGTGGCTCAAGCAGTGGTTCAAAGACGGCATTTTGAAGTCAAGACAATGTTGTGTGTATGGTGGAATTTGGAGGGTCATGTCCATTGAGAGCTTGTGCCACATGGTCGGGCTGTCAATGGTAATCTGTATGCCGACCAGCTGCAGCAACGCGAATACAACGTTCTACGCCAGCAGTACCCCGCAATTGTGAACCGAGAGAAAATCCTCCTGCAATTTGACAAGACCCTATGTCATAAGTCACGGAATGTCCGCCAGAAAATTCAGGATTTCGATGCTGCCGAAATCCTACCACTCCCAGCCTATAGCCAGGATCTTGCTCCCTTTGGATTTCACCTCTTCCGTTCCTTGGCGCAATTCTTGGCCGGCAGACAGTACCATTCCTTGGAATCTGTAGAAGTTGGCATCATTCAGTTTTTTGCATCCAAGCCAGCCACCTGGTATCGTAACGGCATTCCATCTTTGGATGAAAGTTGATAAAGACCTGTAGACTCTGATCGACTGTAATTTGTCAAATAGCCATATACGGCCAACATATGGTACCGGACTGAACCTTGTACCAAAACACACCTTTACGAATATTTGCCTCTTAGTGTAGAGTACTTTCACAGTATTTCTTTTCGCATCACATGTTGGCCTCTAGCTTTAAATACTTAGAAGTGAAACCATCAGAGTGGTGTTTCTGGCTGGTTCATGTACTTCCCCACGTAAATTTGATCCGTGTTTCTGTTTATCACCAGGGAAGCCTCTAGTTAGCTTACCATCATTAGTGGCAGTTAGATGGTGCAAATACACCAATCATGCATCTTTGTACTGTTGAAGTAATGATTTATACGAAAGTAATTCCCTCAATCTTAAGAGAAATTTATTTTCTTTTGGGATAATTTTGTTCAGCTGCAGATGCGTCAGCGTTTGAAAACGTAATTATAAATACACCACACTCTGTATACTCAAGAGACGCATATAGCGTATTAAATCCGTTTATTTTTGCGGTGAAGTAAACACAAAGATTTATCAAGCTTTTGCACTCGAAAGGGTGGCTTTTTCAAGGTAATGGTTGACATAAAATTGCTGGGAATTGGAACACGTGAGGAACAAAGGTGATTTTTGAAAAAAATGTGGGTGACCTCAGGAGTATATTAGCCGAATTTTTATCACGCAATTACACGGTCCGTTGTGATCAGTTTCTATCTTTTAATAACGCATCCAAACCCTTGGTGGTTCGGTTGAAACTATATGAACAGTCGAAATCCTATCTCGGAAACTAGCGTGCAATGACATAGTTTCTATCGAACTACCAAGGGTTTGGCTTGCGTTATTAAAAGATGGAAACACATCGCAACGCACAGAATAATTGTATGATAAAAATTCGTGTAATATACTCGGGATGTCACCCATGTTCTTTAAAAAAGTTATTTCGGTTTCTTAGGGGATCTAATGTTCTACATTTCTATGTCTACCATTGCTTTCAAGAAGCCTTCCAATGGAGTGCGAAAGCTTGGTGAATCTTTATGCATACTACACCAAAAAAAACCCCACTTTTAGTAGGCTGTATGAGTCTCTAGAGTACGTACAGTCTTTGAATTTCAATTGTGTTTGTTTCAAATTCAAGAATGGTTAGTGCCGTGAAAAAAAAAAAACTTTTACAGCGCATTCTAATATTCTAAATATGCTTTGAATGAAGCTGTTTCGATTTCGCTTTTCTGTATTTTTAACACATTTACAATAAATGCAAACAAATACGTAGCCTAGATAACTGAAAACATCGAAGTACCCTATTAGCACTGCTGAAGAATCATAGTGTGCACGTTACGGTGGTTATATTTTAAAAAAATCTGCCATATTTCTACTTTACTTGAAATAGATGTCCAATTTGTTTTAAAAACAGGAACATGAAATAAAAAAGTTTAAAATAGCATTTGGCAAAACCTCTCTGCGTAGAGGCTTTCTGCTAATCCATTTTTGCTCTATATATACCATTATTTGATGTTTTATTTATACCTGTGCAGCAAAAGTATGACAAAGGCGTCCAATACATTAATTTATGAGTATAGTTTTCAATTACCACAGTTAGTTGCAAACAATGGTAAGAAAATGGTAACTTTCTTCCTCTGCATTAGAATGACACCTTCAAAATGTTTTCCAACATGTTCCTCTTTCAGACATATTTCCGTATGTTTTCAAATGTCCGACATATTCAACAAAGGCAAGTTTACATGAGTTACAATAATATTTCATGCAGCGTTAGCAAACATCTATTTCACAAAACGGTAGTAAATTCACCTCTCTTATGATCGGTACAAATTTAGAATAATGATTATACTTATTAAAAGTAATAGATATAGGATACAAAAGCATCTCCCGAATTATCAAAACACCAATTTCGTTGATAAAATGAATGCAGGTGTGGAAAAATATTTAGGTAAAAAAACTGCAAGAGAGAGAGAAAACTAATAAAACTATAGAGAAAAGGAAAGTAAATTACTCCACTGAAAGACTTAGCAAAGAATTAAAGAAAGCGGAAAAAAGTTTCTCCGAGTTACACGTACAACATTGCAGTTAAAAAATTTGTAAATAACAACGATGAAGAAATGCTTCGGTTAAATGATGTTACTAATGCCCAAGATAGTATTACTGTTAGCAGCATAGCCGTAGAGAAAGACGTCTTAAAAACAAACAAGGAAACGAACAGGGGAAAGCTGCCTTTTAATTGCACCACCTCCTTACCCTTGCCTATTTTCTCTGAGGAAGGGAAAAAAAACGGCCCATTTAGGGGCCTTTCTTTTTCTGAGGATGAAGGTTTAATAACGGAAACAAATGGCCTTAACATTCTAATTTAGAATGCGCAGGGCAACACAGATAATTTTTACCCTACTTAAAGTATAAAAAAATTGACGTAGCATTAATTAATGAATCATGGCTAATCGATAAAATTAAATTCAAAATACTAAATTACAAGGTTTATAGGAAAGGCAATACCACCAAAAGCGGCGGAATTTTGATTGCGGTTATTGATAGATTAGAGCAAAGTGAAACAGCTTGCAACACTGAAGATGGTCAAGAAGCGCACTCAGTTATAATTAAAACCAAAAATAACCCGATCAAGTTTACGGCCTTTTATAATCATCCGTCACATACGGTTACCAGTGAAGCTCTGGACAAGCTTTTTGAAGAAGACATCCCCACCATAGTAGCGGGGGATTTTAATAGCAAACACCGCTATTGGTACTGTCCTAGAGCTGAAAAAAGTGGGAATATTTTCAGATATCTCTTAAATAAAAATATTGATCTGGGAGCA
Source organism: Macrothele yani (assembly GCA_039090855.1). Lineage (NCBI taxonomy): Eukaryota > Metazoa > Arthropoda > Arachnida > Araneae > Macrothelidae > Macrothele > Macrothele yani. The sequence continues at coordinate 50,534,673 of CM077033.1, read as the reverse complement.
CCTTCCGAGCCCACCAGAACAGCGTTAAGAGGAACTAGTAATGTGCTACATTTTGCACTATTAAAAAATAATAGTTATTATTATGAAATCTATACTGCAGCAGCGCTCTCATCTGATCGTAACCCCGTTCATCTGCAGCTTTTTACTGACAAAACTGTAATGGTAACACCCAAAATGGTCACGAACCTAAAGCAATTCAAGGAAAAAATTAAAGTAGTATCACCTCCAGAAATCGGAGATTGCAATAGCAAAAAGGAAAATGACAATGCTATTGAAACCTTTAACCTTGCCATTAAAAAGGTTATGGAGGCTTGCCAAACTCCTGCCAAAAAAAGAAACCCGTATTTCTTACCCAAAGAAATATTGGATCTTATTAAGGAGCAAAATAGGTACCTCAGTAAATGGCAAAGAACCAGAAATAAAATATTTTATTACCTTTATTGCACCCTGAACAGACAAATCAAAAGAGATATCAGAAAGTTTGAAAACGGTTCATGGGGTCAATTATTAGAGGAAGCACATATTGACTACTCTGAAAATTCGAATAAAAAAAATAAAATGACCCTGTGGAACCTTACTTCAGGTTTGCAAAATAAAAATATCAGATTACTCCCACTTCTCCAGAAAGCAGATGGGACGGTAGTTAGAACCGATGAAGAAAAAGCGGAATTCTTTGCAAACTCACTCGAAAAGCAATTTAAAATAAATGATATCCCTGACACTGATGTAGCCATTAAAATGCAAAATGCCCTGGATACTTATTTTAAACACGCGGAGGATGTAGAAAATTCTAGAGTCATCACCCAAAGTGCACAGCTCTATGAAGAATTTACTAGTAAAAAAAAACCCTGTATTATCATCCGCAATTAAAAGTAAACAGAAAGGGTCCTTTAAAAAAAAGAGAAGAACAAGACATAGAAAACAGCAGCCAAAAGTAGTAAATTCTACGGCCTCTCTTATGTCCGATAGACAAGTTAAAGGTGCTACGACCTTTTACGGGTCCGGAACGCCAGAAACTAAAAAGATAAAAAAAAAAGGAGACCATTTAAGGGCCAAAAAACTTTTTGGTTCCTCCTGACTTTGAAAAACCACTACCCATCAGTGAAAGAGAAGTTAGGTTCCACATTAATACTCTTAAAAATAAAAAGGCACCAAGATGGCATTAGTAATAAAATTCTAAAAACATTACCGGAAGAGTATGTGCAAACCCTTTCTAAAATATACAATTGTGCCATTAAATTAAATTATTTCCCTTATGATTGGAAGACAGCCGATGCAATATTGTTAGCCAGGTAAAAACCTGGCAATTCCTGAAAATCACAGACTGATTTCGTTGCTCCCAACCATGGGAAAAATCATTGAAAAAATTATACTTGTTAGGATGCAACAGTTCTGTGAAAAATAACCAGTTATTCCATTTATTCAAGGAGGTTTTCGTGACAAACACTCCACAGTGCACCAGCTCTCGAGAGTTACTGAAAAATGTGCAGAAGGAATTTTGAATAAAAAGCACACAGCGGCTATTTTCCTGGATGTAGCTAAGGCTTGATAAATGTCCACACGAGGCAATTGTCTACAAACTAACAGCACATGACTTCCCACCGTGGATTATTCATAGAATCAAATCTTATCTTGAAAACAGAACATTTTGTGCAAAAATTAATGGGAAGAAATCTTCAAAAAAAATAATTAAAGCCGGTGTTCCACAAGGCAGTGTATTTGCTCCTACGCTATACTCTACTTTTACTTCAGATTTTCCAAATTTTAACAACAGGAATCTGACTACAGCTCTTTATGCTGACGACACTGCACTGGCCTATACTTCCATGAATAAAAATCAGGCAACATTTATGTTGCAATACTATGTGGAAAAACTGAAGAATTACTTCCTAGACTGGAAATTAAAATTAATACTGACAAGACACAAGCAATTCTGTCCTCCCGTAAAACATACATTTACAATCCTGACTTTGAAATTGAATTGTATGGTAAAAAAATACCTTGGGTAAAGGATGTCAAATATTTAGGCCTCATTATGGATCATAATTTGAATTGGAACAAGCATATTAAGGAAACTCTTGTTAAAGCTCTTAAATTAAGAGGATATCTCCAACCCATAATTAAAAATAAAAGGCTTAGCAAAAAAAATAAAACCTTGTTATGAAAAGCATGCTTCAGCCCGGTGATTACCTATGGCTGTCCTATCTGGGGTAACTGCAGAAAGCAGCAAAAAATAATATTACCTCATTTCAAAATAAAACTCTTCGTATGATGGTAGGACTAGATGGAAAAACATCCAATAATGGTATCCATAGTATGCTAAATATCAACTCTAAACATTATACTATGTAGGATCTAGCGCAAAGGTATTACGAGAAAGCCAAGAAACACCCCAATCCTCTTGTCAGGGAGGACCTTAATTATATTGTTAATGATACTGACAAATTTAAATGACCGAAGGCTATTTTAAATAAAATTCCTGAAAAGAATCCAGTTCACAGTTATACTTCCAAAAAAATAAAAAATAACTCGGACTAAATTGAAGTTATTCCTCACACATGGGAGAAGTAAAAAATTGAATATCAGATTTGGGGGAAAAAAAGGGCCTTTTTAGGGGCCGAGCAAAATGTTGCATAAAAGATTTTTCTTTTTTGTACTGAATATATCTCCCTAACTAATAAGGTATTGTTGGTCTTGTCTTTTAAATTAAATTTTTTTCTTACTCACTAGTTCTGACAAAAAATTAATAATAATAATAAATAAACAAAACAGCACTTAATTTTATCCGCTGTTGCACATAATTGTGCAACAAGCAGACAAGTAGCGAAGAAATAAAAAATGATTGGCCCTTATACTACCGGCTCCCTAAATAAGGAATAAAAACCCTGATTGTGGCTTTTTTTTTTTGTTTTGCGGTTGTTCACTCAAAATTAGTATCTTAAACCTCGATCGGTGTAATCTTGTGATCACACCACCTCTGCTATGGTTACGCGGACATGTCTGACAACTATCAACAATAGTAAACTTGAGAAAACATCCTTTAAACCAATGGGGAAAAATCTCTTCTCTCATTGGCGGGCGAGTAACGGAGCAATAGCGGACCCGTGAGACACACTGAGCAAATGGCTAGTTTTGTCTTATCCGGTGTTGAACGTCGATTTTCCTCTGGGAAACTTATTCTGTGTGTGATGTTTTTTTTTATTTCAGGTTCCCCTTTCCCGTGTCCTTTCCTTCTTTTCCCCTGTACTCATCTGTGGCACAGGTGAACCGGACATTTTTCTGCGGAGAGAAATATCGCTTGGAATGGCTTGTTGTTACAGGTAAGTATGTAGGGCAGCTTATAACTTCATTTCTTAACGGTAACCGTCTACTCCTTCTCCTCTAATATTTCCATACTTTTCTTTCGTGCTATTCTATCAGGGCAATCTGCTCCTAACTGTCTTAGATTCTCTCTGACCTGCCAAAAGGCGCATGGCGCTGTGGATTCGGGTTTTTCAACCTAATTTAGGAACTCCTTATTCGGCGGCGTTATATATGCTTTTACCTTAAATAAGCAGAGTTTAACTATCGTAAATCGCACTTCTTTTTCAGAAATCCCTGATAGTTCCTTTAGTTTTTGCGTAAGCAAATGTAAAAGTTAAGACAAAAAAATTATTAGCTTAGGTTTGTGCATCAGCGTTTGAAAACTACATTTTCGTCTTTAAAAATCGTTGAGGAGTCAATCAGGTTTACATATTGTTAAGTGCGATTGTACGAAAAATATCCACTTCTGTGAATAAAATGGAATTTCAGCACTTTTATTTCCAAAAACTTGTTAGTACCGCTGTTTCAATTTTCATAATAGCAGAATTGTGCATTTGGCAGTATCACAAGTTAGCCGTATTACGAATCATTGTTAATGTGGATAAGATTAGTGTAATTATTCATTATCAAAATATGTTAGAAAAGAAAATCATGAGTTCTTCTCAGTTATGTCGTATGGTTGAAAACCCTTTCTACTAACCATATTTTGTGTATTACATCTTTTTAGTCTAAATTAATACAAAACGTTTTATTTTCAAACCAATAGGTTATAATCAAGTTTCAGTATAATATTCGGAAAATGTTACTATGAAGTTCTGTAGAAGGTTTGTGTAGAATTTGTTTCAAAGCCCTACGTCACGCATTAATGGCAGGCGAAGTTTCGTTTTCGCTGTGTTTCGTTTCCGGTGCTGAGTACTTCTGTGTGTGCCGTTCTGGATTCAAAAAGATTAACGAATATTTGTGCATATTATAAGAGAGGTGCATGAATGAGACGTGCGTAAAAGCGAAAATGTGTGAGTTTTTTTCCCGAGTTAGGCTTCGAGACTATTCCAATTGTTCAGTGGTTGGGAAAACTTTACATGTGTTCTGAGTATTAATATTTGTGCTTTCTTTCGCCTTCGGGTAAGGGGGATACAGAGACTTCTGAAATTCTCATGAGACACAGTGTATATTATGTTTCATGATGATCTTTGATTTCTAATAAATATTCTTTTGAAATGAAGTAATTTTGTGGATGGATACTTCCTTTCACGATGATAGACACTTCCTTTAGACAGATAAGAACCATCTGCATATTCTGATTAACGTTAAACAAGATTTTCAAAGTTTTCCTACTCAGTTCCCGAGCTGTATGATGAGAAAATCCGCTTTTGAGAAGCAACATATTAACCCTTTAAGCGGCCGGGTCTACGTGAAAATGTGTGTTTTTGCCAAAAATCCACGGAAGGTGCAGGGATTGTAGCTCCGTATTTTCCCTTCTCTTGGAACTTGAAATGTTCCCATTACGGCGGGCATTCTGCTTTCCTAGCAAAACAATTGCTGTCACCTTTTCACTCAGCAGGTTGCAACACAAACCTGTCACAGAAGGTTACCCTTGCCATCAAGTCCTTTATTCCAGTCTCTGTTCTCTGGTTCTATGACCCAAGGCGAGAAGAGACCCCCACACCACACACCATTCTGGAGACCACAGGTCAGTTGCTGAGTCCTTTTTTTTTTTTTTTGATTGGAGGTAAAACGACCACCGTGAGCAACTCAATGGGCTATAAGCAGTCGCCCGTCCTTAATTTAGGGTCATTGGTTCCAGGGAAGTGAGAGAGCCAGTGCCGTAAGACAAACACAACATCCATGCCTCACCGGGATTCGAACACGGACCCCTTAAGGACGAATGATCAGAGGCCATAGCTTGGACCTTTGATCCACCGGGGCGGCAGTCATTTGGTGGACACACGTCAAATTGAGAAATTTCGTAAGGTGCAGTCTCCCGCGCCAGCCAATAAAAATCTTGTTCATCATTGCTCAGATGAGTCATTATTCCCCCTAGTTACTGCATTAATACTAGCTAGATGGAAATTGCAAACTTTCGTGTGGGGACTCTAGTGGGACCCCGAAATATTTGGGGTACCCAGAATTCTATACCACTACCTATGCTTTTTTTCCAGAAAAATGAAGGCCTCAGGGCTTGGTTTTAATTAAAGCTTCAATGCAGTCTTTATCTGCAGACAGGGGCGCACCAAAAAACTAGGAATGGGGGGGGGAGTCCGTCTCTGCAGGTAAAAATGCTCATGTATGTGTACTTACGTGGCGTTAGTGTTATAATAAATGTTTTGCGAAAGAATATAATACATTGTATTCATCAATTATCCAGCTCCGACTTCATCAAATTTTTGAGGGGAAAACTTAAAGAGATCAGACGTGGGAGAACCACATCTTTTCCTTTGTCAGGAGGAAAATAAAAATTGAAAAGGAGGGGGTGGAGAAAAAGATAAACTACGAGATTCGACGTACATTTTGAAACGCAATTGTAATTGCTCATCAGCAAATGAACAAGGAAATATGAATATTCTTTTGTGGAATATTAATATTTAAGTATTAATATTTAGAAAATGAAATTCAGCCTGCCAATTTATAAAAATGTCCCGAGAGATTTTGTTTCCAAATGTTTATCAAAATATGAAAAATCAGCACTGTTACTCAAACAAAGCCCGTGCAGCGCTAAAAATAAATACAGTAGATGCATAAAGGTGCTATAGATTATACGTTTCTGTATTTTTATTTCTTTTATTTTTCATAATTGTTTTGAACATCACGAGAACATGCTGAACAAAATACGGACTGACAACCAAGTTCAAATCAGCACTGCTTTAAATGGGAAAAAAGGTTTACTTATTTTGTTATTTATAAATGTTTCAGAAATAAATCCACTTCATGAGGCCAAGGCACGGTTATTTAATTAAACAAGAGCAAAAATATTGGGTCGGCACTTCCCCCTAGTAACATGGGCAAGATTCACCTTACCCCCCATATAGTCGGCGCCTATGATCCAATTGGAAATGATGTTTCCTCTGTTTTTTTTACTTTTAATAAAAATACATATTTCAGAAAAGGAGTTAACCACAAATGTAAATATTTTATCCATTGCTATATTATAGCTTCAGAGAATGTATTTTAGAACAAACTCTATAATGCGTGATTTCAATCACTTTTTAAAATTGAAATTCACCAAATCGGAAAATCTGAGAACAATTAAAGGGTTAGGGATCTATCGTGTCGGACACCAACGGTGTCGGAATCCTTTACAAAACACTTGGCCTCAGGGGGGGTCCGGACGCGGGGAAACCCTTGGGTGCGCCCCTGTTTTCAGCCCATTCTCCGAGCGCGTGGATCTATAAAAAGCGTCTAATTTTCTACACCGCAAATTTACAGTTTAATGAGGAATAACGAAATATATATTTTTTTTATTTAGTAAAATTAGAAAAAACAAATAATAGAATAAAAATTTGGAAAAAAAATTCTTCCCATTTTTGTGACTCACTGAAAAGAAATCTGATAATGCCTTTTCATATTTTAAGGAACCGGTGAATGACTTTTCTCTCAGAATGCATGTCATATCCTTTATTGTAAAAGCAGAGATTGTTAATTAAGTGTTATACGTTACAATTCGTTCGGAAAGCTGAAGGCACATAACTTAATATAACTCAAAATTCACTCGTGAAAGTTGAGGTGAATTAAATCTTGTTCTTACTTAGCTTTTTCATTTTTCATCGATGTTCTATGTGTCTGCTTTTCAACAATATAATAAACAGGTCTCTCTCTCTCTCTCTCTCTCTCTCTCTCTCTCTCTCTCGTTGCCTGACACACACACACACACACACACACACACACACACACACAATCTGATTAAACAAAGCTGCAGGTGAAATCTTTACTTGCAGCCCATTCGACTACTTCTCGGGTGGGTATGGAGCATTGATGATCATAATTTCCTGTAGCACGAATTTTCAGATTTAATAGCAATAGTGGATTTTTTTTTATTTCAATTTAACAAAGAATAATTGAATCAAAATTTGGGAATAAATACACCTCATTTTTATGACTCCCTGAACAGTTAGCCGTGATGTACTTCATTTTTAAGCGATCGGTGAATGAATTTTTTCTCAGAAGCATGTCATGTCCTTTGTTATAAAAGCATAGGCTATTTAGTTTTAGATTGATTTCATTCGTTCCGAAAGTTAGTTAGACAATGCAATAAATATGAATATACCATGCCGCACTTTGTTTGTTGGATTGCTTGTTGTACCACCCTATTTAAGAAATTCTGTGAGCGCTATTGGGTGAACATTTGATCACATGGGAACGGGATTTGCTGGATGTCGTGGATGTGCAGTGCATGGTCGAAGCTCTGAGCCCCCCCCTCCTCAGAATTGTACCCTGACTAATCCTCCTTATTTGTGGCAATTGGTCATGAAAACTGTAGATACGAAGTGTCCCTCCTATTTTACATCACGGCATTCAATTACATGTATAATAGCTTCGCGGTATGATGATCTCATCGTTAACCACAATGCGAATGACACGGGACGCAGTGCTCATTTTCACTTTTTAATGAAAAATAATTTAAGACACATATGATAAAAAGTAATTCTTTAATAAAAAATAATTATAAGAATGTTTTTATGTCAGATAAAACGATACAAAATTATCTCTGATGAAAAATATTTTTAAATGCATGTGATATAAAAATAAATCTTCAACAGAAACATCTACATTACTTGAAATATTTCATTTAATCATAACAAGTGCCTTCCCCCCATTGTGGGGAAGGCTATATCAATGGATTTAGCCATATTTAATAGGAAACTTGTGCTGGATGAAGAACAAAGAAATGGTGTATATATATATATATTTTTTTTTTTTTTTTTTTGGTCTTCAAAATGTCTAAAAATATTTTTCTACTTTCCGAATACGCACTTGTACAGAAGTTTAAACAATTGAGTGCCTTTTTCTTATGATTTTCTTGTTTCTTCCCCCCGGGGGGCGACAGGAGAACAGCACGTAGCGATTTTATGCAGTTTCATTCGACTTTGCATTCTGGAATATCGATACCAGTAAAACTCTTCATTCATCTTAAATTTCGCAAGCATTTTGCAATGCCTAAATTGTGTGATATTTTTTCTGTGTCAGGTATATCATCCCAAAATGAAGCTGGCTTTGCCATACCGTTGTGTTCAAAGTTGCATATCTCGCGAATTTTCTGCTAGAGAGGTGAAAGTAATTCGAATCTTTTAACAGGAAGTTTGAAAAAGACTATTTCTGTCACATCTAAAAATTCTAATTACTTTTCTCTTAAAAAGCTATTAATTTGAGAGTTATGCAATTTTTGTTCATTTCAGCTTTTTCGACTGATTCGACGCTGAAGTTCGAAAACTAAAATCCTTTGTAATGCAAATGTGATCGATTACTCGTAATCCTGATAAGAAACAAAGAGTTTCAGCCGGCCGTGCAGTAAGGTATTGAGAACAGTGGAACTCGTTCGCGCAAAATCCTGCGGAAAGAATTTGGGCTAGTTAGTGGGTGCGCCTCCTCTCCCCAGCCAGACAAGCAGTGAAACTGTATTAGTTCTACTTATATTCGCAAACGGTAACCGACGTAGGAGGTTAAATTGATTTGCAAGCCTGAATCAAAAATTGTTTTTCCTGTATAATTTCAAACTTGTAATCAACCGCATGAATACTTACGTGTGTATCCACGAAATATTAGCACCAATGCTCATGTCAATCAATGTAATTTATTGAAATATATTTTTAGCTTGCGCTATGTTTCTTATAAATAACCATAGCATTTCATATTGAAGTGTCGTCTATTATGATGTACGTTTCATTAGCAGGCTGTTCTTTAATTCCAAACTTTTTATTTTTACATTTTCTGTCATGTCTCATTAATTATATAAGTTCCTGATTCTACGCATTACTTTTGGGAAGTATAACGACTTTTGTGTTAACAGTTTTACAATTTCTTTTATAGTGAAACTTACAAAGTTAACTCTTGGTTCAGGTATCATGTCTACGATTGGAAAACGTGCTTTCATAAATAACGTTTTCTTAAAGATTTTCCATAGCCGTTCTAGAGAAAAGTATGAATTAGAAAAGTAAGATTCAAATAATCATCAACTGAGAGAAGACTTGTATATCGATAACATCCAAAAGAGTTTAACTCATTGTATTAATACTATATCAAAGCACGTCCCACAAGATTTAGGAGCAACCACACACTGGTAGATATGATTAAAGCAGAGTAAGAAGTAGTTTGGAGAGGTGAATAAAAAAAATAAAACATTGTCCTCAAATCTAAACATGTGGTTTCGGGTTTCTCGAGAACTTATCCGAGAAAATCTGCAAACCACTTCGATAATGTAAGAAACCACAAAACTGAAACTCATTTCAACAGTACCGATACTTGCCCTTTGTTGAAATAAAATTCGAAAGTAATTTCCAGAAAAGGAATATTTCCCTCAGTTTATTCTAGAAAGCGGAAATTACTGAGAGAAGTCGCCACAACAGCTTGATAACAAACCAGGGCCCTCTCTTTAGATGCATGTTTTTATCCTGTATATAAAGCAAGATAACAGGAACAGTGTCGCTCTAGCATAATAATTCAGAATGAAACAATCTGCGGTTTTAGTATGGTAAGTAATGTTACTTGTGAGGTTACCCATAGACACCCCTCAACCACACAACCTACAGGGCGTGCAATCTTACAAAGGGAAATCATCAAAGGACAGGGATAAACCGGAAAATAACAATTTATTTTTTCTGGCCAGTTAAGCAGAAATAGAAATGCAGAGCTTATCTCATTTAACATTTCACTCTTCCATTCTTTGAATTGTTTGTCTGTATGTATTTCGAAAAACTTTCAATTCAGAAAACGCATTTAGATATCAACATGTTGAAACAATTCGAAATTCATAATTGGTTTTTAACATGTACATGAATGTGAACTTCGGATGAGCACTACACCGAAAATCACGTCTATGGAGATTCTGTTACTAGAGCAGCTATGAGTGACATTCAGAAAACATTTTGATGAATAGCGCAGGGTTTGCAATGGGGCGAATGCGCAATCGAGTTTTATTTTATTTATTGTTATGTGCGCGTAATGAAAATGTTCCGTTGATAAAACCGCACAAAGATCCTTGAACGCTTACAACAACACACATACACTGAAAATTTTATAGGGTTCCGGCTGGAGAACCTCATAATTAACGCATCGGTGCTTCTACTATTGATCTTCTGTAAACGACGTCTGTGATTTTACGGTTTTGAGTTTTGTTTACCTGTTTTCGTACTTTTTTAAATTTAATGTGAAAAACTGGTGTTCTGCGCTTTATCTTTGCGTAGCAATAATGACTACTAAACGAAAAATTATTTTTTATAAGCCACGCACGAAACACATTTCTTTCCTTGCAGAAACATCAAATGTAAAGTTTTTCAAAGTTTTACCGTAACTTTTGGTACTAACAAATCACTATAAAAGTTATTGTTATTCTTTCAAAATAACATAATTAGCTACCATTAAATTATTCGAAAGTAGTAGTATCTTAAATTTGACAACATAATTTAGTTTGCGGTATCCCAAAATACTTTATTTACGGCAAAGCGTGCTTTTGCACGTTCAAACGAGTGTGAGTTATGGTAGTAAGCATCTTGGCAACGATCGCTAAGTTCAATCACGAAATTCGAGCGCCGTTTCCTGAGAGAAGCAGTTTTTCACCGAACTCTAGGGAAATAAAACGAGCTACGTCATATTATTTGCAAATATTGAAAATTTCTTTTTTCTTTATTAAAGAAACTGCATGCTTCTTCAATAATAATAATTAAAAATGATATAAAATCGTTGGAAGGTTTTTCAGAACATGTATTTTCATGATGTACCGACACAAAACATACCACTCTAATTTGCTGTACATTTAGATAGAATGTGGACACTCCATTCGGATCCAGTAGGATGATATCCAGAAATATTTAACAAGTGGCTCTCCAAGACTCAACCATGGTAATCAACCGAACTACTAGTTTCGATCATACGTTTACATCTTTATAAAAGTACGCAATATTATATTTCCATTCGTGTTTTCATCTTTCGTTCAAGCATCACATGTACAGGCAGAAAGTTCTGTATTTGAATAAATCTGATATCCTCCAACATTTCCTGTGGATTTTCATCTATCTGAGGCATTCGTTTATTTTTTCGGGAATAAGGAAAGCCTACAAAAAAATAATATTGTTAATAAAAGCTTCAGTTGCAAAGGAAGAACTATCAAGGTTTTAAAATGGTAGTAAATCGTTATTACAGTTTTCCAAGCTATTTTACACTCAGTTAGACAAAACATATAATATAGAGGTGATAGGCGTTAGCATCGGCCTCCCTCACGCCAATGGAACAAATCCAAACCGAACGCAGTCGATATATAGGCGGACAACTGGGCTTCCCAGCAGTGCATTGCAGTGGATTAACACGAGTAAACGAGATCTGAACGACTTTGATCGTTGACACATTGTCGGCGTAAGGCTGATATGACATTCTATTGCTCAAGAGTAAGAAACCTTGTGTTCTTAAAGGCAACCGTATCTAGGCTGTACTGCGTGTTTACCGACGACCGAAGTACCAGCTCCATGGGAGCAAATAACGGCCGAAAATATTCCATTGATGACCGGTGTCGACGTAAACTATTTCCCATTGATGAACGGTGTCGACGTAAACTATTTCGGCTCGTACAGTCCGACCGCTTACAAATGCAGAGCTAAATATATACAGGTTAAATTCTGGAGGTTGCAGCACCATCTGGCAGCGTTACGAAAAGCGAACATTTCATACTCTAGACTACAGGAGCAGATGGCCAACTCGTGTGTCCCTGAGGATTTAACAAGACGCGGTACCCTTGTACCTATGACGCCGAAATGCTAAACATTTTTGCTATTCCTCCTGATTGGCTTGTCCTGTAAAATCAGAAACGCAGCTCTATTCTTTTAAAGGTGTTCTGATATTTGCGAACATGAGTGTATATATTCCATTTGTGGAATGATCTCGAATAATATGAAGACTAATATGTATTAAATACAATATTGTGAATAATATAAAAACTTGTTAAACATTTCCTGTTCTAAATGGTGTGATAGCGTTTGTGTAGTTCTTCATAGTAAGACAGAGGTAATTAGAAATAATATGCGCGCACTCGGCACTATGATACCTACGAAATAATAAGGAAAAATATGTGGAGTCAACAATTCTATATAGTTACGTTTGATATTTTGCAAATCAATGTATTTGCGAAGTTGAAACTGCAACTATCGTGTGGTTTTATTCTTAACTTTTTAACGAGTTCCGACATTGAGGCAGCACGTTTAAGATGATCGTTGTACAGTATGAAGTCAAAATCCTCTACTTTAAGATCTTGACATATATGAATGAACGTAGTCTACATGCGAATTCCTATTATTCTATGCATGCAGGAATAACGACACAATTTGCATGTCAAATGACTGGAAATGCAAATGGAGTCTTATTTCTCATGTTTTTCGGGATATTATCCCAGCAAAAACAGTCTTGCTCGGCCAGCACTGACAGACAGCAGTGCCAGCTGTAGCCCAGCACAATGTTGCCGCTGCCCAATCGTCAAGAAATGACCCGGCGGCAACCACACGGGCCAGCAGCAAGTAACAGTTGGCACCCCTATCAGTTGTCATATGCCAGAACCGGGCCACCAGTTATCCATCACTTGCAGTCAACGCCACAAGCTGCCCTTAAGAAGCCCTGCAGGCACGTGCCATAAATGATCGCTAGCCTAATGTGGTCCACCAATGTTCAGGCAGTGGCAGTCGGCAATCACATGACGTAAGTAATGGCTTGCCGAATCTTTTCCGCCAATTCCCTAGTATAAAGTAGTCATAAAAAGAAAATAAAAAAAATATAATCGCAGTTCGCCAAAATCACAATTCTGCCTTTGCGGTCTTGAAAGGCGATTGCTTATTTAATGTATTTACACGTTCATTTCACCTTCTGTTACGTTTTCAACACTATATTTTTAGCACGTCTTTTGTAAAAAAAGATCGTGCTTATGTTACCGGTTTGTCCGTCAGTTCGTCAGTCCATCCGTCCGTCTGTCTGTAGTCACGCTATCTCTGCAACTATCAGTTCGATTTGAAATTTTTTTTCGCATTTGGAAACTTGAAATATGCGAATGATGATCCTTTATTTTGTTTTATTTTACGATATAAAATTTCGCCGCTAGAGGGCGTAAATGCAGATGATGTCGAATTCAAAAATACGTTTTATTCCACATATTTGCTTTTAAACATCCGATTCATTTTTTTTTATCTTTCGATTCCATTTATGTCGAAAAGTATTTTAGATATAGTTACTTTTACAAATTACGCATAGATTTTCCGCTAGGGGGCGTAAAAGTAAATTGCATTTTTCCCGATAACTCTTCTTCTAAAACTCCGATGTGAAAACTTTTTCTTCAGCGGATGCACCCCGTGATGGAAACTCTTTTGCATATAATTTAAAATTTTTGGTAAAAAATACTTTAGCCACCATGGGGTGTAAGTTTTAATTTTTGCTTCTGATTTATTTGCCATAAAATCTGAGCTTCTAAAATATCGATTGAAAAAATTCTTTCGTGGACCGATGCCACTCATGGTAAACATTTTTGGAATATTTTCGTCGTAAAATATTTCACAGTTTCTCCGCCAGGGGCGTAGACGTATATTTTATTTTTGCCAATATCTCTTCTTCTAGGTGTCCGATTTGAAAAATTCCCCCTTTGTTAGATAGTATTTTCAGTGTGACACGTTTTTCATATAATTTCAAAATTTTCAAGTGATTCATAGACTTTCCGCTAGGGGGCGTAGTGGTAAATTGGGTTTTCCCCTGTATCCCTGCTTCTAAATCTCCGATTTAAAAATATCTTTCTGCACCGGATACAGCTTCTGATGGGAAATCCATATGCACGTACTTTCTAATTTTTGTAAAAAAATAGTTTGGCTGCCAGGGGGCGTAGACCTTAATTTCCGCTTCTAATGTATTTTCAGCAAAATATGAGCTTTTAAATTTCCGATTGCAAAAAACGTCTTTGTAGACCGATGATACTCATGTCAACAAACCTTTTATAAACTTTTCATCTTAAAATAATGCATGGTTTCTACGCCAGGGGGCGTAGATGTATACCTTATTTTAGTCAATATCTCTACTTCTAGGAGACCGATTTGAAAAATTCCTTCTTTGTTGGGTAGTGTTTCCGATGCGAAGTTTCTTCCTATAAATTCAAAATTCTCAAGTAATTCATAGACTTTACGCTAGGGGGCACAAAAGTAAAGTGCGTTTTCGGCGTAATTTCTGCTTCTAAAACTCCGATTACAAAATTTTTTCCTGTATCGCATACAAGACCTGATAGAAAATATTTTTCACATAATTTCTAATGTTTGGGAAACAATGGTTTGGCCACCAGAGGTCATACATGTTAATTTCTGCTTCTGATGTATTTGTAGCAAAATCTGGGATCCTGAAAACTCGACAAAATTCTTTCTTCTTGGACCGATTCCGCTCGTATGGGAAAAACTTTTGGAATCCTTTCTTCCTAAAATAATGCATGGTTTACCCACCAGTGGACGTAAAGTCACACCTTATTTTTGTCGATATTATGTTTCTAAGATTCCGATTTGAAAAAAAATCTTTCTATTTTGTAGAGCGTTTCCGGTGTGAAATGTTTCTCATATAAATTCATGTTTTTCTTAACGCACAAGTCTGCAACCATAGGGCGTAAGCCCACGATTCCCTTTACAGCAATATCTGAGAAATTAAAAACACGATTCAAAAACATCTTTCTTCTGTCAGATACTATTGTTTTCCCTACCGGTTCCATTGAATTTGAATAGCTTTGATGAATTTAATTTGCGTCAGAACGGATTCAGAAGACGTGCTTATTACACCCGAAAATTCGGTGTCATCTTTCTTGTTTCCACTGTCCGAAATTACGTTTGCTCTGAATAGGAAATATATTTTACTTCTGGTAACTTTTAGCAGCGAATTCCTCGAATCTCATGAATTAACATATGAATAAGCGCATTATATTCACACAGCGGTCTCTTTTATTTATTTTTTTCAAATACCTGATCAATATATGTATATTAAAAGTACCCATTTTGTAAGCGTATACTTCTTGTTTTTTTCAACATAATGATATCTATTGCCTTTCCGGGAGTTTTTAAGTTTTCAGAAATTTTATGTTGTTATTCATGGAAGTGAACTCGGTGCAGTGTTTATTTTCTTGATTTTTCGTGTGTAAGTGCAGGAATTTTGTTACAAAATGAATTTCTCTAACTACATTAGAGTATTTGACAATTTCTTACAGTTTATTAAAGTAATTTATTTAACTTTCTTCCGATGATAATCTCTGTTGATACGTCATTTTATTAAGAAAATAATTTGTCTCTCTACATATGGCATTTTTCTCTAACTTCCACTAAAATGGCACGATGGCGTCGTCACGAGGGAGTGTGCACGTGTTCTTTCTTCTCATGCGCAGTCCCGCTGCTTTCCCATAGTGCTGGCTTGCTTTGGTTGCTAGCTTCGGGCCACTCGTGGCTCTTGCTTGGAGACCAGGTATTTACAGCAATGCTGCAGAGCCATCAACGGCTGTCGACTGAGGAGGCAGCCACCAATGAATCGCTACTGTCGCGTGAGCTGCAGATTTTAGCCAGCAATGACCCATCATTGCCAGCTGGTGGTTACCAATTTCCCAAAACATGGTTTTGCTGGGACAGTATATGTTCTGTATTTTATTGTGCTCTATCAGTTTTTCTTACATTAGGTGCACAAGTAAAGAATCATTTGTGTTGTAAAGCTGATTTCACTGAACCCCAAAATAAATACTTTTGATATAACTGCTTTTTCATCTGAATTACAGAAAACTGCCTTCATGTATTCTCAGTGATTATATATACACTATCTACCAACAAGTAATTAGAAACCCCTGAAATCGACGATATCTGCCGTCCTGATACACGTCACGGCCGCCGCCGTTGAATATCGTGTGGGTAACAACAACGCATCCAGTCGCATGCAAGATGTCACGCAGTTCGGAGCTCTCTGATTTCGAGAAAGGTGCAATCGCCGGTATCACAGAAATGGCCGATCCATACGTGACATAAACAGCAAGTTGAAGTACCCAGAATCGACAGTGGCTTACGTGATTGGCTAGTGGAAGATGAGAGGTGACTATCCGAATGTGCCCCGACCCGGCAGACCCAAAAAACTGGGAGTTAGAGACCAACGGGTGCTGGCCAGAGAAATTCGGAAGAACCGCACCAAATCAATGGGCCACATCCGCGGGGAATTTCAACAGGCCTCCGGGAGTGTTCTTTCAATGAATACTATCCGTAAGGAAGCACATCTGCTCGGTTATCATGAATGTGCTGCCGCCTACAAGCCTTTGATCACCAAGTCCAATAGTGCTGCTCGGCTAACGTGGTGCGAAGATCGTTCTCTGAAGCGACGAATCAAGGATCACCCTCTACCGTTCAGATGGCAGGGTATGGGTTTGGCGTCTGCCTTGAGAACGCCTCGTGCCGGAATGTATTGTGCCAAATGTGAAGTTCGGCGGCGGTGGAAATATGCTATGGGGGTGTTTCTCCTAGTATGACACGGGATCCTTGGTCGCAATTCCTGGCAGACTCAACGCCGAGACCTAAAGCACAATTTTGAATGACCATGCGCTTCCTACGCTGAGGCAGTTTCACGGGGTGGACCCATGTTACTTTCAGGATGACAATGCCAGCTGTCATGTTGAGAGGACCACCATGGCTTGGTACGGTGACAATGGGTTTAATCGAATGGACCGGCATGCGCAGAGCCCGGACTATAACCCTATCGAGCACCTCTGGGACGAGTGGGAGCGTCGACTGAAGGGGTGCCCCCCCCCCGTGTGAAAACGTTGAAGGAACTGACCTATCTTCTCCAAGCCGAATGGGAAAATATACCGCTAGCCATCGTACAACGCCTGGTTGAGAGTATGCCCCGGAGGGTCACAGCTGTAATCGCCGCTCGTAGAGGCTTCACCAACTATTGAAGGAGAATAAACTTCGTTTTCCTTTACTATCACAGATGTCCAATTACTTGTTGGTAGATAGTGTATATACGTATATAGCTACACTGTGTTCCATTAAAAGTGAATTTTAAATAATAATAATTAGACTCTCTTTTTTGGTTACGGGTTTCTTTCATTTTTTTTTCTTCTCAGCTGTGATGACCGATATTTTGAAATAAAATGTCATTAGCAGGATGTCGTAAACGGATTTAAAGGCGATAATATAAAATACAGTAATGCTTTTATGGTTAGGCACAAAATGTTAGTCACTTCACGTTTGACCATATAATATGTCTACCATAAAATGTAGGACATCTGTTACTTCACAACTGGTTTAAAAACGCCTCCGAATGGAAAGTAAAAGACTGGCTATTAGATATTTTGTGTTTTTCTACGAAACAAACAAAGAGAAACTACGCTATAAAGCTTTTCAATTTGCATAGTTTGGTGATTTTTTTAACTGATACCCTTGCAATTCTTAAAATAAAATCGAGCCTTCTACAAAAATTTTGGACGTTTACCATATTACACTGGTCTGTGTTAAATGCCCAGGAGGAAATAATATGGGCCTATTCTTTCAACATGAGACTATTAGCATAAAAAGGTGAACACTTAGTTTATTTTTATTTGAAAAAGTTACAATATTCGCCGCAATCTCTTGTGGCGAATCAATCTCTTGCGGAGCCGCAATCAATTTCAGCTTTCGGTTCGCTATTTCTAAAATCCACATTGCTTTTATTGTATTTGAATTTTGAACATTTCGCTGCTGATGTATGTAAATTTAATGTCTTACCGGCAGCGAAGCCATAAACACATTAAAGCAAAACCGTTATCAATTGGTTATCAAGACCAGTTCACTCATAGATATAATTAACCTAACTTTCTTTCGAAGAAAATACTAGAAATTCAAGTTATAGTTTTTCATTTGTTTAATAATAACAATACAAACGAATAGCCTTCGAGGAAAACAGAATCTTTGTAGCAAATGTAGAATTAATTCTTGGCCAAGTATAAATACTGAAATATTGACCTGATTGAAAATTACTGTGGAATTCCTTACGGTATGAACTATAATTCACCGGCGAACTGCTTACGTACAATTAGAAACTTAAATATTATTGATAAATTTCGATCAAGTTTTTGCACCCGTCAATTATCCGGTAAACACACAAACTATAATTTACTATCTTTGTGTACATCCTTAAAAGAAGAACCAAAACCAAGGGACATCTTAAAAATCTCCATAGGGACAAATGCAGTATGTAATGCAGAAAACATATAGCCTAATGAAATCAGAAAGGTAAGATTGATCATAGGACGATTATCTTTGAGACCCAGAGAAAGATATTATTTGCCGGAGTTTGAATGTCTCGGATGAATAGTGGAAGAAGTGCAATAAGATATTTCACAGAATTTTATATTGAAAATAAATCAGTAGCTACACACAGTTACATGAGCGGTATTTAACACTGTTTCGAAGGTTTGAAAATTCTTACACACTTGATTGCTTAATTTTTTTGTCTAGTAAGACAGTAAGGAAACCTCAAAATGAAGAGCAGAAGACTAAACCCGATCTATCTGAAGAAATATAGGTTAAAACTTAAGGTGACTGAAATAAAAATGTCTGCATTGAATATTTTATACGACAGCCTGTTAAACATATCAAGATTTATTGAGACGAACTGATCAGACTCACCGTCATTTCGCTAATAGGACGCGGCTGCTTCGTGTCAAAATAAAGATGGATATCTATTGTACATCTACAAAACTGGGCTGTCTGCGTTTTTTCTCTTAAACTAATGGTCGCGTATATTTGTAAGAACTTTATATAGGGAAACAATTACTACACACAAACTGCGACTATTGAATACTTAGAGCGCATTTTTATTGTAGAATTATTCCTAAAATCTTCATGGGATATGCTGAGTATCTTAAGTGAAGTTATTTACACAATCTAGTCTTTTAAAAAATATAAAAATGTTGATTATAATTTCCAAAATACCTAGAGTTCGTGCTAACTACCACGTTTTTCTGTTCTCTATCATTTCTTTGACATATCCTACAAAAAATTAAATTTCATTATTAACTTAAAGTTCTTCCTGTAATGTGAACAGTGGTTCTTTCATCGCAAAATCTTATTTTTTATTGTGTTTTACCTGAAAATTTATCAAGGTTTGCTCTTTGTAAACGACATCACGTAAATTAAGGGGGGTGTGTTGGCAACAAACAAATGGGAAATTTTGAATTTCCCTATGCATTTCAATTTTATTTGGTCGCTAAATTGATCCACTACGATTTTCTCAAATACCTTGCTAATTGGGTTTGAAGTAATTTAATTTCCCTGTAGATTTCCAATTTAGTGACTTTTTAAGAATAAATGTTGTATTATAGCTGATATCAAAAACATATTACGGTAATTTAACGTAATGATTCTAAAGAAAAAGAAATAAAATTACTTCTAAATAGGTACACGCCTGTTGGCGACAGAGGAAAAGGCAGTTATTTTACTCATTACTTATAATACATAAATGTTGGGATGCAAAATCTATTGTGTGGCGGGTTTCTGGGTTTTGATCTGTTGTCTCTGTATGTATCAGTTGCATCAAAGCAAAGAGGTTTAATTAGAGTTTATAGCCCAAAACATGTAAGCGGTATAAAGTCACCGGTGTTTGACAACAACGAAAAGACACGCAGAATACTGCAAAATCCTTTCCGTAAGGGGCTGCACAAAAGCACGTGTTGTAATCTATTGCTTTCAGATGCAATCGCCTGTACTGGAATTTTTTATAGGCGATTGTTCATATGATACGGATTTGGGTATTGTTGTAGTTAAATCTCGAACCCAACAGTTGTACATCATTGCGTGTAATGCGCCTTTTCTTTTACAAATCATTCCTTGGTTGCATCACGCACTTCCTCATGGTCATCGTTACCCAACAGTTTTGCAGATTCGTTCGAATTTTGAAGTACCTGTTTTTAACTTTTCATTTGCAGTGCGACATTACTACATAAAGAAAATAAATCTGCACAAATTGATTATTGAATATTAGCACTTCTTTAATTAAAATAATCGTTCCGGATTTTCAGAAGACCTCGCCGTGATTCTGGATAGTTTCAAATTCGCTGCTCTTTGAAACAATGGCCTGATATCTTGTTAAAACGTCGTTAAATTTTCTCCCTGGAATCAGAAATATAGCATGCACTAGTAATTTCAACTAAAGAACACCGTACACGTCCTTTCATATAGTTAGGCGAAATGCCGTTTTTAGTTTAAGCATAATTGTGTCATTCGGCTTTTCACTAAAAGGGTATGTTTGACAGACCTGCATGAATTTTCTATATAATCCGTAATTCTTGAAACGATACCGGCGGGAATAAACATACTATGTGTGAAGTAGTATTTAGGTGCATGTGAGGACACCTTTACCCCAATAATTGATCAGTGACTTCCTTACAAATATTAACTCATGTCGTCCATGCGTTCTTGAAGAATAATGTGTATCACGCTTGAAGTTATTTTTCTGGAACTCAGTCTCTGGTATGATGTACTAAATATTTTACGTTGGATGACGTTTATCTCAATAACTGTTCAATGACGTCTTTACAAAAATTAGTTAATGTCGTTCATGCGTTCTTGAAGAATAATATGTATCACGCGTGAAGTTGCTTCTCAGGAACTCAGTGTCTGGAATGATCCGCAACATATTTTACGTTGGATGACTTTTATCCCAATGATTGTTCAGTGACTTCTTTACAAACATTCACTCATGTCGTCCAAGCGTATTTGAAAAATAATGTGTAGAACGCGCGACGTTGCTTTTCTGGAACTGAAAGCCTGGGATGATGTGCTCGATATTTAACGTTGGATGATATTTTTTACCTGAATCACGAAGCTGCTCTCATTCAAAAGCGTAAACACACACAGCATTTATGCTTGTAAATTTGCATTACCCAGCACGTGCTTTGTCTTTCGGAGAATAATCTGAAATACTGCCTGAGAGTGGCTAATGTTTTTCTCAGACCTACGAAGTTTCTGTTCCTTTTAAATGCAATTATGACATATGTTTATGGTTCACACACACACACGCACACACACACACACACACACACACACACCTCTCTCTCTCTCTCTCTTTCTCTCTCTCATGGTTTTACTACCTTGTGTGGAAAACGTCTTCGGGCACAAAATTCCGCAACAAAACTGGCATATCCCAACAGATCACGTGTGCCAGATTTCCTTTACAACTGTGGGTAAGCTTCTCAGACGTCATGTATCGTTTACTCGTGAGATATAGCCACGAGTTTTGAGCTTACTGATTTCTAAAGAGATGTTTAACGACTCTATATCAGCAACGTGCCGGAGCGTGCGGATGCAGAACAATTACAAGACCAACGTTCAACTGTTCAAGTCGTTATTAGTAAATAAAAACGTGATCGACTTACGCCTTCCAAGAAACGTTCAGCAAGGCTACGTCAATTGAAAGAGGAAAAGAGAACTCTGAAACGTGTCGTCGATAGATATCGTAATTTCTCTGCACAAATCATCACTAAAGATTTTCAGAATTCAATATGGGTAAGTCTGTGCAATAAGAAAGTTCCCAAGTTTGCACAAGTTAATTTTTCGGTGCCTAGATTCTACATATGCGTCGTTAATAACTCATACGAATGCGAGAAATCGACGTGTAACGTGCGAAACACATCGCCCGTTGACCCTTGAGCAGTGGAAACATGTGCTATGGAGTAACGGATCAAACCAGACCTGTTTTAAATCCGATGGTAGTTTTGTGGTATGATGCGTGTAAGGTGAAAGGTATCTTTCAGAATGTGTCATCCCAACTGTTAAATTCGGTGGTGGCAGTGTCATGGTCTAGGGTCGTTTCTTGTGGTATGGTATTCGACTGTTGTCGGCCGTGGCCGCAAACATGAACGCCGAGAAGTGCCGGGACTTTCCAGATAACACTGCGCTGTCTACACTTTACCAGTTTCACAGAGATGGGCCAATGTTGTTTCAGAAAGAAAGAGATCCGTGCCATAAAGCACGATCCGTTTCGAGGTGGTTTGTGGATATGTGTGAAGAGAATTTGGAGTGCCCAGCTCAAAGCCCTGACCTCAATAATGCAGAAACGCTTTGTGATGAACTTGAACGTTGGATTCGGACTCGAACGACACGTCCAAATTCTGTGTCTGAAGTGACTACGGGTTTACGAGAGGAATGGAGCACCTTACATGCGACGTCTTATCATAATCTCATTGCAAGTGTACCAAGTACAGTGCTTGATAAAATTGCGCTCATTCCGGCCAACAGTGCTTTAAGACCTTATTGATTTTTCCATAAATTCAGTATTTTATAAAAAGCGCTGGTTTCCAGAGACTTTTTCTACATGGTGTATCTTCATACCTGTGAGAAAACACCGTTTACATCCTCATACACTGCCATTAGTTTTAACATTAAAGTTAATTACTTTTGAGTTATATCCATTAACTTGCTAGAGGTTGAAGTTTTGAAGAACAACTGTTATACATTTACTTTGATGCGTGAATGTAAGTGTATATTTTTGTTGCGTTTTAGTTATAATCGCAATGTTATTTTCGGCTTACAGTATTTTATTTCGAAATCTATATATGTATATAAACTGAAAACCACAATGACCGCTAATATTAAACTGCTCATAATTTTATGAATGTGTCGTGTTTGTCTGCTGGACAAAAATTCCGCAGAGAACCTATTTCAAATAATGAATACCATGTAATGAATTGTGTGATATTCATGTTAATTGCGCATGCTAAGTTTTTCAGAACGCTCTGTGCTTTTTCTGGAGAACCAACGTAGGTATGTTGAAGTAAACAGCAGTCTCTATTAATCATGTTCATTTTATTACAAGATATCAGTTAGATATCACAAGCCGTAAATATATAGGATCAGGTTATATTGCAGTAAAATGCAAAAAAAGTAGAATAAAAACATAGTAATACATTTTGTGTCAACAACAGAGAGAAACAAAAGATCTGAAAACTAAAAAATCCACTCATGGAGGCAGAATGTTCTGCATCACAATTTGAAATGTTGATTCAGAAGTCATAAATTTCTAGCGAAATGGATCAACCAACCCCTGTGGCATAGTAGTCTAAGCGCTGGCTTCTGAACTTTTGCCCTAGTCTGGGTTTGAAACCCGGTGATACATGAATTTTGTGTTTGTCTTACGGCATTGTCTTTCTCCCTTCCCTGGAACCAGTTGCCCTATATTAAGGACGGGTGACTGCTTATAGCCCATGGGGTGGTTGAACATCCAAACAAACATAGAGAAATGGACGTTACCTTATTTACTGATATTTTGTCACTTCCGCCGCAAACGAACCCTGTCTTATTCCTTTAACAGGTCTGTAATTATTTCCGACATGTTAACAACTAGCAATTTTTTCCCTAAGTTCAAACGGTTTCCAATTTCATCATCGAGACTGCCTTCGTTCAGAATCATTTTAGATCTTTCAGAGATGTACTGAGTGAACCCTTGTTCAGACCATTTACTAAATTTTGCATTGCCAAAAAATAATTTCGATGACTAATGTTAGAATCAAAAAAGGACTCTCGGGTTGTTAAAATCTTCCAGTTACATCAAAGAAAAAAGAAATAAGCTCCGGAATTCTGAAAATGAGATTTTCTGCATATCCTGCACATTTCGACATACGCTTCTCATCAATGTCTGCTAGCTGAAAACGTTTTATTTGAAATATGTGTTCTTCATACAAATGATTGTTTTAAAACAGGTGGCCTATTGCGTCGATGTGAATTAGAATAAAAGATCACACGCAAATAAAACATGATTTTCTTTATTGCCTGAAGTTCTATGATTACCAAGCTCAGGCATAAATGTTATACTTTACCAAGAACAAGATGTCTTTACCTGCTAAATCGCGAAAATTACGAGTACGTATTGCATCGATGTGAATTAGAATAAATAGTCACACACAAATAAAACATGATGTCTGTTTTCGCGTGTAGTGGTATGAATACCAATTTCAGGGACATTAGTTTAAAGCAGTAATGATTTGATTGCTGGTTGATTCTCTCGACTCTAAGCGCTAAACACAGTGAAACTTCTTTACAGTACTACCCTGTTGAAACAATTTGTACTAACCTACAGAGCCCTCTTGCACAACACGCAAATTATCTGTGTTAATAAGACAAGCCGTCGCTTTCAAATATTAAATTTTATTACATGGGACGTCATATTTACCTCGACGGCAATTTCCCGAGATAAAGCAGCTTAAGTGAATGCATCATTTTTGTTTTACCATTAAGATTTAAATCGAAATAAAGAGAAAGTTTCCAGCTTTCAAATTTATCTACGTGAACCTGTGGAGTGAACGAAATTTTGTTCTACGATTTGCAGAGATGCTTCAGAAACTTGAAAAACGGAAGAAAATCTACAAAGCGGTTTTTTTATTAGAGGTTTAACGACCGCCGTGAGCAACTCAATAGGCTATAAGCAGTCGCCCGTACCTAATTTATGGCCACTACTTCCAGAGAAGGGAGGCAGCCAGAGCCGTGAGACAAACACAACATCCATGCATCACCGGGATTTGAACACGGATCCATCTCCGACGAATGATGATAAGCCAGCGCTTTGATCACTACGCCACAAGGGCGACACTTTAACCAGTTGCAGTACTCTGAAGACTTTCAGCAAAACCAAATGAAATACTATTTAGTATACATTCATTACAAATTCATCGCAGTTTTGCGCTGGATGAGGAAAATTTTCCATAGCTTTCCTTTTATGCAGACATTTTCTTTTATGCGTGCATTAATTTTTTCTCAATTCTGCATTTTTAACAAAGTTTTCAAAAGACATCCAGAAATTATTTTCAGCTGCAAAATCTGTTATTATTTTTACTAGTCACTCAAAAGCCGAATACATCTGTTTGAAAATATAGCAATGCTGCTTTTAGGTGTATTCTCTTGATACAAGTGGCAGTTCTTTTAAAATAACAAGTCACAATATATCTGGCGTGCAAAAATTAAGGACGAGACGGTTTTTCGAATGTAACGTCGTGCAGAAGTGCTCCACATAGACTTAAATCATACCATAAGAACCACAAGATGTAAGAATATGTGACAAGTGAGCAAAACCCTCCAAACAAGGAATCCAAAGGATACAAAGGCACTTTATTGAGAAGGTAGTTTCGAGCACAACTGGATAGACTACAGAAACGTCCATGTGACAGACTGTTGCCAAGAAAAATCCCGTCTTTAAGAGGGGATATGATCACACCTGATTAAGTTGCAAGATTTACAAAGTCTGTCCAGGCTGAGGACGAGGTTGTCAAGGAGCTGTTAAGGCATCGCGGCCCATTCCTCTTGTAACGCCTGTCGCAGCTGCGGAATCGTTGCTGGCGGCTGGTGACGTGCTGCCAAACGTCTCCCGAGAAGGTCCTACACGTGTACGATTGGATTTAGGTCCGGGGACCTAACGGACCAATCCATACGTTGAATATCTTTTCTCTCCAACAGCTCTGCAAAAGCTACTGTACGATGAGGTGTAGCGTTGTCGTCCATGAGCAAGAACTCAGGACCCACAGCACCTCTAAACAGACGCATGTGAGGCTGGAGAATCTCAGTACAATAACGGACACCGGTGACTGAACCTAGGTACAATAGCGGACACCTGTGACTGAACCTCCTTGGAAGATGTGGAAGTCAGTACGGCTACCAAGCATGATACCGCTTCAAACGAGAATCCTGCCACCTCCAAACCGGGCCCTTTGGATGATGTTGGAGGTGTGATTGCATGTTCCCGGCTCTCTACTGATGTGTATACGTCCAGAATCACTCGTCAGACTAACTGGGCTCTCATACGTAAACAAATATCTACCCGATTGCTGATGTGTCCAGTTCTTGTGTTTCTGGCACCACAGAAACCGCCGTCTCTGATGAGCAGATGACAATGGGACACACCGTACTGGTCGTCGTGCAAATAGACCTCCTTTGCGGAACAACCTGGCCACGGTAAAACGCGATATCGGACGTCCTGTTGTCTGTTGCTTGTGTCTTGGGATTTCTCCCTCTGTGTGCTGTCTGTCTCTTCTCGCCTGTAGGACAATATACCGGTTGTCCGCTGCCTTGGTTGTTCGTGGGCAACCACTGCAAAACATTTGGACAGCTGTTCCTGTCGTTTGAATTGATCTCCAAGCTCATCAAACGATGCAGTGAGAGATCCCGAACTCCCCGACACACTAGCCACACTTCGATTTCTTCCAACTTCCCAATGACGTGACCTTGGGTAAAGTCATCCAGATGTCATCTACTGGATTGCCTGTTGGCCATTTCTTGCGGTGGCAGCAACTCGACGTCGTTCAAACCGATGTACACTGTGCAATAGGTTTCACCCTATTGTCAGCATATAACGCCCGTGTGCTTTATACCGTTCTGAAACTACCCCCTCCCCCTACGTCATGCTGCATGTATGCGCATGCAATACCGTACAGGACCCCAGTTTATCTTCTGAGTGGCCTTTCGGTCCGTTCTGCCTGCTCGTTCCGCTGTTATGCTAATTTCCCCTCTTCGCCCTTAACTTTTGCACACCAGTGTATATACGAACAATTTTGTAGAGCAATTCCTGTAACAGTTGTATACGTTTACCAGTTATATAGCATGGACATTCTTTAAAGTAAAAATATAAACAGTAAAATTCTTAGTTCTTAGACTGATTACTTTTCGTATTTACCTAACAGAAAATAATCTGTTACGAATGAATATGCAATTATCCATGTTTCTTAAAGTTTCAAATGACTAAGTAAAACTTTTTCGTAAGTAAATCTAAAAGCTTCCTCTTTTTTCGAGATATATTGGATCATTAAATGAAATAGAAATGAATTAAAAGTTTCTAATGTGCATGGATTAAAATCATTCACTTACAAGAGAATTTTAAACGGGACTGCGCAACACCAAATAAAGTCTTACTTGAAACATTGTTCCGCGTAATTGTAAAACATGCACTGGAGCTCATATTAGCAGAAAAAAAATTAAGTATGTAAAATGCATGTATATTATTATTTATGAAAACATAATTGGCAATCAATTAAGGAATTGAAATTTTTTTCTGAGCACCTAATTAAATTACAGGTTTGATACTTGATAAGATAAAATTGCCTGAATATTATTCTTTAACGAAAAAAGCAATCAATTAAAAAATTATAAAACCCTTATGAGGACCTAATTGAATTACGATCGTCACTTAATACGTTTTCTTGTGAAATACTTGTGTCTTCCTCACATCGGTACAACGATAGGCAAATATCATTGATAAATAACATAAAGCCGATTTGAAGAAATAAGGAATTAACGATATTTCTTTGTTTTTATGAGCAGTTGACAGTAAAATTTTCAGCTGATTCTTTCCCCATGATAAATAAAAGGCAGATACAAACTGACAAAAAATATTCGTTTCCAGCGAACTAAAAAAATATAAACAGAAATATGGACATAGAAATCTGTATTAATTGCTTTTTAAATATGAAGTGCATTTGCTTCTGTGTATCTCAGTCCCCTTTAAAAGACCAATTGTACTGATGCTCTTGATTAATGTATTTTTTTCTACATTCTGCAGGCCGGTATTCCAAGTCAATTAAATGGAATTTCAGCCGAGCAATATGATTAATAAAACTTATATATATTTAGGGCACTGTATTTTTTATCTCTTCTAGAAATTGACTAGTTGAACGATACTGTAGCAAAGCAAATTGACTATTGAAACATTAAAACGATATTGTTTAATAGAAGCCAGTTTTTCTCGCTGTCCTGAAGAAAAAATTTTATTCAATCTCCGCTAGTTGATTCACTTTCACAAGGAACTTTAAATAATTTATTTGAGTAATTTATTAAAAAAATGCCTTCAACTTATGATTTGTAGTAATTGATGTGAAATATAAATAGTGGCGAATCAGGCAAAATGATTTCAAACTTAATATTTCTGACATGATATATGATTATCAAATATAACAGTGATTGCTATCTGGGAGAAAATTTTACAATCAATTAATCTCTTGTTAATTCGCAAAAGTTGAACAGATTTTCCCCAAGCGGAAATTATAAATTTCTTTAAGATATGAAAATTTCTGTTTGCATTAAAATATATCAATCGATTGAACAAGGAATTGCATTTGAAAACATGGAACTTAACTCCTTGGGTAAAACAACAGCCAATTGGAAAATAATCGTTTTGTTCCAGAATTCTATCATTGAAGGGGAATGGCTAAATCCTTCTACCTTCAGCGGTTTATCAGAATAATGATAACACTTATCCTCTGTGTTCAACACTCACTCTCCAAAAAATTGAAGATTAAAACTGTTGATGCTGGATTTTGCATTTTTCCGATATATCAAACGTCTTCATCTAAAGAGCGAGCTTGGCACACAGAGTGTGTGATGTTTATGGACGTCCATCACACGTCTCACAAAGCAGAGCTTTCGCACTTCACACTCATTATTTTTTTCTCTGGCACACATTTCTGAATGTGGTGTTTTGTTCTCATGATGTTCACGGCTTTCCTGTTCCTTTCTTTCCTGCCAACGGGATGAATAATTTCTAGTTGTTAGCATATCATTACTCTTATCTGAATGAAAGAGTTACCAAAAGCACCTATATATTTCACATACGAATAACCACTTCATTCCTTACATGATCCCAACCCGTCTTACAAATTGATCCCGTAACTAAAGATTATTCTACGCGCAGAACCTACTCCTGTGTCTATTCAAGAGTACCCAAATTTCACTACTACACGCCAGAATAAGAGCAATTACCTCTTCTTATGAAGCCATCACGTACCTTCTCGGAGAACTTTCAGTTTTTGAAAGCCACCTGAAAATGTTTTAACTGTTAAAGCTGAATGCCCCATCAAACTGGTTTTGCCACACACTAAGTTTTGTTTATCAAATAATGCTGCCAAATATATACAAAACAATTTACGTGATCGAATCTTCTGCCCTAAAGACTGATCTTGCATTCTGTACTAAACCTGTACATTTTATTTAACAATGCAACAGTCAGATACTAGCTGATTGATATGCATATTTCTGTCAAGAATTTTCAACATTTAAAAAATCCATTAAAATAAAAAGATCAAAGACAAATCACCTTGTTCCCAAACAACGATGAATGTAATTCACACAAGTTATGCATCTTTTATTTTTATCTGAAATCACACATACACACAATGGTATCTGTATAACAAAGTCATGATATCTGTCCTTTTTTTTGTATTTCGTTCAACCGACCCGTGAACATTCCCAAATATACATAAAAATATACGGTGGTGGAATGAACACAATAACTAACATCAGAAGTCTTCCCCGGGATTTTTATTCTCTTACAGACTGCAAAATATTTTATTACTACGCATTACTCCATTTACTTTTAACGGCATATTTTTTAGTAATTACGATTATAATATTTCCTTTATACTACACACATTAAGATGCAGAAATCAGTATATAATTCAAAAAATAATTTACATTAATTTATTTAAATTTATTTCCTCATGTGCCCAATGACGTTTCTGATATTTTCATATTGTGGTGGTGGTACCACCGATTTTAAGAAAGAACTTGTAGCTAGTGGAGATGAGCTTAACTGTTACTTGGTGATCACGGCGCTAACTGTGGCTGATACTCGAAAATAACTGTGATTAAAATCACGTTTTAGGACCTGTTATTTCACTTCCGTGAATCCGTGCGCCAGTAACGACTAACGAACGAGTAAAGTAACTGATAGCAGAATCATGTAAAGGAACGGTGGGTGGGTCTCGGCTCGGCCATAATACGGGTGTAGGAGAACTGGCCACAAAAGTTTGAAGGGGCCGAATAAAAATTACGTTTTTGACCGCTTCGCGCCCACGACCCCCCCCCCCCCTCTCCCCAGCAGAGGTTGGTAATCTGAGTCATATAAAGTTTCCGTAATTACGTCTTTTCTTAATTGCGATAATTAATGTAATTCTTTATAACAAATCTTTATGATCTACATTCCAACAAAAGATTTCAGGGTTTTAAAATTACAAGTCTGCAAATTATCTGAGCGCATGTGCTGACTCGGCAAACCTGTCAGGGGGAGGGGGTTACCAAAGTGTAAAATATAAAGCATTTCTGGTCTGATCGGGAGATTTCCATCAATTAAAGCCTACGTACAACTCGGCACATTATCTGAGGGCGTGTCCCTACTCAGCAAAACTGTCGGGGGGGGGGGGGGAGAGATACCAAAAGTGCAAGATATGAAAAAAATTCCGATTGGCAGATTTTCAGCATTTACAAGCTACGACTCGACACATTATCTGTGGGCATTAGCCTACTTTGGAAACCTGTCGGGGGAGAGGGGGGCATAATACTAAAAGTGTAAAATATACAGTATTTCTCGTCCAAACGGGAGATTTTCAGCATTTACAAGCTACAACTCGACACACTAACTAAGGACATGTGCCTACTCAGCAAACTGTGTGTGTGTGGGGGAGGTAAAATCAAAAGTGTATAATATGAAACATTTCTCGTCCGATTGGGAGTTTTTCAGCATATATAAGCTACAACTCGGGAAAATTTCTGAGGGCAAGATACTATTCAGTAAACCGGGGAGGGGTTACTGAATAGTATCTTAAATTTCTCATCCGATCGGGAGATTTTCAGAATTTACAATTCACAACTCGACACATTTTATGAGCGCATGTGCCTACTCTGAAAACCTGTGGAGGGGGCATAATGCCAAAAGTGTATAATATAAAGTATTTCGCGTCCAATCGGGAGATTTTAAGCATTTACAAGCTACAACTCGACACATTATCCGAGGCCATGTGTCTACTCAACAAACCCTGGGGGTTAATACCAAAAGTGTAAAATATGAAATATTTCTCGTCCGATCGGTAGTCTTTCAGCATATATAAGCTACAACTCGGCAAAATTGCTGAGGGCGAGAACCTATTCAGAAAACCGGGGGCGGGGGTATACCAAAAGTGTAAAATATAAAAAATGTTTCGTCCGATCGGGAGATTTTCAGTATTTACAAGCTACAACCGACACATTTTCTGAGCGGCGCATGTGCCAACTCTGGAAACCTGTTGGGGGGAGGCATAATACCAAAAGTGTGTAATATAAAATATTTTTCGTCCGATCGGTAGATTTTATGCATTTACAAGCTACAACTCGACACATTATCCGAGGACATGTATCTTACTCAGCAAAGCTGTCGGAAGGGGGGTTAATACCGAAAGTGTAAAATGTGAAACATTTCTCGTCCGATCAAGAGATTTTCAGCTTATAAGCTACAATTCAACAAAATTTGTGAGGGAGTGTGCCTATTTAGCAAACCTTTCGGAAGTGGGGGTTAAGGGGATACCAAAAGTGTAAAATATGAACATTTCTGGTCTGATCGGAGAAGACAATTTCTTGCCATTCCGTAGTCCAGGTGCGGCGTTCAACGGCCCATTGCCGCCGCACTCGCCGGTGGGGTAACGTCAAAGGTAATTAGAGCAATGGGCGCCGTGCAACACGTCCCCGCTCCTGCAGACGACGTCGAACTGTACGTGCTGACACAGGTTGTTGCGCAACCCACCCTAATTCCTGCGCTAACGTTCGTGATGTGGCGGTGCAAGCCGGCAATGCCCGCCGCACAACATGCCGGTCCTCTCGTTCGGTGGTGTGCCGCGGCTGCGGCAATCGCTCACGTCGGTCCGTCCATCCCTCCTGCACCGACCAAATCCACACTTGCTTCAATGTGCCTGGGTGTCGTCCCACACGCGCGCCGATATTTCGGTACGATAAACCGCTGTCGCGATAAGCGACTATTCGTTCTTTCTCGAACTCCGAAACGTGCTGGAATGACTGCTGTGTTCTGCGACGAGGCATCAGGAAGCTTCCCACGCACAGGTCCGGCAGCACAATACCCCTTCTACTACCTTCTGTGCACCCTTCTTATAGTGCTTCTCTGTGGCGTGCCGGGCGCACATGATTTGCGTATGCCCTGCAATGCTAATCGTTTGCATGTCCTCTCGCGGGTGACGCATGCAGCGAATTTCAGGCCAATCGGATGCTTCCTTCTTGGTGTTGCATTTTGGGTGGCCAGCAGTGTATATACAATGTCATATCAACCTTACACCTAACTTAACCCTCGGGGCAGTAAGTACTTTGAATGTGGAAATATAAAATTTCTACGGCATGTATCGTGTAAGGTACCCTGTTTCAATAGTGCAAATGAAATTAGAATAATTTCATCAACTTTTTATACGCACACACAAAAAAAGAAAATGAAGAATTGTGAATCACTGATATTCGAATTATGATGCATTTGTGGCATCTGGCTTTGTTCTGGCAAAAGGATGTGCTTTTAATGCTTGATCTTGCCTTTGAAAATTGCAACTGGAATTTGAATCTAACAATGAAACAAATAATGCAGTATTTCTCTGAAATATTCGTTCAAGATGGATCCGGGTTCGACTCCTGGGAGGCATGAATGCAGTACTTCTCTTAAAGCACTTGCTCTCTCCTTTCGATGGGAACGAACTGTCCTAAATTATTAGGAACGGGCAATTTTTAGGTATAACATATTGTTTGCTCATAGCCCATCGAGATGCTCATGGACGTCGTTTAGCCACCAGACACACACACACAAAACTATGTAAAAAAGCTGCGAACATATTATTCAGGAATTCCCCTTACTGACATGTGAGAGCGATTTTGAAGATAATTTAGTATATTGGCAAATAATAATTTTGAAATGGTGTCGGATTCAGTTAACTACTTAGTGATTGGCCATTCTGTAATAGAGACTCAGTGTAATATATTTCTCTACATCCCACTGTAGACAAAATAAACGGAAGCAGGCGATTTCCGAGACCAAAGCACTCCATGCTCATTAAACAGTCATTACTTTGCAATTGGCTCCGTCTACTAGCAAAAGTTTTGGAAAATTTCTTCACACATCAGAAGAAAATACATTTATTCCAAACATAAGGTATGCCTGACGAGAAAGACGAATTCCAATTTCTTATAAAAAATTTCATAATCACTACTTCTCTTAGAACTTTATAGGAAGGGAATGTTTAGCTTCTAAACCCATAAGTTCGATTGCCATTGGAATTCAAAGCAATGTGTACCTCCACACATATGGACCTCATCCACATAAAGATACCAATCATAAGAAAAAGGGAACTCTGACATTTTCAGGTGACAAGCTATGTGTAAAGAATAAGTGGACCAAATTGAAAAACGTTATTTTCCTGACTTCCTTTTTAAATGTAGGCACACAAACAGAACAATGAGGTATTGCATGATTGAAAATTAACTTAAGTTACAATATCTCAAAAAAAAACACGTTTAATAAATATATTCCAATTGTAATCCACTAGACCCGTTGAAGGGTATTTGTGAAAAGCAGATCTAAGTAGGGAATTAATTTAAGAAGGTATTATTGGTGTAACAAATCTTTCAGAAATTGGCTTATTCTTCAAAAAAAGTTTTATTTTTACTTGCTGCAGTTTTTCCTATTAAAATGTTAAGTCATTTATCAAGTTCTAAAGTACAGTGTATCATTCTAAAATGTCTTTGTGCCTTGTTTTTTACGTTTCTATGATGTTTAGGGCTAACATTCGTATCCATATTTTTCGTTAATTTCAAACAGTAGGTGGTCCGCTTTTAACTACCGAGAGTTCACAGAGAACGACCTTAGCTGAAACGCTTTGAATTAAAGAATCCTTCAGAAGAAAAACAAACGAATATTGCGACGGAAACTAAAGCATGTTATTACGCAAGTAAATATTTTAGTGGTGACCCTCTGCATAGGCATAAGGTTTCAAAATGAAACATAAATGTTCGTTTCTTAAAGTTTATTTTGTGCAAAGTAAATGATCTACGCCTGCAGCAAAAATGAATATCAGTAACTGAGTCCCGTGAGAATATTTTATCTGATGTAATACCTTTTTAACCCTCTAATTATCATTTGCACTCTACTTGCTATTATTGATTTAACATAACATTTTGAAACGTACAGTGTTTCAGGTGACCTTTAAGTACGCATGACTCTTTAATAACTAGGAAGTGTACACCAACTATTCTCAAAATAGTATAAATATACCAGTAATCCAAACTTATTTGCTTAGAAAGACATTAAAGTTTCCAAGCTGTGTTCTTTTGCTGCGTAACTTCTTTGAAAACCCATGTGGTTGATGTGCGAAAGCTCCGAAACTCTGATTTATATTGTACGCCAATAAATTCGGATTAATAGTATAGTCATATTGTTTTTAATATCCATACTATCTTTTATTTAAGGATTCCTGCGAATGGGTATGTCTTTATCCGAATTTTGTATTCAAAGTAGATCACTGTGAAAGTCTAAACGTATTAATGATGTTCACGAGGTCCCGTGCTGCTCGTACCCGAATAGGAATCTCATGAGATTTGTGGACAGCATCAGGTTTTGAAAGCCGAGAAAATAGATGACCTTTTTTTTTTTTTGTCTTTCCCTTATTATTTGCCTAAACGCGCTCACTCATATAAATTTGTATTAACAGCTCAGTATGAAAGTAGTTCAAACGTGTAATGTTAAAGAATCTTGTTGGAAATAATACTACAACTATTAAATATTTTTTTCTTTCAACCAAATAAAATTTTTGTTGGTTTCACTAATACAGAAAATGTTTCTTGGTAGAACTTATTAGATACTTACTGATACAGAAAATGTTCTTCTTTGCCATTAATACCGATCTGCCATCACTTTAACAGTTGTTCCCACTCGAGATACATCCTAGTAGAGCGGAAGTACATTACTTGCTCTAAATAGGACAACTCCCAATGTACAATTTCAATGAACACTCGATAGTAGATTGACTGAGCCATTGCTAATTTGCTCAGATGTAAAGTAATCCAATTGAAAACACAGAATCAACATTTTGAATCTATTTAACCACCAAATAGGATTGGATGCATGTTATGGTACTTTCAGTCCTTCTGCTTTTTTATAGACAATTAATTACCGCACTCAGCAGACATGTTATAACCTGAGAGTAGTAAAAGTCCAATTCGCTTTTATTATTTCTA
Source organism: Macrothele yani (assembly GCA_039090855.1). Classification (NCBI taxonomy): domain Eukaryota; kingdom Metazoa; phylum Arthropoda; class Arachnida; order Araneae; family Macrothelidae; genus Macrothele; species Macrothele yani. The sequence continues at coordinate 50,499,157 of CM077033.1, read as the reverse complement.
ACATTGAAAATCAGTTGCTTCGGCAAAGAAAAGAATATTAATGTTCCAACATTTTGTTTTGATTGGAGGTATAACGACCAACGTGAGCAACTCAATAAACTATAAACAGTTGCTCGTCCTTAATTTAGGGTCACTGGTTCCAGGGTAGGGAGAGAGCCAGGGCCGTAAGGCAAACACAACATCCATGCCTCACCGCGAGATTTTAAGGACATTGGCAGTGTAGGCATTTATTGTTGCTTTATGTCTTATTCTACTATTATTAAAATTCTGCAGCTATGCTTAATGATGCTATCCTGGCGGTACATAACATGAACTAGCAGTTTGAACTCATTCTTTTCTGTTAACCACGTTCCATTAATCATAGCTACATCGGGGGTATCTTACAATAGCGTAACAACTTCTCAGTGCTGTTTCGCAATGCATCTTGCGCTGCAAAATAACATTTTTAAAGAGTTTTGTATCCCAGTGTGGGTTGCCTGTAGTTTTTTGTTTTTTATGAATTGCTGGGTTTGAATTTGGTGAACTTGTGAGGAGTCTTTTTTTTGTTGTTTGTGGAAATCTTGTTTTTTGCATTTCGGTATTTTCTAAATAAATTAACAAATTCTGATTTCTTTCATTTATTGATGCCATTTTTTTTCAATATGGTTTTCTTATATTTTCGTAGTGTCTTTTGTTTGCTTGCATGTTTTTTTATTATCCAGGTGAGGTTGTAGGTGCTCTTTTGTAATTTTTTTTAATTTGTCAGTTGAATCAGTGTAATTGAAACTAATGATTAGTGCAAGGGCACTTTTCACTTTTTTCATTTTTTGTTGCATTGACTCGCTGTCTTTGGGCTTTGTATGACTTAATAAGTAAGGTATGGTAACGGTTTACGTCCTCAAACAAACTTTTTACGGAAATCTGATGTTGGTCTTCATGCTCTCCAAAAAAGTATATTGACGATTGGGATTGGCTGAACATGGTCTCCCAGAATTTTCCTTACTATTGGGGTTGGCTGACATGCCTTCCCAATTTAATTGTTTTTAATAAGTGCACAAGATCCAGCCAAAACTCAAACTTCACAAAGGATCCACAAGTGATTTCTGATGTTCGTTTGCGATGTGACTTACAATTATACTCAGTATACTGCAGCTTCTCGGAAACAACTGGTAGTGCTGTGACCTTTATTTACGAACGAGCACACCGAGTCTTGCTAGTGGATTGCGTAAATGGACGATGTCATCGATCTTTCCACGTTATTTTTTAAACAACGCATAGCGACTGAAAAATTGTATTGACGCACAGCTGGGATCGAACCCCAGAACTCTCGATAACTAGTCGAGTGCGTTCGAATTTACGCTACGGCGCCAACAATTCTCAGCGCCATGCGTGGTTTATCAGTCAGCATCCGACTACACGAATACGTATTGATGGTCTCAGCAACTGAGATGGCGTCATCTGGTGGCATTTAGCGCAACAGCTATTTAATTGTAGCTGATAAATTCAAAGGGCGACAGAAATGGTTAATATATATCAAATACGTGGAGATAATGTAAATGGACAATGTCATCGCTCTTTCCACGCTATTTTTTAAACAACGCAGAGCGACTGAAAAATTGTATTCCGGAACCGCTGGGATCGAACCCCAGAACTCTCGATAACTAGTCGAGTGCGTTCGAATTTACGCTACGGCGCCAACAATTCTCAGCGCCATGGTTTCTCATGCGTGGTTTATCGCCATGGTTTCTCATGCGTGGTTTATCAGTCAGCATCTGACTACACGAATACGTATTGATGGTTTCTGCAACTGAGATGGCGTCATCTGGTGGCATTTAGCGCAACAGCTATTTAATTGTAGCTGATAAATTCAAAGGGCGACAGAAATGGTTAATATATATCAAATACGTGGCGATAATGTAAATGGACGATGTCATCGCTCTTTCCACGTTATTTTGTAAACAACGCATAGCGACTGAAAAATGTCGCCCTTTGAATTTATCAGCTACAATTAAATAGCTGTTGCGCTAAATGCCACCAGATGACCAAATCTCAGTTGCTGAGACCATCAATACGTATTCGTGTAGTCAGATGCTGACTGATAAACCACGCATGGCGCTGAGAATTGTTGGCGCCGTAGCGTAAATTCGAACGCGCTCGACTAGTTATCGAGAGTTCTGGGGTTCGATCCCAGCGGTGCCGGAATACAATTTTTCAGTCGCTCTGCGTTGTTTAAAAAATAACGTGGAAATAGCGATGACATCGTCCATTTATATTATCTCCACGTATTTGATATATATTAACCATAGTGGATTGCGGTTGGCCAAGATGCTTCTCAAATTTAATATCGTCATTCACTTATATCTTCGTCAAAAATTACACACAATCCAGATGGAACGCAAAATTCGAACAGATATTCATGACGTCAGTCAAAGCAGTTTACTCCCGGTAACTTGCTGGTTGCAAAATGAAACCTTTCATCACTTTGTTATCTGAGATGTTTTCTTCGAATGAACAACCACTTACGAAATTGGAAGAGAAGGACGTCACAGTGTGCACACCCTCGGCGACCTCTCTCCCACAACGAGGATTTGTTGCCCTGTAACACAATCACACTTGCTTCCCGTCGCCACGTTTATAAGGCATGTATTTGTTTCCATTGTTGCTTCACTGATGCCCCGATGCACACACCACGGTTCCACAGACACCAACACTCGATGCCCCGAAACAAGCTGGTCACGCAGAAAAACTCTACCAGACCCCTTAGGAATCGACGGCGGAGTCACCTAGGGCGGCGAGAATGTCACGCTGATGTTCTCGGTACGTAAAGGTACGAGGAGTACCCTACCTCAGAGGTGAATCAATGGCGCTGTCACTAGTGAAATTACATCACCATCGGATGCGTCAGGTCGAAAAATGCCGGTCACGGAGAGGAACTGAAACGGACTTTCTCAGACTGACGGCGGAGTCACCAAGGACGGTGAGTAATTCAGTCTGACGCTTTCGGTACTTACAAGTAGAAGGAAAACCCTCCTTCAGAGGTGATTCAGCGGCTTTGTCTCCATTGAAATGACACAAACAACAGAGGCGCCAGATAGAAGATCAATACGTTTCTCCTACGGTCAACGCCTCCACCCTGCAGCCAATCCATACCGAACCGGTACACACCAAACACAAAGCAACCTCCCCATTCCCAGGAAAATTTTAAACACTCAAACACAAGGTACAATAAATACGTCCACCAAAACAAGCAACATTTCCGAATCACACACCCCGCATCTCAGAGACGGTTACCTTGCACCAACGGTAAAAAAATCACCTGCGGCAAAACCAGAAAGCTAAAATGAAAACCAAACGCACTACAATCGGGAATTTAGAGGAAAACCACCTAATGTTGCCACTGCTTGGTGCAATTAGGTCATCTACGAAAGCAAACACATGGTAACACATCACTAAGCCCGAAAACCAGGATCTCAAACCTCAAGGCCTAAGCAAGGGTGGAATAGCGTGCCAGTGGAAGAAAAATTACTCCCGTGTCAAGTCACAATCAGGGAACGCGAACGTTAACTGTATCACAAGGTTCTGTCGGAAATTGTGTTTTCGTCGGCAGTCGTACTGGCCTGCCAAATAATAGTATTCGGAGACATATCCGCAACGCCTTTGTCACTCTTGCCGTACTCGATTGTGCCACAAACCACTGGATGTGGATTGTGCATTTTAATACAATGAACTGGTGAAATAAATGTACATATCAAATAAGCAATATTTAATATATATGTATTTATAATTTGCAATACTATACTGAAATATTTTCCAAAAGTCTAGTTCGTCAATAACTACATATTGTATATTAATATAGCCGGGAATTTTACGTTGTTAACTGAATGAAGTGGAACAAGTCGTGAAAATCATCAATTTACAGGTATTGGTTAGAATTGATATTACCTGTATTGGTTCCGTTGGAACGAATACAGGAACTATCAAGAATACTAAGACGTTCTGATACTAATTTGTTTTCTATGAGTCTCGGATATGAGCTTCAGTGATTAGAAGTTGTTTAGTTACTAGATTTTATCCAATGGCGCTTTTGTCAAGTGACATAGCGGTATCGGTTATGTTATGAGTGATCCCTTGACTACTCTTTCAATATTGGTTTCACGTAATATTTGTTTTGCTTTCTGTCAGTTATATTTCCGAATGTGTCTGTCCCGTAGATGGGGAGGACTTTTATAGTTAATAACTAGCTAAGGTTATTTATATGATCAGACTATTTACCGTGACATTTCTTTCAGAATAGGGCAGCCTGCAATAAGCAGCATCTGAGAAAAGAAAATCGGTGGTAATTGATTGCTGACATCGGAGCGAATTCCGTCAAGCTATGGTGTGCGTAAGTCGCCGTTGGAGCTCCTGGAACGTCATTCCTACAGAAAACGGAGTTTGACGTCGGTTTAAATTGTCATTCCCAGGACACGATGACGTAGCACTTTTTATGGGACATCCTTCTCAAACAATTACTTCCTTTGCACAGTATAACATTTTTCTAGGTCTAAAGTTTGATTTAGAAGCTTATTTTAAAACAATACTGTGATTGAAATTTAAGAAAGAAAAGTTATCTCTGGAGTTCGCAACGTACCTAAACAAGATCCGACTTAATTTTTAGTGATAGAATTAAAGTATATCTTGGAGTTTCTATTACATTCAAACCTGACGAAATGGCTGAAAAATACTTACCCGAAGAGTGTTTCTTGTGGTTGAGGTTTCTAAAGATCCAATAAAAATTGCCATTCAACAAGATTAAACCGAATCATATTCAACCTCATTGCTGGTTAACATGACCAGATCACGAGAAATTAAATATGATTAAACAACCTATGCTCCTCCTAAAACTATACATTCAAACTCAGGAGTGGCCAATATACTGAGATCATGGTAAACAAAATTTGATATAATAATGGTCCTAAACTGTTCCTACTGCCGTTTTAAAACAGTTAGTTTTATTATTACCCAAAACCGATGTGCACTGTCCAACCCACAGGGATGGCCGATAGGGACCTATCGGCCTATTTCACAAGTGTATACACCGAATTTCAATTAATGCCATTTCCAACACGCAATTGGTTCAGAGCTGCTTCAGAGTTTGCGAGTAGGCGGTGCCTATGAGGAGGGTCACATAATAGGAACACTGTATTTTATTATGGGAAGTTCCGCTTGCTAAGAAATTTTTGTGAGGTTACTTGATATATGTGACAAATGGTCGTATTGAAAAACACTGTAAAGTAAGTGTGTGTACGATATCATAACGAAAATTTGCATTTTCTCAGATAAATACAAGTCGAAATCTATCTTAATATTAAAACTGAGGACGACTTACACAAATAGCTACTTGAAGATTAAAGACTCCGTATCGACAATAAATGACAGCACATCAACTGAGTATCCATCCAATTTGTGTGGTTGTGAAAGTACCTAAATAAATTAGGGATGCTAAAGGGTACCCTTTTAAAGGTGCCTTCTATTACGCTTGGAAGGACCTTTAACAAAGAAACATTTGTCTCCACAACGAAATGGTTTTTTTGACGTTCAAGTTTTTTTACTCATGAATGTGAAGAGGTCAAGATAGCAGAAAAATAATCAGAAAGATTGATTTTGTGCCAGGAAAGAAATCTCTAATAATGCGAAGTGCGAAGTAAAACCTGAAACCAGTGTTCTGGTGAAATACAACAGTTCTGATGGAATAAATATTCCAGAATATTTTCTACCATATTTGTGTCTGATTGCATAGTAAGTAGTCTGTTTTATATATTTTGCAACCTTCGTTTTAAATTCTAAAGTTTTTCCTTAGTCTTCAGTTTTGCTCTTAAGTATATATATATATATATATATATATATATATATATTTAATGTTTAAAAAGTTCCTTATATTTTTGTCCCTCCAAACTTCATCAAAAATTCTTTCAATTCCACATTTCAACACGCCTACCCGAAATTTACAAAAGAAGGTTAAACAACTTATGGTTTCCCGATACAAAACACACACATCAGTACTAATCGAAGCTAACGGAGGAGTGATAGCTGACGTGCTGACACCTTTCGGCTATGAGAAAACTATGTTGAGTGACTGTACTTCAGAAGAGAAATCACAAGATCCATGAAGTCATCTTAATAAAAAACTGAAAGGTTCCCCTACCAATAAAGTACACTCTCTATTTAGCTCTTGTCGCATTCCGACTGAATGACGGTAAACATTGTCGCAAAGAAATGCCCGGAACATTAAAATGACTGTAAACATTATTTTCGCTGCTTTGCTTACTGTGTGATGTCATTTCACCAGCCAATAGCACCTCATATACGAAATGACTCAACCTCAAGATATATCTAAGAACCTTGATACTTACATCTCGGACCAGTTTTCTGCGATATACTAGTCATTTGTAGCATGCTGCGACATGTCGGCCGATGCCGAAGCTATTTGGAATGAGATGTGGAAATCATAAGTTTAATGATTATTATTGGGCGGCCCTTAAAATAACTTTTAGTAATGTGAATTGTGTCCCCACTGCAAAAGATTTATTAAGACCGTAAAGTTTTGTTTCCTCGGCAATGGCAAGGCGTCCACTCGGCAGAACAAATCAACTGATTCAATGAACTGAGAATCAATGAATTCCATGCCTGGAAAGATTTGGCAGATGATGCTAATCAACAACAAAAAGTAGTTTTTCCGGGGGTAGACGACAATTCCATCGAAATAAATATTACATAATATGTTCGGAAAGGGATGTAAGGTCAGGTGATGCGTAACATCACAGCCTCTCCTTGACAAATGTCAACCCCGCCTTCTCGTGGTGCATCCTGTTCCCACTAAAGGGGCTCTGACGACCGCAAATAGCGGTATAACTATACCATCGGGATCACAGGAAATGCTATCCCACACTCACCAACCCGCTTGGCCAGCGTGGTGAGTTATGGCCAAACACCTCCAAAATGACTCTACAACTTAAATCTTGGCCCTCAGTCTCCGGCAGCTGGAATGTACCTGGCCAAGGCAGCGGCCAGTGCGACATGAAGGCAGAGGGTGCTAAGAATCCCCGGAGGACCGGACTAGGCTGCCATTTGATGCTGACCTTGGCTACCTACAACGCACGCTCCCTATCTTCTGATTCAAGGCTTCTTGAATTGGAAGAGGAACTACAAAGGATCAAGTGGGACATCGTCGGGCTGAGTGAGGTAAGGAGAAAAAGGAGAAGATCTCATTGAACTGAAAAGTGGACATCTCTTCTATTATCGTGGGACAGATACTGGCAGAACTAGTGGTGTTGGATTTATAATAAACAAGAAACTGAAGGATAAAGTGGTAGAAGTTGAAAGTTCCTCGGACAGAGCTGCACGACTCGTTATCCAACTATCGAGAAGATACCAGGCTCAGATTATTCAAACTTATGCCCCCACCACAAGTCATCCTGAAGAAGAAATTGAAGAATTTTATGAGGAAATTCGTCATCTAAATAATAAAGGTAAGCAGCACTTGAAGATAATTATGGGAGATTTCAATGCAAAAATAGGGCACCGGCAACAGAATGAAACTTCCAGTAGGTAAATTCGGTCACGGCAACAGAAACCAGCGTGGAAATACTCTCGTTGAGTTTGCAGAGGCAGAAGGATTTTTCATCTTGAATTCCTTTTTCAAGAAAAAGCCACACAGGAAATGGACATGGAGACATCCAATTGGGACGACAAGTGAAATTGATTTTATTATGTGTAACAAAAAATTCGTCATCGAAGACTGCAGTGTGCTAAACAAGTTCAACACAGGTAGTGACCATAGATTGGTGAGATGTAAGATGCACCTCAACACTAAACTGGAACGTGGCAAGCTCATAAGACAAACAAAATGTATTGACATAACCAACCTTAAAAACACCATAATACTTTCAAGTTGGAACTGAAGAACAGATTCTCTGCTTTAGAAGGCCTAACATCGGAAGAAGTGGATATTTCGGAAGTTAACAGAAAAGTAACCAAAGCTCTTATGGAAACAGCAACAAAATTAGCTGGGTCTAAGAACAAGTTGCATGTAAACAAATTATCAGGAAAAACCAAAATGTTGATGCAAAAAGAAGAGAGATGAGGACAACTAAAGAAGATGTGACTTCCAAAGTGGAATATATAGAGCTATGCAAGACAGCACGAAAAAGTATCACTGAAGACGTAAGGAAATTCAACTGTGAGCTAGTGAGGAAAGCAATTGAAAACAACCAAAGCCTAAAGATAGCAAAGGGACATCTCAGTAAGGGAAGAAAACAGATTATGGCTCTGAGAAAAGAAGATGGTTCTATAACAAGAAATAGAGGTGAAATTTTGACAAGAGTGAAAGATTTCTACTCCAAATTATATGAAAGGGATGATACATGTACTCCAGACATCATGAAAGGTACCAGAGTTCTTCCAGTCCTCCCAGCAGAAGTTGCACATGCAATCAAGAACATGAAGCGGGGGAAAGCTCCAGGAGAAGATGGAATTACTATAGACATCATACAAGAAGCAAGTGGAGAAATTGAAACAGTACTCGCCCAAATTTTCACTCGATGCCTTAATGAAGGGAAGATTCCTGAGGATTGGAACAATGCTACAATGATCCTGCTACATAAAAAAGGTGACATTGAGGATCTCAGGAACTACAGACCTATCAGCCTCCTATCAGTGGTTTATAAAATCTTCACTAAAGTTCTTTTACACCGCTTGAAGGTAACACTGGACATGGCTCAACCGAGAGAACAAGCTGGATTCAGGAGTGGCTACAGCACAATAGATCATATCCACGTACTGAGAGAACTAATTGAAAGAGCGAGGAATATGAACTTCCATTGTGCATGGCTTTTATCGATTATGAAAAAGCCTTTGATTCGGTGAAACCATCAGCAGTTACCACGGCTCTGAAATCCTGCGGTATTGAAGATGCATACATTAATATTATTAATAACATCTATGAAAATGCAAGTGCAAAGATTCGGCTGTTTGAAAATACAACACACCTAAAAATTGGAAAGGGAGTTAGACAAGGTGACACCATATCTCCGAAGCTCTTTAATGCCACATTGGAAAATGTCTTTCAATCACTGAACTGGGAAAACAAAGGGATAAAGATTAATGGAGATTATCTAACCCACCTTCGTTTTGCTGATGACGTAGTCATTTTTGCAACTACCCCATCAGAGCTGCAGAGTATGATCCAGGAACTTGCTGACAAGAGTAAAGAAGTGGGATTAAAAATGAACTTTCAGAAGACAAAAGTGATGTTCAATGCTTTTACAAGAAATGAAGATTTATCGATTGATGGAGAAAAACTGGAGATAACAGATACGTATGTTTATCTTGGACAGCAGATATCAAGTGAGGGTCACATTGATGAAGAAATTAATCGGCGTACAAAACTGGCCTGGAGAGCTTTTGGAAGAAACAGCATAATTTTCAAGAGCAATATGCCATTATGTCTTAAAAGAAAAGTATTTGATCAATGCATCCTTCCAGTGCTTACGTATGGTGCAGAGACGTGGACCTTAACTAAAAGAGACATACAAAGGCTGCAGACAACTCAAAGCAGCATGGAGAGGTGCATGCTTGGTATAACCAGGAGAGATAAGAAGAGGAACTCGTGGATCCGAAAAATGACAAGAGTGGAAGACATCATGATCAGAGTTAAATCCCTGAAATGGCAATGGGCTGGACATACTGCCAGAAGGACAGACCATAGATGGACAGCCGAAATTTTAGATTGGATTCCAAGGGACAGGAAAAGACCCAGAAAAGACCACATGGGAGATGGGTGGATGAAATTCGTAAATATGCGGGAGTGACATGGAGGAGACTGGCACAAGACAGACCGTTGTGGAGGAAACTTGGGGAGACCTTCGTCCAGCAGTGGATTGATAATGGTTGACAATGATGATGATGATGATGTTCGGAAAATAAACTTTTGAATTTCTCCCATTACTTTGCATTTAAATCGATGTAAAATTGTTTATCTATGACAGTGATATCAGTTGCTAACTGTCTCAGTGGACGTGCTGACTTCATCCTAGATGATTCTTTACCTCATGGCAGAACAATCCTTCGGCGAAACAATATACTAGAATCATTACGATAGCAAAAGGAATATTTGCATCATGGGAGCACTTTTCGTACATACGGGAAGACAGCTTATCATTATCTAAAACATTGTACTAAGTACACCTGAATTGTTCGAAACGATGAGACATATCTACTCGAACAGTCACTAGGGGACTCTGAACATCATAATGTTGATACCAATCCATGAATTTCACATCACGCAAAAAAACGTAGACTCATCTCTACGAATTTCATCAAAAAAATCTCTTCCACTTCCACATCTTAGAGAACAGTAAAATGGCGCCAGAACCAAAAGAATAAACTTAGACTTGCTCTTCAAACCACATGTTCAAGAAACACAGTAAAACTAACAAACGTGCCAACGTGCTAAGCGCAAATTAAAATAAGAGCTAACGTGCTGCCATGTATCGGCCTGTCTGTAATCTTCATAAATTAAAAAAAATGCAAACTCTGGACAAGCAACTTTTCACCAGTCTGTTAGAAGTATTTGACAATTTTCTTTTTAATCACTGCTAACCACATTTTTTGGAGCTGTGCCAAAGTGAACTAATCTGCAATACTAAATAAAGACGACTAAAAAAGACCAAAACATTTATTTTGGAAGTATATTTTACAAAAGAAATACTGGAGAACACCAAACAGACATCGTTGTCAGGTAGACAATTTTAATGGGATGCTACATTTAATCACAGCTCTATAATTAACCGGTCATAAGCGCAACAGAATATTGTATAATCAATATTCTTGTACCACACACAAAAAACAACCCAACGTTCACTTAAAATCACGCTTGATATTTAAGAACAGCGCACATCAGTCGGATAGCTCAGGAACGATGACCATTTTTTGGAAAAGCTCGTTTTCTAAAATCCTAAATTAACCACAACTAATTATTTTCTGGCATAAGGTTTTCGTAAACAGATTTTTGAAAATTCTTTATTCGAATGGAACTTTATAAATTTACGATAGCATCCAAGATTGCACAATTTCTAATTTTACGTTTCCAAAGACAAGTAGAATCATACAAAAGTCACTTTTTTCTCTTAAAATTTATAAAATGATAGATTTATTGCTCTGCAAAGAAAACTCGAATGAGATGAAAATAAGAAGTGTTTCTAGTTTGTGATTCTTACAGTTTAGCAAGATACAACGGAATATCTTATTTCACTGTACATATATTCTAATCTCGGAACAAATATTCTAATTTTATTTAAATGTCGTCATTCCCCATTTCAGCGTTTGAATAACGATTCTTTTTGAGATATGTGAAGTTTTTCACATATTTAAAGTAGTTGATCCATTCTGCGTGACAGAGAGCGCATCATTAGCACTTTTCTTTGTTATAAGTTCTAAAATATTGACGATCAATATTATTTTGTCCTTCGGAGTCAGTGATATGAAATGCAAAAAAGTCGAATAACAGCATTCTAATATGATCATAGCGCACGTCAGTTGGATAGCTCCTTCTCTTCTCATAAATAAATTACAGTTTTGTATGCGATTACTGTGAAGTAAATGTAGTTAAATTATGTTTTTTCTGTTGCTAATCTAAAGAAGAAACATAAAAAGGAGAACACTTTAGATAAGCTTATTAAATATAAATTCGAATGGTAATAAAATCTTATACGTAGTACAGTACTACATACAATATTCAGACTTACTGAAGAACGAAATGAAATAATTCGGTAGATGTACGAGTATGTGAGATGCAGAGATGCTGCAATGTAGTAGAGTAAGTGTATATACAGTACGGCATTCATACGTATGCCAACTAGAATTAAGAGCCCACAATTTTCCAGTAAGAAAACGTTTCAGAATGCAATTACAGTTTCCTTCTTCATCACAAGATTCGTGTCTATAATATAATAATTTCAGTTCTTTAGTAGCTATCTCCAAATTCTAGTAGTTCACTCTACACCGTTAAACATAAGTTATTGTATGAACCCTCTCCATTTAACTAGTATTTACATGCGATACTCACCAAATGACGGCAAATGTGTCACTATGTTCGTTATACAATAATTATTGGTAGGTCTACGATATCATAAAGGTAACAACAGTTCAATGTCCTCGAAACAATGGAGTATATTGTAAAGAATCAATGGTGTGAATTAATTGAACATTTCTTAAAATAACGTGCATAAAAATTTCAGGTACGTGTCCGTGTTTTTCAGATATTTCCCTTTTTAAAAGTGCCCGTTTCTTTAAACTTCCGCAATTTCACAGATTTCCTTTAGTCAGAAATTCCGTATATTTCAGAAAAATCCATTTCAGGTTTTTACGTGTTAAAACTGAAGACCCGCAAAATCGACGACTCGACAATTTTCAGACTCTCCCCAGAAAGATCTTTCCGCCACAGTGAGGATCGAATCCCTGTCGTTTCGATCAACAAATAGAGCACGCCTTTATCCACTGAACTACAAACGCTGGGAAATCCGAGTCACGTACATTCTAAAATAAATTGCCCGACGATGAATTAGTTTTTGTCATTAATGCGAGTGGATTAGTTATTTTATTTTCTGTTCGAGTTCATTATTTTTCTCAATAGGTTTGTAGTAATTGTTTTCTGTAAGTAGGACTTTTAACAAATAAAGCAATTTTCATCTTGATTTTTTTAAAACAACAAATTACTTTGCAACTTATTATTTTTTTAATGACAAAGGCTTTCGCTTATATTTATAAAATGTAGAATGTACTTTTTATAGTATTATTTAAGAAACAAAACTCCTGAATATAAAATTTACTCTTAACAGCTATAATAGCCTTTGCCTTAAGTTGCCCAAAGACTAATCAACAGACATTGTATAATCACCCGTACAATAAGTTAAATACCTGGTTTTTTACGTTTACACATTATATAATAAATGAATGGTGCACGAAATAGGGGAGAGTAGAAACAATATCCTGTGCGACAATAAACAAAATTCATGCGATGTCCACAATATCCTACGTCGACACGGAACTTCAAAATTCAACAGACGATTAAAATTTAAAAGTTAATTAAACCTCAAGTATGCTCACCAATCGTTGCTATTACCGGTAATTTCTGGTCGTAATGATAGGGAAAAAGAGAGAATGCAGTTATTCGGTTAATATACGAAAGGAATTCCGGGAAGGTTTCTGAAAACTCAGAAATTTCCGTTAACACATTCTGTAAAACGGTAATTTACCGTCTGTATAAGAAACTGCGGAAAGGTTTCTGAAAATTCATAATTTCCCCTGGTATGAAAAATCCGTAAATTTCAAGCTTCTGTCATTTTACGGAAAAGGTTGTATCAGAAATATGCTTCGTTAATTCACGAAAGAAATGACAGATAGCGGCTCGTGAATTTCCAAATATTTTTTAGTGTACTATTCTCTTGACCCTGCATCTAATTTATTGCTGTTTCACCCAACTCACTATCAGTTTCTTTGAACAAAATCTAAGGTTCCCTTCAGTACTAACGTTTGAATCTGTTTCTCCATTAAAATATCAGTACTGCTGTTCTTACCCACCAGTCTCAGCCAGCCATGAACAATATTTCCATTCCCTTTGTCATCGTGTTAATTCAGGAATATAACTGTAAGTAGAACAATAGTTGTACGACTTGGTAACTTAATTGACGGATGACAAGAATAGGCGGAAATACAACGGTGCGATCACACCGTTCTATTTGATTTCGTAGAGCTCTCTTGAAAAATCAACGGAAAATCATTTTATTTTTAAAAAATTCATTGCTGCATAAATAAAATACTAAAACCCATAGAGTTGCATGCAATCGAAAAATTTGTGGTTTGACACTCAGTTTGGGAAAGACTTTTGTTTGGTTTGATAGGGTTAATATTTATAATTTGTTGAATAAAGCCTGTGCGGTCTTTGACACATAAATATCTGCATTATGTTACAATGTATTTTATGCTTATAGCACGAAATAATAGAAATTCTATTCTAAGTGAAATTGTAAAAAGAAAGAAAAAACGCACAAAACATATTGTACTTCTTGTGAAACAAAAGTAAATATTAATGGCATATATTCAGAAAGATTGTTCAAAATGGTAATTTTCTTGCTTGCAAGTTTTACAATCTTAAACCTGTAAACAAAAAATAAAAAAAATTGGTCGTATTTACCTAAATAAAGACAGGAACCAGTGCAATCTTACGAACTACGCAACACTTGGTGTTTTTTCTGAATTTTAAAACGCATGTCTCGCATAGTGTAAAAGACGAAGTCCACAAAAATAATGTATATTCAGTAAGAGATTATTTTATCTATCGCCTTCTCTGCAAATCAAAAAAAATTGTTATGTTCTTTTAGAAGCTCTAATATTGGTAAAAGAACACAAGAAAATACACTTTAATAAATTCTTCCAAATGAATTGATTTCGTTTTTGGTCATTTATATATATTTTCATAAAGGATTTTTATTTTCCTATCTCATAGCAAATATTTTTAAGTTATCAATAAATTTATATTGGAAATCAGGGTAGCTTTATGCTGTATTCTGAGCTATGCGACAACTTGGGAAACGTAGGTGTTTCTGAAACATTTGTATGTGACATATCACAAAATAAGAAAATTTCATATATGTAACCAAGGCAAAATTTAAATGTACGTAAAAATTACAATGTATATTTTATTGTGTTACACTTTTTTACATATGTAACACTCCTTGGACCCGTATTAAAACATTGTTAGAAATATGAAAGAAAGATGAGTGTGTGGCCCTAGTATATTAATGAAAAATACTACTACCAAAGACAGAATAATAATGTCTAACAATAATGACAGGTAATTCAGTTTATGGTAGTTTGTGAGGTTAATTAATTTTATACATGTGGTATACCAGTCACGTTGGATCCACTGCTCCTGACATTCAGAGATTGCATGAAAACGCTGGAAACGGCTTTGCCAGCACATCGTAAAACAGGATAATTGCAAAAGTGAGAACGTTACATATACTAAGTCATTTGGATAATTATCCAGAGTAAAATCATTATCCGCAGGCGCCTAAGTTATCTGGATAATTATCCAAATGACTTGGACGACTACGGCACTGACTCTTGTACTGCCTTCATATTACCTCAGAAAAAACAGCATTTTTAAGTTTTGTACAGACTGATAAATGATGGCGGGTGGGCTTCTGATTAAACCTTAAATCATATCTTTATCAGTTTCTTGTTTCGTATGATTTTGTAATTATTGACCGCAGACTGTCGTTTTCTTATCAGAAATTATGACCTAAGGCATTTTAACAAGAAAATGAAGGCACGAAAACAAATATTCTGCCCGATTTTCACGTACATAATTGAACTGTAAAATACTGCATCCAATGGAAATTATCAAGAGAAAGTATTTTCATATCATTTGTCGTGCGTGCAATGTAAAAAAATCAAAATTATCGTAAAGTAGCAAACTTTTAACCGTAACTTCATTCCATGGACAATATTATTTTTAAATTCAACTGTCAAAATTTATCGCGTTAGATAATTTTTCCTCAAACTACCATATTTTCAATCACACCCAGTATTTTAGAACTTATTACTATATATGTATAGTAAATAAGTAATTTCTGCCTTCTCCGTCATCATGATGAGTTTAGAGTTGTATAGAAATCTTTCGTTTCAGTTCTTCGTCCGTTACGAAAATAAAAGTGGTGCAACAAAAATCAGAAAGTCCGATGGGAATTACGAAGTAATATTTACGCTAATTCTTGGGAGTTATCTTTCCTTAAAAGTTAATTATACATGCATATTTATCTGCATCCATTTGAGAAGGTATTTCTATTGTTTCGCTATAAATTTTTGGAGAAGTGTGAAAGAATTGAAATTGTAAGTAAAGGAAAAAAGTACTTCAAAGTTCACCAAATTTTTCAACTCATGTGATCCCTAAGCTTCCTATACTATCCAATTTAGACACGCAGGGGTTTAGTTTTCGACGTATTTCTTATACTTCGGAGATAATAATGTCTTCTTTGTCTCTCTCCTTCCATTGAAATTTTCAGGGTGATCCTCATAGAATTTATAAGCAAAGAATTTTCAGAATTTCATTTAATAATATGCTAAATTCCCTTCAAAATTTGTAACAGAAAATTTTAACGAAGTTAAACACTGGAAACTTTAGAACTGCTGTATTATTATTCAAGAAGTCAATTCAAAATTATGCGCCGGCAATACGGTGAAATGAAGGACTCCTTATCAAGCTCAAATTACTTTAATCTAATCAGCACTCCTTCAACATAAGTTTGATGATGGTGTAAGAAGAAACGCGTTTTCCTCAAGAAATATCGTAATAGTCGGCAATCATTTATGTCGTAAAAAGGCAGCATAGCGACAAACATGTAAAATTATATATAGAAATCACATTCTATAAAAAGATCACTCATAAGCTCTTGTTAAAGTAAGCCGGTGGTCGTATCGTCGTATTGCGGAGCGAAACGGACGTCAAGTATCGGTGTCGGTACGATGGCGGCGTAGGTGGTCCGAGGAACATTCCCACACGAGAAGACGTGGAACCGGGAGTCACAGACGGACTGATAAGTGGACCGATCAACGCAGAAGAAGAGCGGCGTTCTCAAGCAGAACAACCACTGCGACGCAAATCCGAGCTGCCGTTGCACCTGAGGTGAATGTGCGAACAATCCGCAACCGTCTACTGGATGCAGGACTACGTGCCCGTGTGCCTATGGCATGTGCACCTCTGACTCCAGCCCACCGTCAGGAACGGCTGCAGTGGTGTCGCCAACGTCTCCACTGGAGAACGCAATGGCGATCTGTCGTGTTCAGCGATGAGAGCAGATTCTGCTTTGGAGCCTCCGATGGCCGTATGCTTGTTCGCAGGCGCACAGAGGAGCGTCTCCACATTTGTTGCATCCGCCAGCGACACACATGGCCTACACCTGGTCTGCTGGTGTGGGGAGCGATTATCTATCACTCCCGTACACAACTAGTGTTTGTACCGGGTACGTTAAACCGCACTTCCTACATCAACATCATTCAGCCCGTTGATGTACCATTTGTAAGGTCGGTCCATTGTGGTGTTTCCCGGAAAATACCGCACGCCCACACATGGCACGTGCAAAGCAACATGCACTTCAGGGTGTGAGAAAACTTCCATGGCATGCACGTTCACCGGATTTGTCCCCCATTGAGCTCGTGTGGAATTTTATGGGACAACGACTTATCCGTTCTCCACGGCCAGCCACGACCATCCCCGATTTAAGCGTCCAGGTTAAGGATGCTTGGAACTCAATACCCCAAACTTATACCCAACATCTGTACGACAGACTCCATGCCAGAATTGCACAGTGTGACGCAGTTCATCACGGTTTAACCTCGTACTAACAATGTTACATGGAAATGGTATTTTTCAGTTTACCAGGCAAATACAGCTGCATTTTGCCATAATGATTTGATCACTTTATCCTCTGTATTCCGTTATTATGCTGTATAAATTTCGTTGGTATCAGACGTCTCCTTCTTATTGTTCTTTTTTTACTTCCCGCCAGTGTACATAGAACGAAATGAATAAGGCATGCATTCAGAATTTGTTTCGTTTGGCATCAACTTTTTTATGAACGAAATGTTACATAAAAAAAGGGGTACTGACTCTTTTTGAATGGACATAAGGGAAAGATCGTTTAAGAAAGATTTAAAAAATGTGCTTAAAAAGGAATCTTGGACATTCCTGTTAACCCGATTTAAAACTATATGAAAGTTTTCTATATGAAAGTATGATCTATGAAGTTATAAACAAGATAACTTCAAAATATTTCGATTGCATTTGTCGCTCACATTCCTTGACAACATGCAACCGGTACAACAAATGCACACCGGCTACACGTTAGCAAACAGGAGTAGCCGGTACAGAAATATGTACCGGATACTCGGTAGCTTCCAAAGGACATTATTTCTCCAATCCAATCCAAGCTAGCTCAACCTAAACGTTTATACGAAACCTAGGTCTTAACTATTCTATATAAATACAAGTGGCAGTTAAAAACAGTAAAAAGTTAAAAAACAAGTGATTTCTTTTTTGCCTCTCTGTTTTTTACTAAAGAGCATTTTGACCAAAATTCAATGCAACGGAAGTCATGTTATTTGCTCTCGCGCACGATCACCTAATGTGGGAAATTCAGCGTGATACACATTTGTTAAAGAAGCTAGTCTGCCCAAGTAACTATAGTGATGCCGAAAATCTCATATGTTTTGATTTTGACTTATTTAAAAAAATTAACCGAAAATATTTTAAAAAATGATAATTTCTTATGTTAAGAAGATCATTTTTATTTCCCTTTTATTTAACTTTTTTTTAATCGCTTCTTTTCTGTTCGAACTTCTGTTCAGGATTCACATCGCCGGATTGGGTTCTACGGGAGATTACCTGAAGTTCATGTCCACCGGATTGCAAGAAGGATTTTACTTTCCTATATATAGCAGTTCGATGAAGTTGCCACATTTTGGAGCTAAAATTCTTTAAGATTATCTCATTCTTGGCTTGCAGAAATAAAGCAAAATGTTGAACTATGTACCTAATTTCATCCTGACGAAAATCATTTAAGGGAATCACGATCTTTTAGCCGTAATGCCACATCTGAAATCTTCGTACACTTCACTGTATCACTTGTCATATCTGGAAATCTATGACTGATTCTCTCCTCCCGGTCTTTGGAGTTCATCTATTAACAGCAATTAACCTTAAAAAACTTCTGTAAGTCGAAGCACTTTAAAAAGAAGAGGAAATCATCTTTGGGGGAAAAAGTAATACTGGCATAAGTACCACAGCTGCCACCATCAAAGTTCGAAAAGTTCACAGTAGGTCACCGAAATGCGAGTTCAAATGAAATCCATCACAATATATGAGAAGCAAAGTCGGAATCTGCGGAGTGATGCAGGTCGATTTGATTGTCAGTTTACGGGGTGATACCGATTAATAGAGCTCTGATGTGAAATACACTGGCTGTAAACCAAAAGCGTGCATGGCAAATTAATATTTATATAAACACAAAATGAATTAATATTTCATATATACATAAAATATTTTTTCCATAAAATGTTTGTTATGTATTGGTATTTTCAAAATGTATTTCGTAATTTCGAAAAAAATAAAAATAAAATGTGTGAATTATTATTCATTTGCACAGATAACGTCAATTACCTTACAGTGTTATGTCAAGAAAATTTATTATATAAAGTAAATTATAAAGGAAATTATACTCTACTCGAATAAGAAAGAATAAATTTTCATGTTGTTAGTCGTTACGTTTAAAAAACGGTGACTACGTATAACAATAATATGATAAAGAAATTGTGACGCGACTGTTTTTTTACTATGATTTAGTACAAGCCTATTTTTCAAATTGTTTACCAAACACAAATTCACAATTACATTTTTCATTAGGCATTACGGTTAAAGAATGCTAAACTTATAGATAGGTCTCGGGATTAAAAATGAAGTTAAGTTAATCTTGAATTATTTATGAGTTTAATGTTTGTTCATGATGTGGGAAGTACATATATTCATAATGCACCACATTCATAGTGGGGATTTTTACCTGCTCAACAGAATAAAAATCGCTGAATGTGGGAAAACAAATTCCAGCGTAAAGAATGTTAATACATCATCGCATTTAAAATTGAATATCAAATTCCAATTTCTTCCCGGTTTCCTTTAGTAACAGGTTAAAAAATATGTTTCTCTGAAGCATAAGTAAATGCGTAAAATATTTGCATATAGAACAACGGCGTACACTGGGATGATAGATTTTTAGTAAACCAATGCTCGTGACGTAAATGTCTCTTTGCATGTACGAACGCATCGGAGTGCAGTGTCCAACAGTGCAGTGAAGCCGACCAAGGCATCATGCATCAATTAATTATTAAATATAGACGGGGATTGGCACAACGTTTGGTCTCAGTATGTTGAACGTGCCACGAAAGTTAATGCCCTTGTTTCCAGATCGAGGCTTTTTAAACGAAATAATTCCTAGGATATTTACGCACAATAATCAACAGAATTTGCTGTGAAAGTTGAGGTGCAAGAAAGCTAAAGCAATCGGCTATCCTGGGAGCGAAATTCGGCTAGGTTTTAGAGAGCTCAACATGGACTTGATATAAACTTGGAAGTATACTGAAGAGCTAAACCTCTACAAATCACCGCTGCATGACCAAAATGGTGCCCTATGGTTTGCAAGCACACGTCCTGCGTGTTGGACAGGGTCATGTAGAGCAATATTTCACCTGCGCTTCTCCGCGAGTTTTTTTCTGTCCGTCTTCTATAGACGACGTTATTTATTTATTTTTCTTTTACATCTAAAAGGAGTCAAAGATGAAATATAGATCTAAATTTCATTGAATTCCTGTTGCCGAACATTACAAGAAGTGTGCTGTTAAACTTGCATATATTAACATCCTACAGACTAGAGAGGTAGCCGCCAGGTTCCTGCCCGGTTCGAGAAATAGTGGTAGATAGTATTCACCCTGTAAAGGAAGCCAATCACGTGACGTCAAGAAAAGCATTACAAACTGCTGTTGGTCGCTTCATTTTTGAAATACTCTAAGATCTCTGAAGCTCATGCGGTCGTCAAGATTTGGGCGTCTTACAGATCCCCCACAATGGATGGCAAGAAGTTAAACGGCACAGTCTATGGAGCTGTTCTTAAACTGTAGAATTTTGGAAAGTGAAAATGCGATGACAAAGAAAGTAATCCATGTAAAAGTGCTCCATGTTCGGAAGTAGTAATAAAAACAAAAAGCTTGAGATGCATCTGGAGTGCAAAAAAACAAAGTAAAAAACCAAAAATAATTTTCGTCAAGTCTTATGACATGGAGTGCCTGAAGCTTGGGTTCATTACCGCTAATGTGAGTGAACTGTTTCCACTGGCTTTGTGTATCCTGTTTTCGGATACCCGTTTCAATGAAGCCATGAAGCCTTCAAAATATGCTCGTCTTGGTCATTCCGAGCAGAGTAATCTGAAAAACAAAAGACTGGAAATGTTTTACAGATTGTGCAATGAGGTGGAAATTTAGAAAAATACATTGAAAAGATCACTATCCCTAATAAATCTGTGCTGAAGACGTCCAACATTATTAGTCTTCAATTTACCAAAACGAAAAAGCCGTTCACTGCTAGTCTGCAATTGGTAAAACCTTGATTAATAAATATCGCGAGTGAAATTTAGGTCGACAAGCTCCTGTGAATCTGAAGGCGATTCCTCTGTCGGACAACGCCATTCATTGGATAATTGTTGACATGGATGCATATACTAAAGTCTTTTTGATATGGCTGGAAATATTATAAATAGCCGCACTGAAAAAGAAGTTGAGTTGTCGCAGGAGTGGTAGAAGGAGTAAAGAAATCGACATCTCTTGCGATACAACTTGTCGAGTCAACGGACGTCAGTAACTGTACCATCCAAGCCTGTTTCGTGAGACGTTTTAAAGAAGTTGATATCAGAGAAGATATTTTGTGCTGCCTTGCCTTACTTGTCAATCCTCCAATTCGCAAATATTCACAATCTTATTTTGGTGACCAAGAATTGGGCTGGAGCAATTGTATTTGTTAAATACTCGCGAGATTTTACTGTTCCAGTTTATAAAGATAAAACATGTTTAGAATTTAATTTTTCATTCAGAAGAGTAATATCTGTTTTAGTACATTGTTAGTGAACCTCAATACCTGTGTAATGTGCATGTGTTCAAGAACTGCTTCCTCACATTCTGTGTCATATGTGCTCAATTGTCTCCCTGTTCAAAGAGACCTCCACTTTTAAAGCAGAGATCGTGATTCCATTAAGTGGTAAAGCAGGAAAATATCCATTTATTTAAGTAATCATCTCTTTTGTGACTGTGCGGGTGGCAGCAGCCTTCTTGAAATCTGTGTTGATATTTCGCACAGAATTTTCGTGATGAATTTTGCTGAAGCTCATTAAATGGTGCTGATCATATTATGAGTAACAAAGTTTACTTAGTTTCATCACGCTCATGCTGTCGAATACTCTTGTAAGTGCGTAAACAATTCGCACTTATAATTATATATGAAACCTAAAACTTTTTCTGGGGGGAATATTTAATATTTTGATTTGACTTTGGCTCAAAATATGCATTTTATTTCCGTATAGAGTTGGCTTGCTGGGTGTTTTGCTTGAGGATGTATTGTATTATTTCATTTCAAGATTTCTTTGTTAAGTTGCATATTTTCCCTTTTCGTTAATGATTTAAATAAAAGGAAAGTACTAGAAGTGTTTATCACGATTTCTTTTTTTTTACTTTGGCATATGCGGGAATTATTAAACAAATCACTTTATACCAATATCAAATAGTAATGGGAAATAACAATTCCAAAAAACTTCAGCACTGTTAAAATTTTCTTTAAAGTGATCCAAATTTCGAAAGCATTTGACAAAAGTTTATCGATCTATACAAATGGAAGCATGAAAAATAATGTATTAGCACGATAGGATAGAGTACAAATAGGAAACGCAATGGGATGTAATTCTATGTTCTGCCTGAGGAACAATAGGATGCAGTCGTCTTAAGTGATGAGACTAGAATATGCATATTTAGTAGTGATGGAATAAAGTATGTTAGAAGAAGAAATGGAGAAGATTTGGTGCCTGAATGCATTGCAGCTACCATGAAGCATTCCGTTAGTCTTATGGTCTGGGTTGTTGAAAATGAAAAAAATACAATGGAATAAATACAAATCTTAATAATTAAATATCTAAAAAAAACGGTAGAAAAAAATCCACTACGATGAATAATGCTTAGGAAAAAAGACAAAGTGTAAACACTACAGTAAACATGAAACAAGGAAATATTCAAGTCAAATTTACAAATAGCTTCATTCTCTTTTAGTTACTTATTAAATTACCAAAGACTAAGCGCGAAAATTTTAGTTTAAAGTTTCAATCAGATATTTAATTCACAAAATAAGAAAATTAAATGAGAATTAAAAAAATTAAAAACTCCAAAGTGCCATTCAAAGATGACAAAATGTAAATACTACGAGAAACAATGATTCAAAGAGAAAAAACTCAATTAAAATTAATGAATCGCTTCTTTCTATTTTTAGTTACTTAAAAGTACCAAACACTAAGTTCATGAATTTCATTTTAAGATTTCAGCGACGTATTTCAGTCATGAATAAAGAAAATTAATAAAAATTATAGGTTCCAAAAAGGGCCGATAAAAATGAAAAAGTGTAAACACTACAGTAAACAATAATTCAAAGAAAATAAGCTTCATTACAATTTAAAAGTAACTTCATTTTATTTTAGTTACTTATGTTATTACACAAGACCAAGCTCATAAATTTAATTTTAAAGTTTCTTTGATGTAGTTAAGTCACGAATAAAGAAAATTAAATGAAAATTGAAAGAAAAGTAAAAAAAGGCTCCTAAAGGGTCCTTTTATTTTGACTTGAGATAAAATTTTGTTTTCTTTCTTTTATTGATAACCAAACTTTTAACCTCTTTATTCTCATTTTTTCTGCTTTTCGGTTTCTCGATTCTTGTGGAACATTTTTATCTACAAAATTGCTTCCTTTACTTCGCGACACGCTATTGTCTTGATTTCTCTACGAGGAATGAATTATATCTTGAGAGTTTGTTCGTCTAGGGGAGGGAAGGTGTTTCTAAGGAACTTTTAAATTATCTTTTCCATCAGACTTATTTTCTACCACTACACTGTTATTACTGTAAACTTCTATGTTCTCATTTTTCTCAACATGGTCCTTTTTTTTTGGTTTTTAACAATTTGATCTTCGATACTTTGCCTCCTAATATTGCAATCTCTTCTTCGTCTCCCACCTCTTCGTCCGAAGAGGCACCTCCAAGTTTTCCAGAGGAGACATCACTCAACCCTTCATCTGATCCTATCTGATCACCAGATTCTAGAACCGATGACTGATCAATTTTTTTTTCTAATGGAAGCATGGAATCACAGAGGCTTTAATTAATTTCCCCACATCTGGCAGCTGTGTGTCTCGTGTGTTTACAAAAAACACATTGGAATTTCACACCTGGATAAGTCACGAATGCTTTGTAGCCTTTAATAAAGACAACATTTGAAATCTCTTTTTTCACTTCCATCACATGAATTTTTCTATAGTAAAGGTGCTGCTCAAAAATGAATCATCTAATTTCCTAACATCTCTCTCATATGATGTCACTTTGCCATAGGCTTTGAAGAATTCTTTCACTTCAATTTATTCCATCTCTAACGGAATCATCGAAACAATTATGCTCCTCCTATTGATAAAATGAGAGCATCGAATAATCCGTTTTCCTAATTTATAGGAAGCATCCAAGAGTTTGTCCCACCTATTCGCCTTTTCTGGAAAAAAGAAAACAACACCTTATTCAGTGAAAGTACTTCAAGACCTTCAAGAATTCTAGGCTAACATCCTCTGGAAAAAATCTGATCTTTACAAATTTCTTCGTCTAAGTTCTGTAATGTGGGACCCGAATATTCTGCCACAAAACTACCGGAATTGTACAGTGACATTCTGAGATGAAATATGCAGCAATGTACTTACAACTGAAGTCCTCGCCCTCAGGCTAATCTACATTAACCAAGGAAACACGCTGGAAATCATTGTAAGCAGGAAACTAAGGCAGAAGCACCATTAAGCACTATATGCAGAAACTAAGGCAGAAGCATCGATTATCACTGTATGAAGGAGCCAAAGCAGAATCAATATTAATCACTGTATTGAGGAACTAAGGCAGAAGCGTCAATTGTAACTGTATGCAGAAAGTGATTTGATGATGAAACATGAAATCTCAAATTGGTAGCAACCTTTAAAACTTTCCCTGTGCAACGTACTAAACTGCTTTCTTCACAGCATTTCCGCTCGGTTGTGGTGGCCTTATCGCTTTGTTGGGGCGGCATTTTCTCCATGTTACCCTGCGAGATGCGGAGGCACTCCGCCACATTCGAACGCCGCATTGAAGAATCGAACACAACGTTCGAATGTTCCAGCATTCTATTTTCCCACGTGGTGATCTATTTAAAGTCTGTGGGTGCTGAAATCAACTGCGACAAAGTGCCGTGACGTCTTAACCGGACATTTTGAGAAAGATATTTATTCTCACAATCCAAAGTTCTTTTTGTACCGTTGAAACAATAAATAAGGAAATGAGGGCATATACCTTTACTGGCTAAGCCTATCTAAGGGCGTCATTAAAAAACTGAATCATAAAAACATCAGAAATTTTTTTCAATCAATTATACATATAATTTATTTTTTGGATAAAGTTGTGTACATCTTTTTCATTTTTCTTGTTTGGGTACAATTTTGACTTCGGCACTGTCGTCAAGTTCAGCCAACGTGCGGATGGAATCATGGGAAATGACACGTGTAGCGATAGGTGGCGCTACCGCTGCTTGCATGTACTCGGTGTTTGCTACCACGCTGTGTGTGTTACGTAATTGCTCTTTGCTCAGTGCTTGACTTTTTTTTTCAGTTTACCCTGTTTTGTTTTGTTTTGTTTTTTTCAGCGTGCGTTGTAGCTCTGTCAGTCGCGATGTGGAATTGGAGGCGTCTCTGCGACGAAGTTGGAAAGAATAAAGAAACATGTTTTGCATGGTGTGAGTGGAAATGATTGCTTCCAACCGAACGAAGATGTTCCGCAGGTCAATCAATGATTTTCGAGTGGATATGTGTCATCGCTTAGGACAATGTAAGTGTAGGAGGAATCACATTACAGGGAAAAGTTTGCAGTGTTTCTGTTTCCTTATGACGTGGTTTGAAGCTGCTTGTATTCCTCTTGATAAGGTGATGAATCTTTTGCATTGTTTCGCCAACGGATTGTCTTACGATGATGCAATTGAGGAACCTTCCCAGGGTGGGGCTTCCGCATCCTCTGCGACAGTCAGTGACTATTATCAGTCTAGCAGAGAACTAGTGACAGAGTTTATGGCAGCTTACGAACAAGACGAAGGAGAGCTTGGCGTCCCTGGTGTCATCGTAGAAGTGGATGTGGCTAAGGTTGGGAAGCGAAAGTATAATCGTGTTCGTCTCGTTGATGGCACTTGGATCGTTGGCATCTTTGAACGAGGTTCGAAACGATTCAGGGTTGAGATCTGCCAACAGAATAACCTCTCTGCTCACACATTGCGGCCGCTCACCCAGAAACATGTTCAACCTGGAACTACTGTCATGACGGATCAGTGGGCTGCTTACCGCAATCTTCCATCCTGTGGTTTCCAGCATCTTTCAGTAAACCACTCACTCAATTTCGTCGATCCGACTACTGGGGCATATATGCAAGGTTTTGAGAGCAATTGGCGGCCCCTCAAACGCACAGTATCAACGTAAATTCACAAAGATCACTTGGCCGACTACATTCTGGAATATTTATTTCGACGAAATTGTCGTCTTTCCTCTTAACACTGTTCTGACGTGATGATTGCTATCATTAAACAGTTCTTTCCTAGTACGTATTGTTTTTCACTTAAATATTCGCACTAGATAGACAGGTCCTCAATGAGGAGGATACACTACTTTTCCGTAGTTATAAATATTTAACCACACCTGAACTACTGACATTCCATAAAGCCCCTTTTCAGGGCCAAGCATATTACAAAATAAACCCCTTAATTTCAAAAATATCCCACGCCGCATATTTTGCGTCCCTACCACTCGTCCCGCACAACACACACGCGGATTACGTAATGTACGCAGCGAAGGAGCAAAAAACGCCGACGCAGCTGAAGCGCCACCTTTCGCGAAATGTTTCTCCCGGTATTCCAGGAGCGCGTTAGCTGAGCAGACGATTCGGGGCCGAAGACTGAAGTGCATCCATAAATCATTCTCTCTGGGGAGTTCATTTGTCATTTAAACAAAAACATGTATCACGAATAATAATTCAAATAAATTATCATTCAATTTCCACCTCTCCAGGGTGTTAGCCTGCTCTTAATAGTCATATTATTCCTTTCACGGATCCCTCTTCACATTCTACATAATAGCCAGTTGTCCAAAGGAGCGCGAGCGTATTTTAAAACTGTTCATTGTTTCCCTCCAAATGGATGTGCGGTCGTAATGAACACATCATTCACTCTTTTGGCCAGAGTCAACATCTGAAAAATACCGGAAAAGCGGAAAGTAAGGGTGTATTTACCGTTTTAAAATGGGTCTCAGGTCCTGAATACATACCTTTTTAAATTTCATTCTTAAATATGGATTATCTTTCCATGCTGTTATTTTTCTTAAAAATACATATGCTTATTAATTAAACTTAAATTTTTTTAAAAATGAGTAAACTTGATTTATTTTAATTCAGTAGAAATATATGAAGACCAAAGCCTCGGAGAAAAGTAATAATGGTACGTCCACAAGATATCACGATGGCTAAATAAACTGACCAAAATTTGTGAAGCCCGGTCCTATATATAATGTTATATACGTATAAACATTTTAAAGTTAACAGACGGTTAACACTTATTAAAAATATTTCTCTGCAAAATTAATGATGCATTTCATGATCTTTAGAACGGGTGAGAGCGAACCAATCCCTATCCCAGATTAAGTTCCAAGTCTTCTTCACAAATCATTAATGATGAAAACCGAAAGGCGATAGACAACCTTGTGCGGCACGAAGCATGTCGGAAGACGCACATTCACTCACGTACTTTTAAAAAATCAATCAAATACATAGCTTTCATTATCGTATCACATTAGTCGAATGAAAGCCTCAAAAGTGCGATACAAAATTCGAAATAAAGTGTAACTGTCCTGTAACTTGGCAATATTGTTACCAATCACCAAAATATTTACTTGCAGATGGCAGCACGGTGCAGACAAGCTTGGTGACGTCCAAGAAGCAGTGTAAAAATTGCCGTCCTACCGAAGACATACACCGAAGAAGAGCAACGTTCTGTCATTCATTTTTTTTATTAGAGAAGGCGTGAAACCTATTCAAATTCATCACCGAATCAAGTTGCATATCGGTGTTGCATGTCTGTCACTACAGCAAGTGTACGAACAGTCTAGGTAGTTCTGAAACTGCGTGAGTTTGGTGATAGATTATCCTAGACCGGGTCAGGCACACAGAGAAGTTACACGAGAGTCCGTTACAGCCGTGAAAGGCATTTTCTTGGGAAATACCCGAGCGACGTCGGATAAAGTAGCCGCAGTTTTGAACTTTAGCTATGGTTCAGTGTACCACATCATCCGTGACATTTTCCAGTTCAGAAAAGTGCCTACAAGGTGAGAGCCACGCCAGTTTTTCCAGAACTGAAACAACGACGTGTTCATGCCTACTAAAAAATTAATTTTGCTGCGCTTTGAGGCAGAAGGTTATGGCTTCCTAAAATGAATTGTTACTGGAGATGAAACCTGAGTTCACTAACATCAGTCAGAAACCAAGAGACCGAGCAAGAAAGAGCGCCATCCATCCTACCCAAAATGGAAGTTCCGCACGTAGCCAACTGAAGAGAAGGTTGTGCTCATTCTCTTTTGGAGAAAACTAGGCGTAATTTTGAAGCAGTACATACACAGGGGGAACATTGTAACCAGAGACACGTATATAGAGAAATCTTATCAGGAATCATTTTCAATCTGCCATCACATCCAAACGACGTGAACAACTCAGCACTGGTGTCTTGTTCCAACATGACAATCCTCGGCCCCATACTTCCCGTGCAGTAGTTGCAACCATAGAAGACCTGCACTTCGAGTGTTTATCTCAACCGCTGTATTCACCAGAACTCTCTCCCAGTGATTACCACATCTTTGGACCACTCCATGATGCGATGGGATGAAATACTCTCAGATCTGATGCAGAGGTAGAGCAGGTGGTGCAGGCGTGGTTGTACATGTGACCAAACGTTTTTTTTTATATACAGGAATGTATGCACTTTGTAAGAGCTGGAGGTCTTGTATTGCAGAAAATGAAGAATACATTGAAAAATGGCACAGGTGTGAACCACCTTTTTTCAATAAATTGTGAGAAAAGGATATTTAAGTTTTTTGACTTTCTGCTGCATATCTTATGCAACTGAAGACAGCAATTTTTTGATAGAGGAAACTGAAAGTTTACAACAGGAGCCCTCTGTTTAACGACAGTTTGCTTGTCTTCTGAAAAACAAGCCATCCTTCTGCTAAGTGCCAAGCTGGGCTAAAACCTGATATTACAATGTATTTAATGCTGTGTGGATCGATATTCATACATTAGAATATCATTCGAATGCTGCTTTTCATTTTTTGTTATTAAATTTGCTTCTACGTTTTAAAAACAACCTTGTGCTATGAAAGAGATAAACCACTATTTCGAAGGAACGTTAGATCTTTCATTTACTGAGTAATGTGCGCTTGTCTAACAGAAAACAATATTTTTAAATACTGATAAAAATAACTGTTTAATCAAAGGCGAAATCGGGTCAGTATATTAAAACATTATTTTTATCCATGTGTTGTTGCATATCACGGAAGATTTTATTTCAAAAGCTTCCCGTATTTGACACAGGTATAATATCTATTCATAAATAGATCAAGTTTTAAACATTCATTTGTGCGACTCATTATTCTAAACTTTGCGATCATCAGTTTTCTATGATCATGAAACGAGTGTGCTGTATTAACAAATGAAAGAGTTTGCCTTTCCAATAAGCCAAAATTCATTCATACCACTTGTAGGTGAAGAGGACAGTGTATGGAATTAACTTGCAGTGTGAATACCATTTACTAACTTTTTACAGAATTAAATAACTTGAATACTGCGCTCTGTTTTTCATGTAGCTCTGCACTCAGTGGACAAAACATTAGATATACCAATTTAATTGTGTGTTTGTCCTTCACTAGCGTGAATAACAGGGAGTACAGAAAGAGGCTTCGACTGCACCAGATGCCGCATGGTTTCCTGAGGAAATGCCAGCCATACCTGTTGTAGCATTGTCCACAACTCCGCCTGAGACGTCTATCCAGCTTTTATGTATCTGCTGTTCCAGGCAAGGGATGGTTCCATGTTCTGATGAGTGTTCCTCAACTTATGTCGAGGTGGCTACGGTCCTCTGGGGTTTTGCATTGCCTTGCTCAAGCAGACCATTCGGAATAAGATGCGTAAAGACCATGTAAGCTTGTAGGGTATCTGCCAGCACATTCTGGTAGTGCGCAGAAATTACGGACCACATCATTCACAATGCGATTCACAATGCGAGATGTTTGAATAAGAAATAAAAGTGAATTTTAAATCAAAATATAAACAAGAAATTGGTTTGTTTTCTTCGTAAACGGAGTAGCTCAATTGAAAATTAATCTGGCAGAATCTTAAAAAATCTGTACGACTCAAAAAAACGTTTGGACACAACACACACACACACACACACACACACACACACACACACACACACACACACACACACACACACACACACACACACAAGTATATACACTCATTGTCATAAAAATCCGATCACTAAGAAAAACCGTGTGATTAACGCGAAACTTAGCGAATAGCCACGGGGAGGGTAGATGTGCAAATATTAAAGTTTCGGGAAATTCCACATGCACGTGCATCCAAGACCGGCGCTGAAATCACAATCCTTCGGCTTATGAGGCGCCGGGCAGGGAATCCAAATTCTTGCCGAAGTACACGGTAAGAGTAAGGTGAGATCCCTGAGTGATATACATGCCGAGGAGCCGCCGTAGATTTGCGTACAGGAAACAAACGGAGTTTGAACGAAGCCGTATCGTCGAGGTCAGAGAGGTAGGGTGGTCTGAGCCCAGAATTGGCTGCCATTTGGACTGGTTGTACAGTATGGGCGATGGTATTGGGATCAATGTACACGGGATGACACCCAGACCCGGTGGGGTAGCTCTGAGAGACCCAGCCAAACAAACCAGCAGAGAAGGCCGTGGGATAATGATAGCGGCATGCATATATGCAACGAAGTCCTTGTCCATTGTGCGAAACCATGTGGTGGCTGTACAAAGGCCTCATGTGTCCGTTAGAACCATTTCCAGAATCCTGGCAGAGGCGAATCTGCACTCTCGGCGGCCCTTTCATCTTCTGCCATTAACATCTGACCATCATCGGCGTCGATTGCAGTGGTGTCAGCAGCGAGCAACGTGGAACGCTGCAACTGACGATGCATTGTTTTCAGCGAAGAATCCCGCTTCTGTATGGGAAGGGACGACCACCGTGTCAGAGTGTGGAGAACAGCAGGTGAGCGCTACAACCCCAAGCTTACTCTGCAGCGCCACTCGTCCCGAACTGCAGGCGTGATAGATGGGGGCCATCGCGTATGACAGCCGGACTTCCGTTGCAGTGATCCGAGGGACTTTAACGGTTCAACACTACTTACAGGAGATCATGCGTCCCCAAGTGCTGCCTTTCCTGACGGTGCAGTTCGGAGCCATTTTCCAACAAGATCACACCCATTGACACACGGCTCTGATTTCCCAGGACTGTCTACCGTATGCTTCAATGCTTCCGTGTCCTTTTAGATCTATTGATCTCTCGCCGATCGAGAACGTGTAATGCCAGATGGGACGCCATCATCTCCGTGCCGCATTGTTCGTGATTTAAAGCGTCAGTTGCAGGACGTGTGGGCCAATATGTGCAAGGATAACCTACGGCCACTATGTGAATCCCTGCCGTCTCATCGCATGTATCCGACTACGAGGAAGTCCGACCCGGTACTAACCCTGACGGGAATGTGTACCGTATGTCAGCGGGAAATCGTCCTTCTGCTGTGACATTCTAATCACTTCTGTCCTTGGTGTGTACCATCTCATTATTAAAACCTCATTTTAATCCAACCCCTTCTTCTATGCTGCAAAAAGAATGGCCTACTGATGTACAACCGAAATTTTAGAATGTATTCCAAAGGATGGAAAAAACCCCAGAAGAATTCTACATGGGAGATGAGGGATGAAACACGAAAGCATGGCGGAGTAACATGAAGGAAACGGGCTCAATGCAGATAGTTGTGGAAGAAATTTGGGGAGACCTTCATCCAGCTGTAGATTGATAATGATTGACAACCATGATCTTGATGATATATCAGTTGCTCAGTTGAAGGGAAGTGTGTGACGCTGGACTCCGAGAAGTATACATCATAGTTGACAGTTTGTTACACGGTCAAATTTCTTTTGTTTTTCGAAGTTTTGGGGAAGGACTCTATGCTTTGCATTTGCGCATTCATTAGCAAATCGTATTCCGTTCTGACGCACGGAACCTTCGCGTGGTGGCCGTTAGCATCGCTTCAGCCTCCCGCACCAACTGATGCAAACCATCATACTCGTAGGTTAATACTTCGGAAAAAGTATTTCCTTTTATCTACAAGTACTATATTTTTGCACCTTCCCCATTATTTTGTATGCTTAAAAAATTGTACGTCGCAGTTTTCCCACACAGTTACATTTTTCCGACGAAATAATGTAGCACGCTAAAGTACACATTTACCGATTTGTCTCTAGATGATTCTGAATTGGATTCTTTCATTCGTTGATAGTTTATGATTCAGTGGACGTTTTATGAGTTAAAATATTTGTTCCTCTGTTTTCATGTAAGTTCATTTCAAAACGTTCATGCAATATATTGCATTTTCACACTTCTAAATAAGATAAAATTTTCTTACCAGAACAGGTACCATACCGAAACACCGCGATGAAATATTGATGTTTACTAAACAGCAATTCCAACATTCATTCAGGTAATCGCCCTTTTGCAGATTTTCATCATTTTCAGGAAAGTTTCGTTTGCCAATGGCTCAATTTGCTGATTCGTTCTTTTCGAACGAAACGTTTGAGAGCGACACATTTCTAGTGAAAGCATTACAAAGCGTTAGATCAAGCGACTGAACATAAATATTATTGTAAATCGGACGAACGTGGATTGAAAAACTTGCTATCGCACAATTCGAAATGGAGGGAAAAAAGTAGTGTACACAGGGTGAGTTGAAAGTTTTGCAATATTGCCCTAAACGCAGGTGCTGCGGCGGGTATGTCACGGGTTTGAAATAGTTTAAGTCGCGCACTGCAGTCAGTCGAAAGGGGCATAAAGTCGTAGTCGTTCCTGTCAACAGCATTACATGCCGTCGTTTCGAGTATGATTGGGACGACTGAAAAGTGAACTACCGCAACCGGCTAATAAGGTAACTTTTGCTTAACGTGTCCATACTCAGCCAAAACGCTGCTCCAGCATCATAAAACATTTATCATAAGAATGGGGAAGGTTCGTTGGTCCACAGCATCGCACCCAGATGGTTCAAGAAATTTCGCTGATGTGACAGAAACCTTGACGACCAGCCAAAATCAGGCAGGCCGCAAATCTGGGGTTTGGAACCCGAATCCACAGTTTGCGGCCTACCTAACTCTGGTTTCAACTCATCCACGTATTATTTGCGGAAAATCCGTCAACCAGCATATGGAGGTTACCAGTCGATTTGTGCATATCGCAGATCACCTTGTTTCATCACCTTCAGGATTTAGCAAGTTCTACAGGAGCTGCCGAATTTTCTCTCATGAACTTAGGCCAGCTGAAGCAAACCGAGGAGTGGAAGTGTGTGCAAAACTTCTAGAAAACCCACGCGATTTACGTTTCATCAAGCGAATTGCTACATGCGATGAAAAGTGGGTCTATTTCGGCAATCCTAACACACAACGGCAGTGGTTCAGCCCGGGGCAACTTCCAGAACCTGTTACTAATAGTGACTGCTTCCAGCACAAGGTGATGCTCTGCGTCTGGTAGAATTATGATGGCATAATCTATTAGGAATTTGTTCCCGACGGTCGGTCCATCAACGCCAACCTCGACTCTCTATTACTGGAGGGAATATATACCGTTTTGGAAGATAAGTACCCAGTACTGGTGAACAAAAAGCGAGCATTTCTACAGCTGGAGGGAATGTATACCATTTTGGAAGATAAGTACCCAGTACTGGTGAACAAAAAGCGAGCATTTCTACAGCTGGAGGGAATGTATACCATTTTGGAAGATAAGTACCCAGTACTGGTGAACAAAAAGCGAGCTCTCCTACAGCTGGAGGGAATGTATACCGTTTTGAAAGATAAGTACCCAAACCTGGTGAACAAAAAGCGAGCTCTCTTACAGCTGGAGGGAATGTATAACGTTTTGGAAGATACTTACCCAGTACTGGTGAACAAAAAGCGAGCTCGCCTACAGCTGGTTAACGCTCGTTCTCATACTGCGCGAACGACCATGGCAAAACTCTAGAGACTTGAAGGCATTGAACTGATGTCACATCCACCACACATTCCGGACCTTGCCTCTTCGAATTATTACTTGTTCCGGTCCATGGCCAACTTCCTTCGCAGACGGCACTTCAACAACCAGGAGGAGGTAGCGGCTGAGGTAAAGGAGATCCTCGCTTCGAAGGACGAGAACTGGTACCGCCGGGGGAAGGGAGAACTGGAAGACAGGTGGATAAGGACGGTGCAACATTATGTCTCATACTTTGAGTGCTAGTCAGCTTTCTTCCTGAAGGTACGTATGTAGACATAAAGTAATTCAAGTTTCGCAAAACTTTCAACTCACCCTCTGTATTTAAATAGTATATGAACCTTTTATGTTTTCCGTAAACATTGACGGCAATCAACACACAGTTGAAGCCGCACAGTGCTGAGGGTAAAAAGTGTTTTACCCATTTACAACTGAAGATTATTTGATACAAGAAGATTTTTCTCAGAAAGTGAACTGGTATACTTAATAATAATATCAGAAAAACCGGTTTTCGCACGTTTGACACTTACAGCAATGACACTAAAATATGCATGCTAATAATTCGAATCTGATAATCTAAGAATTCAAACGATCTTCGTTACCGAAGCTTTTCAGAAATGGGTAATTTAATTGAAATTTCTGGGTTAACATGTATACTACGCTCATGTAATCTTTGATATTGAGTTTACATAACTAAAGTCTTATAATTTTTTACACCACTCAATTATATTACTTTCGCCATATGTAATTATTGGCAGTTCAGAAATAATTTCTGAAATAATTTTTGGACATATTATCTTCAGCTGAAAAAAATGATTTTAAGTTAGTTTAAACTACAACGTTATAGTCCTACTCATATGCCGTTATTTGCTATGCCGTTATCTGATATGCCGTAACCTGCACTTAATGAACTTTGATCTTTTTTTTATTTTCTGAGCTGTAAGGTAACTAGTATGGAATTCATAAAGAAAAAGAGTGATAAACAAATTAACTCTGCCTGAATAACCTACAGAGCCTATTCTCTGGATTATCATACCGGAAAATGTGAACTCTTTCAATTAAAGTACATTTATTGAAGTAATATTTTTCTTTATACGCTAAAATCAATATATATATACTACACTCTGTACTCAAAAGAGATCGTCGGAAGTTTTGCTCTGAAAATGCCTGATAATATCATGGAATACCAGAAAACCCATGCACACGATTTCACAGAACACCACCGCACGAGTTGCAATAGAAAGAATTGCTTCCCTCTATCCAGATAACAGGAATATCTCTCTATTTAAAGACGTTCTCATAAACAAAGCAAAGCCACATTCAATAACGAAATATCTTTAGCAGACAAGTTGTTCTCATGTTATTTAATCAGTTGTGTTCTTTGCAGACCCAAGAAAATTATGTGTGAAAGAATTGTTATCCATTGCCCTTCCGGAAGAAGTATTACCAATTTTAATATTTTAATAAATCGGACTGGGAGGAAACATTTGATTGTACTGAACCTAACATTACACCAGAGATGCGATAAATGAAGTATGTAAGAGATTCGTTTACGGTTTACTTTTCACTTTAAATGTCCCTGACCTTACAAATGCTTTCCCACTGAACATTAAATGATTTTGCCCTGCAAATGTTATTCCACTAGTGTTTCATTTGAGAAGCAAAGGGGCATGCACCTGCAGCTCAGGCAGGAATTAAGCAATTCTAAATTTAATAATTGCTTTAGATTTGCCCACAAAGCGCATTTGACATATTTTTTCGATCAAATATCTTTCAAAATACTGATGTTTTTGCAAAAGAATAATTAAATATTACTCTGGAAATCTCTCCGAAATACTCTCATGAATTCTTTCATTAAAAAGACTCCAGCAATTTCATTTTAACTATAAAGGAAATAGTATAATGATTATGAAGAGTGATGCATGGCGCAAGGTGTATATCATCGTAAACGAGTAATCGCAGACCATCTTTTTTAAGATTTTACATGTTTTTAAAGCTTTAAAAAGAATTTCCCATTTGCGGAACTTAATATAAGTGCGAAAGATGCAAGGGGATAGCGCCCCAAATCATACCTCCAGAGGGGTCCTGCTGACACTACATGAATCCAAAGGATTTGAATCCTTCCTATTCCCCAGACAGACTATAATTTTCGCCTTCCAACTACCACCTGATCAGCTCCATGAAGCATTTCCTTTGAGGACTTGGCTTCAGTGATGGCAGTGAAATTTCATGAAAGAACAGCTCTGTCCTTAAAGGCTGCCGAATGACAGCTCCCTGAAATGGTGGCCTTCGTAGAACGTTGTTAAGGAATTATAGAAAATTTCTGTCTATATTTTGCTAAATGTGTTAAGTGCGTATGTATTTCTTGGGCAAATAAACATTTTAGATGAAAACAGAACTAATATTTGGCTCACGTTGAAAGCTCGTGAAAACAAATTTTACAAATTCCATTTATAAAATGGATTTTTTTGCCTTCCAGTAAAACTACGTCCACAAAATGATTTTTAATGTTTTGAATTAAAACGAAATCCTAAACCGAATTGTTTGAAAACTATATCAAAACAGATAAGGATATGAGTAAAAAAAACAATTAAGTTATTCATGTCGCACACTTGAAAATATATTCTAATGCGTTCAGGGTAGGTATATTTTTATTAAACCTCAAATGCCTTATACAGAAAGATATTTTAAAAGAATCAACAGGTAAAATAGAATTTTCAGTAATAGTTTCAGAAATTTATTTTATTATTCTATTGTTCCCTAAAATTCACCCTGAAGAGACAAAGCATATGCAAAAATATTCCTGTTGCATTCATGTAGAGGAAGGCATTAATGCCACATTATGGTAACAAAGGCTTGTCAGACTTTCTCGTCCGCAGAGAACACGCTTACATTTCGGTATTGTGACCAACGTGGTCAGTAACAAAGAAAATCAGTAATGAAACCAGTTGTTATATGAAATATGGAACTGCATTGAATGACACAGAGGAAATGTGGGAAAATATATTATGTAACAATATAATAACACAAGTTATTGTCTTACAGTCTTACTTAATCAAATCCATACGCGCAAAACAAATTGCAGCAGGAGAGGGATGGTGTGCTCTTGTTTTTCTTACCACGTAATTCTTAAAAGCTTCGCTTTCTAGTAAATAGCCATTTCTTAATTAAATCACTCATATTACGTGCTACCATAACTTTCACGCCGTTCAAATATTCACAGCGCAATATTGCACGCACACTTTCCCTCGATATCCCCATCATATCATCGCTACGTGCAAATAATATTCACCACAACAGCCTAATTTCTGTCCTTAGAATATATTCTTCCGTGCACAGTAGTCTGGAATTTGTACGTTTCCACAGGCTGTAGTATCTTTCATTACGCACAACATACTGTTTTTTCCTGAAATTTTTTACAACCTGATACTAAGGTACACAGCTTTCTAAGTAAGCAGGGAATACAGAAATCCGTAAAAGCAATGACATACTTAATGAAACTAACACAACAGAATATTTCCATTATTAGCTCTGACACCTAGGAAAGAGAGCTGTCTGACTCTAAAATTTTATACATTATATGCTATTCCTAAATAACACTTGGTTTGCTCTGAAAACAATGGTCTCGTTGGTCAGCTCTTTTTTAGGGAAATCCACTTGTTACATAAGGCAGTTATGCTTTCTTTTTATGGCTATTTGGCTATAACGTTTAATAGAATAAATATAATTTAACACGGTGTATTGCATTACAATCTGCAATAAATTATCTTTCTAACGATATATAGAATTTTATATTGTTATTCTAAAAAGAAGGCTGATGTTATGAAACGTCAAAACAGAAATACAAATTACCCAAAAGGTTTTCACAATTTTGACACTAGTGTAAATGATTTGTTTGCATTTGTTAAAAATGAATCGATTAATATATTAACATACACAATATATAAACTTACATTCACAAAAGTATTTTATCGAAATATCTTTCTACGTGAAGAGGGATGGCAAATACCTGAATCAGCAATTTTCATACACTGCTGGACAATTGCTAAGGACGGATCATAAACGGCTATATAGCGCATAAAAAAGTAAGTGTGTTTGGATGCCAAGTGAAATAAAATAATGTCAGAATGCCAGGACATTACAAGAAAGACAATTTATTGTGATCTGAAATCCAGAAGGCTTTGGAACGTGTTCAAGGGACAAACAGGCCATTTTGTGCAGAATACGTAAACGTTAAAAAATGCAATTACCGTCTGCAGGCGTTCCGGCGTAAGATGTCAATACGGGTATATGGCCACCATGGAGGGCGATGCAAGATTCCACACGTCGTGTCATGCTTTGCACAACATTATCAAGCAGCTTTTGGGGTAATTTATCCCATTCCTCTGTCAGTGCACGGAAGAGGGTGTCCTTGTTTATTGGAGGGCATTGGCGACCAGCAAGACTCCTCCCCAAAGCATCCCACACATTTTCAATGGGATTCAGATCTGGAAAACGTGCTGGACATACGAGGCATTGAATATCCTCGCTCTCAAGACACTCCTGGACAGCGACTGTTCGATGACATGTTGCGTTGTCGTCCATGAAAATGAATCTATCACCGACAGCACCACGGAACATGCGAACATGAGGTAGCAGAACATCATTAATGTATCGTTGGCCAGTCATAGTCCCAGTTGGAAGCACATAGAGGGACGTACGGCCATTGATCATGATGCCAGCCCATACCATGACACTACATGTCGGATATTGGTCCCTTTCCTGTATGTTTGCTGTACAATATGCAGTACCACTATCACGCCAGATCAGTTGTGGTCGACAATCAGACGATAGACTGTATCTACTCTCATCTGAGAGGAGGACAGCAGACCAGTCGTTATCAGTCCAACTGCGATGTTGATGGCACCATTGCAAACGGGCGGTACGGAGACGTCTGGACAATGGGATGCACACAAAAGGACGGCGGGCGTATAGTCCTCCTTCCTGCGAACGTCTGGCGACAGTTTTTCGGGAGATCCGCTTGCCAGTAGCAGCCATAAACTGATTTGCTACCTCACTAGCTGAGCTGCGCCGGTGTCTTTTTGTTGATAGCACTATGTACCGATCTTCTGCAGGTGTCTTACTGCGAACACGACCTCCCCCGTGACGTTTGCTACACTCTCCATTTGTTTGAAATGATTTCCAAAGCCTTGAAACAACACTGTGGCTGACGCCGAACTCCCTGGCAACATCTGTTATTTTTCGCCCTTCTTCAATCTTGCCAATAATACGGACACGCGTAAAATCATCTAGGTGATGTCGGGAAGATATACTGAAAATTGCAAGTTCGTCAATTGATTCTTTCCCTTTCAACTTTGCGTTTGAACAACAACGGTCAATACGCGTCAAATCCTTTATATCTCTTATCAGCGCTATGACGTCACGAACAAGTTCGGCAATCCAAAATTTGCATACCCACAACACGTCTTACTGTATCCCGCACTTATGCTAATTTCCACAATTTCCTGCCTTCCATTTTATGGTTGCTATCGTGTCTATTGTCATCCGTCCTTAGCAATTGTCCGGCAGTGTATGTACATGACGTAGAATTTTGGTTCCTTTATTTGACTATCTTCTTTCAAAGCATATGATTAGCTGCTCTTTATCGCAAACGACATGCTTGTCAAATTGTAAATACCCTCTGTGAATGCAGAATTATGATAAATGTTTGCGTAGAATATGAAAATTAATTGAAATAATGAAAATTTATTCAAACATATTTCTTGATATTCCAGGGTTTTAAACGGCGAATTCATGATACTAGGCGCTTTACTCAGCATTTTAACCTACAAGGAAAAGGATTTTACCACAATTTAAATTTACATTCAGAGGCAATGCGTATAAAATTGAAGAGAAATAAGTTCGTGAAAACAATGATTCCTAAAAACAAAATCCCTTTATTCAAATTTCAATCATATGTATGGAACAAAATTTTAAAATATATTAATTTCTTGAAAATATTTTAAAGTACATAATCTTTTTCACGAAACTGCAGGTTTTATAAATTGTCTGCAGGTTTTCTGAATCATTCATGAAAATTTTCCTTAACAGATATCTTTTTCAAGATACACCTTCAGTAGTTTCTTTGATAAAAACTTTTTTTAAATCGTTTAGATTAATTAAGTTATTTCCAAAGTGATCTTATGTACGCAAGCAATTTTTCAATTGCCTAAATCATTCTGAAAAATGAAGATTGGAAGGTGCCGTAAAATGTAATACAATGAGGATTACTAAAACATAGGAAACGCTAAGAAAATAAACGAAAGCATAACTTGATGTACAAAGGATTATAAAAAATTTTGGAACGCCAAGAGTTTGCAGGGACATTTTGTTAATCAGCTGTAACCCCTTCTTGGGTTTTCAAAATATAAGCAATTTGACATGAAGTAGACATACAGATCATTCACAAATAATAGCGAATTTGCTTTCACCATTGCCATAATTTTAAAATAACTGGCTCTAGCGAAATGAAATTTAACACCCTGGTACTAATAAAATTTCAAATAATCGAGATTTATGTTTTTAAATAATATTTGCTTTAAAAACTAAATTCTGCTTTCGGTGCCCTCTGGAATTGGAGATTTTGAAACTTACAATTAGAAAGATAAATCAAAAGTATATAAATATTTTACCTTCAGCTAGTAAATAAATTATCTCAATACAGTGACCATGTCTTGAAAATAAACAAGACGTAAATAAAATGAAATGTGTGCATGAAAGGTGATATTCATTAATTTGGTGTTAAACTGTTCCATAATTGGAAGTAATTTCTTCTAATAAAAACTTTTATTACAGAATAAAATGTTTGCAGGGCATGTTTATTTTACTGGAATGGCAAATCCCCTTTCCGCTTTACGTGGGAGGATATTGTATCTCAATTATTCATTTCAGATGTAAACTGGTGTCCAAAATTTACTTAATAAAACAAACTCTAAAACATGTCTCAAACTGAACGACCTATTCAAAAGATGTTTAGGAGACATTTACAAGAAGAAGCGCTTAGTCGTATGGAAACAATATTGGGTTAGCTCTTACTGATATAGGCATGTGACAAGAATACATTTCGGGCATGGAACTTTGATGAATGTTCTGATAGGATCGCAGCAATTGGAGTTTGAGTCGGACTGTAAGTGTAATATATGCTCCAAAGCATCGCTTAGAAGAGCTTTTACGGTGGAGAGAGATCGGAAAATCAGGTTTATTTTCGAGACCTGGTCATTACATTAAGATAATTTAACAAGTTCAAGGTAAATATGTAATCAAAAATTGGCAAATATGAGAAATCGGAAATTAAATTGACAAATACGAATACGAAATCATGTGTAAAAAGTACAACTGATACTAATGATTTTTAGGAGACATGTACAAGGGGAAACTGTCAGTCGTCATATCCAAGCAACATTTTGTTACCTCTTGTGGAAATATGCATATGAAAGCCATACGTCATTAAGCTTTCAGACATACAACCTTTTTCCGTTTCTTTTAGTAGAGGTTTAACGAAAACCACGAGCAACGCAATGGGCTATAAGCAGTCGCCCGTCCCTAAGTTAGGGTCACTGGTTACAGGGAAGTAAGAGAGCCAGTGCCGTAAGACAAACACAACATCCACGCCTCACCGGGCTTCTAACCCGGGCCCCTTTCGAACGAATGATTAGAAGCCAATGTTTAGAACACCTTTCTGACATTAGAAGTACATAAAGTATAACGTACTGGTAA
Organism: Macrothele yani; assembly: GCA_039090855.1. Classification (NCBI taxonomy): domain Eukaryota; kingdom Metazoa; phylum Arthropoda; class Arachnida; order Araneae; family Macrothelidae; genus Macrothele; species Macrothele yani. The sequence goes on along the minus strand of CM077033.1, from coordinate 50,457,134 downwards.
AACCTAAAAATAATTACTTGAAGAAATCGTAGGAGTTAAAATAAATATAAAAAAATCAAGTGAGTCACTGAATCAAAATGGCATGTTCTTTATTCGTGAGCGGTCTCACATCACTCTGTGGAAATCATAACACTGTATTCACTTACTTAATTTCCGAGAGGGAATTCGTATTTATATCATTATCCGAAGAAACAAAACGTGACAACAACCTACCTAATACACTGTTGTTCCATCACGTGCAGACAAGTTAGCATTTATCCGGCAACGCAGGGATGCTACATTATTATTAAAGGTGCATTACGGTGTCTGCTATTAACACGTTACCATCTTTAATTCTAGTAAGTTACGTAGTTAACCCGCCTTTGAATCGATTTGCTTTTCAAAAACTAGTAGAGGTGCTCCATTGGATTAATGCCAAAGCGAAAACAATACCTGGAAGTCTTCCTTGTGCTCTGTGAAACAGTCTCGAACAATCAGGGAATCGTTTCATGGTGCATTATCCTTCTGAAGGAAGGCACTATGAGAAGAAAATACCGTCGCAATAAAATTATATACCTGGTCAACAATGAAGTTCGGGTACCTTGTAAACACCACAGTTTCCTTCACTTGAATAATTGGACACTGGCTTCCCAGAAGAATATTACCAAAAGCATTACACTTCCCTCACCAGCTTGTGATCCATCCCGCAGTGCGTTTTGGTTCCAACACTTCTGTAGGTAAAGGACACACGCGTACGCTGATGCCCGAAAGTTGCAACAGGAAACGTTTTTCGTTGGACCAGATGACCTTCTTACAATCACTCAAGGCGCAATTTTTATGCATGTGTGCCCATTGTAGGCTTTTTTGAACTGTGAACCGCGGATAACATGGCCACTTTGACAGGCCTGTTTGCCACGCAGCCTCATTTTCATTCGGGTAGCATGTACTGATTGTTACGCCACTTTACTCCCGTCACTTGCATTCTTATAATGGACGAGTGGCACCACAGTATAACTTCTGTTGGCAAGTACATAATACGGCATAGTCTGAGTTCACGTGTAGCATCCATGAACTGTGGTCTGCTCTCACATTGACGTTGGTTCACGAACGTTTTATCCTCGGACCACTTTCTGAAGGTAATAACCACTGCTGACAGTGAGCACAACACAAGTCCTTGTTCGCCTTTTAATGCTCTGAACTAATCGTCTGAATGTTACAGGGGGCCTTTATCAAACCCTATGATGTCCGCTGTCTTTTCCATCTGAAGAAAGTGAATAACCTTTTTCAACAGAGCTAGAGCTCATGAACAGGTGTAGTTTTGCAGTTTCATACCTTTTACACAACCAATCGTTTACCTGCAGTTACTTCGATTTTCCGACAAGCGTGGTGATGATTCTGTCCTGGCTCTTCGGTATATAAGCTTAGTTGCTTCATAAGTGCGGAGCAATTTTTTATTTTCCGAGACCTATCAGTACAAATTCTACCTTGCTTGTACATTTACGGACAATGAAATTTGCTCAACGAGAAGAAAGCATGGTATTGAACTGAAATTTTATGGACGTAATGATACAGCTCAATGATACACAAAAAGGCAAAAACAGAGCTGCAGGACAATTACAGATGGATCTGTGGCTCGCAGTCCGGCCATCAACAATATCACGTGGCACTGCCGCGTATTGAGGCGAACAGATGCCTGATGTTGTGCTATAGCAGACTGGCCTACACGTGTTGGACGGTGTTATCCAAAACCCGGATAGGGCGGCATGGCGGCAGTTGGAGCTTCAACTGGTCACACACATGCTCGATAGAGGAAATGTCCGGGGAACGGGGAGGTCATGAACGTCTCTGGACATGACGTAGGCAGTCCTGCGTAACCCGAGCCTTGTGCGGGCTGGCATTATCCTGCTGGTATAGCGCACCTGAAATCCCTGCCAGGAATGGCAGACTAACACACCGCATGTTGCAGCGGCAACACGTGGTGCCACACCGCATGGCACATAACATACAACATAAACATGGCACTCCCCATGTTGCAGCAACAACACATGCTTTCTTCAGTGATATCAAGTGTCAAATTATGTTAAACAAAAATTCGTAGATAATAATATAAAACTAAGTATTGTGTGAGTTCGTGACCTCATTAAGTGTTCTATGAACTATTAAATAAAAATCTATTTGCAGACGGTTATGTAAGCGATTTAGTATATCTGAAAGTGATGCATGCCCGTTTTTGTCCCATATAAGCTTTTTTACCCACAATGCACTATAACGAAGTAAATTTCTCCGTCATTTTCGGTCTACGCCGGGATTCGAACCCGGGTCCACTCATTCCGGAATAAGTTGCTCTACCAATTAAGCTACGCGGACATTTTATTCTGATTCCTATCTGCCTTTATGTCGTGTGCGTCCTTCTGGCAGGTACGTCACATCTCCTGGTACGTTACAGCACTTGTCTTCCGTAAAAATTATGTTTTGAAATACTTGCCTTTCCCAAGGATTTTGTGCTATTTTTCGTAAGAAAACTATAATAAAATATACACTGAAGCGGACAATATTTATTAAAACCTAATAGCATTTAGACTCGCGCCATCCTCACGTTCGAAACGATGACATTGTGATGGCTTTTATATAAAAACAACTCAGTGTAAATGATTCAGAAGTGTGCGAGGTAAAGTATGCGGCAATACAGCAAGAACTGTGACGTAACGGCCTTTGAAAAAACCATGACAGTGGGAGTAGGAGGGCAAGCATATCCGACAAGACAAACCTTCTCGTCTTTGCAAGATCAACAGTACCAAGCATACACAATGATTGGGGCACAAACAAGAAAAGAGTAGCTTATTTTCTGGAAGAGGACGTGACTGATCGATGACCAAGATCAACGCCAGCTGAAAATAATTTTACGAAGTAACAAACGAAATAAGCTGCAACAACTAGCCGCTCTGAACACTAGCTTTATTGCGAGCAGAATTCCGGCATGCACAGCCTGCGAATGAAATACGATTGCAGCATACACAGCTTACGAATGAAATAGGATTTCAGCATACACAGTTTACGAAAACATAATTGCAACATACACAGCCTGCAACAACACAATTGCTGTATACATAGCCTGCGAATGAAATATCACGAATGAACTACACTGAAGAGCAATTGAATTAGAGATACCTGTCTAGTAACGTGCAGAACCCGCTTTCGACCTGATGACGGGGGCAATTCGTCTCGGAATGGACTCGACAAGACACCGGAAGCGTTGGGAAGCTATACAGATCCACGACCCTGAACAAGCTCCTACAGTTCACGAAGATTTGATGGAGGGAGTCAGAGCCTGGGACATATCTCTCGCTGGCATCCCAGATGTGCTCGATGGGATTGAGGTCAGGTGACCTAGCTGAGGTCACGTCGGTAGAGCGTTCATCCAACCATTCGGATACAATTCGGGAACGATGGCACGGGGCATTGTCTTTCTGCAGGATTAGACGCACAAACCGGAGCAAATGGTCGTCCAGAATATCCCAGTAAAGTTAACCTGTGAGGGAAGATGTCACACGTAACAGGGGCCCCATTTTAGTCCACGTAAACAGTCCTCAGACGAGAATGCCAACCCCACCAGCTTGAACAGTATCCTACTTGCAAAAAGGACCCATCGCTTCATGTGGTTTTCGCCGTACTCGTATCCTGCCATCCGCATATACCTACGTGAATCTCGACTAATCAGTCCAGGCAGCATTTTTACACATATCTCGAGTTCAGTGGCGATGATCCCGCGCCAATGCTAATATTTGCACTCTGTCATGTGCGGTCAGCATCGGTACCCTCGTGGGACGCTAGCTTCTGTACCCGGTAGCGAGGAGATGGTTCTTGATGGTGTGGCTGCTTACACGTTTTTGTGCACCAGCGTTAATTTGCCGAGTTATTTCTTGCACTGTTTCCCGTCTATCCACTGTTACAATGAGAGCTAGCCGACGATGACCCCGCTCATCCACACGCAGTTGTCCACGGCAGTCGGCCCTTGCAGGGAAGGTTTTACCGGAATTGATGTACTCACGGTGCACCCGTGACACAGTGACTCGTGAAAATCCCAGTGCCTGCACGACTTCCAAGATGAAGTAACCCATTTGTCGGGCCCCGACAATATGCCCACGATCAAATGCGCTTAGAACCTTCGTCTTACTAATAGTGCGTCCAACTCGTACTGATTCCCGTCGCATCACTACTTTTATTGTCGGATCGGTGCATACGTCATTTTGTTTCCGTTTACAGGGCAGTCCACAGCGCCACATCTGCATAACGCCAGCTGTCTCTAATTCAGTTGCTCTTCAGTTTATAACCGAAGCCCTCTCCTTCATACACCACTCGTCTCTGTTAAAAACCAACATATTCATCTGCATTCGAAACGGATGCACCAAAGCTTTACCTTGAAGATTTAGAAACGGTCGTCTGGTAAGTGAATCACAAATTTAATTAATACCCGCCAATAGGAGAGTCAGAATTTGCTGTCCATAGCCTAAATCAATGTATCCCATTTGTGTAGCTATAATGCATAGGTCGGAAAACGTGATGCAAAGATGGGGTATCGGTTTTGGTGGCTTCTATTCTGGTTTCCTAATATTTTGGAGTAACGTTTGTATGTATAACGGGGTCTCTTAACAACACTGCAGACAAAGTGCACCCTTACATTAGTCGGGTGTTTGCGGAAAGAGAAGGGTATTTCGAATAGGATAATGTGCCGTACCATAACGCTCGCCTCGATGCACAGTAGTTCCAGGAGAACGAGTTTTACTTCAAGTTTGTAAACTGGACAGCAGCGTTGCCAGATCTTAATCCAACTGAACACGTTCGGGATGAAATTGACAGCCAGTAGTAACAGAGATTCACATTGAGTGAACGTTTCGTAATTGATAAAAGCCGCCACATAGGCCTTGCTGAACATACCCGTAGAAAACTATAATCATCTTTCTGAATCCATATCTCACCTGATATAAGTTTTTTTGGAAAGCCAATGTAGCCCAAACATTGTTTTGATAGGTGTGCTAAATATTTAGCTGTTACAATATATACAATTGTATAAATGTCGAATAATTCTGAATAACTACTACCCAAATATTCCACACAATTTCTTTAAGTAATTGCTACTAAAGATCAGTTATGTTATGAAATCATTTTTTTCTTTTGATCACCAAAATTAATTGCACGGTTTTCAAAGTCTTTCACCACTCTCAGGAGAAAGGCAGAAAATTGAAGTGTTTTCATTACACTCCTGAAAAATACGAACTACTCAGAAGGATATTATCTAATCCACAAGAAAATTGGTCTGTGCAATGTGCATGTATAAGAAAGGAAAATATGCAATTCCAGAGAAATTGGAGACTTCATTTGGATAAAACAGGTACACGAGTATAACATGGCAGTACGCGTTAGCGACACCTCTATCTCGGATACAACGGTTACTTGATGGCATAAACGTATAGAGTTCGCAGATATTTTCCTGCGGTGTAGCATGACGAATGGTTATAGCATGACGGAGTATCATGCTACAATCCTGCGGTATAGCATGAGGATATAGCATCATGGAAGGAGTTCACAGATATTACCCTGCGTATAGCATCCAGGAATGTTCACCGACATTTCTGGATGTGCGCATGCCGCTTCTTTTAGAAAGAGAGGGCAATTGTCCATCTTAAGAAGTGACTCGGTGCAGCAACGACAAATATGGCAACACAACACATCGTAGAATGTCGTCAACATACCGTTGAGACCTGAGAATGGTACCAGAACTACCAAGTGTGTCCGGCTATTTTACGAAATGGCACCCCGGGCAGTTACTCCAGGTGCGCGAGCCTTTTGTAGTTCCACGGTAAAGCGAGAATACCTGCGCTGTCCGGCTAGTCTCCTGACACATACCGGCTCATCATGGGCGTGAATTCGAATCGATGACTGATTACAGAACACAACACGACGCCACTGCACACTATCCCACGTTGATCTCGCACGACGCCACTGCACACTATCCCACGTTGATCTCGCACGACGCCATTGCAACAAATGCTGGAGATGCTCGTTTGTCAGTGGTAGGCCGCTGAGTGGCCTTCTTGGATCAACTGATCAGACAGCAAATATTCCAATCCTGTATTGCTATTTTATGATTTGAATACCTCAAAGAAACAAAAGATGGAAGTCGCCCTAAAACAGCTCGTAACCATATCTAAATTATCGGATACTTACTGTATAGATGCAACCGAGCGGTTTGGAATCAGTTTCGGTACCCGGACGCTGGAGGAAACAGGGTTAGTGTCCTTGTGTAGACGAAATCCACTAAAAATCACCCACCTGGACGTGCCGAACAGATCCCTATTTTTATGTCATGTGGGGCTTGTGAGATGTAGACTCCATAAGGACGTTACACTTTAAAACGTATCTTTTTCTTAACGCTTAGTGTAAAGGCAAGCAAGGCAGCAAATGTAGAGTGGGAGTCGCCCCAAATTATTTTCCTTGAACTTATTATTTTCCAGTAATTTTAATGAGTTTTAGAGAACCGTAAAATATAACAGTAAGCGAAGAGCACCCCATTTTCAATAAGATCATATTACTGTTAAATAAAAGTCATCGCTCTTTCCACTTTTATAAGTGAGTCACAAAAAATACCTTAGCGGCCGCCACGAGCAATCGAACACAGGGTAATCAAAACCACTGTACCACAGCGGCCTCGAAATTCTCTAGACTTACAAACGAAAAACTGCCAAATCACCTGTCAGGTTGCTTCTTTGGAGCCCAGCACAGTTCTAAGTATTCACCATAGATGAACAACAGCAACTGAACAAATAACTATCAGAAAATTGGAAAGAGTGATTACTTCTATTTGATGTTCCTAATCCACGTCAACTGTACAGTTATCAAATTACTGTTAATTTAAAAATTTTATCACTAACTGGTTTCATATGGTATTACAACAATATTTCCAAGTATATTACTGAACAGCAACATATTTTTGTGATAATAAGTACTCATTTTTTATAATAAAAGTTACATTAAAAAAAGTATTTTCACGACTTTTCATATAAATTGTTACAGCAAATAAATGCCTTATATTTTCTCACGTGAAGAGGATTTTCGCAATATGAATATATAAGACAAAGTTGGTAAAATGAAAGAACACTAACTTCAAATTTATACCTGCTAGAATTGGGGCAGGAACTACAGAGAATCAAAGGTGAATGTCGCCGTGTTGTATAAAGTAAAAAGAAAAGGGAAAGGCCACCGCGGGAGTGCAGTGGTGTAAGCGCTGTCTTTTAGGTCGTGAGATGCATCCGGTTTGGAATCCCAATCAGACATGCATTTGTGTTTGTCGTCTGGTACTGGCTCTGCTCTTTACCTCGAAAAAGTGGTCCTAAATTAACGACGGACGGCTGCTTTTAGCTCACTAAGTTCCTCACGGTTTTCGTCATACCTCAATCGTAAAAAAAAAGTAAAAACAGGAGAGAAGATCATTCTGAACTGATAAATGCACATTCCTTCTGATACCGTGCATCCGATATTAGCTATACTAGTGATACTATAATTATAAATAATAAAAAAAAACTCAAAGACAGTGCTTATGAATTCCAAAGTTATTCACACCGTCCGGCGCGAAACCATATTCAAATCAAATAAAGATACCAGATTTGGATCTTCACTTTTATGCACCCTTTACAAGTTATGTGAAAATCCTCCAAATACGATGCGTCGGTTGAATAAATAAATAAATCGCTCTCTCCACGTTGTAACCACACACAGCAACAGAAAAATTGTTATTTGGCCGCCGCCGGGGAATAAAATCCACGGAACTCTCGATATCTAGTCGAGCGCGTTAGCTTTACACCACGGTGGCCGACAATCCACGGTGCTATGTGTGGACCGTGGATTATTGGCAACCGTGGTGTAAAGCTAACGCGCTCCACTAGATATCGAGGGATCCGTGGTTTCAATTCCCTGGCGGCGGCCGGATAAAATTTTTTCGGTTGCTGTGTGTGGTTACAACGTGGAAAGAGCGATGTATTTATTTATTACACAAGTTATGTTATGAAGAAATAAAAGCGCTTTGAGCAAACAGAGATTCTAAATAATAGTGTTATCCTTGAAAACTATAGGGATTTCATTGCTTCCAAGTGCAACAGCAGCAAAAATAAGAGTAGAGAAACACTTGTAGATTTTTCAGGGGCAGAAATCTTTTTTATGATGATCAGCGACCTGAAGTAAAAGTTTGAGAGAAAGTGGACATTGTAGTACCCCAATGGGGTGACAAGTGAAATTAATTTTATTACGTTTAACAAATTTTTGGTCATTGAGGACAACAAACAGGACGCTTAGCAGTGCCACTCTGATTAGAGGTTGCAACATTTTCATGGTTTTATACTGTGGATCAATCAGAGAAACTTCTCGGATTTTCTAGATATTCGTAATGAAGGGTTTGAAATTCCTCAACAAAGCAATATGACATTTCTAAACAGTTAAGCATGTAGAAACATTTCGAAATCAAACGAGAATAGACATTAACACTTTAATGAACCTAAGCCTAAAATCGTGCGTCGGCAAGAATAACATAGAACTAGAAATTTTCTATGAATACTTTTTGATATTTATGTCCTCCCTTTCATTGGTTTTAAAAATGGGTTAGTGCAAGTAATCACGCGAAACATTCGGTCGCTAAGTTCGATACGCATTGACTATTAGACGTTTTCCGGGTCAATAACTGCATCCGACCGCAGAGATGTGATACGATGTCATGATGGCGAATGATATCTTCCCGGAAAAATTCCACTTCCTGTTTACTTATGCGTTTAGCAGAAATATTGATGACTGAAAGTTCACTTCTGCTAAAACCGTAGGGAATACAGATTTAAGGAACGTGTTGGAGTACAAAATTCTACTCACATTCCTGAAAGGCAATTCAGCAAACAGTGTTCTAAAGCAGTTAAGGGCTATTTGGGCGGACTTCGACAAAAAAACGTGGACTTCGACATTCCGAAAAAGGTACATAGTAGCTGGCATGACATATCAATTTGTGTAGAGTAACATTTCCCTGTGATTAACAATATTTTCCTTAATTTTTGATCGACTACACTAATGCTTGCCAACTGATTTCCAACTTAAAATATCTGTGACAAAGGAGACGAACCTCAGAAAAGGGAGGGTAAATAATTGCGAAATTTTTGTTTTGCCAAGTAGCGTGCTGTGGCGTCTGTCTCCTGAAGGCTATTAGTTTCCTGTCTTGCCTTAGGTTACAGAGCAGGGAATAAATCGGACTATAATAGGGGTATTATTACCTGTGACAAGTTTATGATCGGCACTGCTTAAATAAGAAAGGGAAAATGAATTGTTTAGCTGCACTTTTCGTAAAACCCGGCGGCAGTGCGAACATTTCTGTTTCGGAACGCCGAAAATTATGGGTACCATTTGGATTATATACGCCTGCAGCTTAAAGAGCAAACATATTCTGAATGTTGTGTGGTTTGGCATGAATTTTCAAACAATCTACAAATATATATACTAATCGAATTCATTATTGTAACAACAGACGTTGGATTTCCAAAATATCTCTTTACATGAAAATACATTTAAGAAATGCTGAATTTTTGATATTATCAAGATATACACGCAATTGTTTTTGCTGAGTGAACATGAATTCAAAATTCATGAATTTGTGGTGATTCGAGAGCGACTTTGTTTCACGAAATCAGTGGTAAAATTTCTTTAATTATTTTTAAATTAATTCGGTTAGCAGCATCCTTATAAAATTTCCTTTAAACGAAATATTTATTGAACATCTGCGTATAAGTTGAAGTTTTCAGAACACATGCAACTAAGTCCATGTTTCAAATTTGGATCAGTTTGATGGCTTATATTTTAAAGTGCTTCTTCCCGAAATATTGTTCTCATTCCTAAGCGATTCTTAAGGTTCTGAATTTCGCCTCCATTTACTGTCACCGAACAGCTGCCGAAGTTCTCAGAATTCAAGAGAAACACAAGAATGAGTGTAGTTAGGAAGGAGAAACATTATTTCCCAAAATGTGCAAATGAAATTGATTTCCAAATATTCTATTTGGTATCTTGTATTTAATTTTAAACACTAGCATCTACCGGGGTGAAATTGATAGTACTGCATTTTACTTCTCATTTCCTGACTTTTTCTGCTTCTCATCTCCTGAGTTGCCATAGTTTTGTAAATTCCAGAAAATATTTTTTTTCATTCAAAATTGCATTCCTGCAAATCGTGAATCCTGACACAATTTGGATTAATTGATCTAAATTTGATTACAGATGTATAAAATTTCACACTTGTGAAAACATGCTTTCTTAGTACCCAAAATGTTTGTATATATTAGAGTGCAGATGTATAAAATTTCACACTTGTGAAAACATGCTTTCTTAGTACCCAAAATGTTTGTATATATTAGAGTGCAGATATGTTTTTACTGTAATGCAATCACAGTTCAATATAGTTAAATTCATTTGGAATGATGTTCTACCTTAACCTATGCGTCCTTATTTTTAAGTAATAAATCTGATAAAACTGTTATTTATAAATTAAGATTTGAATTCTGTACTTTACTAATTTCCAAAAATTGAAAATGTGAAACGCCTTCATCCCATATGTTAAGGGGAAGGACATATCCTTAAAAAGGTTAAGCACGGAGAGAATTTACTTTCAGTCATTTACAAATTTATGAACTTCATTGAATGAACACTATATTGACAAAATTCACCAGACACCTAAATGACAAACACAGCAAGCATTTATTGACATACATTAGCACGCCGTCGGTCCACCTTTCTTCTTAATGCATGCCCTGACCCTTAGAGACAACCTTTCGGCAAGGTTTTTCAAAACAGTGATAGGTACGCGCTTCCATTCAGTAAACAATGCTGCCGCTAACTGTTACTCAGTAGTATTCCTTTTCCAAACTTATGCGGCTCTCTAATTCATCCCATAGGTGCTCAATAAGATTAAAATCAGGGCTCTGGGCTGGCCAATCCGCACACAATACAGCATTATCGTCAAAGCACGCCGTAACAGTCCTTGTTTTATGGCTCGGTGCATTTTCCTGCTGGTACCAACAAGGATCGGTTCCAAAGTATTGCGACAGACTTGGTAGGGCTTAATTGTCCAGAATATCGAGGTAGACATGCTGGTTAACAGGATTGTCCACGATAACCAATGGGCCTGGACCATAACGTGAAAAGCACCCTCACACGAGTACACTGCCACTCCATACTTCTCATTAAATATAGTAAACTTAGTTAAATGGCGTTCCCCCGGCTGCCGCCATGCCCCCACATGGCCATGAGACTGATGGATCGTGTATCTGGATTCATCAGTCCATAGGACCCTTTTACATTGATCTACGGTCCACGATAAATATTCTTTACACCATTCTATCCGATGAGTTGCATTCCGGGTGGAGATGAATGGCTTATGAGCAGCCGCAAGGCAACCCGTTGAATAAAGTTATCTGCGAATGGTACGGGTACATACCGTGGTTTCAGCTTTTTTACTTACCTGTACACTGAGGTTTTATGCAGTACTCCGTGGATTAGCTATAACGATGGTCCTGAGGCTTCGACGTCCTCTATCACTGATTTCCTTTGGTCTGTAGGTACGTTGCGCTGCTTCAGACACGTCATGTGTCTTCCACTTATTCAGTACCTCCAAAACAGTTGACTTGGGTATGTTTAAATGCCTCTCCGTTTCTCTTATGGGCAACCCAACAAACGCTCCTTTTTCAAAGTCAGGTATCTCCCGCCACGACATTTTCACTCAACCTCACAGTGCGATATGATCGCGGTCAGCTGCAGGTTTCTTTTTATACCGTTTGCAGCTGTACCGGGCATTTAAGTACGCAGTAGATCCGTTCATTTGCTTTTAAAGGGGTGCCTGGTGACTTTGACAATATAGTGTATATTATATATTCGTTTTCCAATATAGTAAAGATAGCTAATAGATTTCCCCCTAGGATATTTAAAAATATATGCAAATCCTTTCAGATAAGCATAACATAACCATTGTTTTCAAATAATGTCAAATAAGCATAACATAACCTTTGTTTTCAAATCCTATCAGATAAGCATGACATTTTAACGCCGATTTCATACGTGTCAATTATGTGTTTAGTTAAGTCTCTGGAATGTGTAAAAGAAAAGCAACGATAGTGCAGTGTTCCATGAAAATAACCATTAATTAAAAATAAAGCATTTACGTTCTCTCGTTTGTCTTTCATTTCGCGGTGTCAGGTTTTCCACAGGAATAGAATGCTTCCTAAGGGTGTGGTAAAATTGGAGGACATCAGCATACTGGAGAGGTCACCGAGACTTGTTTTTTTATCTGTTTCAGAAAATCGTTCTGAGTAATGCAGCATACCAATGATTTTTTAAGGGTTATCAGAAATACCTTTTATGTAAAAAAACCTCTTGATATTTTGAAATTGAGAGTAAATTTGCCATATTTTTGTGGTTTATAATATAGGTTGATGATAATGACGGTGCATGCAGGCTAAACACTAAATGATAAGGTTAAAACGCTGTGTTATGCGCGATTAAAACGAAGTCGCAAGATGACAGATGTACTTCGTAAAATTACATTTAATGAACTATATACAAGGTTAAAAGACACTCATAAGATCTTTCAGACTCCCATGGAGTCCTTCATCAGATGAAAATGACCGCATAAAAGTTCTCATGGCATATAAATAAGGTAGCTTTTGCCAGTTAATTCAAATCACAGAAGCAAATACAAAGTCATGCAATTTACATACCGGAGGGCTGCACCAAACACAGGTAGGAGGTGACACACACTGTGCCAGACTTCAGGGTGGAATGCAATTCTCTTTAACTTTTACAGGTACAATGGCTTTCCACGCCTGGGAAACTTTAGTAGGAAAATCCTCTTTGCAACACATATTAAAGAATCTGTGGATGTACAGACTCGCTTTAAAGCGGATTTGAGTCTTACTGGCTAGAGTTGTCAAAATCCACCCAGTATCCAGTCACAAGGGGGTCATCTTGTTCGCCCCCCTGTCTCGCGGCGCGCCAGCCCCACTTATCCTCTACAACAGGCGTTGGCCCGCCTCCTTTCCCCTTTATTTGCTGTGTCTCCGTATTCCGTATCTAATTCGGTTCAGGCCATTAATCTAATCAAATCTGTTACTTCTTCATCCTCCAATTTTATTCTTGCTCCTTTAGATATTGTTTCACTTTTTCCGAATGTACCAGTCCCCCTTGCCCATGAGCTCATAGTTGAAAAACTCACCACTTTGGCAGTTTACCCGGATGAAGTCATTCAGGCTGTTTTAAGGGCTCTTCGCCTCATCTGTCGCAGGTCTGTTTTCAGGTTCAACAGACAGATTTTCAGGCAGCTTGAGGGTGCCCCAATGGGGTCACTCCTCTTCCCGCAACTGGCAGAAATTGATGTCGAACATTTGGAGCAATCTGCTTTGGCATCTTGCCCTATTAAACCTATATTATGTTTGCGCTACGTGGACGACATGCTCGTCCTATGGCGCTTGTCGTTTGATAATTTATTAAAATTTGCAGATTTAATGTCGTCCTACTTTCCCTCCATTAAATTTACGGTGGAATTCGAGTCCAATGGATCGCTTCCTTTCTTGGATTTTCTGCGTCGTAGGCATCCGGTTACCAATAATTTGAGTTTCTACGTTTACCGTAAACCTTCTTTTTTACCGGCTATTATTCCGTTTTCTCCTGCACACCCTAACAGCTACAAACTATCTACCTTTTAGTTTCTCGTCCGCAGAGCTTTCACGTACTCTTCCAATCGTGCGCTTCTATCGGCAGAATTACAGAGGATTTCTGACCTTACTGCATCGTTTGGGTATCCCAATCATACTGTCAACAGGATCATCGCAAAAACTAGAAGACTGGCATTTACCACTTTAAGGGGTAACCAACCAAAACACCGATTTGTGGGTTCTATGGAATTTGTCCCCGGAGTAACAAACATCTTAAAAAACATGTGTCATAAGAATAACCTGGATTTCGGCCTTAGAACCAACACTATCTTTAACTTGGTTCACAAAGACAGAGATCCGGTGAACCACCTGGAAATATTTGGTGTGTACAAAATTCCTCTAAAGCCAGTGGACCCAGAGGCCCTCCCACAGATGTATGTTTTTTTCCACGATTAGGAATGTGAATTAACGTTTTTCGGACCATAAATATAACATTAAAATGCATGCTTCATCTACTGCGTTATCTCGCCTCGTCACTTCGGGAACTTACCACCCACGCTGGGAAGAAGCCAGGATTTTGTCTACTCCCGCCCGTAAGACTCAAATCCGCTTTATAGAGAGTCTGTAAATACACAGATTCTTTAATATGAGATGCAACGAGGATTCACCTACTGAAGTTTCCCAGACCTGGAAAGCCATTGTACCTGTAAAAGGTAAATATAATTACATTCCACCCTGAAGTCTGGCACACTGTGTCACCTCCTACCTGTGTTTGGTGCAGGCCTCCGGTATGTAAATTGCTTGACTTTTTATCTGCCTCTGTGATTTGAATTACGTGGCAACAACTACCTTATTTATATGCCATGACAACTTTTTATGCTGGTCATTTTCATCTGATGAAGGACTCCAGGGGAGTCTGAAAGATCTTATGAGCGTCTTTTAACCTTGTACATAGTTTATTAAATGTAATTTTACGAAGTACATCTGTCATCTTTAGACTTAGTTTTAATCGTGCGTAACACAGCGTTTTTACCTTATTATATAATATAGGTGTTTATACAAATTTTCCAACGAATGTGTGAAATATTTCAATTTTCGTATCTTCATTCACGTACATGTTAGGGCTGATTACAAGATGAGGCCAAAACAAACTTAGTTGGTGTTCTGCAATTCCATAATTTAATGGTTTAGTAAATATTATAAAAACTGAGAAATGATAATTCCACATTCTTATCAGAAAAATAAGTAGACTTTTGTAAGACATTTTTTTCTTTCCAACTAACGCTAATGAATTGCTTCCCACCGACAGAACAGTCTGAGAAATAGCCCTATAAAGATGAAAATAAAAAAAAAAGAGGAGTCACAGAAGGTTACTAAATCCGAGTGACTCTTGTAGCGTGGGTTACAATTCGCTGCTTTCTTTAAGATTTTTTTTTTTTTTTTTTTTTTTTTTTTGATTGGAGGTTTAACGACCACCGTGAGCAACTCAATGGGCTATAAGCAGTCGCCCGTCCCTAATTTAGGGTCACTGGTTCCAGGGAAGGGAGAGAGCCAGTGCCGTAAGACAAACACAACATCCATACCTGACCGGGATTCGAACCCGGACCCCTTACGGACGAATGATCAGAGGCCAACGCCTTAGACCACTGCGCCACCGGGGCGGCCTTTCTTTAAGATTCCAATTGAAATAAGAAATCAAAACTGCTTTTGATTTCATTCGGAAGCAAGAAATAAATTATGGTAAGCGTAAGAAATAGAAGCAATGATTGATTTCAATTCAGTTGAGTAGTACAACTGAAAGGCTAACAAGGTTAATAAAAATTGTCTTCGCTAGGTACCTGTCATTGTTCTCTTCAAAATACATTCGACTCCGGCTGTGGACGTAATACTCATCCGATAACCATCTGCGTGGTAGCGTATTGTTTCAGTGGTTTGTTCATTGCAAGATAAATGGTGTCTTTTAAAAATACACCATTTGGTTTTGGTGTCTTTAAAACAGCAGAGGTGAGAGAGCTACCCATGGGGTCTCTGAGGGATGGTGAAAATTCTGCTATTAAGATACTACTGGTGCCACTCAAAATCGGTCACGCCAATTTTAATTTATCTGCCGAACGGAAATATTTGTTTCAGCTGCTTTGAACATATTCTTAATGAACGGAATATTACACTCAGTACGCTTTCAGAGTGGTTTCTGAAGTCCGAAATATCGACTTTCCAGGTGGTTTTCCACACCAGCTCTGCAAAACTTATAAACGTTTTTCTGTCATAATCGATCAACTTTAACCGATATTTTCTAGAATTCCATAAGATTAAAAAACTGAAAACAATAAAGTTTTCTCATAAAAATATAAACTGGAATACTATCATTTGTGGATATTTTAACATGTAAAGATGATCCGTCATATAAGTCACCCAATTTTGCTTTAACATTCGAAAATATTTTCACGCTGACTAATATACTTTTAATGTATATAACAAAATGTAAGAAACATCATTCTGAAAATCGTCTTGGAGATAGAGTCAGCTTACATCCTATACTTGTGCAAGTATATATTCAGACTTTGTGAAATGGAATCAAGGCAACGATATCTATTTTCCAGCAACGGTCTCATCGAAGTTGTATGAATATACATTCTATCTTGCAGACATCATCTTGCTTTACGTGACGCAGATACCAGCAATTCAAATAATTTTCGAAATCCTCTCTTATGTAAGTAAAAAACATGCAAGATAAATGATACATAGAGAAATTTAATTAAGGTAATGTAACCACTGTCCTTCACCTCAGCCGTTTTAAGTACGGGAACACATTTTAAGCGGAATTATAAAAACACGTGTGAACTAATCAAAAAACGGCTGCCCGAAAAAAATATAAAGAAATAAAGAAATTGATGTTATGTGAATAATTTTTCCAATTCAGTTTAAGTAATAGTAATACACTTATTACTAACCTTTCAGAGAAAAGATTTTTGAAACTGACATATGAAACTTTGGTGAATTCAATTAAGTGTACACATTTGCAAAAGTTTATTAAAAAACAGCTTCTTAAAAATGATTTCGAACATCCATTCTTTTAAATTTGAGGTTCAATTAATGATATACAGAGGAACTCGTAGATAGGTAGCTTTCATGTAAAGTAAGACAAAACGATCGTATTAGGAAATATGTGTTATTAGAAAAATAAATAAAATATTACAGTACCTATATAGGTTTTGGAATATATTTATTAGTGAAAACCGAACCATCGTTTCAAGGTTATATAAAAATTTTTGCAACTTCCTGACGTCTAGCACCCAGGATATTTTTAAACATTTATAAAACTTAAGGAAATTAATTACCATCATTCGACTTTTAAAGACATTTCATTTTAATAAAAAGTCCCATCATAACCGTGTAAAATTAATTATTCGTATTATATTATTTATTTAGGAATATTTAGTCATTTTTCTGTTGTGTAAGCAAGACTTGCTCCATCTCTAACGTTTTCTACTCGATACTAAGTGGAAAGCACTTTCGTGAGAAACACTTTTGATTTTACAGCCGTGGCTCCAAATCTAACTTCTGTCTGGTCATCATATACAAGATATGGTGCTCAGGAAAACTCTTCCTAATAGCATTTGATTATAACATCAATTACTCAGAGAGTGTTTCTTTTGCATATTATTATTTTTTTCATTTTTTCCAATTCCTCTAAGAATGGCCGGGCGGAAGCCAACAATTTTGTAGTTTTTCTCTGCCCTAAAAGTAAATGGTAAAGCGATGCTCAAGAATTAATGAATTTAAATATTATCGAAATTCGCACCTCAATCGTCATCTAGAAAACACTTGCATAACTTAGAACAATTTTCCACAGGAAATTTCCTGTGAAGAGAATTACATTAACGAGAATGGATTAATAACTCCTCCTCAGGTTTGTTCTACCGAGAACATGCGCAGTGCATTGCACAACCAGTGAAATATTTCAACAAATTTTGAGTGTGATAGAAGACATAAATGACGTTTACAGCGGAAGCTTCGACGGCGTAAAAGTATTAGCAGAGCAGGGTTGGTTGAGCTGTGCTAGGGTTAACGTTGATATCATGACCGGATGTATCAGAAAACTACACTTTCCGTTGAAAGGCGTACTTCTGAAATCAAATCAATTAACGTATTACTAGATTTTCCATTTTTTAAATTTTAGTATATTTGTTTACTTTTTTAAAAGACCGACTGCAGCTGATGGTGCACCACATGAAAATAGAACTTATTTATTCTATTATATTTGATATGACGAACGTTATAGGCCATCGGAAAACAACAGCAAATGTTTTAATCTACATATTTCTCGATCTGTGATACCCATTTCACGTTCTGCTTTCAAAGTGAAATACACGAAGCTGCGTGAACCTAATTTTCGTTCTTTTCTATTTCCTGATGATTAAGAATACTTTGTTAAACGTTCCTAAAGATTTCTCTCTATGACAAGAATTTTAAAAAGAAATGGAGCTACTGTGATTAAATTCAAGATACGCACTCTTTTGTGGCCTCATAATAGAAAGACCGCGGAAACTCAGATGCAAAGTTTGGAATTTTATTTACTCCAAATATATCACACGAAACAAAGAAAGCAACATCCGAAATGTGCAGGGAAAATTGAGCAAGTGTTATCCATTACACTCAATGTTGCAAAAAAATTATTTTCATGCTGAGATGCAGTTTTATCTTACTTTTGGAAGTCTTTTTTTAAGTGGAAAGACGTCCTACCTAATCCATTTTCCTACTGAAACAATAAAAAAAAATCTCTTTTTAATACAGTTTAATAGCATAAAGAAATACCATTGAAATTTCTTAATAAAAACAACAGAAAATACTTTTGGTGATTAGTTTGGAAAATAAAATTCATAAAATGTCTAAATTGTTTCAAACCGAATTAGTTCAAAGTACTACAAACCTAACCTGCCATGAAAGCTCTTCGGGAGTTTGCTTCCGCTCGGGTTTCTTGTAATGAAAACTTTACCATTTTTAATTCAAGTTGTGTCAGTATTGCGCACGGCGATCTAGTCAGTATAGCAAACCTTTGAGATAGGAACAATTCTTTAACGAAGGGCAGCTTCATCTACCCAGAAATTGTTCTGAGAAGTGAAAGGGTCAAAATGAGATACACTGCGCGTATCCTTTGCTGACCTTATAATTCAAATTTTTGTTTAATCAGAGTAACGCTCGTTTTAACCTCGTTGTTTATACCGTAATATTATAAAGTACCGAGACAGGAGAGTACGGATATTTTCCTTTTCCACACCATATTTTTTATTTAGTAAGGTTCTTAGGTTTTGTGCTGCCTTTAAAATTATTTCAGAATTCATGATTGTGTCAATAATACGAATACCGGAACTCTTCAGTCGAATGCTGACAATCTTTAAATAAAGTTTAGATCATTCCCAATTTTTAGAGATCTTTAGTTGTACCAATATAAAGTCTCTCGACATTTCTGCGGTATTGTCGACCATAGCGACGGAGGTCCTTTTTTAAACACTGCAACTCGGGAGCACCTACCAAAAAATCTGACCGAGCTCGTTTTGCAACTCACATTCCAATGGATATGTTACGTGGGAGGAAGATTCCATAGCATTTCTCTATTGTTAAAAGGTGGAAACTCGCGTTTATATTTATAACGCACAGCAAACAACATACCACCATTGTTCGTTCACTGTTTAGAGGCCCATATGTCACTCGTATGTAATCCTTGACGTTTCGTATCTGTGCTTTAAACGCTCAACCGTGAAGTATCGTATGTTCGGTATCCTATTATTTTAGCCAAAGTTCTAACTTTACACTGTGTGCATAAAGAAGTGATGATGTAAATTGCAACATCACAATTTTCTTCGAGCAGTAAATATATCAAGCAATAAATTTCTTGAAGAATAACGTAAGTTATGAAATAAAGATATAAAAATAATTGATCACAACTCAAAATTATGTTCCTAGCCAATGATGATTAAATAAGGCTGGAATATTTCTTACTTAGACATCCTTTGCTTCTCATTCTGAACTTGCCTGGGGAACATACATACTTGCCTTCGCGCTCTTCGCTTTTACTTCCAGACAGGGGATATGGCTAAAGGTTATGTCTCCTATGCATGTGGTAGGCCTTAGTAACTACAAATCGCGTTAAATACACAAATAAAACTGGAATTGTCATTGTGGAGTCTCCGAGGCATCCTTCTTATTGACCTGAAATCGTCTTAATATTCGCAAACAGACCACACGCTAAAAAAACTAAAACGGAATAACTGCTTTACAAATATCAGTCAGGAAAAAATACTACATGATCAGTTCTATATCTAGCTCTTGTGATGTAATACAAAAAGAATGCGCAAATCCCGGGTCATATTTTGTATTTATTTAATTTCGACACGAAATATCAGAATGAGAATATGATTTCCTCTTACTAATTTGTTTCTAAATTTCACAAATGTCTTATTGGTTAGTACAGAGTTCAAATCAAGTAGGATTTTCTGCAGAATATCATATTGAAATATTGTAACAATTTATTTTTAGTGAAATGCTCTTTTAACGAATCTTTAAATCTCATTCGTCACATGACGAATATTTCATTGAAATTTTCAGTTGATATAGACCATTAGAGAATATAGAGAATTACCTCTGCTTATTTTACTGTTCTGATGGTTTAATCAATGTAAATCTAAAATCACACCAGAAAAAATAAGTTCTCATGAAAATATGTGAACGGAATACTTTTTTCGAAGAGCAATTTGTGAAATACTATGCAGTCAGCAGAAATACATTTCAGTTTGCGTTTTCATTTGCATATATATTATGTATAAGCAGTAGACGATAATTTATAAACGCTGAATGATATGAAGGAAGATCTTCTCATTTTAATAATGAAGTCAGTAAGCACTACAAAAAAGTGCTGCTACACAGATGTCAATAGGCAACGATCATAATAGGACAACTCTGTTTTCTGATGCAGCAAAAAACCATTAATTTTAGCAAACTTATGATAATTCATTCCTAGTACTGAATCAATTATTCTAATTGGGGAGATCTGCATTGATTTATACCAAAACAAAGGCCACCTCGAGGTATAAATCATCATCTTTGTACGCGACGTGCGAAACTAAAAAAAAAATGTACGTTTCATAATACTCTGCATAATAATTGCTTTCTTCCGCACATGAAAATATTTTTTTGATATAAAGGGGAGAATATTGGAAAGTTGTTCTGAACATTAAGAGAAAAAATGCGCATATGTTTTGGCATATACCGTTCCCGTCATTTCTGCAGTATTTTCTTAGAAAATTGACTTAAATTTCTTAAGTAATGAAATGATAAAAAAAACTTTTTACCTTTGTATTTCCTCATAGTGTGCAATTAGTGCACTCTGGACAATTTATGGGAGGGCCACTTATGTGGGAAACGTCGATAATTTTTCGATGCATTGGTGAAATGTTCGGTGTTTTTGATAATAAGCTGAATAATTTGTAGTTTTCAATCTGCAGCAATGTATGGGCAATACATATCCAAAATCTATTTTCAATATAAGAGCAATTACTCACCAATAACAGTTAATAGCTAATAATATTTGTTAAACCGCTCGATTTATCGTTGGAAACATCGATGTTTTTTCGATTCATCGGTGTGAACCTCGATGTCGTGAACAAAGCCTAGGGGCCCTCCGTGCTCTATTTCATTGGGCCCCGCGGAATTTGCTGAAATAAATTACCCTATAGGTAACAAATAAATCCAAACAAATTGCATTTTGGTTTCAAACACATATCGAACGTATGGTGAAACAATAACACTTGTAGCACAAAGGTTTGGAGATATTAGTTTGTGAGTATATCGTGCGGACCTGATTGAGAAACCGTCTTCTTCTGCATCCATGTAAAGTATTTGGAGGCAACGTATGGGATTTTTGGCGGGTTGGTTTAATTCCTGGCCAGGCTATTCCAAGCGAAGTTGTCATTAGACAGTTGTTCCTTTCCAAGTTTAAGTAATTGATCTCACAGTAGCATAATTAACTGATTTTTTCTGCCGGTCAGATACCTTTGCATTTGAAAAGAAATAAAAGTTTCCGTTTCGAACCATTCATAAGAAACAAAAGTTTTCGTTTCGAAGCATTCTTAAAAAAAAAATTCCGTTTCGAAGTAGGGACAAAATAAGCATTCCTTAAGTTAAAAAAATCCAGAATAATCAAGAGAGTTTTATTACTTTTGAACCTTTTAACACCCCTATTTCACTGCCGAAGATTTTTCAAATGATCTTGCGCAGCTGTAAAGGAAAATGAATAGCATTTATTTTATTGTATATTAACAAGGTATATCATAACCATGGTCTTAAATGGTAAATCCAGGCATTACCTTTGGAAATTGCCAGGAATAAATGCATTCGAATGAACATGCATTGAACTCATCAAACTCTTATAAAACTTATTCCTCTTCAATTCAAACCTTTTTGCGTCACAGGTATGTATATCATCCCCTATGTATAAAAGCTGGTATGAAATTTCATGTTGAATCGCCGCGAGATTCTTACTTCTTGGAACTATTAATATCTGCTTTATTTTTCCATCATCATTCGTTCTATAAGCATTTCAAGCGAACAATACAATTCGTTACCCAATTCGTTCGCTTTACTTCAATTAGCGAGTTCGTTCGCCCCAATGTGATGAGGAGTTAAATGAACATTACGAGTTTGAATTCGTAACACAATTATTTTGACCCAACGAAATCAGGAGTAAGAGGAGCCTCGTCCCGGCTCGAGAATATAGTCAATTTTTGGATGTTTGCTAATAAACTGAATAATTTGCCCTTATCCGTCTGCAGCAATAAGTAGATAAATGCTTGTAAAATCTCAGTTCAGAGTGACAGTGATACTCCCCAATTGAAATCTAGTAATATAATATTTCTTAAAACGCTGGATGTATCGGTGAAGAACTCGATGTTTCTTTATTGCATCGCTGTGAACCTCGATGTTTTGATATTTTGCTAATAAAATGAAGAATTCAAACTTTTCCATATGAGCAGTGAATGGGCAATCGATTTGTAAAATATGAGGTCAGTGAAACAATGATATCCCTTAAATCAATATACAGTAACACAATATTTGTTAAAACGCCCGACAAATGGGATGAATGGGAGAAAACCTCGATATTTTAAAAGCCAAAGCTGTTACACATATCTCCAGCAGTGAATGGGAACGTCAAAGATTAAAATCTGTGGTCAATATAATGGTGATTACTCATCATTCAGCCCCGATTAACTAAGAATACTTTTAAATGCTCGATGTTTTTTCGATGCACACTGTAAAAAAATTTATCGTAAATTTCACAGTTTTGGACCGTTAACAAGGTTGCCATCCTTTGACTGTAAAAAAAACAGTTTTGTACTGTATTAATTACGGAAAACAACTGCGAAAGAACGGTCAGGAACTGTTATTTTGACAGTTTTGTACCGTATTATTTACGGAAAACAACTGCGAAGGAACAGTCTGGAACCGTTATTTTTACAGTTTTGTACTGTATTATTTACGAAAAAAACTGTGAAGGAACAGTCAGAAACCGTTATTTTTACAGTTTTGTACTGCATTATTTACAGAAAACAACTGTGAAGGACAGTCAGAAACAGTTATTTTTACAGTTTTGTACTGTATTATTTACGGAAACAACTGTAGGTTTTACAGTTTTGTACCATATTTTTTATGGGAAGGTTGGTTGGTTGGTTGGTTGTTGGATTTTATTGGCGCAAGGGCCAGGTTTGGCCAAAGAGCGCCAGACCAAGAACTATCAGCCACAGATTTTTAAAAAACGTGGAAAATGATTAAGAGCAGACAGGCTTGGTAAAAGTTGAAAAAGAGTATGATGAAAGCTGTGAAGACAAGGTAGTTAATTAGGTTTATATAAAAATTTATTAATTGACTATTATAATTATAATTTTTTTTTTTTTTTTTTTTTTTTTTTAAACAGAACTACACAAAGGATGAGTCACTCTCCTCCCCCCACACTCCCCTGCAATGCTGGCAGAGGGCGGGGACGAACTGTCACTCTCTTCTCCCCCATGTTCCTCTGCAATGTTGTTCGAGGCTGGGGACGAACTGTCACTCTCCTCCCCCTATGTTCCTCTATAATGTTGGTTGAGGGTGGGGACCTCGCTGAGGCCGAGACAGTTGGATGGACACTGCACACCTTTGCGGATTGAGGGCCGGGTCGTCCGCACGTGCAGGCTTTCTGCTTTAAACTGGAAGAGAGGGTCGGCTGCAAAAGAGAAGGCCCAGAATCAGGTAGTCGAAAAATCGCGAGCTCGGGGAAAAACACCTGTGTTGCTTGGTCAGCTGTAGATCGCTTGGCAAGCGCTGCGAGAGCTACAGGGCGCGGAACAAAGGGCTGCACGGGTTGTGGCAGAGACTTAACAACTGCGGCAAAACTACGCTGTCGGGTGTTGGGAATACCCAACTTGGCTTTGGCAGCAGGGTACGAGAGGCCTTCCAGGGTCTTGAGGCGCTGGATAGCCATCTCGTCCTTCCATTTCATACAGGTGCGGGAGTAAGCCGCATGGGCCTCACCACAGTTAACACAGGAGGCCGCAGAAGTGCAACCTTCCCCGTCATGTTCACTGGAGCCACAATTAGCGCAACGAGCGGGACTCTTACAGAAACGTTGTGAATGCCCGTACCTCTGGCACCGGAAACAGCGCAGAGGACTGGGAATGTACGGGCGAACTGCACAGACCAAGTAGCCTGCTTTGATTTCTGTCGGAACTTTCGGGGAGTTAAAAGTCAAGATTACATTTTTAGATTTAATCAAAGAGCCATCACGCCGGAACATCATACGACGTGCAGCAAGAACACCCTGATCCGCAAGTTCAGTCACCAATTCGTCCTCACTGCATGGCAAGAGATCAAACTCCGAAATAACACCCCGAGAGGTGTTAAGAAACGGGTGAGGTGCCACTTTGACAGGAATGCCTTGAAGACTAGTGAGGAGCAGAAGAGTGTTACTCTGAGAAACACTGCAAGTTTGAACAAGCAGGTCCCCAGAGCGAAGCTTCCTCACAGACTTCAAGGGGCCAACTGCAGCGTCCAAAGCTTTAGAAATGAAAAAGGGAGATCTGGTGGACAGTCTCTCATTCGGATCGATGGATTCTACAAGTAAGTGGGTAGCATGCGTAGTCACAGCAATCGAGGGAGACGACGCTTCGGAGCGACTGGTACAGCTGCCGAAGAAGAAGTTCCACATTCTGGGTCCAGGTCATGGTCTAAAGACCGTTTAAGGGTATGAGACTTGGTAGGTTGAGAAGACGAAGGAGAGTCGTCGTCAACTATCATATTCACAGGTGTCCTAAATTTGGAGTTATGTTTTTTGTTTCTACCCATGGAAAAAAGAAGGAAGATTCGTCTGCAAACTACTCCACCCACCACCGAGCCCCACAAGGGAGAACTGGAGGTCCGCAAGCCAAGAAAATGACGCTGGACACAGTTCTGGAGCTTATACGTTGCAGATATAGTCCGTTGGCTGTGATCACACGCACTCGGCGGACACTTCGGCCTCCGGGTACCGTCATGCCAACGCCTTTGGCATGATCCCACAGCCCCCGGGCTCACCCTGCCGAGCCATACGACAAAAAAGCCGCTAAAGCCCTGTACACAACTTGGTACAAGACTTCTGACTAGAGGTGGGTTAGTCTCTAGCCTCCCGTTTACAGCGAAGCCGGGGTCGAAGAGGAGTGTTGGTACACAGGAGGCACTTATCCGGTCTCCTGCGACCTCAGCCGCCAGTAATCCCATTTCCGCCTCACGGGTCTCCGCACGCGGCAAACATGCAGGTAGGTCTAGCACCCAAACCAGCTAAAAGGAAAAAAGAAATCCAAAAAGACAAATCCTGGAAGGGAACCTAAACGGAATCTCAGCAACCTACGAACTGAGCGGTTAATATAATACAGTTAGTGGTGGAGGGTAACAAAACCACAAGACCGGGGTGTTAGTGCATAACGTGGTAGCGATTAGGTAAAGTATACAACACGGGCAACTAGCCAGTGGAGAAACTAAATAAAAACGAAAAAGCGAGACACAAGACCAGCTCGGGATCGTGGGGCCGCGACTCCCCAACAGCTGGATGAACAGCCGTCCCTGCAAACTCCAATAGCACCGAAATAAAAAACAAGCGGTGGCATGACCTCAGATGTTGACCAGTCACAAGGTCAGCTCGGGCCGTGGGGGCGCCGCTCCCCAAATAACTGGAAAACCAGTTATCCCCGTGCGGGGTTTATGGGAAGGAACAGTCAGGAACTGTTATTTTTACAGCTTTGTTTTGTACTGTATTATTTACAGAAAAGAACTGTGAAGAAAGAATTACAAACAGTAATTCTTAGTTTTATACTGTTGTTTACAGAGAGAAGAAACAGTCAAACTGTAAATCTTAGTTTTAAGATTATTAACCTAGCAATCAGATATGCCTGAATCGTGTGATTTTTTACTGTTCAATATGTAATATCACATCAGAAAACTTGAATATTACATCTCAATCCAGGGTGACATAATTTCTAAGTTTTCGTACTTGATATTACATATTGAACAGTAAAAAACAGGCAATTCAGGCATATCTGATAGCTAGGTTAATAATCCTGTGACCTTGTTCCACATAAGGGAAGAACGCATCTTCAGCTGAATGAATAGTAAAACTTGCTTTATATAATGTGTTATTTTAATACAAACACTTGTGAAACAGGTGAAGTAAACAGTGTGCTCACAAAAAACTTTAATGATAATGTATAACAATGAATACGCACTTGTTTTATTGTGCTTATATTAAACATATGCTACTTATAAGCTTACTTGTTTTGTGTGCTGGCAAATTCAGCATCAGTCAGTTCTGAACATGATTCAGTGAAAGTGGTCTTATAAAGTAGGATATGTGTGATATAAAAGCAATAAAAATGTGTTCTCCGAGAACAACTGCAGTCAGTGTGGCGAGGTGTGGAAAAACACAAAGGTTGAAAAAACAGCTGAAGCTCAGATTTTCAGACAACAACATGGAGGGAAAGCACAAACGAATATTGAGCTGCCCAAGGATGATCATTGATTACATCTGAAATGTTAGAAGTATCTAACTTGCTACATAGACCACAGTCACAGCATGATGCAATAACACAAGATAATAGACATATCTGGTCAGTATTGCATTACAATTTGGCAGCCTGAACATGGTTTCCCTCTTCACAAAATAACACGGGAATGATAGGGAATTGTTGGCCCTCGACAACATAATACAGGCTGCTTTATGGTAATAGGGACTTCATCCTTTCTATTCTCCAGACCTTGCCACAACTTACCTTTCAGAATGTTTCAAAGATAAAGAGCTTTTCAAGAAAGCCACATAGGCATGGCTATAAGAGCCTCATACATATTTTACTGCCACATAAAGTTAAAGAAAATATTTTAAAAAATTGTCCCAATGGTTTCCCTCTTTACAAAATACGATGTTTAGCTGTGTTTTCTTATTTATATACTGTCATTCATAAAGAGCAATAAAAGGGCTACTTTATTATTTTTAAAAATGGCTCTTTACTGAGAAATACCTTTGAATTTTCATCACCAAATCATAAATTTTGTGATTACCATCCAAACCATTATACCACGAGGCACAGTAGAATTCCAGAATTTCAACCTGTCATCAGTACAGCTTGTTCAAAGGATTATGCATTAAAAATTACTTTTATA
Source organism: Macrothele yani (assembly GCA_039090855.1). Lineage (NCBI taxonomy): Eukaryota > Metazoa > Arthropoda > Arachnida > Araneae > Macrothelidae > Macrothele > Macrothele yani. The sequence goes on along the minus strand of CM077033.1, from coordinate 50,429,718 downwards.
TTGATTGGTTACAATTTTAAAAAGGTGACAATGCTGAAAGGCCCAAGAAATCAGCAAAGATAATTGCTTTTTATTGCTGTCAAAGGTATGTTTTTATTCCCACAATAAAGATGTAGACCACAGATTCAAAATAGTTTCTCTTTTAGAGAAGTCGTATAACATCAGTAACTAAGCAGACTAGATATTAAACAAGAAATAGACTTATCTTTTACAAATAACGTTTTTATTAAATAAGTGGTAAAGAAATTGTGGTACATAGTTGAAATATTTGTTTTTTTTTATTGTTTTGTCCACTCAAAGTCAGTCATTCATTCATTAACAAAAGAATGTTTGGACTGTATGGGTCATTTTATCTCTCAATTTTGATTCCATGCTCAGGGTTGATGTTGAGAAGGCACCTATACAAAAAAAAAGTATCAAGTTTAGGAAACATAAAAATATATATATATATATATTCATTTATTTTATATCTAAATGCTTACATCTAGGAAATATAGCACATAAAACATTACCAAATGTATAAGCATTGCAATCTGAGCTGCACACTTGATAACAAAATGAATTTGTTTATCAAGGTCAATTAACAAATATTTAAATGTTTATGCCCAATTATATACTAAAGAAAGACAAAAAATACGAAAATCTCAGGAATACAATACCCTTGCAACTACACTCATGGACAATGAAATTTGTGCATTTAGAAGAAAACATCGCATTGAACTGAAATTTTATGGAATTAATGATACAGATGGATACAAATGGCAAAAACAGAGCTGCAGGACAATTACAGAGGGATCTGTGGCACGCAGTCCGACCTGGAATCCCCGCCAGGAATGGGAGCACATGGGGTGGTAGGATCTCATCCACACATCGCTGGCACGTCAATGATCCATATACTAGCAGGGCTTGAAAAATACCATGCCAGAGATGCCCGAGGCATGTAAATTATTGGCCTGGGTAAGTAAAAATGAAATCTAGTAGCCCGGTCGGTTGGGCAACTAGGTTCAAAGAAAAAAAAAGTTTGGAATGGAGAATTTTCTACTCTAGAAAAAAAAAAAAGACAGTCGTCGCGTGTTTTTCATTTTACTGCAAAAATCACCAGAATTTGTTTTATTATTATGGGAGGAAGTGCTTCTTCAATTATATTATGCTCTACATCCAGAAATTGGGGCCATACGTAGTTTTGCTCCAGATGGCGTTTACAGTTAACGACAGGGTGCATGCCTGGATTGAAACTAGCCTCCGGTGTTTAGTGACAAAATGCGTAAACTGCCCTGAAACAGGAGGATGCAGACTGATGGGCAAAAAAGCCGTGCTTTATGAGGAGGAAGTGACCACAGAATATTTATTGCACAGCCCCGGGTGGGGTTGGGTCTCTGATACAACTTGCGCGAGTGAGGGAGGAGAAATAATGGAAGCCCCCCCCCCCACACACACACAAAGAACAGCGGTACTACTGAAACAAAGCCTAAGTTTCGTTTAAGATTTAAGAATGAGCCTGTACACTTACCCGGGAGAAGAGCAAAAATTACCGACACCGATAACTTACCTAGTTTGTCTGAGAGAACAGTAGTTTGTGTTAGCTGCGGATATAAGTTTTATTTATAAATGGATACGATTTGGGGGGGGAATCCAGCAATGAGAGCATATCTCATAGTAAGCTATTATGTGGAATTTCCGATCTGTCAGCGGTTGTTACAAATTCGTCTTCTGCATTGTTGAGTGATGTAATTTCAGAATCTGAATCTGTGTCGTTGGCAGAATTGAAACTTACGCAAGCGGACTATGATAAAGTGTACGCAAAAAAACACCGTTGGACAGTTCAGGAATCTTGGATAAAAACATTTAATTGGCTAATGTCAAATTATGACAAGACTATTATGTGGTGCACTGCTTGCCAAAACCATTCCAAAATTGCCAATACCACCAGCAATTTTTTCAAGAAATGTGTGTGTGTGGGGGGGGGGGGGCACACAGGAGCAGCTACATTTGGCTGTATAGCGGACCGGGTCCCCGTGGAATCCATTTGTACCTGGCGCATGATTCGTCGATCCTCTCTACCAGTGGTCCCCCTGGTCCGCCCGGAGCCACTCTGCCGTGGGACAGTGCAGTCACGTGTTCACTGCTCCCAACACAGTCAGACGATATGGTCAGAATGGTCCAGGCGGTGTATTTTTTAACATTTCAAAATAAAAATTCTAAAACATAGAATTGAATTCACTATTACACAAGTACAATGTCATCACGGCCCCACAAAGACCCAGTGAGTTAAACCTGACCTTCCAGTGTGCAAGGAACACTTTTTTCCAGATTACTTTGCAGTCATCGTTGAAAATTTTCTTGGAAATTTCACCTAAAATAATCCCCTCTCTAGGTCCCAGGGCTTGACAAATCCCAGGTGCCTAGAAAACTGGCACTCACATTCGTTTTTTTTAAAGTTCTGTAATGTGCACTAAATACCATGATTTTTGTCATATGATCCACAGAGCATCTGTTAAAAGGTTTTTAACCCTACATTGCATACATTAGTCCCCCGTTTTTTTAACCTAAATGTGTATATACAGTATAATGCTTACAAAAATCACACGAAATTCTGAAAATCATTATTGAGTCTATAGATTATGAAATATAGGTTGGTGACAAATTTGGCACTTTGCACGACTAGGGTCTCCATCCAATATACTGTAATAGAAAATTAACGTCCTTTTTCATGAAAAATATTTTTACAACATGTTTTGAATATCATTTTATTATTAAGGTAATGTATGCATTGACGATATTTTCCAATGCAAAGCAATCAATAAATCACTTATATTGTCATAAAATTCAATCAATAATCATTGAGCAAATAACATGAATTGTAAATTACTAGTCTTATGATGTAAGAAATTCAACAAAATAATTACTGTGCTTATTTAAATAAAAATGCAGATTGCATTTTATAATATATATATTTTTTTTTTGATTGGAGGTTTAACGACTATCATGAGCAACTCAATGGGCTATAAACAGTCGCCTGTCCCTAATTTAGGGTCACTGGTTCCAGGGAAGGGAGAGAGCCAGTGCTGTAAGACAAACACAACATCCATGCCTCATCGGGATTCGAACCCGAACCCCTTTTGGATGAATGACCAGAGGCCATCGCTTAGACCACTGCGCCACCGGGGCAGCTTTTATACATTTCACTGCCAACTTTAATTTCCAGTTTACGAATTTACATTTTTGTCGATCATTGGGATTGACATCTAGACAGTTTCCATCACAACAAAAGCTCATTGCTAGTACAGCACATCTAAGGCCCTTGTGTTTCTTTAGCTGGAGTTCCTGTTTTTACACCATTGCTTGGCCTTCCTGCTGTAGCCCAGGGCATGCGCCATACCATTTGCTTACTCAGGATGCTTGGGCCTTCGATATTTAACCTGGATGTGATTTGCTTTTAAATCATTAAGCGGTCAATATGTATGAGCCAAACATCACCTCATTTACCCACTTTTTTTTTTTGGTGATTGAAAGTTTAACGACCACCGTGAGCAACTCAATGGGCTATAAGCAGTCGTCCATCCCTAGTTTAGCCGCCACGGTGGCGCAGTGGTCTAAGGCGTTGGCCTCTGATCATTCGTCCGTAAGGGGTCCGGGTTCGAATCCCGGTCAGGCATGGATGCTGTGTTTGTCTTACGGCACTGGCTCTCTCCCTTCCCTGGAACCAGTGACCCTAAATTAGGGACGGGCGACTGCTTATAGCCCGTTGAGTTGCTCACGGTGGTCGTTAAACCTCCAATGAAAAAATCCCTAATTTAGGGTCACTGGTTCCAGGGAAAGGAGAGAGCCAGTGCCGTAAGACAAACACAACATCCATGCCTCACCGGGATTCGAACCCGGACCCTTCACGGACGAATGATCATAAGCCAGCGCTTAGACCTACGCATTTACCCACGTTCATCAATTCCAACACACTGTTGAGAAGCCCCGCTGACCACGTATTTATTACCTGTGTTTGGTTTGGAACTGCTTCACTTCGCGCGATGGATGCCTACGTCAACTGCCCATCACCCTTATCTCTAATGTTTTGCCTACTGAGAGGATATTTAACACACTGAAAGCTCTTCTTAGTGAAAAAGTTGCACAGTATTTGTAATATTACAAAATATTGCTGTACAGAAAAATCCCAACGTGGAATGTCTTCCCCCACACAATACAGAACAAGCTTTGTCGATACTATCAAACAGCTGATTATTACACTATTTTAAACATGTGAAAATTTTTAATACTATAAAGCCAGTCTTTATTAAAGATTTTAACTTTAACAGTTACAGAGTTAGTCTTATTAACATTCATTGAAATCTTCAGTCAATTTCATTGAGACCATTCTCAATTTAAGTAATTTAATATATTTGTATAACAGTACTGTTAGAAAACATAGATAACGTACATTTCCAAGACTTCAAACCTATATAAAATACAACAATATTATCTAAGAGAATTTTACAGATAAGATTTTGAAGAATTTTTTTTTTGGGGGGGGGGGGTCTTGAAGCACAAAACGTTTTTCAGACTCATCAGAAATAACTTTTCTGAACACACTGTAAAATGTTTTCATCAGCAAAATCTATTACCAATTTTGAGTATAGGAAATAAAAATAAAATGGGCAGAACTTAAACACAGAAAACCTGTTCACTAAATGGAATTTTAGAACATTTTTAAAACTCAAGCCCCCCCCCACACACACACATTACTTGCAAAATAAATTTGCTAGCAGCTTCACTGTATAAAACTACGAGAAATTTTAGTACCGGTTCCACAACTGATGTACACATCAGTGTGCATAGAGCATATATTTCTGCAATCTGATTGCCAACCTAGATGAAAATGCTGTTTGCTCACTACACAAGTTTGAAGCAAACTTAGTGTTTACATTATAATGGAATTTTATTTCCACACCAAAACCTTTGCTCGTCTTGGCTTTCTCTACAGGAACAAGAGATACCGTTTTTTGAAAAAATGCTGAATGATCTTCGCTTTTTTTCTTTTTTAAACGTCAGAGCTATTTTAGTTTTATTTATTGCAATTTTGCAAGAAGGATAATAGACTTTTTTAGACTTAATTTTCCAAACGACCTTGAACATATTTTATTTAAACAAAAGTTCCGAAAACAATTTCATATGAAGTTGGCAATGAACTATTCATTCTATAATAAGATGAGCACTAAACTAACCATGCACACAAAACTAACAATTCAAAACTAAGTTGAAGCCTCACCTCTAAATGAATTCCAAGTTGGCAGCAGCATAGCAAATTCCTTTTCAGAACTTGAAATTCTGTCTATTATTTTTTGATCAATGCTGAGCATGAGTGTTGGGTGAGAGTACAAGTTTCTTCTGAAATGGATTAAAACAAGAATCTTAAACATAAGAATTAAAAAGCTGTTAAAAGTTGACAAAAATATCCTACAAGGTATTTTTCTTAGTGTTCTTTATCTTAGCTTTTTATGCATTAGATACATCTCACAAGAAAGAGAGAAATATCTATTGTAAATGATGCTTTAAATAAAAATAAAGCTTCCACCATGGAACTTATTTTAAAGCACCATTTACAATAATTTTGACACAAAAATTGATTTTAAATAATTTTGACACTTTTTGATAGAAGGAAATTTATACATATTCAGTTACATATGCATGAGGCTATCAGAGGTTTGAACTTTGGATTTGCTAATGATCTGTTGTTGGCATTAGTAAATAAATACTGCACAGGACCACTAAACTACTTATTTTACTGGTGCTGTTGGAGAGTTGTTACTTACGTAAAACTATAACTTTTCTTCTCATCCAGAAATTAGGTAGCAGTTTTTGGCTGGACTTCTGAATCTCAATGTAACACGTAATTTAATGTATCAATTCTTGCATGCATGCTTCGTAAGAATTTTGTTTGTTTGGAGGTTTAACAACTACCATGAGAAAGTTGAATAAGCAGTAAATGTGAGCAACTTTTCCATGAGCAACTTAATGGGCTATGAGCTACATAATTTCAGGCCACTGGTTCCAGGAAAGGAAGCCAGTACTGTAAAATAAACACAACATCCATGCCATACTGGGATTTGAACTTGCACTCATTGTGGACAAATGGTCAGAAGCCAGCGCTAAGCCTACTGCGTCACTGGGACAGCTGTAAATTTTATGCTATGTACTTAGAAAAAATTTCAATGGTGTCGTAACATTTTTTAGTGCTAGCTTCCTTTAGCAGCTCCATATAATTTATCTGAATTTCTTTATAAAACTCATGTTTTCCCATTATTTGTGATCTCATGATACTATGTTTCTGCAGAGCATGCACTTTTGGAGTTTAAATTTGGTTGCAAAATGAAAGAAAATCTGTACTTACCCACTGCGATGCTTCGGCAACCACCATTTGCAATAGCACGTAAAGTTGTTTTCACAGCACAGGTAATTCTTGGCAATTCAATTGCTGGTTGCCAACCGATCAGCTGTGGATGCGTAAACCTCTGAGCCGCACGCTGTCATATTACAGCTGAGCAGAAAGAGTTTTTTTTTTTTTCTTAAATTTTATGTCTCAAAATAAATAAAAATAAAAAAAATAAATGAGAATGTGATATTGCAAAATGGTTAAGTGCCATGGAATAGCTCTGTGTGCTGCTCACAACACAGACTCCCACATGCACAAATATATAGACTTCGTTGCATCATATTTTATGTCAGAATGCTTGTAACTAAAAAAAAATCTTGCATCTCTTGGCGGTCCTCTATTGCGGCGTTTGTGTTACGTTTTTCCTGTTACATTTTTGGTACTTTTCCAATCACACCTCTCCTGACAATACCCTCACATATTTTTTTAAATGCTGTACCAATTTTTTTTAAATTATTTTACTCTACCAGTATTTGCAGTACCTAAATTTATTACTTCTTAACAGATAATCTGCAAATTATGCAACACAAATTACATTATTTACTAGAAATTGTAAAGTCTGAAATAAAAAATATTTGCTGCCAGGGACAAAAATCTAAGTGCCTGGCTCCTAGGATATGTCAAGTATGGATATACATATATAGCAACTATGTTAATACTAAGCAGGGGTTGCACTGGCTTTTCTAAAGTTTTTTTGCCAATTTAGTCGCCAAATTCAATTTTTTTTTTCACCAAAGTGTTTATAACATAATGAAACTCTAATCGCCAAAAGGTTTTTTCCATCACCAAAATGATTTCGTTTTGCGCAAATTGCTAAGATGGCAATCGGCAGTGCGACCCCTGCTAAGTTTACATTATAAAAAGGAACAGATTGCTCTAACTATTCAAATTTGCACGTGGTCAAATCTTTATAAAACATAGTTAAGGCACTAGGATACCATATCGGAGGTTCCTGGGTCAATTTCATCTAGAAATAGGATTTGATTTTCCTAGGGCACCACCAGACGTAGACAAAAATATCCCTCCTCTAGAGGTCTGCAAGGGCCTAATTTGGTGAGCCTGGCCCAAGCACTGGCATTCAAGACCCAGCCCGTTTCAAATATCAGACATTCAGCCCGGGCCCATCAATTGCCTCTCTTATTTAGTCTTGGCTCGGCTTGTGATGTGCCATTTGGTATTATTTTGTTTTTCTATTGTATTTTATGAAAATGTGAAAATTAAGTAATGAAATGGGATATTATTGAAAATTTTAAGTTGAATGTAGTAAGCCTAAAAATATTAACTAAACTTTAACAATTACCAAAAAATATAATTAATTAATAACAAGGAACTGTACACCAATTACAATTAAAATAGTACTAGAGATCCAAATTTCTTGGTTTAGAATATAAATCAAAGTTTCCAAGCTTTCGCACATCAACCAGATGGCTTTTTCAAGGAAAGTAGACAGCCATAAACTTTAAAAAGAGAGAAAAAGGAAGACTAAATGCATTCAGAATATCCATTTCTCTGAACTAGTAAGCTGTAACACTACAAAAGATCAGATTAGGGATAGGAGAAAAAATCCATGCCGTCCCACCGTCATAGAAAAACACCCTCACCCCACTGCAGACACCCTCTGCTCCCCCATCCTACACAACACTCACAGAGTGTGGCAAATTTTTTGCTGTCAACAAGCCCCAAAATGGTTTTACCATCTTAACCTTAGATTGGTAAAAACACTGTGCATGCCTCTGCCTCTTGTTGCTTTTCTTACGACGCCCTGGGCTGTCATGGAAGTAAGTAAAACCTTCGAAACAGTTTAACACACCAGGAAATCCAGGAATTTTTTTCTTTACCATTGCGATAAAAAGAATGGGTCGACTTGGCCCAGCCCGTTGCTTTGTTCTCTAAACTACAAAAAGGCCTGACCTCACCCGTGCAGACCTCTACCCCCCTCGCCCCAATTTGTGCCACAGGGCTAAGTTTACAGTGAACTCTAACTTCACAGTCTGATTGCTCACTAAGTATAAATACAGAGAGGGCTCCCTCCCCCCATTATACACAAAAATCAATGGTTCCCTTTTTCAGAGCTAGTACATTAAGGACAAGCTTTTTTTTTTTGGCTAACCTTCCGAAAGTGGCCCGCTCCGATAGATGGCGCTCTGGCTACGCACATTTCACAGTCAACCACTCCCTCGACTTCATTGATCCCATCACAGGGGCGCATACACAAGGAGTAGAGAGCAATTGGCGTCCCCTTAAGCATCAGTTAACACAGGGCAACCACAAAATGTACTTGGCAGACCATATTATGGAATATTTATTCCGACGGAATTGCCCAATTTCCTCAGAGCATTGCTTTGAAGTCCTGATTCGTGCGATCAGGCAGTTCTTCCCCGGCAGAGAAAGGTTTTCTGGCTTTTATTCTGCTAAGTAGACAGTTTCAGATTCATGAGGAAAACTCACTCTTCCGTCGTAATAAATATTTTACACATATGCAAGAATGTACATTCATAAAGGCCCTTTTAAGGGCCACCTAAAATCCATATTATTCATTTCCTTTGCCTATTTCATAACATTACGCTACGCTTCGCGATTTAGCGATAACGTGTCGCCATCTATCGTCGCTTCAGAAACTACTTTTGGGCCACTTTCGGAAGGTTTACCCTTCTTTTTCCACCCGTGGGGAAGTAAAGATTTTTGTGTACCACTGATTAACAAAATCTGGTGGTCCAGTATGAAGTTTACTAATAATGCTAATTGATAGTTCACTCATAATACTAATTATCAGGTTGTTCAGAAAATAATGGCAGATTTTCTGAAATGCCATATTCAACTTTCCCACAATGCTTGCAAAGTTTCATTCCAGTGACATTAGCCAACGAGATAAGGAGGGCTGAGGAGTGAGTACGGCATTCGGTCACTGATAACAATGTTCTGAAGGCAAATCCCAACATCAGTCAGTGAACTCGCCAAACAGTACATGGTGTTGGTGCCAATCATTTCCATCAAATTGGTAAGGCCAAGAAGCTCGATAAGTTGGTCCCACACAAACTAATGGAACATCAGAAACAATGGTTCAAAAAGTGCAGTAACCTTCTGCTTCACAACAAAAAGGAGACCCTACTTGATCGCATTGTAACTTGTGTTGAAAAGTGGGTGCTATGTGACAACTGTAAGCAATCTGGACAGTGGCTGAACCTTGTTGAACCACCAAAACATTATCTTAAACCAAGGTTGATGCAAAAAGTCTTGACAGTGTGTGGGATTGTTCAGTGTTATACACTTAAAGTTCTGGAATGCTGATGAAAGCATTACCTCAGTTACATACTGCAAAAAAATTGACAATGCACCAGAAGTTGTGTTCCAAACAGTCATCTTTGGTGAACAGGGAGGGTCCTTTTCTCCTCCATGTTAACGCAAGACCACATGTGTCACATATGACAAAACAGAAATGATATGAACTGAGGTTCAAACCCTTCCCACATCCTGCCTACGCGCCTGACTTGGCACCTACGGATTTCCACCTGTTCATGCATTTTAGCAATTACGTCAAGGTCAGGACCTTCAGGAACCGAGAGGAGGCTGAAATTGCATTCTGGGAATTTCTTGAATCCAGGAGCCAGATACCTTTTGGACTGGCATTAAAGCACTTGTTCCACAACAAACGCTTGCGAAATGGTTACTTTCGAAGGTGCAGAGCAAGCATGTTGTGTGTTTTGGTTTGAGGAAACAATGTCTGCGACACAAGGTTCAAAGGAATTTTCGCACACAATATGGCAAATAACCTCTGAATAGGGGTACATTCTGTGTGTGTGGCACAATAATTTTGTGGAAACGGGCTGTTATATTCGTCATTTGATGGCGTACCCAAACACCTGTTTTCCAGATGGGTGGATTGGTAGAGGTGAGCCAGTAGCATAGCCACCTCTTATTCCAGATATGCATAGTTGTATAGCCCCATTCAAAACACCCTGTTTTTTTTTCAACAGAGTAGTTGAAAAAAAATACAGTCCTAGCACTAGGAAGTAATGAGCAGACTGTAAGGTAGAAAAGAAACTGCAAATGGTGGCATTTTTTTCCTTGATCAAAATGTCAGTTAAGGAACAGTTATTTCACTTTGTAAATATTTGTTTACGTGCCCCATGAAGGGTAAATGTCTAAGTAATTGCACGCATGTATTTGTATTCAGATATCTTTATTAAGCTTTTTAGTTTTAAAAGTATAACAAGGAAAAATAATAAAAAAAAATATTAATCAGCTATGTTATTGTGGGCCTCCTTTATTTAAACAATCAAGTTTTATAAACCAATGTTTTTCTTTCTTCATAATGATGCCTTACACAACAGAGTAAGAAAGTATGATTTATTCACTTATTTCATTAAATTAAATTTATTTTCTAATTCTTGTAACTTTCAGTCATGGTAGTGTCAAACGGGAAGTAAAACAGGAGTGTTTCTAAAGTATGATGGTTTTTCTCTGTGCCTACATTTTTCAAGGTAAAATTGCATTTTGAATGTTTAAATTTTCATCTACATTTTTTTTTTAGTGGAGGTTTAACGACCACCGTGAGCAACTCAATGGGCTATAAGTGGTCGTCCGTCCCTAATTTAGGGTCACTGGTTCCAGGGAAGGGAGAGAGCCAGTGCCGTAAGACAAACACAACATCTATGCCTCACCGGGATGCGAACCCGGACCCCTTACGGACGAATGATCAGAGGCCGACGCCTTAGACCACTGCGCCACCGGGGCGGCCATCTACATTTGATCATATATATATAGATCTTATGATTTATTCAGACTCTCACAACTTGTGGTTTTTGTAATCGTTTTTCTGTTTTATGTGGCAGATGACGAGCGTGGGTTGAGCAAGGAAACTTATAGATGCATGCAAAACTAAGTGATTCATCATGCAACTCTGAGGAAGTTATGATAATAAAAATTTTTTTGGTGGGCTTTTTTTTTTTTTTTTTGATTGGAGGTTTAACGACCACCGCGAGCAACTCAATGGGCTATAAGCAGTCGCCCGTCCCTAATTTAGGGTCACTGGTTCCAGGGAAGGGAGAGAGCCAGTGCCGTAAGACAAACACAACATCCATGCCTCACCGGGATTTGAACCCGGTCCCCTGTCGAATGAATGATCAGAAGCCATTGCTTAGACCACTGCGTCACCAGGGCAGTGAAAACAGAAATAGAGTCAAGTAGTACAAATTGTGTATGCATCTGCTATCGTGGTCACAATATCTAGAAATATTGTTCTCACAATAAATTTATCACCTGAGTAAAACCATTTTTCAGATGGTGCATGTTATTCAATTGCATTATAACCCTTTTGTATTTTGTTAAGTAGGTTTTTCTTAGTTTGGAACTGAACATGTAATTTTGATATTGAAAAAAAAACACTAAAAGAAACTATTTTAATAAGGGTATATTTTTACAAGGTTACTAGACAAGCATACTAAAATTTAGAATTGTTTTAAGGCATGAATAAAGTACTTTCTTCAGAAACTTTCATTCAGCAAAACTTTAGGCATGTAACTACATTCTGTACAACATTTCAAAAGTTTAGCAGCAAAAACTATGCTTACCTGTATCATTATTCCAGGCTTTGACTTTTTTGGAAGGTATTCCATGCTTTCTTCTTCTTCTAATAATTTTCACATTCAACTAATGAGTCACGTAGAAAACAAAAAAAAACTACATGGCCATGTTATTATACAAAGCTGATATTTGAGACTAATTTAAAATTCGGACAGAGCAAAAGTAAATTTCCGTCTTTACTGGGTGGTATGTAAAAAGGTTATGAGAAGTAAATACAAATGATCAACAAGTTGTTTTTTTCAATTTTCCTTGAATAAGCCAGTTGCCTGGATGAAGCAATTTGTCAGATGATGATCATGCATCCCATAAACAAATGCACTGCATCCTGGAGAATTAACCAAGCAACAAAATTATGGGTAAATGTGTACTTTAGCGTCCTGCAAAGTTACGTAGTAGAATTCGTTTGTTTCTCACATACAATCCAAAATATCACCAGTCCAAAAGTTATGAATTTATCGTAAAATTCCATCACTTACACGATAGTACCATTAATAGTACAGGTAGTCGTTAAAAGTACTTTATCTGTTAGCGGCAAACATACGCTAAAAGCAGATAAGTGCCCAGTCTTAACTCATGCGTAGACCAACGTGTAACCGAATAGTTAGCATATGTCCACATGAACTTTCCTGTTAAACTGTAATCAAAAAGTTTCCAAATGAAAAAAAGCACTAGTCTCCTACAGTACAGAAAAACTTTGGACAAACAGATACAAAACGTTAGGGAAAGATATTGAATAGGAATAAAGTGAAGTGATATGCGGCGAACTTAACGTAGAAATTAAGCCTAACATACAAACAATCCGGCGAAGTGCTCAACGCCAAATAAAATTAACTGAAATTGAAAGAAAAACAAAGAATGATAAATCTCGGAAGTGGAACACGGAAATTCTAACCTCGTAATAATAATTTAGTGGAACTGAGAATGATTAATATGTCTTGTAATGCTGAGATTACAAATCCCGTTTGCTCGTTATTTTGCTAAGTTCTACCAAACTACTTCGAAACGCGAGGCTAAGTGTTTGAGCATGCGCGTTAAGTAGTTCAGTAGCTCGGCGCGTTGCCATCCCCAAAACTGTAGATTTTACAGTTTTAAACTGTTAAATGTGGTTACGGCATTTTTCTGTAGCGATTTACAGTAATTTTCTGTAAAAACTACAACTTTTTTTTACAGTGCATCAGCTCCCGTACCGTCGAGAAAGAGAACTCAGTTTTCTCCAAAGAATAATAAATTAAAGGAGCCAATAGAAAGATTATATTTCTTTCGTCTTTCCAAGAATGTCCCCAATAGATATTCATTTACTTTTCGCAAAAAATATTCTTCAAAAGTTTCAAACACCAGTCATGAAACCTTAATATTTTCAACGTATCGGCTTCTTTAACATCGATTTTCGATGGCAAAACGTCGATATGCAAAAACATCGATGTTTTTCTCCCGTACCAAATTTGGTTTATTGCCCGATTTACAGAACATTTTTGAATTTACGGCACCGTACTGTAGTTTGTGATACATTCTTTTCCGTTAACATAAATCATAGCATGTATTCATTTTTTTTTCATTTTTCTGTCAAGTAGACAATGAAATTACCGGCTCTGACTTTATTTCTGGCGGTAATAAGTGAGAATAATTCATGTAAATAATGTTTTCAGCTGTGTTCTTCTGACATCCTGATTCATTTTCGTTATTCTTTCCGTTTGCCTTAGCTCACCAATAGAGATAGATAACCATTTCCTAGAGTGCAACATTTATTGGATGCCAATGTCTACTGCAGGTTACACGAGCAGGTAGTTAGTGCGATGTTCTGACACAACACTAACCCAACAAAAGTTTGGGATATACTGAATAAGCTCATAAAACACCCAAATATTGAGGAGGATACAGCAACGATGTAATAACAAAGCATTTAGATAAATATTGAATGCACCTCAGGGATGCCATAGGTCAGCGTTATTTTACCGTTTCGTGTATTATTTTATCGTAGAAATTTGTAATGTCATAAACCGTTTATTCTTTTTAGGGAATTAGTTCATCACAAAGGTAAAAGAGATATACACGAATGATAATTCAAATGAATTGCCAATCAGTTTTCTCCTTTCCCAATTGTTCCTCTAAGCTTACTATGTATATTATTTGTGCCAGAGTCCTCTTATTTACGACCTAACAGAAATTTCGCAACTCTTCAAAGGGGCAAGAGCTTAGTGGAAACCATCACCTATCACAAATGCACCTCTTACCGTCTGCAATACACCATTCAGATTTAAGGCCAGAGTGAAAAATCTACAAACTTCAAAAAGAATGGGAGATAAGGAAATATTTACTGTTTACGAATAGATCTCAACTCGTCGCGAATTTACTATTTAATTGAATGCATTCTCCTTTAAATACAATTCTTAAGTTTGGGCCATATTTCCTAGCTATCATTTATATAAAAACAAGAGAGAATTGTCATTGTTTTTTCCTATGTTAATTGTAAATTTTCATAAAAAACGCACAAATTTCGTTTGTTTTTAATCATAAGAAATACCTAAAGATCAAATGCTCTCACCTAAATAATGGGAGTGCAGCCGGACGACATAATTATGTCTAAAATGCTATTAAATGTTTAAAGCCGCGGTCCTAGTTATAAAAATAATATATATTGATTTAAATGCGAACAGCATAGATAAGACTAAACCAAAATTTCTCCATGCCAAAATAATGTCTGATTTAATGACCTACATATTGGTGAGAACGAATTCTTCACCATTCTTGGTGAAGAGACATTTGTTCTGTACGCGTCGTTCACGAATGAATACAGGATCCCGAGAAACACTGAAAAACCTTGGTCAGCACGAAGCACATCCGAAGACGCACTTTACTTCGTGTGCTTTTCAAAAACGATGAGTCATCTTATTTTGTACTATCATATTTATTCGTTAATAGTTTTAACAGTTTCTTCAACATGTTTCGAGATCTTCCTGTGTTACATCAAGGCGTTCCAAAACCTACATGTGCTAGTAGCATGCTGTTTGCGGGGGCAACAGGAAATTAAAAGTTATGGAAATTACTGACCTTATTTTCTCTAAAATTGCTACGCGAGATGACAGTTTTCCTTTAGCCATACTTCAGCTATTTCGTTTTAGCAGCCACCTTCAACTAGAGACTTTATAAGTTATTTTTGTAGAAATAAAGTGTTTCTTGCGAAATGTTTTAGGGCCTACTTCTAATGCACAAAATGATACAAGTCTTTCTCTCTTTCCTTGATATATGGATATAACTGTATTATCTATAATTTGGGATTTCCGATTTTTAAAAAGTAATTTGTCGAAAGTTTTTCCGACATAAAATATATTTTCAGTTGCAATATGAAATTTAAATAATAAGACATGCAAAAACTACGAAAGGGTATACATAAACAGAAATCCCATAATAACAAGGAACTGCACACAAACTATGTAGAAATAGTAAAACTATACTAGTAATCTGATTTAGTGGCTTAAGAATATATAACAGTAAAAATGTAATTACATGTTCTTACACCAATACACAGGATTACTAGTATAGGTTTACGGATAAATCAAATCATAACTGTAAGTTTTCTTTGCGTTTCTGGGATGTTTCTCCGGTTTGATATAGGACTGTGCGGAAAGAAATAAAGAGGTTTTCTGGCTATTTCATAAAGCCCAGGTGTGTTATGTGATCCCCTTGTACATTTCTGTATTTGAAAATAATTTCCAACAGAAACGAGAAATATGGAAACACCGGAAAAAGATTTATTACCTAATAGTAATAATTCTTTACTGAATTTTTACTCTGATATCCTTTCGGTCTAATATAGTTCTCTTGTGTACAGATGATGAAAAATACTTCTTTATTTCATTGACCTGTTCGGGATACAAATCACGATCAAAAGAGAGCTCATGGTGACAAGAAAAATCCCACACTGCAGTAGAAACTAAATCATCAGTTTATGTGCTGAACAATACAAATATTTCAGACCAAACGCCAGCAGCTGAATGCTTTTATTCTAATATCTCAGTATGGTCGTTTTCCTCTTAATCTTTATTTATTACAATACTTATCGTCTAAATATGCAAGGAATGAAAATATATTAAGATTTAAGACTTTAGAGGCCGTTCTTTCTGTTGTCTGGCTAAGAGAGATTTACATGAGTTCTGAGTATACATTTGTTTGTCTCCCTCGTCTCCGTGGGAGGGGAATACAGGAACACCGAAGATCCTCAAGAGAATTCACCCTGTTGTAGATTTAACTAGGTACCTTAATTTTTAAAGACAAGAAAAGTTTTATTTGATAGTACTGCACAAGAGATTCAATTTGTTAATCCTGCATTTTATTTTATTTTGTGTCGTATAATGCCGAATATAGAGTCTTGCATAATCATATAAAGTTTAGTATTGAGTTTGTTCTTGACCTCTTGGAATGGTTTTTTGAATTATCACATAAAAATCTATTTCTTTAAAGTTGTCTAGATAAATTTTAAGGAACATATCAACGAAAAAAATGGTGTGATGTTGTTTACCTTATATGACCTTTTTTTACCCAAACCTACTATGTTATTTGTTAGCAACATCATACATAATTCTGCATTTTCCTAGAGATGCATGCCATTATTTTTCCCAAGAATACTGACAGAAATGTACACTACAGTAGCAAATTATTACATACACCCAATAGCAAGTAGACTCTGACCATCGTCACTGACGCACGCAACTAAAAAATTGTTTGCAGTGGGAACGGTCTTTGAGATTGTTTTAGGAACAACCGATTGCAAAAGATTAAGACGTGTGCGCGACGAAGTTAGCTGCAATATAGGAAAGAATCGTGGTTTAAGCACCTTTGAAAAAGGTAGGATATTGAGCGCTAGCAGGGAAAGAGCAGAGACTTCAGAAACGACAAACCTTTTCGACTACGCAAAAATAACTGAATCGATAGTTCGTAAAGATTGGCATAGAAAAAACAAAAAAGCGGTACCGCATTTCCTGTGTGAGGATGTGACAGATCCATTTCTTGAAAAAGTGCCTCTGAAGAGGACTGTACGAGGTAACAAACGATATCCATTGTGTAAAATAACCACTCAGCAGAACAATGGTATTGATATTATCATTTCTGCTTACACAGCTTGCAAACACTTCGTGTAAGAGCTATATCAGCTAACCTCCAAACCCTGAACAACTCGCATTTCGTAAAAGCGAAAAATTCGTTTGCAGTGGGAACGGAGCTGAAAATCTTATCTTTTACAAATGGATAACGCTCTGTTTTCCCAATGAATCATTATTCCAGAAAACACACACTGATAAGTGGGTCAGATTGTTGTACCGGTAGCACGAATCGATGGATTCCACCTCTCTAGTGTTAACTTATTAGCAGGAAAAGAGATGTGATTGCCTCGCATTTAGGTTTTAGCGGGTATTGGGTATTTTAATAATTCTAGAACATCATTGAATGCTTCGTTGTATCTTAACAACACAATGGAATATGTCCACTCTACCATTTTCAATGTGTTTCCTGTTGAGGAAAGCTAGTTCCGGCATAATAATGGGTCATAACGTAAGACTCGAACCAATATCCAGTGTTTCCAGGAGCACGACAGTTTCCCCATTGTTCCAAATTAGAACACGCAGTCACCAGATCTTTTCCTAATTGAAAACTTTTAGAATGATATTGAGGGAGCCCTGGGTAATAGACGTCCTCCTTCAGTAAACATTCAATTATTCACTTGCGCTGTCACGTCCGGTTTGCTGAACATTCTTGAAGAACGTAATCAACTTGTCATTGAACGTATGCTCCATCACATGGAGGTTGTTCTGAAGGCCAACGGCGCCCAAGTTCGCTGTTACGTAGATGTTCGAATAATTTATTGCGTCAGTTTATACCGCTGTATAGCTGTTTAACTGCTGTAAATGTTCCTCCTCAAAAAATGGCTCATTTCTTTTAGTATATTCTGTGAAAAAATATTTATATACACTGCTGGACAATTGCTAAGGACGGATCATAAACGGCTATATAGCGCATAAAAAAGTAAGTGTGGTTGGATGCCAAGTGAAATAAAATAATGTCAGAATGCCAGGACATTACAAGAAAGACAATTTATTGTGCTCTGAAATCCAGAAGGCTTTGGAACGTGTTCAAGGGAAAAACAGGCCATTTTGTGCAGAATACGTAAACGTGAAAAAAATGCAATTACCGTCCGCAGACGTTCCGGCGTAAGATGTCAATACGGGATATGGCCACCATGGTGAGCGATGCAAGATTCCACACGTCGTGTCATGCTTTGCACATCATTATCAAGCAGCTGTTGGGGTAATTTATCCCATTCCTCTATCAGTGCACGGATGAGGGTGTCCTTGTTTATTGGAAAGCATTGGCGACCAGCAAGACTCCTCCCCAAAGCATCCCACACATTTTCAATGGGATTGAGATCTGGAGAACGTGCTGGCCATACGAGGCGTTAAATTTCCTCGCTCTCAAGACACTCCTGGACAGCGACTGTTCGATGACATGTTGCGTTGTCGTCCATGAAAATGAATCTATCCCCGACAGCACCACGGAACATGCGAACATGAGGTAGCAGAACATCATTAACGTATCGTTGGCCAGTCATAGTCCTAGTTGGAAGCACATAGAGGGACGTACGGTCATTGATCATGATGCCAGCCCATACCATGACACTACATGTCGGATACCGGTCCCTTTCCTGTATGTTTGCTGGACAATATGCAGTACCACTATCACGCCAGATCAGTTGTCGTCGACAATCAGACGATAAACTGTATCTACTCTCATCTGAGAAGAGGACAGCAGACCAGTCGTTATCAGTCCAATTGCGATGTTGATGGCACCATTGCAAACGGGCGGTGCGGTGACGTCTGGACAATGGGATGCACACAACAGGACGGCGGGTGTATAGTCCTCCTTCATGCAAATGTCTGGCGACAGTTTTTTGCGAGATCCGCCTGCCAGTAGCAGCCATAAAATGATTTGCTACCTCACTAGCTGTGCTGCGCCGGTGTCTTTTTGTTGATAGCACTATGTACCGATCTTCTGCAGGTGTCGTACTGCGAACACGACCTCCCCGCGACGTTTGCTACACTCTCCATTTGTTTGAAATGATTTCCAAAGCCTTGAAACAACACTGTGGCTGACTTCGAACTCCCTGGCAACATCTGTTATTTTTCGCCCTTCTTCAATCTTGCCAATAATACGGCCACGCGTAAAATCATCTAGGTGATGTCGGGAAGACATACTGAAAATTGCAAGTTCGTCAATTTATTCTTTCCCTTTCAACTTTGCGTTTGAACAACAACGGTCAATACGCGTCAAATCCTTTATATCTCTTATCAGCGTTATGACGTCACGAACAAGTTCGGCAATCCAAAATTTGCATACGCACAACACGTCTTACTGTATCCCGCACTTATGCTAATTTCCACATTTTCCTGCCTTCCGTTTTATGGTTGCTATCGTTGCTATTGTCATCCGTCCTTAGCAATTGTCCGGCAGTGTATAACTTATATGTACAAATATGTGTAACTTTTTTACCAAATTTTATGAACCATTGTTTTTAAAAAGTCGTACATCAGAGTCTGATGAATAGCAGAATAGTATGTACTGTATGTTACCTGTAATGTTTTTGGAAAAAAATAATGGTCTTTATAAACAGCACAAATTATTGAGTACTGTGCCAAATGTGATTATAAAGTCATGTTTAATTATGCAAACGGAAGTATTGTTTGTTTTCTAATCAATAAAGTAAAAAATAATATGATTTTTTTTGTCGATAAAATAAAATTAATGTGATTTTTTTCGACAGTCATCAATACTGCAGAAACGAACCTGATTTAATAGCACGGTTGGACGTTCAGCATTTACGTAAAGACTGTGGCCAACGACTTTTGTCGGATTACTAACAAAACACACTGTATTAGTTAGTAATACAGTGTATTACAAGAGCGAGGACCAATGAGATACGGAATTGGAGAGATGACAAGACCTTTTGTGACGCTAGTATGAGCAATGTAACCTAAAATGCTTTATACTTGTATTTTAGTTTGTCCCATCCGCTATTTAAGAAATGATCACTGAATGAACAAAATATTTTTTGAGTGCGATAGATTCCACGTATTGCTAAAACAAATATTGCAGCTGGCAAATGATAATGATGTATATTATTTTAAATTATTTTTTTTCATTGTATTGCTGCTTCTCATTCTATATAATTACAGACGCATATTTCCTCAGAAATATGAAAACTTCATAATATTATTTCGGACACTTATTTGTTTAACAGAATTAAACACATGACAGCCACTCAGTAAGAAACTGTTATCCAATACTGATTTGGACCTCTTTTATCCAAAATTATAGCTAGTACACTGTTTGGCCTAGTTTTGGTAAGTTTTTGGTATGCATCTGCGTTTACAGCAAACCAGGCTTTCACAAGACAGTGCATCAACTCTCTCATTTTTGACCGTAGAGTGCTTTGGTCCGACATCTGTTTTTCTAACATATTCCAAATATATTGTACGGTTGGGATACGGGTTTTGCGGTGTCCATGGATAATGGTGGAAATCGCTGTATGCTTGCTCAGCACAACTCAACAGATAATTTGCGAGGGAATGTAGCACTGATGTCCGTGATATACACTTCACCTGCTGGGTTAGAAAGTCAACATTTTAAGATAGACTTCAACGGCAACGGTTTCTAGGTATTCCTAGGAGGACACCCGACAATTCATCATTATAAGAGTACCCGTTCCGTGCCAGCAGAACGTACTGTCTTCCGTGACAACAACTTCACAGTCTAGTGAAGAGCTGATGTCACAGTTCATTGTATGTCTTCGATGTCTTGAAAAACCTTTTTTAAAGGCAGCTTTAATTTGAAAATAGAAAAAATTTACACGATAAAAATATCTGGAGTATAATGGAATGGTCCAGTACACACACTTGTATTCGTGCCAGAGATTTCTCTACAATGACTGTCGGGAACCACAGGACTAGCCCTGCAGCCGGTGATCGAACGCTTTCTCTCTTCGGAACGGTCGCGACTCAGATTATTTTTCTTACGTGCAATGTGAACAGTCAAAGAGCCGTAATGTCCGTAGCAGATCATCGAATTATTCATATATTCGGGATTCAGTTAATCATTGCAGGACACAATCATGTTTAAACTGAACAAGTTTATTCGAATACCAAAATTAAGCTCCAGCTAATGAAACGTTTTCAGGGGTGAACTTTCTTCTAGGTGTGGGTATAAAATTGACTCGCCATGAGGAAGTCTATCGGGAACCTCGCTCGCTATGCCAGCGAGCTCTCACTGATATTCTCCTGTCGATCAAAGAACATCCCACACATTCTCTCAAGAAGGACGTTGACGCCTGACATAGATGACCCTGAGCAAACATAGCAGCACGCAACGTGTTCGTTTGACCCGGCAACCATGCCGTGTTCACATAGTACAATAGCAAGTTATCCACGTGTTCAGCACGTGCACTTTATCGTTGCTTTACGCAGCGTGCGTAATATTGATTAATTCAAAGAAAAAGACATTATCACAAATATACTTCCGGTGCTTATCCACTGTAAACTTACATTGACTGATTTGTGCGCGGGTGCGTTATTGTGCAGAAGGAACCATTGCTAGGGATAGTATTTGAAACTGACACGAACAATCCTCTTTAACAATTATTTAAATGTATGTGTACGCAGTGCCATTTACAGTTAAACAATTAGAAAATAACTCGTGTCGCAGAATTCCCTTGCTGTCGTAAAAGCGAAGCAGCATTGTCATGATTTTGTACTTCTGTAATCAGCCATTCTCTTCTTTGGGTGATTGTGGCAAGTCCAACTGTGAACGCTTGCGCTTAAAACTCGATGTCGCGACACCTGACACAATGTTTTGGAGGAAACTTTGCATTGTTTCTGAAGACGCCAGAACGTCTTTTGTGTACTCCACTGTTGCATGATTCCTGTCGTCCCAAAAAGCATATCTTACCCCTGGGGGCTCTTCGGTATGGGATAATAGTCATAGTATTCAGGACAGCTTATAACTTCTATTCTTAAAGAAAACGTACGGCTCTAACTTTTTTACGAATTTTTTCTTTATGATTTTCCTATCATATTACGCTGTTCTCACTCCTATTCTTTTCATCAGCCGTTCGAAGAGACACATAATGTTGCAACCAGAAGGGCTCGGAAGCATTTGAGTGCTCCGTCGTTCCTTTCCGTTTAAAAAAAACTTCCAAAAATCA
Source organism: Macrothele yani (assembly GCA_039090855.1). Taxonomy (NCBI): domain Eukaryota; kingdom Metazoa; phylum Arthropoda; class Arachnida; order Araneae; family Macrothelidae; genus Macrothele; species Macrothele yani. The sequence goes on along the minus strand of CM077033.1, from coordinate 50,407,471 downwards.
GTATTCAAATTTTTAAATGGCCAGGTAGTTAACGTCATTGGTACCGTTTTCGTAAATCAAATCCAATTGGTATTGTAACTTATTTCTTGTTTTACCAGTATACACTGGCATACAAAAATTTAGGACGAGACGGTTTTTCGAATGTAATGTCGTGCAAAAGTGCTCCACGTCGGCTCAAATTATACCATAAGATCCCCAAGATGTAAGAGTATGCGACAAGTTTAGCAAAACCGTCCAAACAAGGAATCCAAAGGGTACAAAGGCACTTTATTGAAAACGTAAGAACAACTGGACAGAAGACAGAAACGTCCATGTGACAGGCGGCTGCCAAGAACAATCCAGTCTTTAGAAGGGGATGTGATCACCCCTGAATGTGTTGCAAGATTTACAACGTCTATCCATGCGGAGGAATAGGTTGTCAAAGAGCTATTGAGGCATAGCTGCTCATTCCTCTTGTAGCGCCAATCGCAGCTGCGGAATCGTTGCTGGCGGCTAGTGATGTGCTGCCAAGCGTCTCCCGAGAAGGTCCCACACGTGTTCGGTTGGATTTAGGTCTGGGCCCCTTGCGGGCCAATCCATGCGTTGAATATCTTCACTCTACACCAGCTCTGCCACAGCCACTGTACGATGAGGTGTAGCGTTGTTGTCCGTTAATAGGAACTCAGGACCCACAGCACCTCTAAACAGACGCACGTGAGGCAGGGAAGCATCGGTACAATAGCGGACACCAGTGACTGAACCTCCTTGGAAGATGTGGAGGTCCGTACAGCTACCAAGCATGATGCCGCCCCAAACGAGAACTCCGCCACCTCCAAACCGGTCCCTTTCGATGATGTTGGAGGTGTGATTACGTGTTCCTTGCTCTCTCCAGATGTGTATACGTCCAGAATCACCCGTCAGACGAAATCGGCTCTCATCCGTATAGAAAACTCGACCCCATTGCTGATGTGTCCAGTTCTTGTGTTCCTTGCACCACAGAAACTGCTGTCTCCGATGAGCAGACGTTAATGGCAAACACCGTACTAGTCGTCGTGCAAATAGACCACCTTTGTGCAGCCTCCTGGCCACGGTAAAACGCGATAACGGACGTCCAGTTGTCTGTTGCATGTGCCTTGCGATTTCTCCCGCTGTCTGCCGTCTGCCTCTTCTCGCCTGTAGGACAATATACAGGTCATCCTCCGCCGTGGTTGCTCGTGGACGACAATTGCTAAACTCTAGGGCAGCTGTTCTTGCCGTTTGAAATGCTTTCCAAGCCCGTAAAACGATGCTGTGAGCAATCCCCAACTCGTCGGCCACACTAGACACAGTTCGATCTTCTTCCAACTTCCCAATGACTCGACCTTGGGTGAAGTCCTCCAGATGTCGTCTACTGGGTTGCCTGTTGGCCATAGCACACGGTTGCAACAACTCGACGTCGTTGAAATCGATGTACACCGTGCAATAACTTTCACCGAAATGCTGAGCGTAAAACGCTTGTGTGTTTTATACCCTACCAACCCCCTCCTCCCCCTACGTCATGCTGCATATATGCGCATGTCCTACCGTATCGGACCCTAGTCTATCTCCTGAATGGTCATTCGGTCCGTTCTGCCTACTCGTTCCGCTGTTATGCTAATTTCTCCTCTTCGTCCTTAATTTTTGCACACCAGTGTAATTACGGAACATATGTCATTTGTTAATTTTATCAAACTTCATAGAATGTATAATTTACTAAGAGCACCCTGCTCATTTCTCTCTGAAGACTCTAACATTTTCAGGTAGGATTCGAACGGGATATCACGGTTCATTTTGAGAATATCCTGGCTATCGTTTTCTCTGAGATAGAAATGGAGTGAAGGATAAACAGATGTCTTTGAGAATTTTGAATCAGTTATACATATATATGCTTCTATATTATTGAATTTATGAGATATGTAAATATTTATTAAAGGAATTTACTTAAATCATTTTTCTTAATAATTCAACTAAAAGTCACGTAACTGTGTTAAGAGTTCAGTTTTAATGAGCAACCGAATAGTGATCAAAAGAGGTCAAAAGAGGTCTATTTGTCACAAGAACATTTGTTCCCGCACAAAAATTACACATGAACATTTCTTTTTTGGACTGACACGCTAAACACTGCAACACTATTTTGTTTTTAAAGACCTTGCCGTTCTTTGCTCCTGTAAGGTGTTTTTAACACTTCGATCATAATACATCAACCAATTGATATATCTTGAAATGCTTTAAATAAAAATTATTTCCATTTTTTTACTGTCAGTTATTTACCTTACTTTAAACCTTGAAAGTACTTAAAGAAGTTCCTGAAAATTATGGTATATTATTTTGAATTATTTTCTTAAACATTATTTTGTGCGGCTTAAAATAAATAAGCCTTTGAGCTGAAAGTTCGAATTTTATGAAATAACATATATAATTTTTGAAAATGATTTGAATGGCATTTCGTATTATAACAACTCCTGAAAGAAATACGGGATTACGCCATATAATACAAATTTTGAAGATGACAATCCGATTTCTGGCGTAAATGTGAAAAGGATGGTAAGTCAGATAATATCCGAAAACTTGAAATTTTTCATCGTCCTGGAGCGGGACTCGAACCCGCGTCTCCCAGAAAACACCTGAGTATGCAACCAATACACCACCCAGAACGACCAAGTTTCAAGTTTCCGATCAATTTGAATTTAACCATCACAGGATTCGCTAGTCGAAGAAAGTCGAAGAATAGCGAATCATCACAGGATTCCCTAGTCGAAGCCGGTTGCTTCGACAAGCGAATCCTATGATGGTTAAATTCAAATTGATCGGAAACTTGAAACTTGGTCGTTCTGGGTGGTGTAGTGGTTAGCATACTCAGGCGTTTTCGGGGAGACGCGGGTTCGAGTCCCCCACCAGGACGATGAAAATTTTCAAGTTTTCGGATATTATCTGACTTACCATCCTTGTCACATTTACGCCAAAAATCGGATTGTCATCTTCAAAATTTGTATAACAACTCCTATTGTTATTAACAGATTTTTCAAAGATAATCCATCTTGAAAACTAACCACATGATTACGAGATCAGATTTATATTTACACGATAGAACAGACGATATGATCCTTTTATTAACTCTTAATTATTTTTATTACCGTAGTGGAAATGTTCATTCAAATCTTGGTAGTAGGATGCAAATCTGTTATCGAACCCGTTATATAAGACCCTTTGAAGGACAGACTGTTAGGCTCAATATAACACAAGCAAAACAATATTGGATCCTTCCATTGGCGCAGTTTTATAAAGCACGAGCTAGCTTTTGCTCATTCGTCTGAGATGGGCCCGTCTACGATTCGCGGAAAGATGTGGATGTTAACTTTTTCCTTTGGCATTTGCTCTCTCCCTGATGAACCAGTTATGCATTCAACGTGAGGTATGAATGTTATGTTTGCAGCCCATGGAGTTGCTTGCTGCAGTCGTTAAAACTTAAACAAAAGACTAATTAGCATAAATCACTTCTAGCAGCCAGTTGCAATAGTAAAACTGTGTAAAGGGAACTCTAATAGCTGAATTTCTAAAGGAAACTAATAGCTGCATTATTGGATTTTTCAATTGTAATGTGCAATACAGTTTCAAAATTTTGTAAACATGTAGTGTACAAGTCATTTGAATTATCCAACGGATAACATCAAAGGACATTTAGGATGACTGATCGCAAAATAGCTTTTTATTCCACAGTTGTGCAAATTAAGAAGAACATGTTTTATGGAACAATAACGCACAAATTAAAAGAATGGAAATATATTTCTTTACATGCAGTAAAACCTCCAAAAATTCAGCATATACTTGACCGGACGGGTCGCGGATTTATGAAAATTCCGGATTTCTGACGCTATCTAAAATTTGGGTAACGGGCATTACGTCAAGTAACACGTAAATAAGTAGCTTTACCGAAACCTTGCTCGTCCACGTTTTATAAATATGCAGGAGTCGTAGAAATTGATTTACGTAGAAATTTTATTTAGAAACACGGTTCTTCTAACGGTATTTAATTTATATTACTAACAGTATTAACTAACTACTTTTTATTGGTAAAAACAATGTATGTAAAGGAAATGTATTTATTTAAGTATATTCATAAAATAAAAACTTATATATATTAATAACGGAAAAAAACTATCAATAACGCCAAAGTTTAGATACACCTCGTTGGAACAATCAGTGATATTCTACATGATTAAATAAGCGGGCTGGCATAAAATCATAACATGGTAAAATAAATAATTTTTCACGCATCAAACATGTTATGTTGTCCACAATCACGCATTCTCAATAATTTACCACTACAAAATAGAAATCGTACAGATTTCTAAAATGTTTTTCATGTAGAAAGTAATCTAAAGTTTGACATAACTACATATATATTGCACTGAGGAAGATTTATTGGCAATTAGGGAAATCTCTGTATTTTTGAAATATCAAATTTTACTAATTGTTCAAGTTGAATATATAGATTTAAGAAGCGAGTAATTTTCTTTAGTCTTGGTTGTGCATTGTGAAAGTCTATCTTTTCAATTTTTCCCTCTTCAAAAGTTGTGAACTAAAAAGTCTAAATTGTAATAACACAGTAGTTATAGTTTGTAGTTAGGTTTCTTGAACAATCTCTGTTAAAAATGTTTTGCAACAGAGACTCTGCAGGAAACCTATGGGAAAATTTTATAAAGAAACAAATTAAAGGTAGACGTATTCTCTATGGGTTGACGTAAAAAAGTAAAAATCACCAAATATGGACTTACATGGTTCTTGCGCCCAATCTTTCACAAGATTTTCTTTCATCATGTGCAGAAAGGAAATTAAACATTTATACTGCACAAAGTAATGATTACATTGGACATATCACAACGATATTATCCCTGTTTTTAAGAAGTTATGAGTTCACATAAATAACGTTACAGGGTAAATTTTAATTTTTTGTAGTAAGTTTTTATAACTACAATAAAGTTTCTAACTTGATATACCATGATGTACTTTGTATAACATTATTTGAGCAGGCATAGAGAAAGCAGAACCGAAGCTGAAACTTTTCATTGTTTGCACATGAGAAAGTTTCATCATTAAAGGACTCTGCAGCACACATTATAGTGCGAGTAAGGCTTGTGGGTGCATGCGTATCAGAAACAGTAACATTTCTCGGTCATGCAGGGTAACTACGACGAGTGTGCTCAATGAATGTCCACAAACAACCGAACATATGTTGTGACGTACCTGCCCGAAGGACGCACACGACATAAAGGCAGATAGGAATCAGAATAAAACGTCCGCGTAGCTCAATTGGTAGAGTAACTTATTCCGGAATGAGGGGACCCGGGTTCGAATCCTGGCGTGGATTAAAATGACGGAGAAATTTACTTCGTTGTAATGGCGCCCGAACTATCCGGATGACCCGACCGTTCAAAATCTCGCAATGGTGTGATGCTATTTCCACACCGCGAGAAAGGAAAAATAAGAGAATCCCTTCTCCTGCACTTCGAAAAAAAAAAAAAAAAAATAAGGGGGAGATGATGTAACGTACCAGGAGATGTGACGTACCTGCCAGAAGGACGCACACGACATGAAGGCAGATAGAAATCAGAATAAAACATCTGCGTAGCTCAATTGGTAGAGCAACTTATTCCGGAATGAGGGGATCCGGGTTCGAATCCCGGCGTAGACCGAAAATGACGGAGAAATTTACTTCGTTGTAATGGCGCCCGAACTATCCGGATGACCCGACCGTTTAAAATCTCGTAATGGTGTGATGTTATTTCTACACCGCGAGATAGGAAAAATCAGAGAATCCTTTCTCCAGCACTTCGAAAAAAAAAAAACAAATAAAACAAAAATAAAAAAAACAAGGGGAGATGATATGACGTACCTGCCCGAAGGACGCACACGACATAAAGACAGATATGAATCAGAATAAAACGTCCGCGTAGCTTAATTGGTAGAGCAACTTATTCCGGAATGAGGGGACCCGGGTTCGAATCCTGGCGCGGATGAAAATGACGCAGAAATTTACTTCGTTATAATGTCTGTTTGATTTTGGGGTAGAACGTCAACTGGAAAGAGGGGGAAGCAACAGGCGACTTCTTTGTGTCAGTTGACCAGACAATTCAACAGTGGTATCCGAAAACGGATTTCATTACACACAGTCAACCGCACATTGGAAAGATGTACCAATCGTGTAATAGTTTTCTCTTTTGAAACCAAAGATTCGTCTGCAGAGAGCACGGAGAAAACCTAATCTTACATTTTAAGACACGAATAAGTTTATTGTTACAATAAATAAGGGTTTAAATTAGTACATGCACTTCAATAGACAACAATATGGTATCAACTGTTCGGATAGATTGATTCCAGGTGCTTAGTGTGAAATGTATAAACTGGTTGTATAGTGGACTGCCGTGGTTTTTGTGGCTGGTATTTTGTTCCCTTGCATCTCTTGAGTAGCATTTGTGTTCAATGCGACATCCTACGGTTTTTTTATAGCAGGCACATCCATACATATGCCTGGTGCATTCTATGCAGAAAGCTAAATCCAGTAGAATAATGCCCAATAAAAGAAGGTTCGAATTGTTACACCGCGGTTCCCGGAGCATCACATTGATTTCAAACTGGAAACATCGTTCCCTAAATTTCCAAATTTAACAGCTGTGCATGTTATCAGCTGTGGGATGAGACTGAGAGGGCCATTAGAGGGTTTGCTCATACTGCTGAGAGCATACGATAATTGAAGAACGAAATCAGCTCACCTGAACAGAGTTGGGAATACAGGGGTTGTCCAAAATAATGAAAACATCTGTTACTCACCTAATATAGTGTGGGAGCACCCTTGGCATTTAAAACTGCTTGAATACGCCTTGGAATGGACGCATACAAGTTCTGGTTGGTGGTAAATGGTATGTTGTACCATTCTTCCTGCAGAACCGCTCCAATTTCTTGAGAGAGGCTGGAGGAGGATAACGGGATCGCACTGTGTTTTCCAACACATACCACAGGGGCTCAATGATGTTTAAGTCCGGTGTTGTGCAGGCCAGGAAATGTGTGCAACTTCATCCTCATGTTCCTCAAACAATGATTGAACAGTTTCACTTCTGTAAATCGTGGCATTATCATCTTGAAAGCTGCAATCCCCTGACGGACACAATGTCTGCGCCATTGAATGCACATTGTCGGCAAAAAGGGTGGCATTGTAACCGCTAGTGATCTGTCCGTGAAAGGTGATAACGGGACCTGCTGCAAAATACGAGATCATGGCCCCAACCAATTCGGAACCGCCCCCATGCTTCACTGTAGAAAGGAGACAGTCTAAGTTGTAGGATTCTGCAGGGGTTCTCCACACGTAAACCAGTCCTGTCGTGGGGAATTGGGAGAAATTTGATTCACCAGAAAACAAGACGTGTTTCCATTGATCCGCAGTCCACGTTTTGTGTTCCTCGCACCACTGTAGTCTGCGTTTCATATTCTCCTATGGCACCAGGGTTTTTGCGACCGCAGCTCTGATGTAAATATTGTGCTTATGCAATTCCCTTCGCACGGTATTGGTCGACACTGGGTTTTGGAGATGTGCATTAAGCTCAGCAGTCCCTTTCGTCGCCGCAGTGTTCCCCCTTGCGGTCACAATCATCGTTAATGTGCTCCTGCCTCGCGCAGTGAGTTTGGTTTTCCGTTGTCAGATGGGACTCGCAGATGATGTTGAGCCGTGAACATGGTATGCTGTCATGGCCTTCGACACGGTACCTCTCGATACCCCCAATACCTGTGCCACTGTCGTTACCAACGCACCAAACAGACGGGCTCCTACAATCTGCCCTCTTTGGAACTCTGACAGGTTACTCATTCTGCCTTAACGTGGAACAAAATTAGGCAATCACCGATTTACAATGCAATCACACAGACCCTTGAGACTATAAGCAACCCCTTTTTACAAAACAAATTGCAGCTACATGTTCGTTTTACTCAAAAAGCAACAACCTAACAAAGTAATTGTTTTCAGCAAGGTGTTTCCATTATTTTGGACAATACATCACATACTAATATTTCCTATATTAGCAAATCAAATATCTGTGGCTCAAAAACGTTAGTTACTTTCATATACGCAGATGATAACCTAGAGATATACTTAACAGGTACAACACTATTACGTGAGGGAAAACTGTTAGCAATTCGACCACAGTGTTTCTTCTTGTTTTTCCTGTAATATTATTAGTAAACTGAAGGAATGAATTGCTTCTGCACTTTCTACAGCTGTTATGGAAACCTGGTTCCCCACTTTTATTTGTATTGGCTGGTAACCCACCTTTAACTACAGTAGCAGCTGATATTATAAAAGAAACCATAACAGAAAGCTAAACTGGTATATCGCTGACCATTTGTGAAACTTGTTCAAAATTATAAGCATAATGCTGACATTATAATTTTTCTTCCTGAACTTTGGTTACACTTATCTGTTAATTTGTTAAATAACTCAGTTATTTATCTGAATGCGCTACTGTGAATCAGTAGTTTCTTGTTTAGTGACACTCAAAAATGGAAACTTCTCTGTTATCTTGAAAACAATATGACGTTTCTTGAATTTGTCTGTAAAAAGAATGACCTTGTATGTTGTTTTGTATTTTATAAATTTTAAGGAATGTTTAGAAAAATGAATAATGTTGAAAAAATGTTAAAGTAATGTTACCTATATTTTTCTGCGAAACTTCTTTAAATTCTCAAAGGGGCGTCGAAGCGAGGATGAAAATGCAATACTGACATGGATTCCACTCGAAAGCAATGCTTTTTTACGCTTTCCAACCATAGGTTGGAAAAGCGTATATGCTCCAGCTTTGTCCGTCTGTCCGTTCGTCTGTCCATCTGTCTGTCCGTCTGTATGTCCGCACGATAACTCGTGTAAAAAATGGTTTGATATCGATGAAATTTTAGTATGTTGTAGGGAACCAACTGGGGACGACCCCTATTGAAAATGGACGAAATGGGGTCAAAGGTCAGGAGATAGGACCGCGATCCATTCCATTGTCCTTATGCGTCATAACGTGCGTAATATAGTTCAATTTCGTAGAACTTTTAGCATGTGGTAGGGACCACCTGTGGACGAAACCTGTTGAAAACGGACGAATTGGGGTCAAGGGTCAGGACACAGGAGCGATATCTATTTCACAGCCATTATCCTCATAACTTGAGTAACGATTTCCGGCATGTTTTAAAGCGTATAATAATCTATGCATTGCATGAATTTACTAACTTGTTTTTATTTAAGATAACAGTGAAACGCAAAAATAAAACTTTTTGTTTGTTACAAAGACTGAATATGCCGAATCACACAGTATTTGTCATGCTGATTAAAATATGCTTGCTACATTTTACTATCCTGAATAGTTCTCTAGTAACCTGTTGTTTCAATTAACAATAAGGCTTCATTTTGGCATGTATATTTCGCTACAAGCAATTAATTACACTTACCTTAAAAAGTAGGTCGATACTCTTCTGCAGAAGCCATCATCCTGTAAGATGACAAAAACTATATTTTCAACATCAGTAACAAAATCAGTAACAATGACCCTGTTGATATGGATTAAGGTTTTCAGTTACATTATAATTGCCCTTATCGACCAAATCTGTAGCGCCGCCCCGGTGGCGCAGTGGTCTAAGGCGTTGGCCTCTGATCATTCGTCCGAAGGGGTCCGGGTTCGAATCCCGGTGAGGCATGGATGTTGTGTTTGTCTTACGGCACTGGCTCTCTCCCTTCCCTGGAACCAGTGACCCTAAATTAGGGACGGGCGACTACTTATAGCCCATTGAGTTGCTCACGGTGGTCGTTAAACATCCAATCAAGAAAAGAAAAAAAAATCTGTAGCGATTCTACTCTTAACGGGGAATCAAAGAATGGGAAATTGCGAAGGCAGTCCTTATGTTTGTTGTGTTTCTTTTTGTTTTTATGTTGTTGTTATTGGTACGAATTTGGAAAATCCTAAAGCTAACGGTTACTTTAACTTTTGCATGATAAAATGAAAGACACTTTAATATCAAACCTTTAATTTTATTTGAATGTAATTAATTTGTGTGTCAAGTAAACACTTAGCGACTGCCATCTCTGATGGTAACAACAGGAGAGTGAAATACCGCCCCGGTAGGACAGTTGGCTAAGCACCGACTTAGGACCATTCGTCAGAGAAGGGCCCGGGTTCGAATTCCAGTGAGAAATGGATGTTGTATTTGTCTTCGGGTCCTGGTTCTTTACTTTTCCTGGAACCAGTGGTCATACATTAGGGAATGACGACTGCTTATAGCCCACTGAGTTCCTCATGGTGGCCGTTGCCGTTCAATGAAAGTAGGACGTATAAAACCTTTATCATATTTTTGTTTTGTTATTTCAAAAATATTGTCCGCAGATGCATACGTATTTTCATAACAATTGAAAGTTGCATTGAATTTGAACATTTTGTACTCCGTTTGTATTGGATAAATTAGCGACACATATCTGTTTTGAAATCACAAGACGTCTTTACGGAAATGAATTTACATATTAGAATGCTGCTGAAAAGCAAATCCCAAAGGTGGGCTTCGCCAATCGATAACTGCGTTCGCACCCGAGGTATGATTACGGCTTGTCAAAAACTCATTTTCATAATATTCAACATTTTCTAGCAAAGTAAATTGTATCTCATCGGTTTTCTATGTTCGAGTGTAAGAAGCCCTTTTCTGATAAGCTGGTGGAGTTTCATGTTTTACTGTGAACCTTCCATATGATGGTCGTTAAGTAATAATATAATGGTAAGACGTGAGACCCACCTGATATGCTATTTATCTCTGGCTCGAAATCGACTGTAAGTAAGCAGGAGGATTTATCTACACTCTCTTCACAAAAATAAGAAACTGTAGTGACTTGATGTTTGTTTAAATAGAACAGGCTGAATATACGGCTTGTCGCAAAATCAGATCACGTAACCTCATATGGAATCATGCCTAAAATACCTGATACTGGATTAGCGCACTGTGATTCAAAATTACTGTCCAAAGTTAATTGGAAACAAAAAAACATAATTTTGAAGCCTTTAATTAAGGTGAAGAAACAAGCGGCTTTCATTAAACTAAAAAATTTAAGTTCGCAATAAAAGTGACATGCGTATGCTGCAAATCTAAAAGAAAAGCTGTTTTAATGTTACATGAGGAAAAGTATAAGCGTTCAAGATTTTACACTCTGCTTAGGAAAACATTTTACATACTAAACTCCCTTCAATCTTTATTTATTTTCAATGTTATGCATCATATTATGATGAAAAATTACGTAACTGTTTGTGTTTCATGAAAGAGTTTTACTCAAAATATGTCACGCCAGAGTCATTATGAGTGAGCGAAAGAAAATATCATTACACGTGTTAGCTTATTAATGTTCTGCATGGTATTGAATGGTTTCGCTGTCAGCTCTCACTGATGTTTGATGTTTTCAGTATCAGCATTCTCTGGTTTTTTATATTTGCAATATCATAATTGAATTACCTAAGCCCATCAAAATGAAAGTTTCTTAATAAAAATAAATCAGCATATATACTGACTGAATTTTATTTTGTACATAATATGTTGTAAATTTACTAACTGAATTTTATTTTGTTCATCATATATTGTAAATTTATCCATCTGTTCGAGAAGAATCTCTTGATAAATGTTCGCCCGAATGTCTCAGTTACGAAGGAGATTCCCAGGATACATATTTATAGGGGCGATATGTCAGGTCAGTATAATTGTTAAATACTGAATTACGTATGTCCAACGGATGCACACTTCTAATAATTATCACACAACTTGTGCGCAGTCTGTGTTCATTAATTTCAAATACTTTGAAAAGTTAAAAAAAATGTTACATTAACTTAATCATCACAAGCATATAAACAATATTTGTATGTCCTTGTGAACACTGAGAGTTGCCCATATTTTTTTTAAATGAGAGAGACAATGATACAGATAACAAGCTGATTTCTCCAAAATTACGCCAAAGCTAATGATGTAGTGAAAACAAAAATTGAAATTCCTAAAATAAACGAACCTGCATGTTTCTCACTTTACAGTTTTGCAGATATCAACCAGCATATTTCAAAACAACTTTGATAATGAAAATTATTATTTGCTTTGTAAGGTAGGTAAAATAATATAGCCATACAACAGAAGTACTCCTCTTTTGTTCCGATTCAAGAAAGCTGAAACCCAGGATAAACGATTGCTTATGGATAATCTGTAATGGTCAAGTACAAAAATGTTATTTAAGGGAATTTATATTCGTAACAATTTCATATCTGGGTTACTGCATAAATGGTTTAAAACACTTCGAGAAAAGGACAGCACTTTTAAATTAATCAGTGGAACTATAAACATAAATTGGGGAATTTCATATATTGAAGAAAGATGTTTAGGAATGCGAAGGTGCAAAGTAACTAGCAAAAGAACGACCGGAAGACAAAAGTGCTGTCTTCTAAAATAAACGTTACTCCTTTTTTTTCAGTGAAGTTCCTTATGCTGAAACTTGTTCAATTTCATCTCATTCGGCATGAATGTAGAAAAAATGATATCTGTTTTATACATGTTTTAAATTAAAATATAAACACAGCAAAAAAAAAAAAAAAATAAGAGCTGCAGACTTTGAGGTATGTTTTGGTACATTTTCGAAATTTTGCTTTTCAAAACTTTCTTTGGTGTTCGTAAAGGCTTTACACTAATACTCCAATCACATTTGTGAAGTAAAAGCTGGCTGTCCAGCTATAATCTCAGTCTTTCACTTTTTAAATTTGTTTTTGTGTTTTGCTTTCCCCCTTGTGGTTATTCAATTTCATAAGTGTTTTGAAATATCAGGTTCCATAGTGAGTCTCTGGCATTGTAGATGAGATGGCAACCGGAGTTTTACAACAACGGTTTTAGGGGAAATTTCATTTCAATTTCAATAAATCAGACTTTCCTGGAAGACACGAGTCCTTAATTACTGATGTTTAGGTATATGCGCAAGAGACTATTTTGTGATTATGAAAAGTGGCAGCCTTGAAGCGAATATCCAACCAGTGCTCCAGCAAAGTAACTGATTAAGCGGAGATCCCTTTCTAATGCATGTTCTTGAAAATATTTGTTACAGAATTATAGGAAATTTTAGAAATATATTATACCCAAAATAATAAAACAATGCGTTCAAATAGACGACGCCGCCGCCTCAGTGGTCTAAGCGCTGGTTAATATCCATTCGTCCATGCAGTATGAGAGTTCGAATCCCTGTGAGGGATGGGAGAGAACATGTGCAGTAAGTGTGTGCCTTACTGCACATGTTCTCTCCCATCCCTGGAACCAGTGGCCCAAAATTCGAGATGTGCGACTGTCTGTAGCTCAGCAAGTTTTTCTAAGCGCTCGTTAAAACTTCAATAAAAAAGCAACAACACAATTCTTATTATTTAATTTAGTTGTTCAAAAAAACATTCTGGATATAGGAACTAAATATTTGAATTTTCCTCCCTGAAATCATTTTATACTTTAAATAAATAATACGTAATATTGTTCACTCTCAGATTTACGTTTGTTTTAATAACTATGGTATTATAAAATATGTGCCTTAATACACTGGCGTGCAAAAATTAAGGACGAGACGGTTTTTCGAATGTAACGTCGTGCAGAAGTGCTCCACATCGACTCAAATCATACCATAAGATTCCCAAGATGTAAGAATATGGGACAAGTGAGCAAAACCGACCAAACAAAGAATCCAAAGGATACAAAGGCCCTTTATTGAAAAGGTAGCTTCGAGTACAACTAGACAGAAGACAGAAATGTCCATGTGACAGGCGGCGGCCAAGAAAAATCCAGTCTTTTGTAGGGGATATGATCACCTCTGACCTCAGGACCCACAACACATCTAAACAGACGCACGTGAGGCAGGAGAACTTCGGTACAATGTTGGACACCAGTGACTGAACCTCCTTGGAAGATGTGGAGGTCAGTACGGCTACCAAGCATGATACCACCTTAAACGAGAACTCCGTCAGCTCCCAAACCGGTCCCTTTCGATGATCTTGGAGGTGTGATTACGTGTTCCCTGCTCTGTGCAGATGTGTATACGTGCAGAATCGCTCGTCAGACTAAGTCGGCTCTCATCCGTAAAGAGAACTCGACCCCATTTTGATGTGTCCAGTTTTTTGTGTTCCTTGCACCACAGAAACCGCCTTCTCCGATGAGCAGGCGTTAATGGCACACACCATACTATTCGTCGTGCAAATAGACGACCTTTGTGTAGCCGCCTGGCCACGGTAAAACGGTATAACAGACGTCCAGTTGTCTGTTGCATGTGCCTTGCGACTTTTCCCGCTGTCTGCCGTCTGTCTCTTTTCGCCTGTAGGAGAATATACCGGTCGTCCGCCGCCGTGTTTACTCGTGGACGACTACTGCTAAATTCTCAGACAGATGTTCCTGTCGTTTGAAATGCTCTCCAAGCTCGTGAAACGATGCTTTGAGCGATCCCGAACTCCTCGGCCACCCTAGTTACACTTCGACCTTCTTCCAGCTTCCTAATGACGCGACCTCAGGTAAAGTCATCCAGATGTCGTCTACTGGATTCCTTGTTGGCTATATCACACGGCGGCAGCAACCCGACATCGTTCAAACCGGCGTACACCGTGCAAAAGCTTTCACCGAATTGCTGGGCGTATACCTCCCACGTGCTTTATACCCTTCCGACACCCCTCCCCTACGTCACGCAGCATATATGCGCATGCCCTACCGTACCATACCCTAGCATATCTCATGAGTGATCTTTCGGTCCGTTCTGCCTGCTCGTTCCACTGTTATGCTAATTTCTCCTCTTCGTCCTTAATTTTTGCACACCAGTGTAGATGAGATAGCAACCGGAGTTTTACAACAACGGTTTTAGGTGAAATTTCATTTGAATTTAAATAAATCGGTTTTCTTGGAGGACATGAGTCCTGGATTACTAATTTTCAGGTATATGCGCAAGAGATTATCTTGTGATTATGAAAAGTGGCAGCCTGGAAGCTAATATCCAACCAGTGCTCCAGCAAAGTAACTGATTAAGCCGATATCCCTTTCTAATGCATGTTCCTGAAAACGTTTGTAACAGAATTATAGGAAACTTAGAAATATATCATACCCAAAATAATAAAACAATGCGTTCAAATAGAAGACGCCGCCTCAGTGGTCTAAGCGCTGGTTAATATCCATTCGCCCATGCAGTATGCGAGTTCGAAACCCTGTGAGGTTAGGATGTTGTGTGTGCCTTACAGCACATGTTGTCACCCATGCCCTGGAACCAGTGGCCCTAAATTCGAGATGAGCGACTGTTTGTAGCTCAGCAAGTTCCTCTAAGCGGTCGTTAAAATTTAAGTAAATAAACAACAACACAAAACTTATTCTTCAATTTAGTAGTTCAAAAAAACATTCTTGATATAGGAATAAAATATTTGAATGTTCCTCTCTGAAATCATTTTATACTTTAAACAAATAACACATAATATAGTTCATTCTCAGATTTACGATGGTTTTAATAACTATGGTAATGTAAAATTCGTGCCTTGATATTTTCAAACAAACTCCTACAGAGCCAAAAAAAAATTTACCATATACCAGAAATTTAGTAACGTTTCTTATTTCACGCACATTTTACGTTCTAGAAACAGGAAAGTGTTACAAATAAATTTCCTGAAAATAATTAAGTCATATTTGTTGACCAAATCCAACTCGATGTTTACTTTAATCGAAATCAACTACACGTAATTTTGTGTTCGTGCAAAAGACGTGACCGAAGATTACTTAAGCGTTTGACACATGAAGTCTCAAGAAGTCTTTATGACATGTCTCAAGAGAATTAACGTAGAGGATACGCCTCAAACCATTTATGAAATTTTGCAACTAAAGTTTTTTTTTTATATTTTTTTTACCAATTTTTCGGCTGACAATGTTAAAGGTCTGGGAAAATATGAAATATCACTTTTATTTCAGGCAGTAAGATCCCTTTCTTTGAATTAAAAAAAGAAACCGATAGACAAAAACTTCAGCTTTACACACTTTTATAGAAAATCCATTTTCGAAAGAAAACAGTTCAAAATTTAATATAAATCCTGAAAAATCTCTCCACTCTCATAGAAAATCGGAATACACTTCGTTCGATGCATGACGAAGGCATACAGGCAATACAAATAGCTAACAATAATCTATTGAGAGGTACAAAAAGACAAACTGGCGATGGATTTTTTCCCCACGTGATTCTACGACAATCGATTGAGCTTTAGTGTTGACGAAAAATTGTTGCGTTCGGATCCACAAACTGCGAAAGGAATTGCACGGTACCAATTTTAGCGAATCCAAAGGAGCAATGAAAAGAGTTTTAAATTCCCTTCTAGCGAAGTTTTTGATTCGATTCTTACATTTGTACGAGAAAATGTGTGGGTACATATTCTACTTAGATCGCTATGAAACTGCCAAAAATTGTTCTAAGATGAAATGTTTTAGTGTGTCTCGTAGACGTTTCTTTTGAGTAGAGGGTCGAAGGCCCAACTCCCCTACAATCCTGATTTGGCTTCTTCAGACGTTTTTCCTGTTTACTCTTTTGAAAAACTCCCTTTGTGGGGAACGTTTCAACGATGTGAAAGAAGTTAAATTGGCTGTGAACTCATGGGTGAAATGACAGCCTCAGGTATTTTTCCAAAATGGATTTTATCAATATTTTCAATGAAGGTGGAAGTGTAAAGAAAGTGGTGGACAATACTTTGAATAGGCTAGCACTATTAACAATATGTCCACGTATCTTGCCACCAAGTTTCAAAGAAGGCGGGAATGTATAGAATGTGATGGACAATACTTTAAATATACTAGCATTATTAACAATATGTCAAAGTATTTTGCCACCAAGTTTCAAAGAAGTTGGAAATGTATACAAAGTGATGGACAATACTTTAAATAGACTAGCATTATTAACAATATGTCAAAGTATTTTGCCACCAAGTTTCAAAGAAGTTGGAAATGTATACAAAGTGATGGACAATACTTTGAATAGGCCAGCATTATTAACAATATGTCCAAGTATTTTGCCACCAAGTTTCAAAGAAGGCGGAAATGTATAGGGAGTGATGGACAATACTTTAAATAGGCTAGCATTATTAACAACATGTCCAAGTATTTTGCCACCATGTTTCAAAGAAGGCGGAAATGTATAAAAAGTGATGGACAATACTTTGAATAGGCTAGCATTATTAACAATATTTCCAAGTATTTTGCCACCAAGTTTCATATTTTTACTGCTACAAATAAAAATGTTATGAGGGACGATGCATTACTTTCAGGATGCGCTTTGTAAAACTGCAGCTCGACTATGAATACGTGATGCCCCGATCACACATTAAATAAATATTTGGTGCGGATTGAAGATAGTGTGCCACATAAACAGTACAAGCGTAGGTGCCCTTTTAGAGACTCTCAAGATTTCTCAGGTGACGGTTTGTAAGGTGATATGCAAATAGTGGATGACGGTCTGTGTAGACAGAAGCGATGTGGAAAAACTTGAAGCTAAGCAAAGGTCACAAGAGTGTTTTGGAAATAACTTGTGTCGTACAATTGAGGTGAAGAACATATCAACACGCCAGTTGCAGGGATAAGCCTTTGACTGCGTAAATGTATTAAAACTAGTCAATAATTGAATTCTAGATATACAATTTCTCAATTTCCACTGTTTTGTCATGATATTCAAATTCAATCATAAAGCAAAAATGATACGATTTTTTTTAAAAACTCTAAAGTACTTTAAAATTTTGCTTTTGTTTAACTGCAACAGATCTTCCGCCCTATATGTTACAAAATATGTCAGTAGCATTCACACTCCCACGGGAAGATGTTTCTCAACATGCATTTTTATTGCCCAGCATTTCCATGTTATCTATACGTCTTTAGAAAAACTACTAATAAGTTTACAGAGATGATTCACCACGAAATCTGATACGTTTATGGAATTGTTTTAGCGAAGAGACTGTGATATTGAATCTCTGGAGTGATAATTCAGTGATAAGTTGCATATACTTTAATACTGGGCTATGTTTTGGCAAAGGTTTGCAAGTTAATGACAATATGTCTATCTTGAACGCATTTTTACAAATAATGTTGCATAAATTACTGTAGGTATTTTAAACTCGGAACGTGGTGGGTAATACCTGAATTAATATCTGAAATCAGCAAAACTAATGAGACTAGAAAATCATTTTCTGTTGGGAGTATCAAATATTTGTAGAGTAGGGATATAGACAGTCTTTGCATCTTGCTTATAATTACGGGCGTAAGGATTCCGCAAGATATATCTAACAAGTGAAATTTTATATTTATATTACGAAACAGTGCACCTCACAAATTCGCCGGAGAAGTATAAAATCCGCATGACAAAAAAATAGTGCATAAACGTTTCTTAGATAAATAAAAACCATCTTTAGCACCATTTCTGTGATACTCCCCATTCCTATGTTACTCCTTAGCTGTTGATCACGAAGGTACTTAACCGCCCTGTGTTCAGAAAAACATCTTATTGAAACATTTTATATAAATATTACTTTTTTCGAATCTTTACCGGAAAAAAATGTCATTATCTGCATATATTAATGTTTTAATCTTAGAAATTAATTGAATCCAATTTTTGACAAGATCCTTTATATCATGACCGCACTCAACTTTAAGCACTATACATCTTATAGTTTTTCACAACAAATAACATTGTTTATATCTGGCAAATACATGTTAAAAATAATACCAGTTTTTAGCCAAACAGCAGTCATTAAATTCAAAATATTCGTTGCGTGCTTAGCACAATCCTAGGTATCTGCTTCAGTGTAAAATATTCCATGGCGCATAAGGACATTTCTCAGACGATGTATTTTATATTTTATTTGATAATTAACAAGAAAGAGCTCGTCCTTCCTTCTCAATAATGTAAGGGCAGCACAGAAATATTATTGAGTCGTACAAATCAGGTTCTAGTTCGCTCTTCTCAGTTTCAGAACTACCAGTGTTAGAAGTACTATTCTACAAGTATGACATCCTCTGAGGTACCAGTTAATACACAATACCAATTATATTGAACCGTGTGATTAAAGCATAGGTGAAGATATGTGCCAGTCGCCCAGAAATAGTGCTATATGACAAAAGGGGCGAGTAAGCAAACATTATCGACATGTTGGTTCCATTAAACTGTATAATTCAAACTAACTATGCAACAAAAATCAACAAGTATGTGGGACTGGCTTCACCTTTTAAACTGTTGTGGAAGAAGAAAATAGCTCACATGCATCCACTAATTATACCTGCAACTGGTATAATTCTTCAGACTCTTTTGAGTTAGCTTAATGCTTTAAGTGTGCATCACGTGAGGTCCAAAATCTAAGAAGAAGTGTTTTTAGATACATGTAACATAGTACTGTACCTCGATTTCTATATCAATAATAAATATGTTTTCACTTGACTTCATGACGGTACAGACAAGTGGACCATGCTATAAATGCCATTTGTATAGATGAGATAAGCAGATAAAATGTAATAATAATGACACATCCACTAATTACACCTGCAACTGGTATAATTCCTCAGACTATTATGACTCCACTTGATGCGTTAAGTGTGCATCACCTGAGGTTCAAAATCCAAGAGGCAGTGATTTTCGATACATGTAACATAGTACGACGATTTTTATATCAAAAAAGAATATGTCTTCACTGGATTTCATGACGGTACAGACAAGTGGGCCATGCTATAAATGCCATTTGTATAAATGAGATAAGCAGATAAAATGTAATAATAATAATAACAATAATAATAATAACAATAATAATAATAACAATAATATTAATAATAATCGAAGAAAACCTCCTTATGACATATACATTTAACAATATCTGAGATTAAATAAACAGTACGCCACTACACTTAGTAAAAGCAAATATTCCAGTAACATTTGTAATAACGTTCACAGGTGATCCCGGCTGTCTACATTTATACGGAGCTATTAGTGAAATTCAAAGAGAAGAAAAAAGTTTTACTGCTAAAACGGAAATGAACCTGCCTGAAAGCAATAATAATAATATTGGATAAAAGCCATCCCTGTATTTATAAGAAATCTGAAAAGCGGAATATATTTCCTGCACTTCTGCTGACAATTGATAACCCATATGTAACAACCTTATTAAAAAATTCTGTGGAAATCACCGTTACAACATTTTCTTAAATATCTTCCCCTGTATATTTTGTTAGGTTCTGTATGGAATGCCAGTGAGAAAAGTGTCAAATAAGTATATTGGTTTTGGAGAAAATTGAATACTATTTGCTCTGGCTTTTTTGCTTCCAATCTAAGTGATGTAATTAGCTTTCTCATAAGATATGTTTCATTTATCTTACGCACAAGGATATAATAAATCGCGTAAAAGTATTTGTGTCAGAATTTAAAATTTCACTTTTAGCGTTGGTGTATTGGCTATTATAAGAACTACAATTGTTTTAATAGCTTGTCCTTTGTCGCAAAGACGAAGATGAGACCTTGCTTGTAGGGTGGAGGCAGCACAATGCCTAGACTAGAATTATGAATTTGGGGTATTAAGGTGTTAAAAAGCAACACAGTGCTGTGGAATTTGTTTAAGTGGAAAAACGTCTGGACACATTGTACGTACACAGACTGTTCTCGCCACCTGAAATGGATATCTACGCTGATGCAATCTTTCGAAGTACCCATTTGCAAAAACATGATTCTTTCTTTCCACAACATTCCACTTCGTCTCATCGCTCCGGTTTTCCGATTTAGTGCTTGGCGTATCGTGCATATCATTTCGTTGTCCTTGAATATTTCCCCCATTGTTCGCCTTTAAACCACATTTAGCATCGGTAAGACGAAGTGAAACGATGCTTCGAGCCCGAAACCCACGATGCGATCTCTTGGAGGTTTGAAGACACAACGGTTGTCAAAGCGGAAAATGACATTACTAGAACGTTTCCAAATCATATTATCTTCCATGTGACGACCTGTTGCTGTTTTTCTGAGGGTGTGAAATGGTTCCACAAGTTACGATATGTTAGTTTTTTATTTTTTTTATTTGGGGGTGTAACAACAACCATGAGCACTCGATTGGCTATGAACAGTCAGAATACCTAATTCAGGGCTACTGGTGCAATGGAAGGGAGAAAGCCAGCGTCCGAAGACAAACACAACATCCATTTCTCACCGAGACATGACTCCCAACTCCAATCGGGCGAATGATCACAAACTAGCACTTATACCACTGTGAGACAGAGGCGGCCTAGACGTGTGTGTGTGTGACACAATCTGTCTTTTCAGTGAATGTCATATATTTGAAACATACCTTATTATTACAGCATTCTGTACGTTTGTGAAAGTTGTGGGCCTAATGCATATTTTACGGTTACAATTTCAGTTAAAAACTGGAAATTTTTGTTTAAATCAAGAAAGATGTTCCTACCCTTTGAGATACATGTTTTGTGGTAAAATATGATTTCCTTTTGGCATCTTCTTACCTCAGACTGGACAAACTACGCACGCATTTCCTAAGAAAAGGAATAATAACCTTCGATAAACTTTCCAGAATACAAATTTACACAGTCTGAAAAAAAGTCTGGTTTTGAAACATTTCTATAAGCCAATTCCAGATTTTTGTAGAATTTTCCAGTCAGAAAACCGTTACGGGCAAATTAAAAAAAAAATAATTGCTAAACCGCTATAGCATCTCTGTTTCTTTTAAACGTTGAGACAGGAATTGTTTGCTGAAAAAATGGCAACGTTTTAACAATTTCCCGAAGAATTTTATAACAAAACTTCAGGAAACAGTATACACGCATATTTCCATAAAAACAGAGTAACACTTCGGAAAGTAGATGCTCCAAATTATCCCAGAAAAATCTAGTATATTTACTTTGTTTCCACACAAAACTATCTGAAAATGATTACATTAAGTTCATTTGCAATGTTCGCTTTTGTGTGAGTCTAGGAGTTTCGATTATAAAGATTTCCGCTGTTCTGGTGAATTTTTAGTAAGAATGTTTTTTTAAATAATTTTCATGCATAACATTTTGATTGTTTGCACTGCGTAAATATCAAAAGCTCCATCAAGATAATCGCATTTTCACCTCGGTTCTTGCCGAAAATAAGATATTTTGTTTCATCGAAACCAGGTGATTTTCTTGCAGTTTTGAAAGATAATTCTTTCTACATTAGATTGAATTTCTATATTCGCTACGAGAAAATTCTTTAAATTTACGACTAGTGTCAAAGCTGTGGAATCAAAAACTCATAATAATCAACGAAAATTGATGGACGTAGTAGTTTTTATAAAACACTAGATTGCATTCTGCAAAATTAAATATTTGGTAAATGTTTTCCCTATCCAACAACGATAACTCCACTCGACTTTTAAGTAATTTGAATAAAAGTTACACAGTGGGTTTAACCACTTGGCGGAAATAATTCCACACTTTTATATAGCATAATCAATTTCAAGTTTTCGTGTTTATATAAATTATTTTATTCCAACAAGTAACTAAACGAGTATGTGTACTAATTCCAAGTATAATTCTCTTAATAGTCTAGGAAAGAAACAAATTTCATTTCCGTTTTTACTTCAGCACTGTGTTGTGTAAACAATTGTTACATCAACGGCGGATTGTTTCAATAAACGTTACCTTGTCTGCGGAAGTACCTTTCTGACATCCGCTTTGAGAGTTGAAACTAAATAACACTGATTCACAAGAATGATTTCAGTATTGGAATGGTGGTCTCCTGACACCTGAGTTAAAAAACCCGCACCAAGCTTTTCCTTGTCACACACACACACACACAAACTTGGTAACATGAAGAACATTTCCGTATTTTCAAAATTTTAACTACGAAGTTAATTTCATAGCAGTTGTAATTGCTTCCTTCATAGTATAAACGCACACTCCTCGTCCTTAAATGCCGTTCTGTGCACTAAATTAGAATAAAATCTCACCGACGTTTCATTATGGTCGACGGTCTAATGACGTCCTGTTCATCAGCTTTCTTTCCTCCAATGCAAAGTCGGGAACAAATTTATAAGTCTAACTTCTATAAGTATCTCCATCGGAATAGGTCATTTCTTATTTCACATTTCCATATTTAATCCAATTTCCAACAAAGGAGCAATCAAACTCATCAACAAATTCATTATTTAAATATTTTAACACAAACATTTAAAAAAAATTAAGTTAATATATCATATGTTTTAAATTAAATACCGCAAGTAGAATTGCATAAATATGTATTCCCAAATGAACATATTCTTCATTTGTGTATAATAATTGCTACACGGTTAAACTATAGATTTTGGGTGCCTGCGCCAATAATTACATATCAATCAACCAACCAGCCAACCGATGAACCCTAAAATGTTTTCTGTTAAACGCAGATTAATACGTGAAACGCAGTTTCAAAGTATAACTTATCTTTTTCTTTTTTGCCATGCTTTGACTCTTTCCCTGCACATGTACTAATATTTTCCTCTGATTACTCAAACTTCTCATGGTAAAAATAACATCACAGAATTGACATTTGAAGTCAATGCAACTGAGAATATGAAATCTCTTTGTATATTTTTTAAATGTTTGAAAATGGTGAAATCAATAAGCAACTTTACAAGATATCAACATCACTCCTGGTAATTCTATACCATATTGTTAGATAGAAGAGAAATGAACTTTACATAATTTCAGCTATCTTCACTCATCAGGAACACATTTTGGGCGGGACAATTTTTCCGCAAATCACAAAGACTGGTAGTTCAAGTTTAAATAAGCGGGCACAGTGACAAATGAAAAACGCTGAAATTAACCAAAGAAAAACGCTCTCCCCCAAAACGAATATCAGAAATAAGCATGAATTACCGTTCAATAGGATATTTTTAGATAACGTACAACATGCATTACTAAATAATAATTAGGAAGAAAAATTAAAAAAAAATATAACTAAAAAATTAACTTTCAATTACATAAAATTAAATATATTCATTTTACGGAAACGTTGAATTAGCTCAAACTTTTTGGAGTATTTGATCAAGTAAGGTGCCAAAATGCTCATTGCGGTGTAGTAAATGAACTAAACTAAAATAATTAAGTTAGTTAAATAGAGTTCAAAGGTAAACTTTCATATACAGGAAGATTGAGAAATGAGGGTCATAAATGAAAATATTTACACTACTTATCGATACAAAAAATAAAGTCTTAGTCAATGTAGGTCCGAAAGCGAACCGTTTCCAAAATAATTGACATTTTATTGCAGGGTTTCCAGATATAATGTAAAGCTGTTTTTTTCCCAGCTGTCAACTATTTCGATAGTTTTTGCATTTCTAAGGAAGAAATCAGGAGGGCTGAATTGTTTGAGCTAACGGTTTGACCCAATTGTTTGAGGGAAGGGCAAGACCCCAAACATGCCCTTCCCCGGAAGTAGCCCTTAACTTCCCCATAAAGTAAAAAACAAACCACCCCAATTCTTGGAGCAAAACTCCACAAACGGGGAATACATTGAGCTCCTGGAAGACAGTGAAGGGGATTATTTTTGGTCAGGGGTGAGCTAAGGGTCCCAACTTTCAGCCTAAGAACATATTAATCTGAGATGTCTCCCGCTGGAGATCCCCAAATACAACATATACACTGCGTGTGTTTGTGGGGGGAGGGGGATCAACGTTACATCTGGTAACCCTGCATGATGTTAAAACTATAAACAACATGTACAAATACAGGCAGAAGTGTCATGTAGGGTGATTACCTTCACGACAAATGTTCAAAATGTCCCCCGTTTGCTTTGATACAGGCCTCCAGTTTTCTTCTCAGCGAGACGCGCATTGGTTCAAATATGCCTGGATTGTGTCTAATTTCTGCACACGAGTTTCCACTCTTATCCGCAAATTCGTCGACATTGACCACGGGTATTGCATACACTCGTCCTTTCAAATAGCTCCAAATGCAGAAATCCAATGGGTTGAGGTCAGGTGAGCAGGGAAGCTACAAACGGGGCCAGCTCCGGCATATCCATAGCTCTCCAAACGTTGCTTTGGATGCTGCCTCACCGTGCGACGAAAATGCATTGGTAAACCATCCTACATGAACTACATTGTTACACGTGTACGAAAGGGGACATCTTCCAGCAGCTGCGGCAAGTCATTCTGAAGGAACTGCAGATACAAATCACCTGTAAGAACGTTGGAATGCAGAAATTGTCCTATTAGAGTATTTCTTAAAACACCAGCCCACGCGTTAATTGCGAATCGAATTCGGTGACGTGAATGTTCGATGGCGTGAAGGTTTTCTGTTGCTCATTGTTGGCAGTTATAGAAGTTCAAAATGCCATGTCTTGTGAATAAGGACTCATCAGTACATGAAACATTAGCGAAAAAGTGTGGAGTAAGTGCGCATCGATTAAGCAGCCACCGGCAAAATGCAACTCTCGGTGGAGAGTCCCTCACACTTAGGGCTTGCAATTGCTGGAGATGGTAAGGGTGTTGACGTTTGTCATGAAGAAATCTCCAGATAGAATTTTGATTTTTATTCTCCGCGAGTGCAATCCTTCCACAGCGCGTTGCCGGGTCTTGTTCTAATCTTCCTAACAGTCGCTCGTCCAATCCAGAATCTCGGGTAGCTCTTGGCCTACCCGCAGATGCAGCAAATTAAAATGACACATTCTCTTTTAGAAGCTGGTGGATCCGCACAAATATACAACAATCGGAATGCCTGTGGTTTGGATAGGCCTCGGTGTACATACGCGCTGCATTTCCATTTTACTGGACCTTAAATTGCATCTCATCTAACTCTGTATTTGTGAAAGCGATAGGCATAGCAGCCTTTAAGAGTAAGAATAAGAACACACTTCGATATCGCCTGTAATGTACACGTTTGAGCCTTCACATGCTGACTGATGCCAAACAGATGTCGTGCGTTCACCAAACCGCGATGCCGACACGACATCATTTGAATGTCTTCTGCCATGTGTTAGGAGGTTCTCACTGTACTGACGAGGATAATTTTGCAAGAATCCGGTTAGTATCAAACAGTAGGTTTCTCTCTGTGTGTCGCCCGCCAGAGACTTCAGCTCACCTGGGTGATATATTGATTTGTCAAACACCCACGAGAGACATCTCAGGCGTTTGTTTTAACATCACACAGGGTTACCAAATGTAACGTTGGTTTCTTCCCACAGATTATTAGTGTTGTATTTGGGGAGCTCCTACGGGAGACATCTCAGAATCTTTGTTCTTAGGATAAAAGTTGGAATCCTCCCAACCCCGTCGAAAACCATCCCCTTCACTGTTTCCAAGAGCTCAAATTATTTCCCCTGTGTGGCGTTTTACTCCAAGAACTAGAGTGTTTTTTTTTATGTTGTGGGGAAATCGAGGGGACACTTTCGGGATGGAACAACTTTGGGGTGTAACCGTTCCCTCAAACAATTGGGGTCAAACCGGTTTTTTCAAATAATTTAGTCCCCCCGGTCACTTCCTCAAAAGTGCAAAAACTAGCCAAATTGCTAACAGCTGGGGAGAAAATAACTTATTATACTATCTGGAAACCCTGCAATAGAATGCCAATTATATCAGAAACTGTTCGTTTTCGGACCTGTGTTGACTAAGACTTTTGTTTGCACATTTGAGGAAGTGACCGGGAGGATTGAGTTCTTTGAAGTATTACCTATATTTTTATTTATGACCAAAATTTCTGAATCACCTTGTATGTTAAATGTTGGCTTTCTTCGGTAACATTCCTTATGAACTCAAAGAAATATCCATTTCAGTTTACTTAAACTGAGTTATAAATAAAGCATCACAACACAAAGAAATAATGCATTGACATTTTTACTTATGTTCTGGCGCAAGAAAATTATGGTAAATAACATAATTATTATGGTGAATATACTGCATATCTTTAGTACCTGGAGTGTCGTTTAATTTCAATAGAGTAACAGACTGTGATTTAAATTTTTCGTGCAGTAATAAAATGGATAATTTTAGTTCATGTATATACAATATAAAAGGAATATTTACTGGATTTTCGCGATTTTTGGTTTAGTTAATTAATGTGAGCCTAAACTCACAAAATAGCATTTGTAATCTTTGTAAATAACGTTCTTTTAATTTTAAAAATGAGTTACACCGTTCATTGGGTTGCCATGCAGAAATTAATTCAAAAATGAGTTACACCGTTCATTGGGGTACCATGCAGAAATGTTGATGTTCTGTGGCTGAGTTTCAGCGCTTGTAAGCTTTCGGCGTATCAACTGAATATTTTTGTGCCTAAGTGAAGTGACGTTTTTCGTTTTTCTTCTCGTATGTACTTTTAGAAATGGATTTTTTTAAAACAGTAATAAGCGTTGTAAAAGTGAAAATAAGGGGGACACACCGTCAAATAGTGGCAAGAGAGTGAAGAAGCGTAAATATCGAAAATATGATGACAGTTATTTGGACATTGGTCGACAGAAGTCAATGGTAAAGAGAGGCCGCAGTGTACTGTGTATGAAATTTTTGGCGCCAGAATGCACGCTATCAAGTAAGTTGAAACGCCATTTAGAAACCTATCACCCCGCAAGCTTAGTAAATCTCGTGATTGTTTTACGAGAAAGTTACAACAGTGAAATCAACAAAAAGGTACTTTTTATAAACATGCATCAATACCAAGAAATGCTTTGCTAGCATCTTGGAAAGTGGCACATACAATCGCAAAATGTAAGCAGCCTTATTCCTTCGCAGAATAACTCATTCTACCGGCTGCTGTAGATATGGCCAACATTATGATCGGTGAGTCTTCAGGGAAACTGCTTTCAAATGCTCCTTTATCCAATAACAACAACAGTCGCAGAATACAGCACATAGCGGAGGAACTCAATGAACAATTAATTGAAAAAATGAAAGGTAAGTAATTTCGGTTGCAGCTGGATGAGGCAACAAATACTAATAACGATGTTTACTAGATTTGCTATGTACGGTTTATAGATGGTAATAACATTGTAGAAAACCTACTCTTTCGTAAGAGTACCACTAGTAGTGCTGAGACTTAAGACTTGTTCTCGATCCTTGATACTTTTATATCCGAAAATAATTTGGAGTGGATTAAGTGCGTTGGTGTCAGTACTGATGATGCTCGTTCTATGCCCGGCTTTTATGGAGGATTTTAGGCTCTTATTCGAAGCAAAGCCCCTGATGCACTCTGGACCCATTGCGTTATCACAGGGAAGCACTCGCATCAAAATATCTCAGTACTACATTGAACCAGATCTTAGAATATATAGTGAATGTAGTAAACCTTATAAAAAGTCGGCCGTTGAAGGCAAGGTTTTTCAAAAACTATGTGAGGATATTGAATCCGAGCACACGTCTTTGTTGTACTACAGCACTTCGCGATGGCTCTCTCGTGGTAATGTTTTGCCTCGTACGTTTGAACTGTGACAGGAAATTTATAGTTTTCTTCAAGAGGAAGACCACAAGTATACCAAAAATTTTGTGAATGAAGATTTTTGGTAAAACTAGCGTACTTATGTAATATTTTTGAAAATATGAATGCTCTGAATCTGTCCCTGCAAGGAAGCAACATGCACTTCAAAAGTTGATTGAGAAAATTTCAGCCTTTTAAAAACAACTAAAACTATGGAAAAGAAAAATGAACGAAGACAGAGGTATAGAATGTTTCCCCTTGTTTATTTTTTTTTCTTGGAATGTTACCGCTCTTATGGAAAAACCTTTTGAGAAGAATTTCTTATTAAAATAATGCATGGTTTTCCCACCAGGGGACATAAAGTCACATCTTATTTTTGTGGATATCTCTGTTTCTAAGAGCCCGATTTGAAAAATTATTTCTGTGGTGAAGAGCGTTTCCGGTGCGAAATGTTTCTCATACAAATTAATGTTTTTCTTAACGCACAAGTCTGCAACCAGAGGGTGTAAGCTCACGATTCCCTTTACAGCAATATCTGAGGGATTAAAAATCCGATTGAAAAACTTCTTTCTTCCGTCAGATACTATTGTTTTCCAAACCGGTTTTATTGACTTTGAATAGCTTTGATAAATTTAATTTGCGTCAGAACGGATTGAAAAGAAGTGCTTATTACACTAGAAAACTCGGTGTCATCTCTCTTGTTCTTTTTAAAATTGCACCGATGTAACAATTGATGACTGCTATTATTTTTTAGATGACCATAAAACTACTTTATTTATGAAAAATATATTTTCATAAAATAAGTTGCTCATTTGAACTTTAAAAGGAGCAAAACAAAAACTACCAACAGTCAGTGAGTTCCACGTATTACCGATGAGAGCAGCCTGCCAAGAAGTGCACAGGACCTAAAGAAACTTTCGCAAGAAAAATTAATGAAAGGATGTATTTCACATTGGGGCTCAAAAAGTGTCCGTCGGCGAGGAGTAAAATTCCCAACCGTGAAGTGTTCGCGGACGTGTAACTAATTTCAAGAACCTATATTCAGAGCAAAAACCTGCCGCCGGATGCTTTTAATGTTTGAATAATAGAAGTAGTGGCTAAATAAATGCTATGGGCAAATATTCCACCGCATTTCATTGTTTAACCAAAATAAAATAAAATGTTCAAGCAAGGGAAATTTGTATTTTCAAATAACTTCCCTGATCTTTCCAATCTGATAATATTGGCGTTGATCAACGTCGATACTGAACAGGAAAATATCCTGTTTTCTTGTTTCTTCACCTTCCCTTTCCCTCCTCGTTTTCTTTCTTTCAGATATGCATGATATAAACAGCACCGTTCATGCATGTGTAGGTGTAGCCATGTAGACGTCATAACTATCAATAATGATCTTGATCTTCTTTATTTGTGTGTGAGCGCTTAATACAAAGCTATATCAGCCGCCATTAAATACATTCAGTTAGTAGCGTGCAGTTCGTATCGACTAATTCGCATTTATCCATTGTTCTGAGTTTACGTGCACCCTAATTCAATAAAAATGTATCAGTGGTTTAAACGTGGGTCGTTGAAACGTATATTATCGTGACCTTCTTTCTTTCACGTTGTGTGTGATCATGTTGCATGTAAACAAAGCGGAGCGATGCACGGAATTTAGGGAACTACTTGAAAGCGATCTGATTCGGTAATACTGTATATACTCTTAGTAAACTTTGCATTACGACATTAAAAACAATTTGGTCTACCTTTCTGTGCATTATGGTTCATAGATGCCTACAAACAGGTTCTGCAAGGTGTCGAACATCCTCCCTACGTATAACTGGACCGATGTCCGTGCAGCAGTTCATCAGTTGACGCTCATTCCGTGAAGGAGAATCAACAATACTCACACCATTGTTTCGAATATGCCAAAAATCTTCAGTTGGGTCCCGGTTAGCGGAATATGAAGCCCAAAGCAATGTGGCGAATCGAATGCCGTGTTCCGCCAAAAACTCAGTATTTAATACGAGCACGATGTCACTATACATTGTCCTCTTCAACGATGGCGCCTTCGTTCGTGTGAAACTCCAGCAGATATGTATAGAGATGATGGGATAACAGGCCCCTGCAGAGTACACTATTCAGCGTTTGTGTGATTATAACCAACGAACCTAGGGTTTGCCAGGAAGAAGCTGCTTTGACTAGAACACCTCTCCTCAGGCACGTTGAACCCTAACTGTGCAAGAAGGGGTTAGGGCTTCATGCTGTATAACAAACCTCTGGCAGATATGTATAGAGATGAGGGGCTAACAGGACCCTGTAGAGTACACTATACAGCACTTTTGCGATTACAACCAACGGACCTGTGGCTTGCCAAGAAGAAGCTGCTCTGTCTTGAACACCTTCCCCACAGGCCAGATGACCCCAAACTGTGCAAATAAGGGTTAGGTCTTCATGCTGTATACAATATATGCGAACCCGACCATGATCATTGTGTAGCAGGAACGGACTCATTACTCCAGCGGATGTTCTTCCATCTGTTGGAAATTCATTGCCGTCTTTCCATTGGCCCACGCAATTCGAAGTTTAAGATTAATGTGCGTCATACTTTGTACACTCGTTCGTTTCCTAAACCCCAGGCAAAGTAAGGTACGGTATATAGTGCCCTTGGAAATAAATTGGTCAGCACCACTGACCAATTTATATGGCTTTTGTTGCACATCATTGCTGAGAAACTAGTGCGATTTCCGACGTTCATCTATCGGATCAACCGCATGTGACTCAACAATGTGAGCTTTTCTCCTTGATGTCTGTGTAAGGTTAGTCTATTCCTGGTGCACAATGGTTACAGTAGTACTGGAAAAGCCGACAAGTACTGCTGTTTCCGAAATACTGGCACCTGGTTTCCGTGTCTCAATTATCTGGACGCGGTGTAATCGGCACAAGTAACCATGTTTCTTATATCACTGTCAAGCGTTTACTGACTACATGTGGAAGATAGGTGCGCATAATGTATAGTACCCACACCTGACACTGATATAACGTGGTACTTCGTTTTCACTCTCCAAATAAATAAAACGGGATTGTTCGTCATGTAAAGCTAATTCAGTGTATATATTACACTGAAGAGCCATTGAAATAAAGATACCGGTCTAGTAACGTGTAGCACCACCTTTCGCGCTGATGACGGCAGCAATTCGTCTCGGCATGGACTCGACAAAACACCGGAAGTGTTGGGAAGCCATACGGATCCATGACTCCTGAACAAGGTCCCACAGTTCACGAAGGTTGACGGAGGGCGGTCAGAGCCTCGAACATCTCTCTCGATGGGATCACAGATGTGCTCGATGGCATTGAGGTCTGGTGACCTAGCAAGCCAAGGAAACGAAGTCACGTGGGTGGAATGTTCATCCAACCATTCGGATACAATTCAGGAGCGATGGCACGGTGCATTGTCTTGTTGCAGGATGAGAACCCCAGTGGGATGTTGAAGACGCACAAACGGGAGCAAATATTCGTCCAGGATATCCTGGTAACGTTGACCTGTAAGAACGATGTCACACGTACCAGGGGTTCCATTTCAGTCCACGTAAACTGTCCCCAGACAAGACGCCACCCCCACCAGCTTGAAGAGTACCCTGCTTCCAAGTAGGATCCATCGCTTCATGTGGTTTGCGCCGTACTCGTATCCTTCCATCCGCATGTACCATGGTGAATCTCGACACATCATTCCAGGCCACATTTTTCCACATCTCTAGGGTCCAGTGGCGATGTTCCCACGCCCATGCTAATTTTTTCACCCTGTGATGTGCGATCAGCAGCGGTACCCTCGTGGGACGGTGGCTTCTGTACCCCATAGCGAAGAGATGGTTGTGGAGGTGTGGCTGCTTACACGTTTTGTGCACCAGCGTTAAATTGCCGAGTGATTTTTTGCACTGTGGCCCGTCTATCCGCTGTTACAATGCGAGCTAGCCGATGATGACCCCGCTCATCCACACGCTGTTGTCCACTGCAGTTGTTCGTTGCAGGGATCGTTTTTTTACCGGATTTGATGTACTTACGGTGCACCCGTGACACAGTGGCTCGTGAAAATCCCAGTGCTTGCACGACTCCCGATATGGATTGACCCATTCGTCGGGCCCCGACAATTTGCCCACTATCAAATTCGCTTAGATCCTTCGTCTTACCCATACTGCGTTCCACTCTTACTGATTCCCGTCGTATCACTCCTTATATTGTCGGATCTCTGCGCACGACATGTCGTTTCCGTTTACAGGGCCGCCTACAGCGCCACATTTGCATAACCTCAGCTGTCCCTAATTTAATTTCTCTTTATTGTATATCTCATGAAGTAAACAAATCTGAATGCTATGCTGTGTAAAGTTTGGTTTGAAGGTAGAACATTGTATTTTAACTTAAAATCGAGACAAAGTTTCATCCAGATTCATAGACAAAACAAAAGCTAAATATTCAAAAGATCTGATGAGTTTAAAAGAAAATAGATGGATTGATTTCGTTTTTCTTGTAAATATTTTATATCTTTAATAATTTTCGAAAACAGATAAAATGTGCTCCTTGTGGGTTTTTTCTTCTTGTCGACCACATCCAATGGATTTTAATACCCTATCCAAAAACATAACTGAATCAACTTGCTTTTGAAGTGTCTGGACATTTTAATTGGCAGATATCACTATTAAGAAAACTCAGATTAAAAATAAATGGCTTTTAGTATTATATCTGAAAAATAGTTTTCATCAAATTTGAAACCATCCTTAAATTTGCTAGTAGTTCATGAAGTAAATGATGGTTGAAGTTTGATGAAAATCAGACTGTTTTATACATTATCATCAAACAACCTTAGTTCCCCTTAGGAAGATAGCATTCGATGTATATATTTGGGTTCCAGATTTCTATATCAGCCAAATAGTTTATTTTGAGTTTTCTCTCCCTTAATACGTGCTTTTGACCCAACCTTAAGCATGCTTTTTATTGAAAGGCAGTTATTAAATATAAAACGTGTCGATATGTGGGATTTTTTAAATAGCAGCTGAAATAAATGTCTCATAAGGTTTTGAAGTGATATCTTGCTTAATCCAAAAAAAAAAAAAAAAAAGAAAATAATGACATCAAAGAGAGGCAGCCAACACCTTGCACGGTAATACAATCCTTGAAAATGATGGTATGAAAGCCTAAAAATTGAAAACTTTCCCATTACCCTCAAAGTTTATTTATTGATAAAACTAAAAGTTTAAAAACATACATTCGACCTTTTGGGCAACCCAGTTGCCCATCTTTAGACGATTAAAATCTTGACAATTATGTGGATGGCTAATACATATGTCAAAAACAACCATTTTATATTAGCATACCCTACGTAATGATTGTATTAATGTACAGTATTATATTACTTTCCGTTTTTACAATTTAATCTTCTACATATCATTGGCTAACGTTCATTCGTGGAGTGCTATTCCGCGCACCATTGGTCACGAGTTCCTTTATGACATCAATCATCACATGTTCACAGTGTATATATTAGCCATCCGCATAATTGTCAAGTTTTTTTATTATCTGAAGATAGGCAACTGGTTTGCCCGAAAGGCCTAAGCAGTCTTTAAAAACGGCAAAGTCGGTCTGAGTGTGAAACTACATGTCGTAATCTTAGATTTAACGCATTACATCCTTTGGATAAAATAATTTTGCACCTCACGTGTTCTCTCTCTGCATTAAAAGCAATACTTATCTGCAATATTTAACCTTGTGGCAAAATATATTAAGCTGAACGGTCTTATAAATTCTTGTCCAAGTTAAATGCAGGACGGAACATACAGCAAAAGATCCAGAAATTTTTCTGTTTTATGCAGTTGAACTCTCAGACTGCTACCTTCTAGCACCAATGACTCCACATGTAGTCTGCTACTTTGTTGACTGAGTGAGATGACTTTTTGAAAAATCGCACGAGATGATGCGTGTTGAATTCCAGGACAATCATAGATGATGTGGATGTCCAATGTCTAATGTGTCACTGTAACTCCTTCGATCCAGTACCTCCATGCTGGGGACATGATTCACCACATGCCTTTCTTCTAAAATTTGCGATCCAGTTCGACTGAAAAGTAACATATTACACAAGACGATTCATTATTTAAAGACAGATTTGGTTATCAGTAATTCAATATTTATGTAAATCTATATGTGAAAAAAAGCAAAATAATTTGACCATTATTTCAGATTCATTTCCCTTCTTGTGTAATTTTAAGCCTGATCTCTTTGTATTACGTAAATGCGACTCCTCATCAAGATGCTTCGTCTTTAGTACTCCACAGTAGAATTTTGGTAATTGTTTCATCGAAATTTAAAGACTTAGCTTGAGACGAAGTGAGCATGAAATTTCTGTCCCAGGTTAAAACATTGATTTCTTTTTAACAGGATACCTTTGTTTTCAATTTTCTAGCTTTTGTTTAGCGTTGTATTTCATCAGAAATATGCACAGTTTGAAATCATTAAAAATCTGCATTTATATCTGCAACGAAGGCAAACATTTCACCCTGATGGGTTTTTATAAAAAAATATTAATTTGCAAAAAATAAACAGTTACAGAGTAAAATTTAATTTTGATTGAATTTTTATTTCACCATTTAATTTTTGAAATACAAGTATCAAAATTTAATTTTTATACTTGGAAATTAAAGACCAAAGATGAGTGATATGTAATTGAAGGAAGAATGAAGAGAAAAGAAATAAATGCATATATTGGACTTCCATCTCCTGTTTATAACTGTGGTTCGAACTCATGTACGTCGTTTGTGTTGTATTTAAACCTAAATCATGGATCCTTTAATAATTAGAAAATTATTTTACTTTCAGATTCTGGAGCAAATAATTCCTTATGTCAAAGCTCCGCTCTCATCCAACATCTTTGTTTTAAATTAATTTCTTCGTTTATGAATCAAACAAAGATTTAAATGTACCTGCGTTTGGCAAATTCTTAGTGCCGGACTGAATATATCTCAAACTCCGGAAGAACATATAGGGTTTCAACCGCATTGTTTTCCTTTTTAATGTGTAACTTATATTTTCCACTGAAACTGCGTGGATTTAGGAACTTGTTTGGGTAATATTTTATTACGGAATAGTCATCCCAGGATTTGGTACCTGTTGATATTTTGTAGTAAGAGTTTTGGAAGTTCAAAGCCTTCAGGTCAATATTACATAAATATGTGCCATAGACGTGAGATATTGGGAAATTTTACAATGAAACCTCTGAAAAACTTAAATCACCCTGTAGTGTCAGCACGTATTACGGTGATTCCCGTTAGAATAATTCTACTGTACGAGTAAATACGCATTTATTCGTGTTCATCGCAAAAATAATGATTTATTAATAGCAAAAATAGAATAAGTTAAATGTTATGTAATTGTTTGCAGTATTTAATTGGAAATTATACTTATTTAAAATTAAAACATATTTTTCCAAGCAAACTATTTGTATTTATCTTTGTATATGAAAACAGTCTTCTGACTTCGTTTGTTGGAGGACTGAGTTTAGTATGATTTTAATTGTTTGTAACACACCGAAAACCTGTGTTGCAGAGCAATTTTTCAGCACACAACAGTTTCCTATTTATTTGGATTTTCTTAAAAACATTAGAACAATTTTGACTTCTATAAATATTTAATGTATATGTATCAAAGTTTTTAATCATTTTACTACAAGTGAATTATCGTATACCATATCTAAAACAGATATGGTACAACATATCTGTTTTAGTACATTCTTTCATACAGTCCTATAAAATGTTTCTAAAAACATATTTGAAATAAAAAATTTAAAGGACGCGAATGCACCAGGTATATAAAAAAACAGCGTTTTTTAATCGGAGTTCTGCTAGTACACCTGAGAATCCTACTCTAATCTAAATGTTTCAAAATACTTCAGTGGCATATTGCTCTTTTTATATCTGTATTTAATCGATTTTCTTGCATGAGATGGAAGAAAATTCTTAGGGACTGAACAAAAATGTTATGTA
Organism: Macrothele yani; assembly: GCA_039090855.1. Taxonomy (NCBI): domain Eukaryota; kingdom Metazoa; phylum Arthropoda; class Arachnida; order Araneae; family Macrothelidae; genus Macrothele; species Macrothele yani. The sequence goes on along the minus strand of CM077033.1, from coordinate 50,371,010 downwards.
ACCTAAGACACATATCGAACAAACCGCAGTGTCACAACTGATGGCGGAATAAATCGTGAAAATATTTTCTTTTCGATGGCATTGTTTTATAAATACTATAATTTGATACTCATCGTACTTTTACGAATATTCATTACTAGAATTCGAATAACTAAAAAAATTGTTTACCGTGCTGTACCATTCATGTGGTAGAACAATTTAAAATCATTTCATATTTTGAGGAATTCACATATATAGCAATAATGAATTTCCGTTGCCAAACGTATTTCCGCCTCAAGATATCGGATTGAGAAATTCTGTTTGACTTTGCGATATCAGCAAGAATCGGTACGGCAAATATTATCTACTTCAAGTACTGGAAGTCATTCCAGCTAGGCGCTCTCTGATTAAATTTCGATTCCCGAAACGTCTTTTTCTATCGCTGAGTTCTCACTGTGTTACTATACTATGCAAATTAATTGGGACAAAGTAAAACAATCACTCTTTTTTCCAAACCTATGCCTTTATATAATTCTATGCTTTGATATACACTGATAAATACCTGTATTAGTATGAAGTATGACCTCTTTTAGCAGAAATGACCTCTTGAATTCGTTTTGGCATTAACTCCACTAATTGAGTGCACATATTTTTGACTTCATAATCGTGAAACCACACTTTTATAGCATTCGTTATCATGCTTTCTTTGGCTGTACAGTTCATTTTACCTAAACGTCTCTTCAAAATATTCCGCAAGTTTTCTATGGGATTTAAAACTGGTGAATTTCCAGGCCAACCAAGCAAATGAATTTGATTTTCCATAATGAAATTCTTGACCAATTTCGAATTGTGATATGGGGTGAAGTCATGTTGAAATGTCCCGTCAAAAATTTGCAAAAATTTAACAATCTTGCGTTGTAATATTTTTTACGTACTTCGCTGAATTCATCATACCTTGAACAGGCACTAAGCTTCCAGAGCGATTTGATCTGAAAAAGCCCCAAAACAACTGTTTCAGATGGTGTTTTACAGTTTGTTTGACATGTTCAGGCCTTAAGGGTTCACAGTTAGTTGCTTCGTCTAACGTCATTTGCTTGGTAACCCTGCACAAATAAACGAGTTTCATCATTGAAAATTACCTTATTCCAGTCGTCAGCAGTCCATGATTTTTATTTTTTGGCCCATGCTAAACGTTTTATCTTTATTTTCGCATTCAAATATTGTTTTTTCGTTGGTCTTCTTGCCTTACGGCCAACTTCCAGAAGCCTACGGCGTACATTTGAATTACTAATATCACAACCACTACCCAATACATCTCTTTGAAGGTCGGTGCTTGCTTTTTTTATTCATTTTACTATTTCTGATTAGATATCTATCGGTTCGTGGAATTGTTTTTCATTTGCTTCCACATTTACCTTTCCTTTTTGGAGACGATGGATCAGATGCCCTGTATCGCGTAAGCAGTCTTGATACACTTGATTTGCCTACACCAACTGCAGAAGCGATATCTCTCACTGTCATAAAAGTGTGATCTTTCAGATCAATTATTTTTGCACGCTTCCTTGGGGTAATATCCTTTTTTCAATGCACGAAAGCAACACTTACTCACAGAAAGCAAAAACTAACATCCACCTGTCATGCACGAAAGCTCACAACTGAAGCTGAAGTGCCTATTTCCTGTTTAAAACCGGTCAAACCACAATCTTACTATCAAGTTCTAACAGTCACGCCACCTCACGGCTGATAAAACGGTTTAAGTGGGTTTCCGACATCAACTGGCGATCACATTACAATTCTGAGAATAAAATAGCTTGTCCCAATTCATTTGAATGGTATAGTATGTTTTGCATTGCACGTTTACTGTTAAAACACTACGAGATGTATGCGTATGTTTTCACTAACAACAGTGTTTCTTTTTCAAAATATCTTATGGAAAACTGTTCCTTGTGTTGGAAACATTTTAGTATGAAAAACATGTTGTACTCATTTTCCGCTCGAAAAGAAAAAAATGTTCCACGTTTCAAACTGAAGAATTAAATGCCTGAAATTACCTTTAGCTTTTCGTCATACATCTGCTTTCATTTGTTTGTTTTTAAAAAAATATCTTTGCTTCATTATCTACAGCTACGATCAAGGTATTTTTCTTACGTTTTGATTATTCCTATTATTCTTTTCCGCTCAAGGCAGACGGGTATTTTTTTCTCTATTATGTTACTTTTTCCTAATCGAATAATCCAGTTGAAGTAACTCATTTTGAAACTAATTCCATTTCCTTTAGGAAAAATTCAATCATTAAATATTGTAATCAATCGTAGTTTTCTACTAGGGATCGATATTTTTTCCATGATTTTCTACATTCCAAAAGCACGATTTCAAATGCTAATTTCTTAGTTACCTACAATATATAAAAAAAGGTGCTTATTGTATATGAATAATTCATGCTTATGTTCACAGAAACACAGAAAGACAAAATGCAAGTCAGTTTTCATTATACTAGTCCCAAAGCTTTTTTCTGTGTAAAGCCAAATCTGTAAAAATAAAATGCAAATTTCTTCCCTCATAAATTCGCCAATTTAAATTTAATAAAAATTACATTCTTTCGTGTAATAATGCATTAGCGAAAAATGTTATTAGCACATAACGAAAGTAATTTCTCCTTCTTGTGTTGGAGTGTTACCTCATTTGCGACAGAATCGCCTATGCTCCTAGAAACAGAATATAAGAAATAATGACGAAATTGTGGAATAGGAAAGTAAAAGAGTCCAACCAACACTGCATATACTGGAAGAAAATTTCTCTCAGTCGTTAAGGTGATATTTGAGCTCTTTGAGAACGGGTAGCTCTCTTTACGTAAATTTTAAGCTAAAGTTAAATGATACACTACATCAATTTTTGGTATCTGAAATTACATTAATTCACAGCTCTGCAATAATTTGAACCTGTTTGCAATCTTAGTCGTTTATATATGCTTGTTCATGAACCACGGTACCACTTGTGAACTAAGAAATATTTAAAATTGTATGAGGAAACGTTTTCAGCAGAAGTGCTCTAAAACGAAGAAATAAAAATAAAATTGGATTATTAGAAACCGGGGTATTGACAAAAATAAAATCTGCGTCGACGCCCCGTGGCTTAAAAATTATAGAACGCTGTTTTAATCAGGAAGCTTCTCATAAAGTTTTCTTAGGTGAGCGGCAATGGTCCACAAATAATTTTTTCAGTCAAGTTTTCGGAAGCTTACATTTTGCTGCAAACGAATCAGAAATAAGAATAGACGCATACGACACCTGGTTCGCTAAGAATTCTTTATCAAAAATCGGAAATTATATACAAAAAAAAAAAAAAAAAAACGTTTCCCATCAGGGGATGCATCCTTTACAGGAAGAATTTTTCAAATCGGACTTTTCGAAGCTGAGATACCCGCGAAACACAATTTCCAATTTCGTCCCAAGCGGGAAATCTATGTGTTACTCCAGAAATTTGAAATAACATGAGTAACATTTCTTACAGCACACGCTCTTCGACAAAAAGTGATTTTTAGAATTGGGCTCTTAGAAGCATAATATGGACGAAAATACGATATATATGTACGGCCTCTGGCAGGAAAATTATGAGCTATTTTATGCAGGAGGTGTTCTCGAATGTTTTTTCGGGGTGAGCGGTATCGGCCCACGAAATAAATTTTTAGTCGAGTTTTAAAAAGTTCAGATCTTTGCTGCAAAGACATCAGAAGCCGAAATGAACCCTCACGTTGCCTGGTGGTGAAATCATTCTTTATAAAAAAAGTAGTAATTACGTGCGAAACATCTCCCGTAGGGAGTTGTATCCGATGCAGAATGAATTTTTCAAATCGGACATTTTGAAGCAGAGACATCGGGGAAAACGCAATTTACGTTTACGCCCTTAGCAGGAAATGTATGCATCATTTGAAAAATAAAACCTGTTTAAAGGAATAAAGATCCTTTTTAAACAGATACGTAAGAGAAAATATATGCAATAAAATGTATTATGAATTTGGTATCATCTGCTTTTACGCTTTCTAGCGGCGAAGTTGTGCATCGAAAAAGCCTGGAATGAAAGCATCATCATTTGCGCATTTTAAGCATCCCAATGCAAAAAGAATTTTTTTTTTCAAATCTGACGAACAGTTTCATAGATTGGTGTTCACGGGCGGATGGACCTTCAGACATACAGATAACATAAACACGATCTTTTTTGCAAGAGACGTACCAAAAATCTGAGTTCCTGCTAGAATAACACATTTTTTGAGTTGATGAATTATCAGGTCGTGTAAATTGAAATTTCATATCAGATTTGTATATGTTAAGACAGCAATAGCATGTAATACACAGGGAAATCGCCGAATAATTATAAAACATAGCTTTGTATGAGTTATTCCTTTTAAGCCTCTTCGCGTTATGAAGTTTCGACTGTATTTCGAAATCCAAGAATAATGTTGATTTAATTAGAAATGGGTGTACCCAACGCGTCTTTCCCAGCAGTAGGTATCCAAATTCGTATTGCAGGCCAAATGAGCACCCTGGAATAAAAATATTCCAAGAAATAGTACAAGGTAGTGTCCGCGAGCAAGTTAGCCTGCCATTGGCTGTTGAAATGGCATTTTCTATGAAGAGGATCGCTAATTGCTGACGTTTGTCTAGATGCTATAAAATTCCAATGGTCTTGAATTATTGAGAAGAAATACAAATTTTTAATACACGTACAGCCTGACATGCTTAATATTTGATAAAACTTAACAATAATTACATTAAAAATTAATACTTTTTAGATGTTAAATGTTTAGACCTGCTAATAAAAGGTGTGGCATACACATTTATGATGTCACTTAACAAATAAATGTTTTATATATTTCTGTATAGGAAATAATCAGTATCTGCAGCCATGCTGACATTTTCATATAAATTATTTTCATCATAGCGTTGAATTGTAAAGGCTCAAAAGATTGAACCTGTGCGTGGTATTGTTCAAAAAACTCTCGACGACATGTATTCAAATATACGAAGAGCAGTGGTTTGAACTGAACGTTTTAAAAATTGTTTTTTTTGTGAGCTGGTGAACACTTTTGATAATATCGTGGTGTATCTGGACAACCGTGAGTGCAAATCGACTGTGCCTGATATCGTTTTAAAGGTCTCGACGAATATATTCACATATACAAAGAACATATCGCAGTGGTTTAAACTAAGATTTTTAACAATTGTGTTCTGATGAACGGGTTAACATTTTCGACAATGCCGCAGAATTAACGCAAGCAAATTTGAAGAAAATCAAAACGAGAGGAAAGTAATAAGCCTAACGTACCAGAGAGTATCGAGAAAGCCTGAGAGCAGCCACCGTCAAACAAAAATCCAACACATGGTTCGCATCCGTACTCTGCCCATCTCGAGCTCTGTTTTCTGTTTGCAATGTATCCAGCAATATTTGTAGAAATTACGTAAGCTACGTTTCATATCATACACCTAAGTTTGATATAACAAATTAAATGAACGCTCTGAAACCATACTAGACTAGTTTATTTCAACTCTCCTATCTGTAAGTCGTAGCCCTACGTTCCAAACTGGCGGCTAAATCAGAAATCAGCCTACCTGGAATTTTTGATCAGTTTTATAACTTCGTGAATCTTGTGGCAAAATTTGCCAGAAAGTTAACAACACATAATTTATAAGGCCATACTACAGAGTACTAAATAAACAGGTTGACCTGGATCCATCACTTTAAGCTGGCAGCCCAAAGGCAGAGTGTGGAATGGAAACACCCGAGACCATCAGCGAAGAAGAAATTCAAGATGCAACCTTCCGCAGAAAAGTGTTGATCATCGTTATTTGGTACTCTAAAGGGCGTGTAATGGAACATTACCTGGACAAGGGATCTACAGTCATCAGTGTACGCCACAGTGAAAGGCTGGGAGAGGAATTAAAACAAGCTATTCCCACAAAGGGCCGAGGCCTATTGTCGAAGCAAGTGTTGTTTTTGCACGACAATACACGCCCCCATTCGGCATCACACACGGTTAAAACTCTTGGCAAATTGGGTTTCGAGGTGCTGGGACATCCTACATACAGTGCAGATCACGCCACTTCTGACTTTCCCCTCTTTCGACACCTCAAAGAGGCTTCGCCCGGTCGTCGATTTGCTTCGGACGAAAAAGTGAAGGACGTGGTGCATAAATATCTGTGTGACCAGCAACGAACCTTCTTTACCAATGAAATACGCAAACTTGTGGATCGCTGGAACAAGTGCATCGAAAAGCAAGGAGACTATGTAGAAAAATGATGTATGTTTTCAACCCCTGCTATTGTTGTGATATATTATAGAAGCAAGAGTGAAGATAATTTGTGATCTTCCCTTGTACATATTTACTGTTTCACATTTGTTTTCACAGTGAGAACGTTTTTTAATGAGAAAGCCAGTAGTCAGAAACGTATGTTAAAACATCAGCTATGCTTTCGATTCGGCTGATATCTCTTGGAAATTTAACCTCTAACGGTGATAGGTAACGCTACTCCAATCGGAAAGCCACGTGCTGGTAATGTGTGCAATGTGCCCTTGGTATTTGCGTAAAAACAGATATCTCACCATAATTTGTGTTTCCAGAAGAACAGCAAGTTCTGAACCCTAGAAACTGGATGAAACCTAAGAGACATTTCTCTGAGGATTTATTGCCCTGGACGTTTGGGTGAAATCAGACTACCAGAGCTCAAAATTCAATTGAAATGTGCGCTATCTTAGAAATGTAATGTAGCTATGGTTGTATTATCAATACTAAGGAGCACACATAAATACACTGGTATTTCAAATAATTCCAATACACCACAAACTATTATTAAATAATCACATGAATGAAAATTCAAACCAATTCAACTCTAATATTGTGAGTGCATTATATCGTGGAAAACTATGGCTCAGACCGGTAACACGCAGTAAAAGGATAACTCAAATGTGCAAAAGTTTGAATGAAAATTCAAACCAATTCAACTCTAATATTGTGAGTGCATTACACCGTGGAAAGCTATGGCTCAGACAGGTAACACGCAGTAAAAGGATAACTCAAATGTGCAAAAGTTAGCTGCACTACCTTTAGTTGCAGCAAATGGAAAGAAAGGAAACCTTTGTTTTACACAGAGAAATTCTCATACGACAATCCAAAACTTTTTGTAAAATATTGGAAATAATTATTATAATAATGAAATTTCGCAAAATAGATTTCATTTGTTGTGCAAATCGTTTCGCATAATTTAAAGCGATTTTTTATTAGCTGCAATTTCGACCATTTGCAAAAAAAAAAAAAAAAAACTCTGCCGAATCAGAATAACAAATTGCATTCATCATAGTAATTTCCAAATTTATTTATTATCACTACATGGCTTCAGTTAGGAGGATTGCTTATTTCCAAATTAATTTATCATCCCCCACGTTGCTTCGCTTCGAAAGGTTGATGCGATAGATGGCATAAAAAATTTGCAACCCGTGTGGAAGAACATTTTACCTGTAAACAAATGTTCTAAACTTTGATTTCACTTTTTATTTTATTTTATTAGTTTTTGATGTTCTTCTTTAATTCAATATTACGGAACACCATCATAACGAAAACACAGACATGTGATTTGTCAATCACCTCTGAGTTATAGTGGGGTTCCAGTAAAACGTTGTGGCAAGCATTAAAATCTTTCTTAAACTATAAAATCAAAATTCGGCAAAACCGTTAGATCCTCTGCTGTTAAATGTGCCCATTCAACAAAACATCTCTTAATGTTTGAGCAAATGTAGAGAAATAAAGTTAATGAAGCGAAAAATATTCCTCATGATTTTATCATCAACTTCCGTTGATATCGATTCTGAACGACAAACTTCAGCAATATTCTTTGCAGTTATCGTGGAAAATATTCCGAAAAAATAAATTATTCTCATAAACCATGTGTCGCTACATAGAACATAGAGCGGTGCATCGCTATACAACTGGGAACATCGTGCAGTTGCACCGTGCATTCGAATCGTCTGTAAAATGATCACAATGTTTTAATGAAATAAAAGAGAAAACTTTATTTAATGAATTTCTGAAAATTCAATTATGAAAAAATTTCGTACGCTAAAGAGCACAATAGTTGGAACCGGGCGAAACACCAATCATTTCTCTGAACCATGAGATGAAACGGGAAAAAACAAATTTTTCTGGTTTCATTATTTGTTGTCCAATATATCTTACCGGCACGTGATTTTTTAGTTAATTATTTAAATATTCTTTATCGTCATGAGAGCTATTTTATTACGCTTGTTTTTGGGATATTTTACGAAAACCTGTTTAAAAATAACTGGACAAGGAAGTTCAATCTTTCTATTAGTAGTATCCTATGAACGAAAGACACGGAAAACATGAAACCAAAGGAACTCACATGCTATTGTGAAGGGAATCCTACATAATTTCAAATTGTTACTTGCCATTTTAACGATACTTGATACAAAATAACGGCACACCAGGAAGTCTTTGGCGGAGTGCCTTGCATATTTCTGAGTACTCGTCGACAGATGGGTTTTATAAATTAACGCAGTTGTTAACTAATATCTTCGTAAGTGAGGGAAATAAAAGTGCAAAACCGCACGGCGTATCTAAGTTTAGTATTTATCACTTGTGCGAGTAGAACAATATATCAAAGTAATCTAGGGGGTGAAAGCATGTGTATGCAGGTATAATACCTGGGGAATGTCAACGGAAAATATTTCTTCACAAGCACACCTGTGACATAGATCTCATTATAGGGTTACATGTGTCTGGTTGGGCTATGCTTTTCGTCGGGGAGGAAGCGCTTTGGGAAGTAAAAATTGCCGACCGATTGTGGATATAGTTGTTTTTGCAAGGTAACATACAGTACGATGCCGTAGTAAGACTGGTGCACATCGGTCGCGACATGACCGTCAAATCTCCGAATTCGGCGGAAAGCCGTAGCAGATAAACAATGAAGAGCTAATGATTTCGACACGGTGTGCATGCAACTGTGGACAAACCACAACCGACAAGATTTCAGAATTGAAGTTTCCGGTAGCAACGTTCGCGTTCTCAACAGACATTACGACGACAGCCAAGCACCAAGGCACATCGACGTGAAATATTATAATGTCTCCGTACCAAACACGTGTGATTGCAACATAGAGTAATGTCGTCTTCTGAGATGAGTCTCACTTCTGCCTCAGCGATGATTATAACTGACCGAGATTCGGCAGAAGACAGTCACCCGGATTATGTTTCTAATATCTGTGAGTGAGATACAGTACCTCAGCCTGTTATCATGATATAAGGCGCTAACTGTTACATCTGTCATTCGACGCGCATGCATTAGTGAGTGCAGTGGCTTCACGAAAATACGCGACGAAGTTGTTCAACCAATTAATGGGCTATGCATCCGTAGTACCCGCGATTCACAATTCCAATAAAATAAGGCCCGACTACATCTTGACGAAATTGGCAGACAATACCTACATGGTGTTTAGGTGCTGCCGTGGTAAGCACAATAGCGAGACATATATTCAAGAAAAGGAATTGACAGTGTTTGCGGGAATTCTTCGAAGCCCAACGACACGATTAAAAATGAAATGGTTCAATTTTCGCAAAGACGAGCTCTGGCTACACAACGCGCCTCGACACCAGAAACTCACGGGTACTGTCTTTAAGAAATCTCTTGCAATTGGCTAAATCGATGTCTCACAAGCTAATAATTGAGCTAGAGAGTTTCTGTGCGTCGTGCGCTGTTGTATTGATATCATAAGAACATGTTTAAACAAACACAAGTGTTCAGATCAGATCAGATCGTATGCAGAAGATTTTAGAAAGGGACTGTCTGACCCCAGGTCTTAAACAATCCTTAACAAATAAGTGAAATCAAGCAATTAATTGATTATGATATCCTTTCCAATATACTAGAAAACATTACTCAAGTTATTACTCAGGTTATGAGGAAAATGGCTGTGGAATAAATCTCACTCCTGTGCCCTGACCTTTGATCCCATTTCGATGATATTCAACAGAACTGGTTCGATATACCTCCGAAATAACATGGTAAAGTTTTGTCGCAATCGAAGCAATTTTACGTAAGTTATGAAGCATAAGGGCTATGGTATAGATCCCGCTCGTGTGTCGTAACCTTTGACATCATTTCGCCCCTTTTTAAAAGGATTCACCCCCAGTCAGGCCCCTACATCATACTAACATTTCATCCAAATCGAAGCATTTTTACGTAAGTTATGATGCAAAATGGCGATGGAAGTTATTCCTCTCCAATGTCCTGCCCTTTGACCCCCAGTTCGCCAATTTTCAATAGGGTTTGTCCCCAGGTGGTCCCCTACCACATACTAAAATTTAATCGAAATCGAACCTTTTTTACGTTAGTTAAAACGCATAAGAACAGTGGAATGGATCCCGCTCCAATGTCCTGACCTTTGACCCAATTTCGTTCTCTTTCACCAGGGTTCTTTCCCAGGTGTTTCCCTACCACATACCAGAACGTCATCGAAATCGAACGATTTTTGTCCGAGTTATCGTGCGGACGAACATACGCACACAAAGCGTGACGTAATGAGGCGGATTCGAATCGCGACCATCTTCTCACAAAAGTGTGACGTCATAAAACTTTAATAGGAATCACGCACAACGCTTGACTTAATGAGACAGATGGCGTGACCGCGCGCCAACATTTAATGGCACGACGCCATGACACTACACTAAAAACGTGGTAACTCGGGGTGGTTATTTAACCCACTAAACGAATTTTCTAAAGTCTAGATCAAGCTAAATCTATTTCTAGTACCAGAAAACAGTAGGTTAACGAGTTTCATCAAAATCCTTAGAGCCGTTTTCAAACTAAAATTTACATACATATAAGAATTGCTCCTTTAAGGTGAACGTCAAATAATTTTGCTTCCTGTACTTCGAATGGAAAAGTTTCTGCACGCATTTTCTTCCAAATTAATGCGTTCCCAAGGATGAAAATTTGAACATCTATTAAAATAACTTCATTTTATAACTTGCAATACTTAATATTTTCTAAAACATAACCATAATTATGCAATCCAACATTTGTTGGTCTACTGACGTGATGAAAATACAGGTCGCGCCATCTTTTTTCTGGACAATTAATGCGTTCACAAGGATGAAAAATTGAACATCAATTAAAATAGTTTCATTTTATAACTTGGAATACCTAATATTTTCTAAAACATAACCATAGTTATGCAATCCAACATTTGTTTCTCTACTGACGTCATCAAAGTACAGGCCGCGAAATCCTTAATATAACCATAATTACATTTTTAATGTAATTATGGTTATGTTTTAGAAATTATTAAGTATTCCAAGTTATAATAGGAAGTTATTTTAATCGGTGTTCAAATTTTCATCCTTGGGAACACATTAATTGTGAACGAAATGTGTACAAAAGTTTTTCAATTGGAAGTATAGAAAGCAAATTACTTGACGTCCATCTTAATATTATGGGATAAGGGCGGTGGAATGGATCTCAATCCTATGTCCTGACCTTTGTCCCCATTTCATCCATTTTCAACAGGTTTCGTCCCCAGATTGTCCCCTACCGCATACTGAAATTTCATCGAAATCGGACCACTTTTACGCACGTTATGACGCATAAGGGCAATGGAATGCATCCCGTTTTTATGTCCTGACCTTTGACCCCAATTCACCCATTTTGAATAGGGTTCGTCCCTAGGTGGTCGCCTACCACATAGTAAATGTTCATTGAAATCGAACCATATTTACGCAAGTTATGAGGCATAAGTGCAATGGAATGGATCCCGCTTCTACGTCGTGACCTTTTACCCCATTTCTCCCATTTCCAATAGGGTTCGTTCCCACGTTGTCCCCTAATACATACTAAAATTTCATTGAAATCGAACCATTTTTACGCCAGTTATCGTGCGGACGGTTGGACGAAGCTGGCGCACATACGCTTCTTCAACCTCGGTTGGAAAGCGTGAAAAATAGGAAGCTAGGAGATAAAGGCTTGGGTGCACGACATGAAAGTAACACCGAAGCGCGAACCAACAAGGAAAGGAAAACAATTGTTTTTGTGCGTTGTTCACCAACGTATTGATATTATTTGGATATGTTTAACAAAAAACCAACGCCGGTTTGGAGATGTTTATTATTCCAAATTTTTCCAATTCCAAAGTGAATGATAAGAATTTTTTTTTATAAATAACCTTTTTCGTAAAGCGTGATAATTCATTACAGCATTCCTAATTACGAAATTCCGAAGTGACAAAAGAATAGTTTATGAATGCATTCCTAATTACGAAATTCCGAAGTGACAAAAGAATAGTTTATGAATTTGAAGTAGGTTATGATAGGAAAATAACAAATTAAAAAAAGTCTTCCACCGCCATGTGCACGAAACCTTATATTCGCATCTCAAGTGAAATAGAAATGAATGTCAGTCTTTTGAAAAACTTGATATTTTCAGCATAAAGAAATTAATGTTTTCCTTAAACAAAGGAACATATATTTTTTGTTATAAATGGATTAAGGAATCCTTATCACTTATTTTAAGTAAAATAACTGAAATATAGTTTAAGCTAACATAGTTTCCTTGAACATTTACCATCACAAACATTTGTGCTAGTTCTCATAAGCATGAAGTATTTCTTGGGGAAAGTAAACATTTCAGTTTTAAAAGCTTACATTAACAAGTAAATGTCATATGGCGCTCAACTTGCTCAAACAAATTGCATTTGATGAAAAATAAAAAGAAGAAGAATATTGAAATTAAGGAAATAATCGAGTTTGGAATAAAGAAGTTCCAAACCCTGCTAAAAAAAATTAAACTCAAGAGAATTTATACAAACTTTTATGATTTTATTTCGCAAAGATATTATTTCTTACAAGCAACTATGATTTGTCACATGGAATTAGTAACAAATAAATTGTTACTTTTCCTGTCGTTTCACATACGTTTTTGCAAAGAGTGATAAACATTTTCTGTTTTATTAAGTCAGAGAATAAGTCTGAGTTTAAAATCTCCTTTTCAACTACTACATTCTGTTTAAATGAATTAAAAATAAATCCTGTAAATTTCCATGGGTAATGAGAAGAAAAACGTACCTCTGCGCACAGTAAAAATAGCGTATATTTAAATATTTCATAATATGTTAAGATTTATACTAGTAAAATCTATAAGTACACAATATACATTATCCGATATAATATTACTCAACATCGAGCCAAAACATTATCACCATCGCCTCTTTAGGCAAATCGCAGAAACTACAGGTAAACGACGGCATGGTGTGAAAGTCATGAAACAAAATAAATAACACCTGATATTGAGTTCTGTTAATCAGTGTTATTCTTGTTCTTCAAATGGGAAAGGCAGCGGACGTAAGAGAGTTAGGCAAATGCCAAATTGTAATGTCCAGATTATTATTAGTTCAGAGCATTTCCGAAACGGCAAATTTCGTGGGGTGTGCCAGAGGTCAGCCGTGGTTAGTACCCTCAAAAAGTGGTCCGAGGAAAGAAAAAACCACAAACAGTTGGCAAATTGCAGGTCTACCACTTCTCATCGATGTCAACGGTCGGCGAAGGTTATCACATATGGTACTGGAAAACAGATAGAATATTGTGGTGCAACCCACCACCAGTTTGTTTGTGTGTGACGGGAAAAATGTATCTCTACACAAAGTACATCGGTTCCTGCTAAAAATATGGTAGCGTTGCCGCAGGTGTTTCCAAAATGCATGCTATACTCGACTTATCGTCGAAATGCCTACAATGGACACGCAAGCATGAAAGTTGGGCCTTGAATTACAAGAAAAGTGACGTCTGGTCCGATGAATCTCGTTTCCTGTTATACCATATGGACACGTGTGAGTCGAATACCTGGGGAAGTTTTGACCCCAAGATTCACCGGGTAACGAAAACAAACTGATGGAGGAAGTGTAACCCTTTGGGCAACGTTCTGCTAAAAACATATGTGCCCAGTCATTAATGTGCATGAAACAATAACATTTACCAAACATAATTGCAAACCACCACCGACATAGCGCAGTTGGTTATGTATGCCCTTATGGGCTGTGTGGGAGACGACCGTATCTCCGGGTGTTCGAATCACAGTCCTGTCAGCCATCTAGTCTGAGGTTTTTACGGGGTTTTCATCAGACTCTGTGTGTTTGGAGAAGCGAATGCCTAGATGGTTTCCTGTGATTACGGACTCGGACGCACTTGGTCCCTTACACGTATGCAGCAGAGGAATGGTTAGCCGGCTGCTTTAATTTGCCAGGAATGCTCAAAAGCGCATTGTCGTGTTTGCGGAACTCAACTTGCCACAAGAGGACAAGATAGAGATAATTGCAAACCAGGTACATCCGTTCATGACAACGGTAATTGTCTGTAGTAGTACCTTATTTCAACAGGATAATGAGCCTAGCAATGCTGCCCGTGTTGTTCTAAAATGGTTAGAGGAAAAGGAAGAAGAATTCCTGGTATTGCTGTGGCCACCAAATTCCTGAATGTCAATTCAGTCAAGCATGTGTGTGGTTTGTGTTTTAACAACAGACATCGAGTAGCGGTGGTTCATTCACTAGCTTACAAGACTTAAGGGTTCTGCTGGTAACGTTTTGGAACCAGATACCACACGTCACCTTTAAAAATCTTGTAGCATTCTTGCTGCGCCGGTTTAGAGCTGTTTAGGCGACACGTAGCGGATCAATATCATATTAAGTTATAACATTTTGTTTCTTTGGTGTTTGAAATTCCTGTCTTCAACCTGCCTTACTTTTTTGAACCCAAATTTATATTTCTTAGATTTGCATTGCGAGGAAAGTGTGTGTTTTTCGCAAAACTGAGTTGTGATATTATACTGTTATATAAGACATTTTAGTAGAGTTGAAGACTGATACCAATTTTAAGTAAAGAAGGATTACTAGAAATGAACAGAGGATGTTTGGTGGTTATAAAAATTGCTTCTATAGTACAGTTAAGAGACAGTTGCATGAAACAAATTTAATAAGAAAAAAATGTAACACAAACAAGTGACAGTTTTACAAGAGGTACAAGTGGTAACAAGTGGTAGTTGAATTTCCAAATAGGTATATTTCTAAAAATCCGTGACAATGCAATACATAGAGTAGGGGGAAATTAATAGCAACTCTGGATATTTTTGAAGTTTTTGAGGTGTGAGTGTTGCTACGAAAGTAAATATGTAGAGAATACGGACAATCGGACAATATGTACATCATTGGAAAGCCAATTTTATGTAGAATCTAAATCAGGTTACAGAATGGGAATAGCTTAAACAGAACTCAAGTTATGAGCAGAAATGTGCTGCGAAGGAAGCACACGTCGTGATGTGAAATGTCATCGTCGTTGTACAAGGCGACGGAGCTTTCTCAGACGTCCGGGTACATGCGATATAAAGTGCAGCTGAGGTGCCTGGGGTCATTCCCGAAGTGTTCGGCGTTCTCGTAGGTAGTCGGTTGCATTGCTGTGTGTGTAGGCGTGCGTGCTCTGGACTGCAGTGCAAATCTGAAGTTTGTCCTTTCCGATTACAAACTATGTTGCAGGTATGGGAAGATTAGGTGATGTTTCACCACGAAATGCTTCCAGAATGGTGACATTAAGTGACAGTGGCAAAAGCAATGCCGAAATTGCCCGCATGACTGGGGTGCACAAGAGCACTATTGGACGGCATCTGGCGAAAATCAGTGATATGGGTGGTATCAACATATGCAGGCTGGGTAAATGTGGCCGAAAAAGGGAAACAACGGCAAAAACTGACAGGGCCTGGTAGCGGTTATGCCTGCGAAACAGGTTCCAATCGTCAATAGTTCTTTCCAAAGAATTGTGGAAGAGCTGTGGTGTTGCTGTTTGTCCTCGAACAGTGAGGAACAGGTTACGTGATGTGGGTCTGACGTCTCACAGGGCGGTTAAGAAGCCCTTGCTAACCCATGTGCAACGTACAAAACGTGTAGAATATGCTAAGGAACACAAGGACTGGAGCACTGATCGGTGGCGTCAAGTTTTATTCAGCGAAGAGACCAAATTGAACATTGAATGTAACGACGTGGGGTTCCGAGTGTTTCACCGACGAAACGAGGCATTTAGTCCCTCTTGCAAACTGAATCCCATAAAGTACCCAGTCAAATATATCCTTTTTGGATCCCATAAAGTATCCAGTGATAATATCCTTTTTGGATAATACGAAAGTAACTTTAAATAACACCATCTAATCTGGTAATCCAAACAACGTTAGCAAATGTTTAGGCTTTTTGAAGAAATTTTCACGATGCCGCCGTGGAAATTTTGAATCATAAAAAATGTGTTTTTAGATTACATAGTGGACGACGTGACGGAGAAATACGTCCTTTCCAATTATATTGATGTATAAGCTGATGCTTCTTTTTATTTTAGAAATTACGGATATTTGAATTGGAAAGTAAAATTTCGGAAGTAAAACCTTTATTGCTTTCGAAAAATAGCCACTGACTGGAGGGGGTGATTTCTGCGCCCGTAAAGAAACGTGCCACCGAAAACTATATTGTAATGCAGCCGCCCCTATTCTATAATATATATGTACATATACGATATATACAGTGGGCACCGCTTTATATCATCACGTCGGTGAGTTGGTAATTTGATAACTTTAAGCGGTTGATAACATTAAGCGGAATCGAAAAATTTACTTTATTTATAAATGTTGTAATATACACTTTATTGCAATTGACCTTCAGTTAATAATTTTTCGAATTCATAAATATATTATTGGAATTTTATAGTACATTTTGATTTCGCAGAAAATCAGGAACTTAGGTAATAGGAAGGATGAACTGTACAAAAATGAATGATGAATAAAATATTTTTACATACCTTTGTGATATTTTACACTTTTCCAAAAAACATGTTAATTGTTGTGTGCTTTACTGGCGCTAGTTTTTCTCCGATAAAGTTTTGGAGACCGTCAAATTCCTAATCATCTACAGTTTTTGCACGATTATGCTCTAAACACCGACGTATAACGCTAAGGGCCTCACGAATTTCATTTGTCGTTGGAGGTTTTGTATCAGGCTACATCTCCAAATCTTCACTTTGTCCCTCATCTTCCTATAGATCGTTCATGATTTCATGAACGATATCATCAGTGAAGGGTGTAGACATGAATAAATTTTCACGAACGTTTATCTACTACTGAAATTCTTTCTTATCCTCTTCATCAACTCTTTTTTCCTTGATTTCCTTTTCTCGTTCGTCTCATAATACTGCTTTAAATAAACAGTTGACTATAGTGTTTGCGGTCCCACATTTCCAGGTGCTTGCCAACATATGCAGTGCATCTAGAACAGGTTTTTTTTTGCAATTTCCGCTCACATAACTTGATTGCTGGAATCAATAACTTCGATGATTTTCTCATAATTTCTCGCCTGTATATTGCTTTCACTGTTTTAATTACGCCTTGATCTAGCGGCTAAATGAGAGATGTCGTGTTTGAGGAAAAGAAAACCATTTTTATATTTCTTTGATGAAGATCGCTAGGATGCGCTGCACAATTATTGAAAATCAACGCGATCATTTCCTTTTTCATTTCTAATTCCCCATTCCACTCTCTGACGAACTTTGAGAATATCGCCGACGTCATCCATGCACTCAAATTTGCTTCATAATCTACTGGTAAATGTTTAACTCCTTGAAAATATCTCGTGTTCTTGTTCTTTCCAAAAACAAGTGGTTTCCGCTTGTCCGTACTTGCCAAGTTGCAGGTTAACAGAACAGTTAATTTCTCCTTCTGCCTTTCCTGCCAAATTTAAAGCATTTGGGAAATGCAAGGTATGGTCTGGAAGTGCTCTGTAATACAGTCCCGTTTCATTTTTATTGTAGATTTCCTCTGATAAAAATTCCTTGAGAATCTCAGGAAAGGTTGATGCTAACCAGACGTCCGCAGGTGGCTTATCATCATCTTTCTTTTCGCCATAAAGTTTCTTAAAGACGATGTTGTTCCTATGTTGCCTTCGTGTCAGCCAACCTTCCGAAAACGTAAAATCTGTCTCCCCCAATTTCTCAAAGAAATTCAGCGCTTTTGCTTTCAAAAGACCCCGACTAATTGGCGCATTTTGCAATCTGACTTGTTTTAACCAGCGCAGAAGTGCTGTTCCAGTTTTTCACTTTTGCTTTATCGCTTTCGTTTTCTCTGCAATTGCTTATTCTTTATCACAGCCGATTCAATTTCCTGCCTTGAATTAAGAATTTTACACAACAACGGCTGGGAAATTCCCAGTGCAGCTGCAGCAGTTCGCTGGGGCATTTTCCCATAGCATCAAACTTCTGCAAAATTTCTTCCTCTTGACTTGCTGTCAAATCTTTTCGTGTCGAAAACAATAAAATGAAAAAGAAGACAAAAAAAAAACAATGTGCCGTTCGAAGACGAAAAAATTGTAACCTAACAATTTAAGTGCCAGCGAATTTTATCGCAGCAAACATAGCATAGCGAACCCAGGTGAATGCAGACAGGACACTGCCACACTGCTGCACTCTCCTCAGAGCAATCGGCCTCCCACTCGCATGGCCGCCACATCTCACTGTGGAGAACGGGAAAGGTCAGAGGAGCGGAATTCCTGAAATCACTTGCGCACGCTTCGAACCCTTTTGATCCCAAAATGCCCGATGCGCTGTGTGTGTGTGTGTGGGGAGGGGGGGGGGTTCTTAACACTTATCCGAGTTACTCTTCTACAAACATCCTGTCCGTTGTGTGCCCTAGGGAAAAGCATTCTTGTTTTACAAACGAAGCTAGTAAGGGGAGTTTTGACAAGCAACGCGAGATCCGTATGAATTAAACGTATGAGTCAAATTTCTAATAACATTAAGCTGTTTTTTGATAACAATAACCGTTGATTTTAATATGGTTGTAAATATGTTCGTTTGGGTTTTCGCGATTCGATAACATTAAGCGGTTGGTAACATTATTCGTGATAACATTAATCAGTGCTCACTGTATAACCATAATGTTTCCAAAATAGACACCTCAAAAAACTGTTTGGCGTACTCCTTACAAACATTTTAACATAATAGACTAGAGTAAGGTGTATAATATTGTAAATATAAATTATATGTTCAAACCTTTTTCAAGTAAAATTGTTTACTGTAATCAGAAATTGCGATTTTTTTCTTTGCGATGCTTGATAGTACCTAAAATATGAACGCTTTTCGTAAGTAACATTCTCAAACCATGTTTTGTTACTTTTATTTTTATGTCACGGTCCATGCAGTTCCAAATTTTAAAACTCTAAATATACGCTATTATGTAAAATTTAGGTGCTTGCGTAAGTACACCCTCAATATCACTGCCAGAGATCTTAAAACTGTAACTTGATTTTCGTTTTCTGACATTCTGTTGCTTTTTCCTTAACAGTTTTTCTGTTGTCTCCTGCAAAATAACAAGAAATCTAGATATACATTTCTCATATTCCCGAGAGAATCATAAACAAAGTTTACTAAGGAATACCGCATTCTTCCTGTTATATACGTATTATGAGCACTTCGTTTGTTGCAAAAGGGAAAAACTGTCGCTCTTAAGGATTACAACGCGATTACCGGGTGTTATCATCGGAATAAAATCCTAACCAACGAAAATTTTTATTTTCAGCCCTATGGCACAGATTCTTAAAATTGCCTTTTAAATTTCCAACTGTTTTCTAAAATTATTGAAATTTTTAATATTCAGGTCATGTCATTTGAAATGCACATACTACTTACTGAAAAAAATGCATACTTTTCCACTAATTCTTGAATAAAAATTTCCTTGCATTACGGATATTCACTAAAATAATTATAAACCATTCATGTGTTACAATTTTGGGTCCTTTTAATGTTTCTTCAGCAGAAGCAACAGATATATCTTTCGTGTAACTGACTCTATTACGGGAACTACACAGACGGCATTCCTTTCAAATGATCCTGCAGTCTCTTAGATCGGTATTAAAAAATAACATCTGTTTAGCTCTGGATATAAATACAGGGAAATGAGCAAATAGGTTAATTCATATAAGGGAAATGAGCAAATAGGTTAATTCACATAAGGGAAATGAGCATATAGTCAATTCCCATAAAACTATGAAAAAATCGAACGTGTGAATAACAACTATATCAACTGAGACAATTTAAGGAAATTGCTATATTCCGTGAAATTGAAAACACAAGAAATTTTAGCCAAGGGAGAGCAACGAGAAGAAATAATTACCATTATTACTTTTATTTAAAGCCTTGTAACGTGTTTCCCCTAAACACGCCTGTCGCTGAACATGTTTTCCTCGAACTGGAAACAAAAACAAATTACCCATAAAATCATGTCTTTATACAGTATGTTATACCAATGACCTACATCAATTGTACATCAATTTTTGATGCACTCTCGTGTAACTGCAATGAACTTTGCACACATTTTTCTTCCCCCTATATTAGTCCTGAGAAACAAAAGTCTCTCATGTACTACAAATTCCAACACTGTGGCTTCACGGAGAAGTTAATCTTCTCTTAGTGGTTTTTAATGGATCGAATTATGTACAATGACTAGTAAACAGGAGCAAGTTCTGGAGAATACAGAAGGTAAAGAAGATGCTAAAATCCACATTTGTATACATCATTTTATTATGACGGATTGCGGTTTCCACGAAAAACTGCATATACGTATGCTTAAATGGCAGTGCCTTTTTAGTGCTGAATTATTCCTGTGATGCCAATGCTCAACTTCTTCTTTTTAGTACTGTGACACGGTTTTCGCATTCTTTTCCATAATGTTTAACGACCATAATGTTTATTCAAGCGATACCTGAAAAAGAACTATGAATATCTGTTACCTGTGCGGTACAATCCAGGAGTGCGTATATTTACATGATTTGAAACCCATTCAATATTTAGAGGATACATTACATTTTAAAGTTGTACGAGTGTTGTACCGAAAGTAAGAAAAAGTGGTCATAACTTTTTTATTAACTGACAGAGGTCTTTCAAATTGCACACGTACAGTAATTCTTCCTCTACAGTAATCCTTCTTCTTCATTGCAGATAATTAATCATTTCCAATCGGAATCAACATGCGGTCATTGGTTTCTTGACGAAGGAAGGTTGCTGTCTGTCCAACATCCGCAGAAGGCCCAAGAATGTTAACGGAGATGACACAATTGACAAGAGCAATGAGCACAGATGGATGAAGAAGTTTAAAGAAGGAGAAACCAGCAGTGAAAGCAAATCACATGCAGTGGGAGACCATTATCTTTTATCATTGATACGAATCGTCAGCATGTCGATGAATTGATTCGCGAGGAGAGACGAGTCACAATCCGCGTCGGTGTTGCACTATTCGACTTTGGTCACAATGCCATACAGAAGAAGGTGGAAGGCTTAGGGTGCCGGAAAGTTTGTGCAAAATGTGTATCCTTTGCATTTGAAACTCGATTTGAAGTAGAGAATGGTGTAAGTCTGCTCTGATGTGCTGGAAGCGTTTGACGTTCATGAAGACATGATTATTTTTGATCTGGTGACAGGGGATGAAACGTGGGCATATTTTTACGATCTAGAAACGAAGAATCAATCCATGGAATATCGTCACTCCTCTTCACCAGGGCCTAAGAATTTCAAGACACAGCGATCAGCACAGAAAGTCATGGTGACTGTTTTTTGGGATGGCAGATGTTTGATTCTCCTTGCGTTTCTGGAACGCGACAATATCGTGACCAGCGAGCGGTATATTGAGAACATTCAATAAGATTAGAGAAACCATAGGGAGGAGGAGACCGACAAATGATCTGAAAAGGATCAACATTCACCATGACAATGCGAGACCCTGCACATCTTTGGCAACAAATTAAGAGATCAGCAAATTAGTCTGATCGGTGGTCCCCCTCCACCATACAGTCCAGATTTGGCGTCCACGATTTCCGCCATTTGGTCTACTGAAGGACAGTCTCCAGAAAACCGAATTGATGACCCAGACCAGGTGAAGGTGGCTGTGAAGAAGTGGGTAAATCATTCCATACCTGAATTTTCAAAGAGGATTCGAGAGTTGGGGTCAACGGTGGTTCAAATGAATCGCATTTGAGTAGTACTTTGTATAGAGAAATAGTCACTCTACTAACTTGCGCAATTTGAAAGACATCTGTCAACTAATAAAAAAAGTATGCCTACTTTTGCGTATGTCAACTAATAAATAATAAAAAAGGTATGCCCACTTTTGCATATAAACCTTCAGACACGTTTTTTCTTTGTATCGAGGGAAGCAGAAAGTTTACGGCACTGAATTTCTGTGGTTAATGTCGTCGTTAAATCTGAACTGGAAAATTCTTCACTTGCTTTCCAAAATGCAAATCAGGTTCTAAAATAAAATGCGCACCTTTTTATTTTTGCTATATTAAGATCTATAAATTTCATATTCTTTTGAGGTAAACCATTTTCGTTCGCAACTAGCAATTTTTCCTAGTATACTTGATATTCCTATATTCATTGCCATGTGGATAGCATATTTTTTTTACATGAAAGAAGAACATAAAATAATTTTATAGAAAACCTATAACTCTTCTTTTTGGCAGAGTGGGATTCTAACCTTCATGTTCTATTCCGCTGCCGGTGTTCTCCAAAATAAACTTCCCGAGCCTTAGAATGATACTATATATGGCAACATGTGTGTGTGTGTGTGTGTTTGCTTGCGCGCGCGTTGTTTTTCGTTATGGTGTAGTGGCAAGAGTCATTCTGATATACTATTAGTGCATTTTCGCATTTTCATGTGTATACTGACGAAATCAATATATATTAGTTTTATTTTCACCGTTGAGGAAATTATTCTACTTTCATGTAAACTTTTATTTTTATAATTTGCACTATATAGCTTAGAACAATTACTATATTTAATGAAATGGAAGATATTCTTGCGGGTTGCAAAAGTGATTTGATATTTAAATAGTGCGTTTTGCTGCTTGCTGAAACGGACCAGATAATAATTTTCAAATATCTGATTCCAAGAGAGAAATTCATGACGTTCGGTGGAATTTTTAACAGTTTTAATCTTACGCAATAAAAAAAGAATCGTTCTACAGTTTCCAAAGAAGGCACCTACACTACTTCATCGGATTCAGTAATGGTCTAAATTAAGCCTTTTATTAATAGATTTCGAAGTTTTCTTCCATGAGGAAGAGATTATGTATGCCAAAGAAAACACCTAATTGCTCCTTTACTTATTTTGTAGCTCATGAACGTGTACCTCTTTCCCAAACTGTGCGTCTTAGGAATTGTTTGGTAAAAATTAGTACTATAGCATATGTTCTCCTAGCTGAGTTTACGTGCAATGGGATATTTAACTTTGCAAATGTTATCTTTAATGGGTCTTCATGACTTAAAGTCCCAATAATCCCATTAATCAGCTTATCTGGTATCGTAGTAAATTTATTCGCATTACATTGTAAAAGACTAAAGTTACTTTGATAAAGTGAAGGTATTTACCTCCTGGCATTTAGGAGAACTTGAATAAATTGAGAAGGGACTTATTTTTGCATTTAAAAATCAAAAATAGAGACTCGGAAGTAAACAAATTGTAAGGAACACCTACGAACTATCTTGTCCGTCCGTCATTGGCTTTCAAAAGGGCATCGATTTGATTTTGCATGAATTCAACGAGGTTGTGATCCTACTGCAGGTACATTCAGATAATCAGATGGGAGGGCCTCCATAAGTTGCCAAAATTTCAGTGGTGCAGGTGTTCTGAATGACTTTCTCAAACTCATCTTACAGGTGTTCATTAGATTAATGATCAAGGCACTCTGAAAGTATTTTAGCACTTTGAAATTAATATTGTGCTCCTGGAAACATTCCATAACGATCCAAGTTTTGTGCAATCGTTCACTCCCGTCGCGCATATATACCTCTCCATGAGGAAACATGTATACATGTATAAGGTGTTCCCTGACTAGAAATGATGCTAAAATGCCTAGTGTCATTTAAGTGCAGTGTCGATGCTACTGTCGGATCCAAATGTCTGCTATGATAAGAGATCCAACACATTCTCTCCATCTGCTCGAACATATAACGCCATACAGCTGGGCATCTTGAATAGGCACACGCCCAAAGTTTCCCTTGGGCGTGTATTATGTGAAATCTTAATTCATCGGAACACGCGACATTTTTCCGGTCCTCAAGGGTTTGCATTGGTTGCCCCGTACCTACTGAAGGCAAATTTATTTGTTTTACCTGAAACGAGTGGTACGCTAGTAAGACACCTTCTGTTATAACCCGTTCTTGCGAATGTTTCGTTGCATGTATATGCTGAGATTCTCCTCTCGAATCCTCTCTTGTACTCTCCGGTATATTCGCAATATAGGTCGTCTGTTTGTTCGTAGAGTCATCTACAGCAGCTGTTGTTCTGGAATAGCGCCCAATCGTTCCAGTTCCCCGATACTAAAGACCAACAGTACACGTTATGACAAGTTTAGAATATTATTTTTCTAATCATTCACGAAAACGAGTATTTCATATCAGTGTTCGATATTTTTCCCTTAAAATTAAAATGCTGCGAATTGCATCCGACTTAGATTAATGAAATATAATATTCACCCAAGTGTCTGAATTCTATTAAAAACTCAGGTACAAAAGGAATTAAAAAGCATACGTCCAAAATTTTTATTTGATTTTCCAACATAGTTTCATCGGAAATTTGGAAACAAAATATTTATAATATTAGTTTTTGATACTTTCAGCATGTTTTAGATAGTTAGAAATTGAAAAGAACGTATATCAGCAGTTAAATTTTGTGCGAATGGTGTGATAGGCAATACTGTGTGTTCATCTCGTTTGAGAGAGTTATAAGATTTCTCAAATATAATATAATCCCATGGCATTCCTGTGAAAATTATGAATTTATGGAAATTCAAACACTGTAGAATTACACTTACAACATACACTGATCAATCTATTATATTTTGCATTACTCTTAAACGTTTGTTTCTTAATCTATATATTTATATATGATTGTTTTCTGTTTTATAGTTATAAATTTCCACTTCATAGAAGTAACTCTATTCCAGCGGGCCACCGTATTCGATAGTTGTTCGTAACACATGCTCAAACTACGCGCGATATTGTAGTTTAAAAAAATATATGGATAGTTTTGCATAATCCGTAGTTTTACGTAATTTAAGTTGGGAAAAAGGCCTTTTACTAACTATGGTTCAGCATTTTAGATGGCTATTACGAGAGACTTACTTAGAAATTTTGGGGCCCTGGCCACAGTCAAATTTGTGGCCCCTAATAACTTTTTAAATGCCCTCGATTGCCCCTTGCGGCAGGGGTTCCCAAAGTGTGGGGAGCCGCGGCTTCCTCATAGGGACGCCGCGAAATATTACAAAATGTCCATAATTTTATTTCCATTTTCAAATCAAAGTGATAGGACTCGACATCCCCACATCTAGCGCCATTAACTCACTTAGTAATAACTGTTAGCAGAAGCATTTCCAAATGGTTACTGCATAAGCCTTTACAAATGGTTGCTGCGGAAGCCTTTACAAATGGATGGCACTCTACAATAATGTTACAAGCGTGAGCTTTCCCCTCGCACGATTGACGCCCGACGGGCGCACGTGTGTGTTCCGCTCGGACGCAACCGGAAGTAACCTGAGCTTTCGCACCAGCCTCCGTGCTTCTGATAAATATTCCTCCCTCCTTCTCTGAGCGTCTAGAAATAAGACTCTCAGCACAGAAGTTTCGAGAAGGGTACACGATCCTTTAAATATGATCATCCGTTGTCATTTGTGACTGATTTGGCGGTTAGCAGGGTTATGTTGATACTCTGTCGCTGAGTTTCGGCGTTTGTAAGCTTTCGGTGAATCAACTGAATATTGTTGTGATTAAGTGATGTGAGGCTTTTGAAGTTTTTCTTCTCGTATGTATTTTTTAAAATGGTTCGGTTTTCACTAAACAGTAATAAGTGTTCTGAAAGTGAAAACAAGAAAGATGAAACCGAATTTTCGGGTATAATAAGCACGTCTTTTGAATCCGTTCCGACGCAAAATAAATTTTTCAAAGCTATTCAAAGTCAAAGGAACCGGTATGGAAAACAATAGTATCTGACGGAAGAAAGATTTTCAATCGCGTTTTTAATCCATCAGATATTGCTGTAAACGGAATCGTAGGATTACGCGCTCTGGTTGCAGACTTGTGCGTTAAGAAAACCATGAATTTATATGAGAAACATTTCGCAAAGGAAACGCTCTCCAACACAAATAATTTTTCAAATTGGACTCTTAGAAACAGAGATATCGACAAAAATGAGATGTGACTTTACGTCCCCTGGTGGGAAAACCATGAATTATTTTAGGAAGAAAGTATTCTCAAAAGGTTTTTCCATATGAGCGGTATAGGTCCAAGAAAAAAAATTAGTCGAGTTTTCAGGAGCTCAGATTTTACTACAAATACATCAGTAGCAGAAATGAACACTTATGCCCCTGGTAGCTAAACCATTCTTTACCAAACATTAGAAATTATGTGAAAAATATTTCCCATGAGGTCTTGTATGCGATACAGGAAGAAGTTTTCAAGTCGGAGCTTTAGAAGCAGAAATAACACACAAAACGCAATTTCCCTTCGTGGCCCCTAATGGAAAGTTTATGATTTAACTGAAAATTTTGAATTCATAGGGAAAAACATTTCGCATCGGAAACACTATCTAACCAAGAAGGGATTTTTCAAATCGGACTCCTAGAAGTAGAGATATTGACAAAAATAAGATATACATCTACGTCCCCTGGCGTACAATGTATGAATTATTTCAAAAAGAAAATGTTCCTAAAAGGTTTGTCGACATGAGTAGTATCGGTCAGCAAACGACTTTGTTTTTCAATCGAGATTTAGAAGCTCATATTTTGCTGCAAATACACTGACGGAAAAAATCCCAACACCACGAAAAAATAGTTGAAGACGAATGAAATCGCGGCAATATATTTGTATAGGTTACATATTTAATCGATTAAGGTTTCAAGATCAAAGCTTATTGTAAGCGCGAGAAGAGCCATTTTAAATGTGAAATGCTAATACATTAATAACCGGTGTAACCGCCAGAATGTTGAATGCAAGCACGCAAACGTTCGTGCATTGTGTCGTACAGGTGCTGGATGTCAGTTTGTGGGATGGAGTTCCATGCCTGTTGCCCTTTGTCGGTCAATACAGGGACGGTTAATGCTGGTTGGGGGTGACGCTGGAGTTGTCGTCCAATGATGTCCCATACGTGCTCGATTGGTGAAAGATCTGTTGATCTAGAAGGCCACGGCAACATGTCGACACTCTGTAGAGCAGGTTGGGTTATAACAGCGATATGTGGGCGAGCGTTATCCTGTTGTAAAACACCCCTGGAATGCTGTTCATGAATGGCAGCACAACAGGTTGACTCACCAGACCGACGTACAACTGTGCCGTCAGGGTGCGTGGGATAACCAAGAGAGTGCTTCTGCTATCATAGGAATTTGCTCCCCAGACCATAACTCCAGGTGTAGGTCCAGTGTGCCTCGGCCGCAGACAGGTTGGTAGCAGGCGCTCACCAGGCCTCATTCTAACCAACACACGGCCATCACTGGCACCCAGGCAGAACCGGCTTACATCAGACAAAACAACAGATCTCCACTCCGTCCTCCAATGAGCTCTAGCTTGACGCAACTGACGTCGCAAACGGCAGTGGTTTCGAGTAAGTGGAATGCACGCTACAGGGCTTCTGGCTCGGAGCTGTCCTTCAAGTAACCGATTTTCAACAGTTCGTGGTGGCACTGTGGTGGCAACTGCAGGAGGCAAAAACCTTAATTTCCGCTTCTGATGTATTTGCAGCAAAATATGGGCTTCTAAATTCTCGATTGAAAATAACGTCGTTTGTAGACCGATACTACTCATGCCGACAAACGTTTTAGAAACATTTTCTTCTTGTAATAGTGCACGGTTTCTACGCCAGGTGGCGTAGATGTATATCTTATTTTTGTCAATATCTCGACTTCTAGGAGTCCGATTTGAAAAAATCCTTTCTTGTTAAATAGTTTTTTTCGTGTCGCATGTTTCTTCTATAAATTCAAAATTTTCAAGTACTTCATAGACTTTCCGCTAGGGGGCGTAAAGGTAAATTGCGTTTTCCCCTATATCTCTGCTTCTAAATCACCGATCGGAAAAATTCTTTCTGCACCGGATACAACTCCTGATGGGAAATCGTTTGCACGTAATTTCAAATTCTTGTAAAATATTGTTTGGTCACCAGGTAGCGTAAGTCTTAATTTCCGCTTCAGATGTATTTGCAGCAAAATATGAGCTTTTAAATTATCGATTGAAAAAAGTCTTTTGTGAACCGATATTACTCATGTCGACAAACATTTTAGGAACATTTTCTTCTTGAAATAATGCATGGTTTCTACGCCAGGGGAGTAGATGTATATCTTATTTTTGTCAATATCTCTACTTCTAAAAGTCCGATATGAAAAATTCCTTCTTTGCTGGATAGAGTTTCTATTACGGCAAAATACAGCTGTATTTGCTGGTAAACTAAAAAATAACATTTCCATGTAACATGGTTAGTACGAGGTTGAACCGCCATGAACTGCATCAAACAGTGCAATTCTGACATGGAGTCTGTCGTACAGATATTGGATGTAAATTTGGAGTATTGAGTTCCAAACATCCTCAACCCTGGACGCGAAAATCGGGGATGGTCATGGCTAGCCGTGGAGACCGGATAAGTCGTTGTCCCATAAAATCCCACACGTGCTCAATTGGGAACAAATCCGGTGATTGTGCAGGCCTTGACAGTTGTCTCGTACCCTGAAGAGCATGTTGCGTTTCACGTGCCATGTGTGGGCGTGTGTTATCTTGCTGGAAAA
This sequence comes from Macrothele yani, assembly GCA_039090855.1. NCBI lineage: Eukaryota > Metazoa > Arthropoda > Arachnida > Araneae > Macrothelidae > Macrothele > Macrothele yani. The sequence goes on along the minus strand of CM077033.1, from coordinate 50,342,141 downwards.
CACCACGATGGACCGACCTTACAAATGGCACAACAAAGGCCTGAATGATGTTGTTGATGTAGGAGGTGCTGTTTAACGTACCCAGTACAAACACTAGTTGTGTACGGCAGTGATAGCTGATCGCTCCCCACACCAGGAGACCAAGTGTAGGCCCTGTGTGTTGCTGGCGGATGCACGAAGGGTGTATACGCTCCCCTGTGCGTCTGCGAACACGCATACGGCCATCGGAAACTACCAAGCAGAATCTTCTTTCATCGCTGAACACGACAGATCACCATTGCGTTCTTCAGTGCAGACGTTCGCGACACCACTGCAGCCGTTCTTGACGGTGGGCTGGAGTCATAGGTACACATGCTAGAGGTACATGGGCACGTAGTCCTGCGTCCAGTAGACCGTTGCGGATTGTTTGCACAGTCACTTCAGCTGCAACAGCAGCTCGGATTGGCGTCGCAGTGGATGTTCTGCTTAACAACGCCGCTCTTCTTATGCGTCGATCGGTCTGCTCATCAGTCCGTTTGTGACTCCCGGTTCCTCGTCTACTTGTGTGGGAATGTTCCTCTGACGATCTACGTCACCATCGTACCACCACGGATATTTTCCGTCCAATTCTCTCCGCAATACGGCGAAACGACCACCCGGCATGGCGGAGTCTGACTAGACGACATCGCTTAAAGTGCTATAACTGCTGAAATCGTACACGTCTTCCATGTCCATGCATTGCAGCTTCTTCAGGGTCTTCGCACGTGTCCGTACGCAAACGACTGATTACATTACGATCGCCGTACTCCTTAAATACCACCGACGATAATTTGCATATTATGCCGTGCTGTGGCGTAAGTGCTCACCGGTTGGTCCCGAAATTAACATCACACCTACGTAAACTCGAACCATTAACATATGTAAATTTCATGATCGTCCGCCAATTCCTTCTTGGTGTTCTTTTTTCACTTTACGCCTGTGTATATTTGCGCAGCATAGCGCCTTATGAAAAATAAAAAAAGACTTCCACACACAGGAGTGAAATGACAATGTTTGATAAAAATTATTAGTCACTCACGTTGCTACTGAATTTTACGGAAAAAATCAAAGAAAACAGGAAAATATCCATCATAATACCGCTGGGTTGTGAATCAGTTTACTGACCATTTGCTTTAGGGACCCTTTGCAGAATATCTCAGTTGAAATTTTCATATGCACTGCAACGTTATCAGTTAGAAATAAAGGGCTCCGCCCACGGCACTGGTTTCACAAAAGGAATATTCAGTTTCACAAAGGAATTGTGAATAAAAATAAACGATTGTACGCGATTCCGGCAGTTTTTAACTTTCTTACCTGGTTGGAAACTGTAATTAAATATCAGAACGTTAAGTCTTTTAGAAAACCTATTTTATTTTGGAAACCTAAAGGAAGACAATATTTGGTCACTACTGAGTAGAAAGATAAACACAATATACATAATAATCTGCATGTCATTACAAATTATCACCAAAAAATCAGAGACTTTTCTTTGATTCGATTTGTTGTGTGATTCATATGTTTTTACAAATTGAAGAAACAATAATTCAAGGTTATGCGTTGAAAGATTTCTGTTATGTTATTTGGAACTAAAGAAAATTGTTTTGATATCTTTCAGTTTAATCTTCGGAAAATGTTTTTAATATATATAGTTTTAAAAACAAAATGAAATGAACCAACATAGGTACTCTATTTAAGCGGACATCGGAAACCAGTGAGGCAGTCATCACTTCCAAACTTTGATATAATCTGTGAGACCTAGCCTCCAAATTCTTTATCTTTATTGTGTGCAGGTGAACAATATGTGACAAAGTTCGCTTTATAAAATATTTCTCCTTTTTTATCAACCATTCACTGTTGATTGGCAGTCCTAAATTTGAGGAAATTCGGAATAACTTGTGATGTTTTACAGTCCGTTTAAAATTTAATATGGCAACGTTCGTTTTCAAGGTTTATTCTGCACTGCCTAAATTTCTTAACAAACCTCCACATTATTTGCACGGATTTAGAAAATATAAATCAAAAGGAAGGATACACCAGTAAAGGATATACTTCGGTAAACTAAAATTTTCCATCCATAAATTTATTGGTGTAAAAATATAAATAGGTCTTTGCTAGATACGTATTATACATCACAGCCACACCTGTTTGACAACAGGCAAAATGTATATCCAAATAGACCACCCAAAAAGAAGCTTGTGTGAGAGAATCTATCGAGATCCTGACGAGAACTAATGTATGCAATGAGAATGTAGCATACGAGTTTCCATTCGTATGGAGGACCTTCGGATAAAGTTTATATATTTAATATTTCATTACTGTGTAAATTGTTAATCTGTGCTGCACAGGAATTACATAAAACGCGAATGCACTCGATAAATGTTTTCAAAACAGTAAACGCGTCAATGAATTTCGTTGTTTCTTTCTACATTGTACATACGCTATAGTTGAGGACCTTGAGAAACCCACGTACTAAAGCTTTGTGTTGTTTGTTCTTTTATATTTTTAGACTAATAAATTTAAGGATCGAATCACCTAGTTTTCCAAAGTATATTCATTATTTATTTTTTTAAATAAAAATTATTTAATTCTTTTCTGCAATTATGAACTGTTACATAAAATCTCCGCTTATTATGTCTTCTGTATCTTACAGTACGAAAATGTCAATTAGCATATACCCTTTCTTTGAAACCAAGCATAACTTTTATGTAAAACTAATAAAAAGTTTTAATATGCAATTTCATTTTTAAAAAATGTTCATAAAAATTTTAAAATGGCTTTAAATTAAAGATTTCAAGAATTTGAAAGCTAGTCCAAAAGGAAGCTGAGCTTGTAAGCAAATTCGCCAATCTGCCATTCAGTTCGTTACAAAGTTTAAAGATTCTATTAAACTACAATCTTTCTAGTAAAACGTTTAAAATATTTCAAAATTTTCTGGTAAAGTGCTTGTGGCATAACAGTTTTGCAGAGGAATTTTTTTTTTGTTACAGACTTAAGAGTATGTGGTATTTTTTGTCCTGGGAACGGTTTGTACTTGAAGCAATTTGCCCGAAAATAGTCGGAAAAATGTTAAGGGTAAATATAAGGATCATCATTTCCCGTATTATTATAGAAATACTGGAGCATACAAATATGAAATTTGGAACCTTATAATGGATGAACAGCCTGAATTCTAAATCTACGGCTTTTTTCTACTTGACGCAAGACACTGTTCAATATACAACAGTAATAAAGTACACGGGTGATTTGCACACTTCCCGAAACTTAGACATGTTATAGCGCATGAGGCTGTGTTATTTAGTGACAATGTATGTATTCAGCCAATTGTTCTTTACTTGTTGTAATCAAACTATATTTTTCCGCTTGGTGTCGCTGAAATTCAACAAGAAATACGGTTTTAGTAAGTTATCTTCCCTCATATTTCGGTCAGAAAGATTTCAAAATACCTTTGTTCAAAAATATGATAAAAATACTTCGTGAAATGTACTGATTTGTTGTATTCCTCTTTTTTTCAAATATTGAAGGTTTATCATACGGTTACATGGATAATTGTTTCCATACATTTTTATCCGGTTAGTTTTATTTTCTTCTATTTTCATGCTGCGTTTGGATTTAGCAGAATGAAAGGTAGTGCCTCAATAACGTCAGATACTTTTAGAATTAATGCCATGAGATAAGGTACTTGTGTTTTGCAGTTTCCTTTAAAAAGTTTCTAAAAATGCAAATATGAAGAATTGTGCTTAAAATTTCAAAAGAAAAAGGGCAAAGAAAGAAACCTCCGCAAGAAAAGAAAAGGGTATTTCAATTTTTAATAAAACGCGAGAGAAGCAAAAAAAAAAAACAATCCGGAAAACTAGTAAAAATGTATCAGCTTTAGTGTTTAGAACAAACATAACAATGCATCATTTTAATAGCACTCTATTATTATGCTTTCGCGTAATACCATCTAAAGTGTTATGATTCGCCCCTTACAAGGATTAAAGAAATAGGACCAAGATTGTGGTGGTGTAGGCCCAATCGTTGTTCCAAGAAATATCCTTAGGTGCATGCATTACGGCGATATTCTAAAAAAGGAAGAGTTCATGGTGTTTTTAAAAGCACATGGATAAGCATATGTCTTGGTTATCGCATAGTGGAATGGCTTAAATGAAACATATTGATGGAAATCGCAAGGAAAGGAAATACCAAACTGATTGCTTGACTTTATCTGAATTTAAGGTACAATAGCAGAGAGGAAAAAAATCCACTAAGTTACACACATCTTTTTTTCCGTCTTCTTAATTTTTAGAACAAAACAGCGTGTCGTGTAGATGAATTTATCTGATAAAAGCAACCAAACGCTGCCAAAGATTATGAGCTCATAAGTACGGGTACAAAATATTCCCCTAAAAAGTTTACTTGGTCTGTTAGAAGGAACCATCGAACAAACGTTACTGATCGTGATTTGTTACTAATCGTGACGAATGTAAAAGAATTGGAAAATGATGAACAAAATGTGTCGATAAATTGTGTTGACGGTTTCCGGCATTTGTAACGAAAAAAATGTTTAGCTGTGGTACCAGTGTCATAATAAAAATACTGAGATGGTGCGTTATTGGCAATTAAAGTTGAACTTTAAATTTGTTTGAATGGTTCGTTTCACATCATCCAAAATAACTTTCTTTAGCACGGGGTTGTCCAACATACGGACCGCGGGGCCATAATCCGGCCAGCCAAAGCTTTTTGTCGGAAGAACAGCCCCTCCCGAAGAGGAAAGATAAATAAAATCTGAGAAGCTGTGGAGACAATTCTGATAGAGGGCGCTGTCACTCTGTGGGAAGCGAGAGAAGAAAAATCGTGTCATTTGAACTCGGGAAAAGGAGAAGTCGTGTGTTTTGAACAAAATGGATGTCAAGAGGAAAAATAACGCCGGTGTTTTATGTCCCGTGTATTTTGTATGTGTGCGGTCGGTCATCTGTTTATGTTAAACATATGTTAGATGTTTATTTCTGTCCCGAGTGAATCATTGTGTCAACTGCTGCGGACTTATTTATTTCCTTTGGAATAATGTGCTATTGTAAACTAATATAACGACCTCAACACCCGGGATTTTCAAGAGCCGTCGTTCAAAAATAAATGGCTGATAAGAAGTCCTTTTTCTTCAATTAGTGCATCCCTGATAGATTTGAACGGCGGCAGGTCACAGTTTTAATGCGTCCCTCCTGCTACTGTTCGGAATTTTAAAAATCCCAGGATTTAAAAAAGAAATGCAAAAATTGTAGAAAACTAAATATTTCAGAAATAACGAAAAACCGCGGGAACAGTTAGGAGCCCCTTTCCGGTGGCCGTCATTTTCACACTGGAAGCCTTTTCTCTATCACAAGTGAGCAAACAAATAGTCCAGAGACAAGTTGAGGGGAAAAGAAAGGTCCGCATAGTCACTGGTAGCGTTATTTTCTCCAGCCAATCAGGTGTCAAATATCCACCTTTTCCACGCAGAGCTGAGTAACACGTGACGATTGCCGACTTAGCTTTTCATTAGCAATTCGTCTTTTCAATTGTAAGTTTTTCTCACAGTAGTAACTATGCTAGCTAAACATCAGTGTGTTTATTAGTTAAGTATCCAGCGAAGTTCTTGTTAAAATACATTGCACCGAACATGGCGGCTCCAGTGAACACACGCAAGAAAAGGAAAATCGATTCTGAATGACGAGCTTTTAAGGGTGCTCGGACCAATGTTTTTTTGTTATTGAGTATACGGGGGGATATTGTGTCTGATATGCCAAAAGAGAACCGATGTTGTAAAAGAATACAATATCAAGAGACATTACTCAACGAATCATGCCAGCAAATATGACAATCTAACAGTCCACGAAGGAATCAATCGAGTTAACACTCTAAAAAACAATATTATCGGGCAACAATCTTTCAGCTGAAGCTGAAAGATTTCTTTAAGACTGAAAACCAAAGTTCGGAGCCAGCCACTAAGAAAAGTTATTTGATAACCGAAGAAATAGCCAATAGAGGAAAACCGTTATCGGATGGGGTATTTATTAAATATTGGTTGTACATATTTACATCTGTAGTATGTCCTGATAGAAAGTCGATGGTAGAAGAAACGATTCTTTCACACCGGACAGTTACTAGAAGAGTAGAAGACTTAGAAAGCAACGTTGAAAATGCTTTCATTAAAAGGTTCAAATCTTGTCAATTTTACAGCTTAGCGCTCGATGAAAGTACGGATATAAGCGATACAGCACAACTGGCAATCTATGAACGAGGAGTCACCGCAACTTTTGAAATCGTTGAGGAACTATTGGACTTATGTGTACTGAAAGGCACAACAACTCGAAAAAGTATTTTTGATGACGTAAAACCTGTCTTGGTGAAATTAAGTCCTCCGGAGGATAAACTTTGTGGAATTACAACAGATGGAGCTTGGGCAATGATAGAAAAGCATAATGGATTCGCAAATCTAATGCTGAAATCAGTTACTAATGATGCCATCACATACCACTGCATCGTTCACCACCAAGAGCAACAGTGTGCAAAAACCATGGATATGCAACACGTAATGGAAAAGGTTGTTTCAACTATCAACTTTGTCAGGTCCAATAGGCTCAATCACAGACAGTTCAAAACTTTTCTTACAGAATTGGAATCATCCAATGGTGATGTAATTTATTTCGACCATGTTCGCTGTCTCAGGAAGGCGGCGACACTGGACAGATTCTGGGTACTGCTTGAAGCAATAAAGATATTTATTGCAAAAAAGGGGGAAATGCAAGTTTTATGAATGACAATGAGTGGTTGAATGACTTTATGAATGACATTGAGCGGTTGAATGACTTTATGAATGACAATGAGTGGCTGAATTACTTGGCATTCCTGGTAAATATCGCTAAATATCTTGCAGACTAAAATGTAAAATTACAAGAAAGGGATCAACTTGCCTATAAACTGTTCCAGCATATCCAAGCATTCATGTGGAAGTACCAACTGTTTCACCAACGATTGATTGTGAAAAAAATTGTCCATTTCACGACGTTATCAGATCTTCCGGGACAGTGAACCATAAAAAGTACTCTGAACTGTTTGGAAAACTTAGTGAACAATTCACAGAAAGATTTTCGGATTTCAGAGAAAACGGTGGTGAAATTGTTTTCAGATCCGTTTGGAACCGATGTCAATGATGCTCCTGATATGTTGCAGATGGAACTAGCCGTGGTCAAAAATGACACTGCCATGAAGAGAGCATTCGTAGAGCATGATTTGTTAATATTTTATAAAATTATGTTTTCTCAGATTCTTTTCCAAATGTCTCATAACAAGCCCTTCGATGCTTTGCACTGTTGAGCAGAACATATTGCTCCAAACAGCTGTTTTCTAGGATGAAAGCTATAAAAACAAAATCAAGGTCCCATCTGACAGATGGAACCTTGATTCAAGTGTACAGGTAGATATTGACATCAAGTGTACGGTCAGACAATGAATACCTGTTCAAGCAAAGGTTACGTCAGATCTCACATTAATTGAGCGTTAGGTTTAACAAAGAAAGAAAAGATACTAAATTAGTTTTAATGCCAAATGTCTTTCTAAATTTATATGTCTAATTCTACGGTCCATTTCTAATAATTTTGCTTTTATTATATCATCATTATTGTCAACCATTAGCAATCCACTGCTGGACGAAGGTCTCCCCAATTTTCCTTCACAATGGTCTGTCTTGTGCCAGTCTCATCCATGTCACTCCCGCATACTTTCGAATTTCATCCACCCATCTCCCATGTGGTTTTCTTCTGGGTCTTTTCCTGTCCCTTGGAATCCAATCTAAAATTTCGGCTGCCCATCGATTGTTTGTCCTTCTGGCAGTATGCCCAGCACATTGCCATTTCAGGGATTTAACTCCTATCATGATGTCTTCCACTCTTGTCATTTTTCGGATCCAGGAGTTCCTCTTCTTATCTCTCCTAGTTACACCAAGCATGCACCTTTCCATGCTCTTTGAGTTTGCTGCAGGATTTGTATGTCTCTTTTAGTTAAGGTCCACGTCTCTGCACCATACGTAAGCCCAGGAAGGATTAATTGATCACACACTTTTCTTTTAACGCATAATGGCATATTGCTCTTGAAAATGATGCTGTTTCTTCCAAAAGCTCTCCAGGCAAGTTTTGTACGCCGATTAATTTTTCATCAATGTGACCCTCACTTGATATCTGCTGTCCAAGATAAACGTACTTGTCTGTTATCTCCAGCTTTTCTCCATCAATCGATAAATCTTCATTTCTTGTAAAAGCATAGAACATCACTTTTGTCTTCTGATAGTTCATTTTTAATCCGACTTCTTTACTCTTGTCAGCAAGTTCCTGGATCATACTCTGCAGCTCTGATGGGGTAGTTGCAAAAATGACTACGTCATCAGCAAAACGAATGTGGGTTAGATAATCTCCATTAATCTTTATCCCTTTGTTTTCCCAGTTCAGTGATTGAAAGACATTTTCCAATGTGGCATTAAAGAGCTTCAGAGATATGGTGTCACCTTGTCTCACTCTCTTTCCAATTTTTATGTGTGTTGTATTTTCAAACAGCCGAATTTTTGCATTTGCATTTTCATAGATGGTATTAATAATATTAATGTATGCATCTTCAATACCGCAGGATTTCAGAGCCATTGTAACTGCTGATGGTTTCACCGAATCAAAGGCATTTTTATAATCGACAAAAGCCATGCACAATGGAAGTTCATATTCCCTCACTCTTTCAATTAGTTCTCTCAGTACGTGGATATGATCTATTGTGCTGTAGCCACTCATGAATCCAGCATGTTCTCTAAGTTGAGCCATGTCCAGTGTTACCTTTAAACGGTGTAAAATAACTTTAGTGAAGATTTTATAAAATACTGATAGGAGGCTGATAGTTCGTTAGTTCCTGAGATCCTCAGTGTCACCTTTTTTATGTATCAGGATCATTGTAGCGTTATTCCATTCCTCAGGAATCTTCCCTTCATTAAGGCATCGAGTGAAAATTTGGGCGAGTACTGTTCCGATTTCTCCACTTGCTTCTTGTATGATGTCTACAGTAATTCCATCTTCTCCTGGAGCTTTTCCCCGCTTCATGTTCTTGATTGCATGTGCAACTTCTGCTGAGAGGACTGGAAGAACTCTGGTACTGGTACCTTTCATGATGTCTGGAGTACATGCATCATCCCTTTCATATAATTTGGAGTAGAAATATTTCACTTTTATTATATATATACTATTCTTACAGCAACCATTGGCCTGAGAGTTGCGTGAAATATTTTTAAGTGGTCTTTTACACAAATATGCTGGACAACTCTTTTTTTACCACCATAGTGGGGGAGGATATACGCAATCCTATCCGACAGTATTGTTTTCTGAAGTCACAAAAGTATTTTATCAGAAAAATTGAAAACTCCCGTATTTAGTATCACAAGTCGATCTTGTGCAGGAAACAAGAGAGAACCTCAAAATTATCTAAAAATCGCGTGACATTCTTATACAAATCCATTAGCTATCTGGATTCCAACGTTTCTTTGCATATGCAAAAGCATACAAGATATTTTAAATGATCAGGCTTTTTACTAGGTTTAAATTGCACATCGACGTTTCTGATTAGGTGTTTCCATTTATTTAAGGCCTGCCGTCTAGTATTTGCATGACTATTAACTTATCTTTTGCGAAAGACTCAAGTGAAGAGAAAAGGATAAAACCGGCTACAGAAATCATATTTTTTTATATTGTTAACACGGTAAACCTTTAAATTTCATTTATATTTCTAAGATAAGAATTTAAGTATCAGTAGAAAAGATATATCTTAAATGTTCAAAAACCGTTAAGTGTACAGAGTTGTGAATTCTACAAATAGACAAAGAATATTGAGGCGGCAGTACCAAAGGAAGGTTTTCTGACAATAATTTTGGAAACAAATATATATCAATAAAGAGAGGCTCAAAGGTTTAAAAATAATCTATATAAAAAAACTATTCCACATAATGTTCATGCAATATTTGATTTTGACAAACAACATATTTTCCTTAGTCTGAACGTTTCAAAGTTGGTCCCACTTTGTTTCTCATGAGGACGAGTATTTGCCGGTTTTAATTGTCGAATCCTTGCCGCAAATAATATACTTTATGTTTACTGTTGTAATTTTCATAAAACATATCACGTTTGGACATCACAAAGAGAATACGTGCTTGTGAGAAAATTACTCTACATATCATATTTTCTCCCGGCACTATTGACGGGCTTTGACCTAGTCAATTTATGTTCACCAGGAACATCGAAAGTAAAGTATTCCATTATTGATGTTTCGATATTTAAAAAACAAATGTTATCACTGTTTTTCTTTTTCTTTGGACACAGAGCCACGAAGCAATGCCTTTGTTATCGCTGTTTTAAAATGCTATAAAAACACATCTTAATTTAACAGACAAATATTGTAAAGAGTCCACATTTTACATCACATAAAAGCAAGCATGTTCTTCATTCCGTTAATATATGTCAACTACCGCGTTTTCTCTTGCAGTGGAAATTAATGTCCACAGAGGTGAAAACGAGTAATATTTCGCGTTCCTTCCTGAATCCCGTATACAATTATTAAAACTCTTTGTAACTCGGTAAATTCATGAAAAACTCATGCATTCAGAATTCTCATGGAAAAATATTGAGAACTGTTCCATCTTTTAGTGCATACGTCATAAAATTTGAAAAGGCGACAAAGAATGAAATCTCTCATCGATTCCATTGGGGAATTTTAGATAAATGAAACGAAGTAAAATGAGTTGCAAAACATAACTCTAGACGTCACAATTCCGACTACGCATCATGTGATTTACTGAGGCAGATGCGTTTTGTGATTTTTTAAACAATTCAGATAAAACATGAGCAGGACGACGAATCTGTTCCTTTAATATTCATTTGGGGGAGTTAAAATTTCCAAGAGGCATCGAAGAGCTTTTTGTTTTACATAACTACATCTCTGTTACATTCTAACGATTGTAATGCGTAATTTTTAGCACGTCTTTCGAAAAAAAAGATCGTGCTTATGTTATCGGTTTGTCCGTCCGTCCGTCCGTCTGTACCCACGGCATCTCTGCAACTATTAGTCGGATTTGAAAAATTCTTTTTGCATTCGAAAGCTTGGAATATGCGAATGCTGATCCTTCATTTCGTTTTTTTACGATGTACAATTTCGCCGCTAGAGGGCGCAAACGCAGATGATTGCGAATTCAAAAATACATTTTATTCCACATATTTGCTTCTAACAATCCGATTGAAAAAATCTTTTATATTTCGATTCCATTTTTGTCGAAGAGTATTTTCGATATAGTTTCTTTTTCAAATAACCCATAGATTTTCCTCTAGGGGGCGTAAAAGTAAATTGCATTTTTTCCAATACCTCTTCTTATAAAACTCCAATTTGAATTTGTTTTCAGCGGATGCATCTCCTGGTGCACAATCTTTTGCATATAATTTTGAATTTTTGGCAAAGGATACTTTTGCCACCAGGGGCGTAAGAGTTAGTTTTTGCTTCTGATGTATTTGCCATAAATTCTGAGCTTCTAAAATATCGATTAAAAAAACTCCTTCGTGGACTGATGCCACTCACATCTATGAACCTTTTCGGAATATTTTCTTTGTAAAATATTCTACAGTTTCTCCGCCAGGGGGCGTTGATGTATATCTTATTTTTGTCAATATCTCGACTTCTAGGAGTCCGATTTGAAAAATTCCGTGTTTGTTGGATAGTGTTTTCCGTGTGACATGTTATTATATAATTTCAAAATTTTCAAGTAATTTATAGACTTTCTGCTAGGAGGCGTAAAGGAGAATTGCGTTTCCCCCTATATCTCTGCTTCTAAACCTCCGATCTGAAAAATTGTTTCTGCACCGGATACAGCTCCTGATGGGAAATCGTTTGCACATAATTTCTATTTTTGGAAGAATATGATTTGGCCACCAGGGGTCGTAAACCTTAATTTCCGCTTCCGATGTATTTGCAGCAAAAAATTCCGCTTCCGATGTATTTGCAGCTTCTGAATTCTCGATTGAAAATAACGTCGTTTGTAGACCGATACTACTATGCCGACAAAACTTTTAGAAACATTTTCTTCTTAAAATAGTGCACGGTTTCTACGCCAGGGGGCGTAGACGTATATTTTGATTTTGTCAATATCTCGACTTCTAAGAGCCCGATTTAAAAAGATCCTTCTTTGTTGGATAGTGTTTCTAGTGTGACATGTTTTTTCTTAAAATTCAAAAATTTCAAGGAATTCATAGACTTTCCGCTAGAGGGCGTAAATGTAAGTTACGTTTTCCCCTATATCTCTGCTTCTAAATCTCCGATCTGAAAAATTCTTTCTGCACGGGATACAGCTCTTGATGGGAAATCGTTTGCACGTAATTTCAAATTTTTGCGAAAAATTATTTGGCCACCAGGTGGCGTAAGAATTCATTTCCGCTTCTGATGTATTTGCAGCAAAATATGAGCTTCTAAAATCTCGATTAAAAAAGTCTTTTGTGGAGTAGAAAAAGTCTTTTTTCTACTCATGTCGACAAACATTTTAGGAACATTTTCTTCTTGAAATAATGCATGATTTCTACGCCAGGGGCGTAGATGTATGTTTTATTTTGGTCAATATCTCTACTTCTAAAAGTCCGATTTGAAAAATTCTTTCTTTTTTGAATAGTGTTTCCGATGCAAAATGTTTTTCCTATAAATTCAAAATTTTCAAGTAAATCATAGACTTTCTGCTAATGCGCACAATGGTAAATTACGTTTTCTGCTCCTAAAACTCCGATTTGAAAAATTCTTCCTGTATCGCATACAAAACCTGACGGAAAATATTTTTCACGTAATTTCTAATGTTTGGTAAAGATTGGTTTGGCCACCAGGGGTCATAAACGTTGATTTCTACTTCTGATGTATTTGTAGTAAAATCGGGGCTCCTGAAAACTCGACTAAAATGTTTTTTTCTTGGACCGATAACGCTCATATGGATCAATTTTTGTGAATACTTTCTTCCTAAAATAATACATGGTTTTCCCACCAAGGGACGTAAAGTCACATCTTATTTTTGTCGATAACTCTGTTTCTACGTTTTCTTAAGTTCACGAATCCGTTTACAGCAATATCTGAGGGATTAAAGACCCGATTGAAAAACGTCTTTCTTCAGTCAGATATGATTGTTTTCCATACCGGTTCCATTGACTTTGAATAGCTTTGATTAATTTAATTTGCCTCATAACGGATTCAAATGACGTGCTTATTACACCCGAAAATACGGTGTCGTCTTACTTGTTAATAAATGTTACTAAGGTTTTCTTCGTAACACCGATATTTATTCAATGAAGATTTCTGTTCGTTTCGTTGTTCGATGATCACCGGCAAGGAACTCATATGTGTCTGCAACTTAGGTTCACTCATTCTAAGGAAGGAACAGAGCCAGGACTATTTGACGAGCTCACCAATTACACCCCATTTCATTCGAACTTAAAAACCAGAGCTCTGACCAATCGGCCACCTAGGAGACACTTGCAGTTCTACAGGTTTAGCAGTGTTATACGTGTTTTTAACAGTAAAATTCCACTTCTTTAGTTAATATCTAAATTTCACCGTATCATATTCTCAAGTTTGGTCACTCAAACTGAAGTCTCTAATATGACTGTTTTTCATTTACCCATCTGTTCAATGAAAGAGCTAAGAAATTTCTGGTTATTTTCTTGAAACATTCTTATTTTATCTGGGAGGCAAACCTCCGAAACAGAACAAAAACCAAGTGTCAACTATTTGTGATGATTGTACACGCCTTTTTCTCTTTAGAAAATAAGTTTTGCAATACATTACTGAAACATGTTTCATGAATCCCTACAACATTTTATTATTGAGTTTAAACCCAAGAAAAATGGAATTGCTGTAACTTAATTGTACAAATGCAGAATTGTGTTATGTTTTTCACAGAAAAACAGAATGTCCAAATTACTAGTAGAGGTAGAAAGAAAAGTCTTGAACCTTTAGAACTACAATGGTTAAAATGGTGTAAAGCGGATATAAATCTTAAATAACCTTCAATTATTAATTAAAATTTTGTTCAGAAATCAGTAGAAATAATAATTATTATAAATTGACTGTGAATATCTTCCTGTCATGCATGAAATTAACTAATGACGTGTATTAAATCTTTGGAACGAACATTATGAAACAGTTTGTGATACACTTGTTTATCTGACACTCACGAAAAATATGAAAGCTTTTCAAAATAATTACCGCCAATATCAAGTGCCTTGGGTAAATATCTAAGGGACACATTTTATGCTTCATGTGTTCGAATGTTTTCTAATATACCTTATGGAATTAAGTCAAACTCATATTGTATATTGAACTATTATATATCGACTATAGTTTCGAAGAGTCGATAATGAAACTATACGTTTCATTAATTTTGCTTTTGTTCAAAATGATGTAGTGCGGGTTTTTTCTTTAATGTATCGTTCATCTATTCTATTTGCATGAACAGCAAAAGTTAATTTTTCGTGCAATTAAATTTGAAATAATAAATAAATTGTGGAAATTCCTAGACCAATTTTTAATACAGAATCCTTGGAAGACAATTTTTTCTTGATGGAGCTCAGTGCTCTCGGAGCTTCTGCTGAAAGTGTGAGATGGGTTTCCTCTTGTTTTCCTGAGCAGTGCATAGTAAACTCAGCTGGTAAGACCGGTAGATGTGAAACTGAAACTTTCCTCGGATTAGTTTCTTCACAAGTGTAAAACAACGTCATACCCTCAAACTACGCTTTCCGATGTGTTCAACTCAAAACTCGCACATAACAATCAAAAGTCCTTAATGGAAACTATAAAATACGGTTTTCAGATTTACAGCTTCAGTGGACTTGACTGAATGATTCGTTTTGCAGTGCGATAACACACTCACAATTGTAAGTTTAAATCTATAATAAAATATGTAAGTGGCATTCTGCGCATGTTTTACAGTTAAACATTGAACAAAATATGAAACGTTTGCATTTTTTTTCAGCGTGGTCTGACCGGTTTTTTTTTTTTTTTTTGAAAAGCTAAGTTATTTTTGCTAGTTTTGTTGTTTGCTCTTCGTAGATTTCTGAGTAAAATGCACAAAGATTGTAGGAGTAGTTACCATCATAGTTTTTGAAAATGACAAATATATGATTTCCACTCATTCGATAGATCTTGTCGTCTGAAATCTGTGAATCTTACACTTCAACAGAACCTTTATTCCTGAGAAGCACCTGGCCTAAAAATTGGAAGTATTTACAGTGTTACGATGTCAAATAACACTAATCAAAGTTCCAAGTAATATGAACTTTGCAATATCTATAGTCAGATTATAAATCTAATATCCATTAAAAAAATGTTTCGACATTAATTTAACTTCTGTGATCTTCTTTATTTTTTTTTTAGTGTAAATAGATATTTTTATATATTAATTGAAATTTAGAACTTTCATTACGCAATAGGAAAATTTATTTTACATCTATTTATCGACAACGTTTAAGATGGTTCCAACTAAAATCTGTGCCTTATATTTCCAATGGTAAAACTCCTTTACATATGTTCTTCGCAATGAATATATTCCCAAGGATCAAAATTTGCATATTAATAAAACTAACTTTAAGTTATAGTATGGGATACTTAATACTTGCTTAAACATAACCATAATTAAGCAATCCAAAATTTGTTTGCCTACTGACATCATCAATGTACAGGTCGCGCCATCTATTAACAGGTCTGAGCAATACTCAAAGAGAAATGATTAATTTTTAATACAATTATGTTTATGGTTTAACGATTATTAAGTATTCCATGCTGTAACTTAAAGTACTTTCTATCAATGTGCAAATTTTCATCTTTGAGAATACATTACTTGCTGAGAAAATATGTAAAGAAGTTTTGCCATTGGAAACATAATGCAGAGATTTTAGGTGCAACCACCATAACTACATGTTGACTTTTCGTGATAAATTAAATTCATAAAAGATGTAAGGTTTTTCATATAATTGCGGGTATCTGAAATGTGATTCACACTACCCCATGCATTCATAAAGGTATATTTAATAAAATATTCACTCATTTAGTATAATCAAATTCTCTGACAGCATGCATGTTCGTATGCAAGACGCGCTTCACTGAGTGATAGTTCTTAAAACAAATTTGCGTAATGCCAACACCTCTGCAAAATTAGTGGATAATATTTTACAAAAGTCCGCAAAATACTTAATGCGTACACCAAACTATATGCTTGGTTTGTTTTCAATCATTGATAATTCTCTCATTTGATAACATTGACGACATCTGTTGGAAAGCATTGAAATGCATTTCGTGTATGATTAGTACTGTAATTCGGATATATTTAATGCAGCAGTTGACAGTCCATGGATTTCTAACGGTGTGGATAAGGGGGATTGTTACGTTTTGCTTTCCTGAACTAAATATAATGTTTGGGTTTTCTCTTTAATGCAATGCGTTAAACAGAAAACCCAGACATTATATGCTTAAATTCAAACGCATGTTCAATACATAATATCTGCTTGAATTCAAACGCATGTGCAATATATTTAAAGTTCAATACATCAGTTCAGAGTATGCTATATTACTTAGTTCCACAATACTTATAGTATAGAATAAATTCGATAATTTAATGACGCAATAGAGTATGTATAAGTCGCCAAGCATTCGCTCTCCAGTGGAAAACGTTCTCAAAGCATTGTTTGGACCGAGTTCCTTACGAGCCGTCCATAAAGATCGTCCTTGATTTTTTACTATTTTTAGACTTCCCCATGTCACATTTTGTCCGTTTCTTGACAATCCCCTCCCCAAAATGTGCATCCTAATTCTCGCAAACCCCTTTATTTTTGATGACTGCTTCTAGATGCCCGTTGTGAAACAGAACCAAAACATATAATTTTTTAAAATAATCTTCCATATATTTACCCGTTTGCTTCAGAAAATGTTGATTATTTAGGCATTAATATTTTCCCAAATGCTACCAAAACTTTATCATTCTGAAATAAAGATCTACAAATGAATGCACGCATTCAAGGAAGCAAGGCTCCCGATTATCCATCTGCAAAACATGATGGATTTGGTAGTACAAATACCAGAACTTAATATTTAATATTCTAATTTAGCTAAATATTATCAAAAATCTAAAATATTTCCTACTTTTTTTAACTATTAAAAGAAAAATAAAGATGAAACGAAACGAAGAAATAGCATGAAGTAAATTTTCTGGTTACGCTCCTGTTCAAATAGAAATCATCTCCATTGTACATTAAATACGATCGTCATTGTTTGGTTATTACATGTTGAGTTGCAATAATTACTAAAGTGTTACTTAAATGTTGAAATAACAACTTTAAAATTTGCAGTAATTATTTCAATGTTTAATTTCTTATGTCGTGTGTTTAAAGTATTCTCAGCAAATATATCAAATTTATAATATTAAATTTCATAGAATGATAAAACACAATTTTTCACATTTAAAAAATACTTCTTTTTTATTGCATTGGACGCATTTTTGCCTTAAATGAGGCTAATTTAAAATTGTTTCTATTGCATTAACATTTTCAGTATGGTATACATATAGGTTGACTTGCGCCCCTGTTCCCAGTTCTCAATTTATTCAAATAATTCCCAAAGTTTTCAAAATCTGAAAATGAAAGCCGCCTATCGTTTATTATGTTTACATGAAATTTTCACATTTAAAAGTAGTTCAACAATGCCGTTCAATAAGCTACAATTATTTTTATAAGGTTCTTAATTAAAAAAATAATTTATAATAATAAAGTAATACATCAAAGTATTCAGTAAACAAATGTCTTTTTGAGGAATTTCGAATTTATCTTCGCTTTCCACTTTTCAAATTCAAATACACGAGATTGTTTTTTCAGATGGATAGATACATTACCTTCGACCTGTCTCTTGTTCTTTCCTCTCCATGACTACGACTTTGGTATAAACCGTGATGCATTTATGTTCTTGGAATTTGAAAAGCAGCCTAACAACCTGAATTATACATTATTTAAACTGTCTATTTAACATCCTCCCGAACGACATTTCGATTCCGGCCAATGTCCGTTATGATCAATCCACCGGAAATTAAACTACCTACTTTAGGGAGGTTAACATCTGTTAGATTAAGGTCATCTTCATCGACCCATTCAGAATCAGTCGTATTCATGTCTGACGGCAAAATTGCCGTAAGCTCACTTTGTCGGCGCGAGACAACTCGAACTGGGTGTTCTTTTAGTTGTGCATTAGCTTGTCCGCACTGAGAAGTATGCGATTTTGCATGAGCCTTCTTGTTGCTGATCGAAGCAAAATACTTTCCGGAAAACTTACGGATACGGGTGGAAAGTTTGGATTGCACTGAGGGACAGTACAGGTCGTATGGTGTTGGCCTGAAAGCTCGGCAGGAACGTGGTAGCATTTCTGAAATATCCAGAGAAACATTTACGAAGAGTGATACATACTGATGTCGACCTGTTTCTCTAAGTTCTGCAATTTTAGGCAATCCGGTGTTTGAGCCAGAGGAACAGGTGGTTGAAAAATGCGATTTTGAAGATGAGGAACAGTGAAATTCGACACAGCAGACAACATTTTGTGTCCTTACATTTTACTATTTGCCAAAGTTACTGGTTTTCAGCAAAGTGTTTGTTTCCCCACGAAGGGTCTTTTTCAAGAAGATGTTCAACTAGATCAGAGTCAGTGGGAACTACATACTCTGTGATTGTTGAATACTCATCGATTACAGTGTTAGACCAAGCTCCTGGGTGTGTTTTTCCAGGAAACACGAAGTTCATTTTCTCTTTTCGATATCAACTGTTCAAATTTGCGCATCCAGATGGCTTCCATAATGATCATGCGGTAAAATCCAACCTGCGAGTTCTCTGCTTAAAAGACTTATTCTTCGTTCGACTCTCTTAAAGGAACTTCGACCAGAAGCATGGCAGGCAACGAATACAGTATCCAAATTTCTTGTTTAAAATGCGGTATACTTATCTTGATAACTCTTTCGTAGCATGGATTTTCGTCAGAGCCACCATCAACAGTGATTACGAGCACTGGTTTTGGTAAATTTCCTAGTACAGTTCTGATGATGTTCCTAAACTCTGGAAAATCGTTTACAATGTTGAGATCACGTGCGTGAGATGATGCGGTGGATGATGAATGTCTTCCGACCTAATTTCTATGAATGTTGGAGTAGTTAGTTGCTATGAATGTTGAGTTGTTAACAGCTTCTTCTTCTCCAGACAGACCATTTTTTAATAACGATACCTGCATACACTGATGGAATTAGTTTATGGCGATTTGCAATTACCCAGTCATGATCAGGCAAAGTACTTCGGTATTCCACGTTCATCACTATCGGTGCTTACTTATTGGCTGCTGTTAACCCTAGAGGTACGCGTGCTTTATCATCTTGGCACAGAAAAAACATCTTCCGTGACCCCAATAAAGAATCAAGCTGCTGAAGAAACGACATTGTTGCCATTGCAAAACCGGCATTTTTATGATTTGCATGTGATTCACTTGTTCCTCGAATAAATTTGCAGGTTCAGTACGAACATGTCGTTTCGCTTCTGATGACAATCTTCGTCGTGGAAGGAGCCGTAAATAAACAGAGAGTCTACCAACATCACATCTATCCTCCTTCAGCTTTTCTGTTAACTCAAATGACGTCTTTACCGAACGATACGATCCTTCACGGCGCTTCTCGTAGGTAACAGAGCCAGATACTGTAATTGGTTTCCTAAGCAGTGGCTGGTCGTTTTTCACAGAGGACGGTCAGTTTTTCCCCTGATTTTAAGCTTATATTTGAGCTCAGATTATTTTCACAAAGTTCACGTACCTTACTTTTCTTTGTAGCACGCTCTTTTCTTTTTCACTGCATTTCACGTTTTCGCCCCATAGTCCTTCTCCAATTTTCTTTAGCTTCTACGTTTTCACGGTTAGTTCTGTATTCTATACCTCCGTTAACATTCCACTTTGTTTCCTTTTCAGTAGTCCAACTACATCTGCGTTTAAAACATCGATTTCAAAATTCAGAGATTGTTGCGCTGGTTCTAATTGAGTGGATATTCCTGGCTAAATTTTTGACGAACATGGGTTTTTGTTCTTCAATATTTTTTTTTATTAGAAGAAAGAACAGCGGTTTTTGTTTTTGTAGATGTTCCGGGAGGACAACTGGACTCAATCCTCGAAGATACATCTTAAAAAGCAACAGAAGATACAGTTTTTATAGCAGTTTGTTGGGATTGTTCTCCCCAGAATGACAGCAGTAAAGCAAATCAAAGAGCTCCATAACTCTTTCGATTTGCACTCACTTAAATATTTTTCTACTAATTCTGGTAAATTCAAATCTGCCTTGATGGAGTTCCAAATAGAGACAACGTCATCGTGTTGTTGTTTCCATGTTTTGTTTCGATGTGTTGTATTATATAGTGCCTTAAGCTGCTGAAATAACTTGTGCTTATCCATTCGGAATTAAGAAGCCGCAGATATATACAACAGTACTAACCCAGCACTGAATTCACTTTGGCTGCGTGCTTTATTGAACATACTATGCTGAGGTGAAATGATACGTTAATCGCCTATAGTGAACGGTTTTGTCATATTGTCGCCAGTCGTTGTTTGTTTTCGTTCCACCACGGCAGAGATCAAGTTGCATTGACGCGTAAACTATCCCACGCAATCCAAAACTTTTTTCTGACTCATTTACCTTTGCTCGGTGCTGTTTCTACACTGTTACCCAAGGGCGCACAACCCTTCTCAAAACAGCTTGGACGACAAGTCTTTTTTTTGTGACTTAAAGCAACTGAGATTTTAAGCATAGAATTCAGAGTGGGGACCGATGATGTCTCGCACCCTGAAAACAAATACACATTGCAGAAGTATATTTCAGGTAAAATATAATTAAGCAATAAACATTGCGCACTCTCAGTAAATTAAATTGAAAGAGCTTAATTCTAAGAAACATAAAAATACTGCAGAGTCTGTCGTAAAGGACTGCGAAAAAAAACTAACACTGCACGAAGATGTAAAGATATATCTGCAAACATATTTAAATTGCATTGTGAACAAACGGAGAGTTTTTTTAGTATTACGATTCCACTATATTTTTGCCGCTGGACGTCCGAATTACTAAACCTCACCCCTCCCCCATGTCCCCATGTCACATTTGATCCAGTTGTCAGGAACCCTTCCCACTTTAAACTGGGACGTACAATTTATGATCTGCCTATTGCAACTTGCATCTTTTAGATGAATTGAAGGTGTAGTTCGCCTGGCGTTCCAGTTCTCTTTGAAAATACGGTATTTGGATTAAATGAGTTTATCTGCGGATATAAGATAGGTGAGTGCAGATTCAAAGTGTCAGTCGACCCACTAGAGCGTACCACGTCTAAATAGTCACGAGTTTATCCCTTCTGCTCCTCAATTCAATTCTGGTGGACACCTGGGACAGAAAACTTTGACTTCAACTATCATGGTAGTGCACCCTTTGTACATAGTGCCCGAGGGCGCTATAGTCTAAGAAGAAAAGTGAGGCACGGTTCTTCGAGAACGTACGACGATGTTCAAGAAAGTAGAGCGACATGAACTGGATTCAACAAGTTTGAACTACCGGGATGTCATTTTCCGGAAAGTGCTATATTCGGATATCAAGTAAATAAGATCATGTTTGGGTTTTCCTATTTCGAACACACAAACATTTGTGTCGCATGGCAGGAACCTTGTGCGAGATAGCGTACTATGTATTACGGATGAAGAAACAGCTCTGTCCTACAACCAATGTGGGCTCACCCGGTTCTTATAAATCAGAGTAGACCAAAAATACATATATCGTTTTTGCAATAAATTAAAGGCCTATTGATTTCTCCACTATGACTGGAAAAGCTTTAATATCAAGACGAGTTTAAATTTTCTGACTGCAGGAAAAGGATATACGATATAACAGAACAGCTCCACTGGGAATAATAACTGTGCAGTAAAACAAACGGTATGGTTATTAAGATTTCACCGTGCATTGCCCACATGTTGTAACGTCAAACTGAATCTTTCATACACCACTGAACTCAGTTACAAAGCGACAAATCCATCTGCGGCAGCAAGTACTCAATCATTGAGCACTGCAAGAAAGTCCTTTGGTCCAATGAATCAGGGTTTAGTTTCTACGCGCAGGTTCATGGGACAAAATGAAATACCACAATACGAATCGATGGAACTTGGCTTCCCATCGATTCGTATTAAAAACATTCCCTTAGAAAAAGCACCGACGTGATATTAGAGCTGAATGCTACAGTATCATTGTTGAAATTAAACAACCTAAATGGAATTATATTGAACATCACAGTACCGAGATATTTGTTTTACCCACTGTTTACTCCAACTACGTTTGCATTATTCGAGAGAGCCTTGAATATGGAGATGGGGATTTTTGTTTTAACAAGCCAGGGTGAGCATCTAGTCGCTGCCATGTCTGGTTTTCAAATTATTTTTTGTGCCCCTGCTTTCATGTCAGAGTGAATGACGACTTGGACAGCTAAGTAAAGTGCAAATAATTTTGAAATCGTTTAAAGGTTTCCAACAACTGGCGCCCACGGCCTGAAGACACCAAACTTGCCAAACAGGTATTTGGGTCTGAGATAACTTTTCCTGACTGACATTTGCCTGGGATAAATCCCGTGATCTGTACTTTTCATCGTAGAAAATCCAAAACTATAAAATATTTGTTGGCATGCGATAGGATTTGTCTGATATGTCGACAAATGAGTTCGGAATTTACTTTACTTGCGACACAAATACGTGATAACTTAGGAAGAAAAGTGCGCAATACAGCTGCTCGTAAGATTAGTTGTCCTTACCTGACAGTGTGTACCACTGCATCGGAGTGATTTTCTTGGTAAAAATCACTTGTAAGGAGTAAGAATGCGTGGTTACGTCATCAATATTCTTACATCCTAAGGACAGCTTCACCAGAGGTGTCATCTTAGGGTACATACCGAAGGCAATACTCAATGTCACAATAATTACGAAATGTTTCCGGATGCAAAAAAAAAAAAAATTCGACCGAATGGGCGCCAGTTGTTAGAGAAAGGTAACATGCAGCGCTGTACTAGGATTGATGCTAATAAGTCCATGTCCGAACTCCTCGTGCATCACATTAGGCTGCAAGTCTAGAAACATAAAACCAAATCTGTTGGACTTGGAAAATTACACACTCGATCGACATTATTTTTATAATCCCACACACACATAAAGCTGTGTATGTTTAAATTTCATGAATTTTGTTTGCCTCTTTCTAAAACAAGAACAAAGAAAAAATAAAACACTACGACAGACTTTTCTACAAATTATACTCTTTTGGAAAAGTACGAAAGGATTAGTGTTTTTAATTTTAAATGTCAATCAAATTTGAATCCAGTTAGTTTAGCATCGTCAATCGTTGCATTGGATATCTAAAATCTACAAACTAAGCTGTAGACACGTTGCTCTAAAAAAAGGTCAAAAATGGAAAACAAAATGAAAAGACCCGATCTAGCATGTAATGTGTTGTGATGATTTAGAAGGTAATATCTGTCGAAAGAAAATAATAGACCTTGATTTCGTTCAAAATGCGCACAAAATTTTAAGTCCGTGAAACCAAGTGGGGAAACATGTCTTTTCGTGTGGTCAATGTAATGTCATTCAAGGCAATAAAAGATTTGTTTTTACCATAGCAATATTTTGAAAATACAAATATTTTAAAAACGAGTGTACGTAAAAACCGCAGACAGTTCATATTAATCAAATTTTATCCACGAGCAATTCATATTCCGCACATAGTTTTATAGTTGTCAAATATGTCAAGAATATGATAATATCATCGTTAACAAGTTTTCAATACGCAGATCTATAAATATTTTGCAGTAATTTATTAAGAAAAATTAAATTTAAAATATAATGAAACAATTTTTTTTATTTCAACTCATGCTCATTATTCTTGCAAAGTCAGCAATTTACCAAGTATTTACAAACATTTGATTAAACCTTTGTCTTCATACTTTCGAAGCTAAGATATAATGGCTTTACTTCCCTCTTCAGGAAAATACGGTGATACAATTCTAAGCTTCAAAGAGCTGCAGAGCACAAGCAGGAAATATTCCACATGATAATTTTCAACACCTCATCCAACGATATGAAACAGATAATTAAGATTGTTTACACAGAATTACTTCGCCCTGATAATAGACCTTTTCACATGAAACGGAAGAACACTACGTGGATTAGAAATTATTTCTCGCGGGACGAAAACTATTATTATTTCATTAATTTTCATAGCAGAAATTATCTCAAACTCAAAACATGTGGGGAAAAGTAGAATACCGACATCAGATATTTAGGAAGCAATTGATGCTTTATTGAAATTAAGAAAAAATGCATATAGAATCCTGATAATTTTTCTCACAAGGGACAGGACCCCGGATTAAGTGGATAATACATGGTACTTGGGACTGAAATGGAATTAAGTGGATTCATAACATATGGAACAAAGAAAGTTAATACACGAACGTGTTCAAATATTTATTTACAAAATAAAGTTTATATAAGAAAAAGAATGTAATTAAGCAGTTAAATAAGCAAAAAGAAGTATAACAATAAAACTTTCATTGTGTTATGAATAGCAAAAATCTTGTCTCTTTTTTTATTTCGAAGAAAGGAAATCGACCGAGGTAAACAATATAGCATGTCACTGGTATATCTGAATGTAGGTTTTCGTAGAATTATTTACATGCCTCATCAGAAGGGTGATTGCATTACTAATGTACATATGTGAATAATTTCACCAATTTTGGTTATTGCATGCAATAATGTAAAACCCAATATGTTACACAGTAAAAGGTTAGTATGGAGATCCCACTTAATATGTCCAGAAATACAAATTAGAAACTGGCTGTAAATCGGAGTTAAATGTTGGACAATAACTTCAAATATTGGAATGGTATAGACCAAAAATAATATAAAGGTATATTTTTAAATGCAGAAAAAATCCATTGAAATTATTTAAAATTTTTACTCGAAATGGTGTAAATAACATAGGTAACCAGATGTTTACATATATTTCATGGGTGGACCCCTGAGAAGAGTACATTGTTTACGGAAGAACCACTCGTTATTGACGTGTACACATAATAATATTTATTGATTATAAGATATCTGATTCCTCTGTCTGGTTGATTATTCGAATTTAAAAAAAAATTATTTTCAAGAATATATTATACCGGACCAAATCTTATTTGTAAATTGATCTTACTCTTTCGAGAATCTCCTGCAAAGCACCAGATAAAATTCAGTTCATTTGATATATTCTTTAGTAGCTGACACAAATAAGTACGTGATATAGGTCGTTCAAAAAGAAAAAAACAAAACAAATGGACAATATTTCATGAAACGAATACGACAGCCATTTCAATCTCCCGCGCAAAAAAGGTACATTCTTAGAGATTGTACCTTTCTTGCGCGGGAGATTGAAATGGCTGTGGACACTAGAGAAGGTGTTGACACTGCCCAACAGATAGCGGAGATTGCCTAAGAGGAAAAGCACCATAAACGAAATGGCGGCACCATTAGTTGTTTGACGTAATAGGAAACAGATAGCAATCGCCAGGTTTTCGTGGTCCGCGGGAGTGAATCCTCTTGCTCTTGAAATTCCCAGAAGAATGCTCAAACAGTATGGTGATGCCTACATTGGTTAAAAAGGAGCGTACTAGTCAGTAGATGCGTTTAAAAATGGGCGAAGGTACATCGGTAATGAGCAACGCTCCGTTCGTCCCAGCACGACCGTTACTGATGAGAAGGTGGGTCGCGCTGACGCCATTATTCGTGAAAACTCGAACATTTCTTGAGAAGTTCTGGCGACGGAATTGGATGTCAGTATTGGATCCGATCATGCCATTGTCACAGAAGTTCTCAAGTACCTGAAGTTGTGTGCACGGCGGATGCCCAGGATTCTGCCTGATGAACACAAAATATTTCGTGTGGCGACTTCTACGGCCGTTTTGGCGCAGCATGACGTCGAAGGTCACGACGTCCTGGCATTCATTACCCAAGGGGACGAAACCTGAGTGCATCGCTATGAACCGGAAAGAAAGAGGCAGTCTTCAGAATGGCGGCACGCATCTTCTGCAGTTAAGAAAAAGTTCAAGATTCAACCCTCCGCTGGAAAAGTCCTGTTCACTCTCTTCTGGAATGTGATTGTACCAATTTTGGAGCACTATCAGGAAAGGGAAGGGGGAGTGAATAGTGAACGATACAGTGCAATGTTGGAGGTGGAGCAGAAAACTGCAACACGGAGCCATATCAGAGGACTTTTGTCTAAAAGTGTTCTTCTCCCTCATGATAATGCCCGCCCTCATAAGGCATTCGAAGATCGAGATTTCAGAACTTACAGCATCCCTCATACATCCCTGAACTTGTTCCTTCTGATTATCATGCGTTTCGACCAATGAATGACGCTTTGAGAGGACAAAGATTTAGGAGTGATGAGGAGGTCAAAGAAATAGTGCATTCCTTGCTTAAGGCACAGCGCAATAAATTTGTTTTCTGATGGACTAAAGAAGTCGGTGCCACGGTGTGAGAAATATATTTAAAGGTGGGTGATTATGTAGAAAAATGGTATATCACATGAATCTTTAATTGAATTACGTTTCTCAAAATATTCAAATTGCCGTTACTTTTTAACTGCCCGCGTATAATGCGAAATGTTTCAGATCGATTATTTTTTTGTAAAAGTTGGACTTCCGATGTTTTCCTATTCGTCAGTTTTTAGATCATCCCCTAATTTTTTGCGCTTTCTCTACCATATCATTTAAGCTACTTGACTTTCTATTTTTATTGCAAGTAAACACAGTTTACTATTTGTTTGTGCGTGTGTGTGTGGGTAGCATTGTCTATAAAAATTTTAGGGGCACATTTCAAGCTGAAATTATAACATTTGAAGTTATTACCGTCATGGTCTAAGCCCGTACTCTCCAACTTCTACAGAACGTGAACGTGAATAAAGGATCTTATTGAAAAATACAAACAAAATGCATTCTCCTCAAAGAATTAGCAGAAAAAACCGCTCCATAAAATCAACGTCTAAGTATCATAAGGAATAAAATTTAAAGACTGTTAATTTCTCTATCGTGAATTCTTTTCAGCGCTCAGAATTTTATCCTCACGTAGCAGGAATGACGTATCGTGAAGCAATATTTCGTTTCCTACTGAAAAAGACATGGTTTCCTTCATTTTACTTTAGTTAATAAAAAAAGATGTATTTGATCTAGTGAGTTCTAACGAAGTGTAATTGAGAGGTTATCTGAGCAGCAGAAACTGAAATTGTAACATCGTAAAAGCGTGCAAACTAAGTGTTTTAGCTGTCGATTTGTTTTCCTTTTATTTATATGAAAAACTCACTGGTACGTAATTTATGACCACTTAACTTGTGGTTTTAAGATAGATTAAAAAAAGCAACGTTTCGCATTATAAAATGTTTATTATACATCGATAATAACTTCGCAGAGCGTTTAACTCGACATAATCAGGACGAATGGAGCGTAAACCTATAAACTATTGTCATATCATCAGAGTTCTGGCAGTCACGGATTGTGATAAGTTGTTTCCACTCGTTTAGAGGAAATAGGGTCGGCGTCATGTCGTTGACAAGACGTGAAGGGTTCCTGTATATGTGGAAAGATTCCCGTATGTTAAGCTTGATAGTCGAATTAGATTTATCAATAAGCGTAGCGTTTCTAAACAAATGTTCATAGATGAGCACGGCCGATACGAATTTTAGCATTGGTTCAATGCAAAACTCATACATTAAAATTTATATTGCAAAATGTGCATGCCACCAATGTAAATCCCAGCACAAATCGTGCACTTAAAATCCCTTTTCTGAAATAATTGAACACTTCAAAAAGTAATTACGATACAAATATTTTAGCATTTTCTATCAACTATTCTAAAATACCTTTAAGTCATAATGTAGTTCATTTAAAATTTGTAAACTGCTATAAAATGTTCCTAATTCTCGTAGCGTTTTGTTATCTGAATTAAGACTTACACAAAATCACACCCCAGAACTTTTAAAAATTCAAATTTGCAAGCTTTAAGTGCATTATATTGATTTGTCGGACTACCGGGATATCACTAAAGTATATCCGAAAATTATATTTTTATGATCTTTTTGGACTGTAGGAAAAGCGGGTGTGTCTAACTTAGTTTCATAACAGAATGTATTCAGCATATGCACAGCCTGTCATAAAGTTCTGAAAAACGGAAACATAAGAAATTGTGAGAAGATAGGACACCACCAGATCTAAAGAAGCAAGAAACTTACACACAGATCTGTACCTGCGATTTTTGATTGTTTTGGAGATAGGAATTATTGACTGTGTTGAAAGGATTTTGAAATTAATTAACATAGGAAGTAGGAAGCCCCAAAGAAAAAAAAACTTGCTTAGATATTTGTTCGTTTGGAAATCGGTTCCTATATGGACAATGGATATTGCGGTAAAAGATCGAATACATACAATTTCGCTCTCTTGGCTTTCTCCCTCCCATTGAACTTCAAGCAGTTATATGTGCTTTAAGGCTTGTTTATAATCGTTCTTATTTTGCTTTCAAGAATCGTATCTGTCGCCATTTGGAGGGAGTTCTCACGGTTTCCTATGTTTCTCACTTTTTAGTGGAAGTCCTCCTACAATCTATTGAAGAAAGTGTCTTCAATGCTTCTTCTGTTCCATTAATTTTATACCTCCGTTACGTCGAAGACGTTCTTGTATTTTGGAACTCAACCCAGGTTGAACTCGCCCATTTTACTGCTTTTGCATCCTCTGAATTTCCACTATTAAGCTAACACATAAAGGAAGGATCTATTGAGTGGAAACAGACATAGGAGCCCATGGAATATCCTCACATAGAAAGTGGCGCCCCCACGGACCTAAAACAGAAGCAAAATGTGACGTGACCACGTGACGTCGGCAATAGTTGCTACGGCAACACATGCACAACATTTAGTGCCTTTGATATACGTGGGGTTAAGTGAGAACATATTGAAAAATAATAGACCAGATATAGGAGAAAGGTTTTTAGTTCGTAGGGTAGAAAACAGATAGGAAGAAAGTACTTCAGAAATAACAAAAAAAAAAATACGAAGATGGAAAACAGTTTTCACAAATGTTGGCGAATAATGGAAATACAGGCTACACAAATGCCGAGTAAAAAAAGATAAGCCGAAAAGCTAACGAAGCCAATATCGTAGATGTCGAAGCAGATGACAATTGAATACAAATTAGAATTGTAAGTGAATCAGAGTGGGTATGGAAGAAACAATCAAATGAACAACAGACACGTAAAAACACAAAAGTTATGAATTCTGTAAGGAAAAGTATACGATCAGTAAGTAATAAGCAAAATAATACGATTTAATAAAACGCTAGAGGAATTGAAAACCAAAAAGAATCTTGAAATTAATAAGGTATTGCGTGTATTCGTCTTAAACACTGCCGGATAGCAAGCCAAAGTCAAAAGTCAAAGTAAAAACATTCGTTCGGACAAAAATCACGTGGTTTGTGGGTGTTCCCTGGGAAACCAGCTGTCAATCAACCGTAGTTCTGTTTTAGGTCGCTGGTGATCTGCAGTCGACTTCATGACGTCATGTGTTTCAGCTTTATACAGCCAGTGTCTTTTCTATATATCCTTCCTTTATGAAGCTAACCATCCCTCTCGAATCATAATTTAAACTTCTTTTTCTAGTTTTCTACTTCTTCGTAACCCACTTTCACACTATTTTTTTCACTATTTCGCAAGCCTACATCATGCTCTACCATTATACCCATGAATCCCGCTCATCGCCTTAACTGCAAACTTTCTGCTATTTATTTATTTCGCAGAGCGTTTACGCACTCTGCCTCCCCATAAGTGAGACACCTTCAAATATCTAGGATCTTCGATATTGTCTCTATTCATGGATTTCCTCGTACCATCATCACCGGTGTTTAAAATAAAGTAAAGAGACAAATCATGTCCTCCATCCTCAGGTAACCTAATACTACCAGATATGATGGTGCCTTGGACTCTGTAACTACCGTGGGTAACGTCCTGAAAAAGTATTGTCGATCCTATAATATTGACTTTGGTATTAGGACTAAGAATATTTTTTCCATGGTCAGATGCGGAAGATCCCCCAAACACAACGACCGAAAGTCATGGTGTATACTGTGTTTCGCTTATTTCAATGGATTCATCTATATCTACACCAGTGAATTTGGCATCGAAATTGCGCTCTTTGAAGATAAGCGTAAATAAACACAAATACAATTTTAAAATGTGCTTCCGTAATACTGCTCTATCTCGAATAATTTCACTGGGATATCACCTACCAAGCTGGGACAAGACAAGTGTTGTGACCACCCACACAGTGCAGTCGAACACACTGTTTGCAGAAAGTTTGATAATTTATGAATTTGGCTCTTCTTGCTGCAATGGTGATCAGCCTTCGATTATTCCTACCGTATGGGAACTTGCACTAACAGTCTGGAAAAACTCATCTCTGGAATTGATATACAACAGTAAGCCAAAATGACTGTTTGCTCTTAGTTCGCTGTTGCCTACCAACTGCGTCACGTAATCATGTGACGGATCTCTCGATATGTATTGACTGAGTGGTCACTTTATTATGACAACCTGACAGTTTTCAGCAAATGAGCTATGACTGCGCAGTGTTGCCGCCAGAAGGCGAGGCTAGTATAGAAAGGTAAGGCTGAGTGCTTGCGACAGTAGTAGAAGTGATTTTTGGGTGACGAGATGGGTAAAAAATGCAATTTGACGGACTTTCAACGTGGGATGATTGTAGGAGCTCGGGGCCATGGAGCGAATATCACCGAAACAGCCGCATTCGTGAAATGTTCCACAGCAGTTGTTCTTAAAATGTTTAAAGACTGCACTGTCAGCTACAAAACTGGATCTCTACGTGCAACGTATTGACGTCATCGACTAGTGACTGCTCGGGCAGAACGGAGAGTGGCAAGACTGGTAACAGACAACAGAAAGTAACAGTGCAGCAAATTACAATCCATCTTAACCAAGGATCCATTCAAATGATCTCTGCACGCACTGTTCGCAGTACACTGCATCAGATGGGATATGGCATCCGAAGGTTCGAACACCTTTCCTGTGAGCAGTTAACAAGAGAAAACATCTCCAGTCACACAGGAGCACCAGGATTGTAAAGTTGATAATTGGAAACAAATTATGTGGTCCGATGAATCACGTTTTCAGTTGCACCATGCCGATGGCCGAGTGAACATTTGGCGGAAACAGCACGAAAGCATGGAGCCCAAATGCGTTGCTATAACCTTTCAAGCTGGTGGAGGCAACGTTATGGTTGAGGAATATTTTCCTTGCACGCTTTGGGCCCTTTAATTCGTGTTGATCAACGTCTGACTGGCACATCATATCTAAACATCGTTTCGGACCAAGTGCATCCTGTCATTTGGATGGTTTATCCCTATGGCGATGGCTAACTTCAAGAAGATTATGCGTCCTGCCATAATGCTCGTATTGTACAGGATTGGTTTCAGGAACATGCCGGTGAGCTTGCTTTGCTTAGGTGGCACCCACAATCTCCACATCTCAAACCCATTGAAAATTTGTGGGTTGAAGATAAACCAACCATCAGACAGCTGGATCCACAACCCTGCAGTCTCACACTCCTGGAAATTGCTATTCATCAAGCATGGTCTCAGATTCCACAAACCACTTATCAACATCTCATGGAGTCCATGCCATGAAGAATCGACGCTGTACTGAAGGCAAAAGGTGGCCCAACGAAAGTCTGAAGGGGTGGTCATAATAAAGGAGCCTCACAGTGTATATATAACTGTTTCTCCAGTTCTTGTGAACTAATGGTACACCTCATGATGGGGCCGACGCGTCCCCTAAAATTATCCTGTTTCTAACTGGAATCTGTAGATTTTATTGTATTTAGTAGTATTTTAATATATCAGCAGTTTTCAACTTCTCATATTTTTATCGTGCAGAAACAGTAGTGTATTGTATAGTTTTCAGCTAAATCAGCATGAATACTTCAAGATCTCATTAAAACGTGTTCGTGACATTTTAAATATATGACGAGACTTTCGCTCGAAATGTTCTTCCTGTTAGAAATGACAGATTCATATAACTTGTTTTGAAAACTTGAATTTCTTTAATATAGAATCATCTTTTATAATTACAAAATAAAGTAAGCGTGTGGTTCTCTGCTTGCCTACAGAAAAAGCTTTTAAAATAAATTGCTGATTGTTTGACGTAAATTCACAGAAGCACTTGGCGGTATGCACATGAGATCATTTTTCTGAAATATAGAATTAAAAAGTTGCAATTGAGTTTTGTGTAACCCCTTGTGTTTCGAGGAATCTAATAAGCAGTACAATACACCTTCTCTTGTAGGATAAAATCCAAAGTCATCCCTGTAAGGTACGGTTTATTTTCCTTGAAATTCAGTGATCCGGATCCACTCATGTAACGGAATGTGACTTGGCAACTGCTTGTACCAACGGCTTAATACATTATTCAAATAAAGAAAGGTACACTGAAATAAAAAGGACACTAATAAAAAAATATGGAACATTAAAAATGACATAACCGCAATCGTGCTAGGATACGTGCAGCACTACAACTCTTAAAGAGGAGATGGTCCACAAATATTCTTTGGGCTCATCCGGTTAATTAAATAGAAAACTTAAACCTAAATACTGTCGTTGCGAATGATTTTTGTTTTAGATTCTTTTAGCGATAATCATATCTTCAATGAAAAGTTGTAAAGATAAGTACCTGGCTTAAATTTAGATATTCATTTCTGCAAAATATGCATATTTCAAATTTATACTTTCGCTGCTTCTGAGATGCATCTAAGTTTTATTAGGGGACAAAAGTGTTGAACGTTTAACGGCTGTTTCAGTTTCTTCGATGTCGTCCTGCGCTTTTCGAAAAAAAAATATACTTGCACTTTATGTGCCCGAACGATTGCTGTCCTTATGAGAAATCTGATATACAATATTTTCGATCCGTTTAGTAGACGGAAGCTTGCGTTTCTTTCTGTTATTGCTGGTAATACACCAGAACAAAATCAAACGAACCGGAAAAACT
Organism: Macrothele yani; assembly: GCA_039090855.1. NCBI lineage: Eukaryota > Metazoa > Arthropoda > Arachnida > Araneae > Macrothelidae > Macrothele > Macrothele yani. The sequence continues at coordinate 50,308,919 of CM077033.1, read as the reverse complement.
TTGTAAGATGACATGGCACAAAGAATATGTTTTCCAGTATCCTTTATAAACGAGTCATTAGCACATGTGCGTGAAATGTCATGAAACGAATCTATTTGAGGAAGAATTTCCACGTGACACCAGAAATATTTACCAGATTTTCAGTAATATAGTACACAGTTATTTTCGTGGAAAGCGTTTGCTAAGGATGGACTAAATGCGTAAAAGCCTATCACCAATGCATGGATAATTTACCCATTAGTTGATAAAATGCATCATTAAAAGTGTTTGCATTTCATGTTATTTTTGTCCATGAGGAAATTTCAGACAGATTGACTACATTTAAATGTGCAAACTCTTATGATAAAATGTCGGATATTTAACCAATGGCAAAACACATGGGGTCTTCTTTCTGTCAGGAAGTACAGGGTATTTCACTCTCTCTCGGCCACAGATTTTGCCTTATAACTTGCAAACTAATGTACGTAATTTAGTTAAATTTCACACGGACCTACTTTGGTGTATGAGAATCATGGTCAGCGAACTGCCGACGACAGCGAACATGCAGTCGGCCTTCACTTCACACAAGCGCCACTCACGGGTTAGAGAGAAGCGAGTGTCGGCGCTACTCTCTAGCCGTTGTCGGTCCTGCGCGAACTTCAGACGAATTGCGTGTTCGCTGTCCTCGGTAGTTGGTGTGAACTACGGCTAACTGGGATCATAAACTATTGATGTTACGGCTCAGTAACAGTTATAATTGATAATATCAGTTAGCCCTGGTGTGAACTAACAAAGTGAACTTTAGCTAAGGGACCATTAACCGTCATCGTGCCTTTGTGTTACGAGCAATTACAGTAAGACGGGATACACAGTGGAACAGCGCGTTTTTATTGCCCGGACGTAGTGGAAAACTGAGTCTATAAGAGAGTGATTACAACAATTCATTGCCCAATTTGGGGTTCCGGAACCACATGCAAAATCCACCATTCATTATATGGTGAAGAAACTGGAAACTACGGGAACATTTTTGGATATCCACGAAAGAGTACGTCCAAAACTGCCAGAAGCCACGATGCACAACCTGAAGAACACATTCCTGGCCACCCCACAGAAGTCCTTACGTAAACTGTCGCAGGAGATGGGGGTTTTCACAAGCACATGTCAACGAGCTGCAAAAAATTCAAAGCTGCTTTCATATTGAGTTACTGCTGTGCAAGAATTGAAACCTCCCGACGAACGGTAGGTGCTGAGTTACTGTCATTGGTTCCAGCAAATTGTCAACACATCCATGAATACTGGACTACACGTGTTTCTCCGCCGAGGCCAACGTGTTTCGACCTACGTGGGTAGGTCAATTCTCAGAATAGCTGTATTTGGGCTAATGAGTATCCAAACACCGTGCATGAGACACATCTTCATGATGAAAAGTTGTGGTGTGGTGTGTTCTGTCGCTGCGCCACATTATTGGCCCAATCTTCTTCTATACAATTATGGATACCGCAGTCTACATGAATATCGTCCATCAATTTGTGAAACAGTTGGACTACGTGGAACTCCGTACGGGCAGATTTCAGCAGGATGGTACCACCTGCCACATTTCCACTGTCAGCATATCTGAAATTGTTTCTATGTTTGAAGATCGTGATCTTCGTGAGGGACTTTTGCCACCAAGGTCGCCTGAATTTATCTGATCTGATTTTTTTCTATGGGGCATGACAAAAGGGAAGGAGAATTGCGACAAGCCACGGACTCTCATGGAACTGGAACAAAACCCTCGGCGACAAATTGAGGCTGTGACTCCTGATGTGTTGGCGAATACCTTCCGTATTGTTGAGAATCTCGTGCAGGTATGTCCACTTGCTTGTGGCGAACACTTTCAACGCTTGCTCTGAGATCATCATGCTTCGTATACACCATGATTTGTCCCTATCAAATTTCACTGAATTATGTCCATTAGCTTGCAAGTCACAAGAGAAATTTTGGGGCCGACAGAGAGTGAAACCATCTGTACACGAAGATAATAGGAAAATTATATTAATATTATAAGACTAAAATCCCGAACACTCTGGGTCCTAAAGATCTCCACCTTGCTACAAATTAATAATTTATTTTGCGGAGGTTCGTAACAACCAAATACGGTGTGAATATCTGATTGCTTTTATTCTGTAAACTTAATCTTAATTCCATAAAAATCTACACAAAAATTTGCAGTACTTTACTGCAAACATACTTTATATTAAACAAAAGGTAGATGAATTTTAATAACAGATTTTTTTGGAAAATTTGGCAGTTCGCCAAAAAAAGTTATATAAATGATTATCTGTAGTTTGACGTATTAATAACAAACCAGTTATCGTACATGGGTTCATGTTCTGCAATGATGTTAACACGTTTTCTGATATACTGATATGCTTAGGATTATTTACATATTTCATACTCGCTTTATCACACTGGGTACTACTAAGGAATGTCTGACATATTAATCTGAAACCTCATGGTATAGCTAATGCAATGGTTTCATACGGTGGCCCAAATTTTATATGCTTTTCACATGTGAACTTCCTTGATGTGTAAAAGGTAGATACCTTTGGTTGTATAGAAACTCATGTCTCTCAAAGAGAAATATATTTAAAAAAAGTATTGCTTTGCTACGAACAATATTCTTGATTAAAATATATTCAATTTGTCTTCTATCCAGCGGTAAGTTGCCAGTGAATGGTTTTATAACATAATTAGTTCTAGGAAATTTTCCAATCAGGTTAGAAATTCAATATTTTAAATAGGTGGAAAATTGTCTTAAAATTCGTATTATGTTTTCTTACCACCTTGAGAAAAAGTAATTCATAGGTCTATTAAATAAGAGAAAACATATTCAGAAAGATTATTTTAGTAATTTCATTGAAAAAATAATTATATAAATTTATTTAAAACAAAAACCTAAACAAAATGTCTGGCAAATCTGCTAAATTTTAAAGTGTCTAGAGCACTGGTAAAAATGTAGAACACATTTAAACGCCATGTAACGTTGGAAAGAAGCTTAGGAGACAAAATTAAAGAAAAGCCTACCGGTATTTTTTAAATGCCGCATTAAAAGCTGAAATAATAAAAGGTAAAATAAATTATCAACATTTATTCACAATGAAATATTAACATCAGCAATAGTTTCACATTGTACAAATTTTGAAGATGACAATCCGATTTTTGGCGTAAATGTGACAAGGATGGTAAGTCAGATAATTTTTGAAAACTTGAAAATTTTAATCGTCCCGCTCCAGGACGATGAAAAATTTTCAAGTTTTCAAAAATTATCTGACTTACCATCCTTGTCACATTTACGCCAAAAATCGGATTGTCATCTTCAAAATTTGTATTATATGGCGTAATCCCGTATCTCTTTCATGTTTCACATTGTGTTTGATTCATTTTGATGATGCTGAGCCAAACGCTTTTCGAAGCGGTACTGAATAATGACAAATAATTCAATTATGAATAATCGTTGATAATGTATATTATCTCAACATCACAAGTGTGGAGTCTTAAATTATATATATAAAAACATGTGTCTAACAGATATAGTTTTGAAGTACAACAATGAAGCATCTGGTTTTGAAAGTTATGCTCATATTCGAAGACAGGGCTCATAAGAATTGGCTGTTTCATCCATACCTGACATTGCACATACATGCGTTTTTACCTTACTGTTAAATCTTTGAAAGGGATGTTTCAAACAATAAGTTGTTTTTTCCAAAAAGCTTTACTTATACAAATATTTATATACATATACAATTTTTGTCCAATAGTACGATGAAAACTTTTGTAATTTCTGTCGTTTGATTTCTAGTCGCCAATATGCAATCTCATTATTCAGATATAGATAATTGTTCTAGTATGCCTGCTTTTCCGGAGAATCAAAGGTGGAAAAGAACAAAAGTGCACAACATGATCAGCATAATTGATTCACAAATTTAGATTAACTGAAGAAAGGAAGTTGTGTGTTTAGCAATTTTTAAACTATAGTTCTTAAAGTTCTTTGAAAATGTTCATGCTTCATTGGTAACCAGTATGTCACCCTGGAAAGTGGATCCTTATGTGGTTTTATACCTCATTTCAGCGGATCATCTCTTTTTATAACTATTCCTCCAACATTCCCGTTTCTACGAACAATCTAATAAAATTTTATTAATACTTACTTCATTATTTCCTCTGATGTCAAAAGTTTTATATAAGAGCAGTTGATGCTAAAACCACTATGGAGAAGCAAGTTTTAGGAGACCAACAGGATTTCTTACTGAAATCTTTTTTCTAGGAAGTGGTTATTCTACTTCTTGACAAGGAATGATATCCTTGGAACGTTTTTCAGAACTTTAATGAAAAAATGAAAATGTAAAAGTAAGGCCTAATATATGGAGATGCGAAACGATATATATTTAGTGTAGTTGAAAATCATATTTTTTTAAAATTTCGTCAGCTTTGAGCGACAGCTAGTGCATGGAAATGCTGTCAAATTGTTTAAAAACTAAGAAAACGAGATATGCTGCATTCCATATTTTTTACAAGAAAAAATTAAAAAAAAATACAAATTGAAAAAAATTCACAAGCCAGAATTCGTAATGGAATTTACTGCCGTTTGTGTTGGTAATGGTATTGTGCTAGTAATGGGTTAAGTATTGTGTTGGTAATTTTATTCATAGTGTTGGTATTAAGAAAGAAAATATTTTGAATTAAACTATCTTGAATTAAAGAGCATCTGCACTTCTCCACATATTGGTGCAATTACAATCGAAAGTGTTATTTCCGTGGAACATTAAATTTAAGAGAACACTAAACTGGCACGATGAAATTGTGTTGCCAGATATAAGACGTTACTGATGTAGAATTACAGTCGCAGAATTTTATATGCTCATGTATTGTTTATTGTCTATAATTAAGCAATGAACTATACATGAATAAACCAGATTTTAGGAGTAGAATTGTTTATTTTAATTCAACCGACCCTGTCCATATACAAAATTGAATACTTAATTAGGAGATATGCATCTTTAGAAGCGCAAACCACTTTTTATATATATCATGTGGATATTACTTAATTCATGATGAAATAAATGAATTTCTGTTCAATTTTGAATTGCCCTTAACAACTACGATATTTTAAAGTCATAAAGAAAGAATTAATATTTATAGGCATTCTCCAAAGTATATTTTGAGGGGGTTTGGAGATTTGTTTGTTTTACACATTCCTCATGGCGTACGATATGTCCGTTGAAGTTTCGTACGTGGCAGTTGTACTTTTGTGTTCTGGGGAAATGGAGGTGGAAAAGATATTAATATTACGATGTCATACCGGTTTCGGGATTGGCTATGAACTTGGGTATCAGTATGGCACATATATAATTCCTGTGTCTATTATGAACAGGTTTTTAGAAGTGTTCCTTTTATTCATGAAGATATTTTCCTGTGATTGTTAGTTACACTGAGTTTTAGCACTGGTGTAAACAGCGAGGTCTCTTTCCTAAAACGAAAGAATCTACCAAGTATCCTGAAAATGTTTACGAGCGTCAGGGCACATATAAATATTTCTATCTTTCGTCGTTTATTCTGATAACAGAATAGCCTTTGAAATTTAGACATTTATCTTCCAGGCGAAAATTCCATCCAATACACGCTTTTTATGAAAGCACAAAATATCATGCTCTATCCCCTGTGGTTTTCGGATATACCCTCTGAAGTGTTGAATAATACAATATAAAACTTGTTTTGATGTTGTCGCAACAAATTTTGATATTATAACTTTGTCTCGCATAATCCTCGTGTGAGCGATTTTATCTGTCTTCTGTTAATTACATTGCTTCGAAAACTGATTCACCTGCATAATGAATTGTAGAATGGATATCATCCGGCTAATTTCGTTAAAACTTTCAATGCTGAATTAGCACACAGAAATATTCGACAAATTTTATCTGAACTTTCATAAACTCTTTCAAGGGAGGTTATTAATTAATAGTGATAAAATGTTATTAACGGACTACAATAGAGTTAGAATGTTACAAAATGGGAAAGACTGTAAAATTATACAGCAAAGAGCCAAATATCATGCGCTGTGTGTCTTTATGCAAATCAAAGTAACGGCAGGTAAACGACGAGGCGTGTGACTCTTATTAAACCGTATAAATAACACCTCATACTCAGCTCTATTATGAGCAGCATCCTTGTTCTTCAGATGGGAAGAGCAACTGACTTAAGGAAGTCTGATAAAGGCCAAATTGCAATGACCGGACGACAGTGGCATTTCTGAAACAGTAAAGCCTATCAGGAGGGGAGCTTATTCACAGTCAGCAGTGATTAGTACTTTCAAAAAGTGGTCCCCGGTGGGAAAAACAACAAACCGCGGATAAAGTTATTTCACACTGCTCATCAATGATAGCCGTGAAAGAAAGATATACCGTATGATGCTAGTTAAACGAAGAGATACTTGGGCCGTACTTTGTCAGTAATTTGAATACGGGTGATGGAAGTAAATTGCCACAACACGCAATATATGGAGCCATCCTAAAAATGGGATCACGTAACTATGAGCCTCCCCGAGTGCCCAGAAATCGCATAAATTGAGCACACGTACATCAAAATTAAATCTTGAGTCACTGGAAGAAATCCGTCTGGTCCGTTGAATCTCGTTTCTGTTGCACTATGTGTATCGCTCGATACGTGTGCTTCGTTTACGTGGTGAAATGTTCCCAACAGGCTGCAACGTGGGTTAAAAACCCAGACGGTGGAGAAAGTGTAATGCTTTGAGCATTGTTCTGCTGGGAAACACGGTATCCAGTCATTCGTGTGCAAGACAGTTTGATGTCTACCACCTACTTGAAGTTTCATTGCAGACCAGGTAGATGCCGCCCCGGTGGCGCAGTGGTCTAAGGCGTTGGCCTCTGATCATTCGTCCGTAAGGGGTCCGGGTTCGAATCCCGGTCAGGCATGGATGTTGTGTTTGTCTTACGGCACTGGCTCTCTCCCTTTCCTGGAACCAGTGACCCTAAATTAGGGACGGGCGACTGCTTATAGCCCATTGAGTTGCTCACGGTGGTCGTTAAACCTCCAATCAAAAAAAAAAAAAACCAGGTACGTCCTTTCATGTCAACGGTTATTCCATTCTAGCAGTGATTTCTCTGTTTGGGTTAATGCGTCGTGTAACACTGCGCAGATTGTTTGAGAATTGTTAGCGGAATCAGAGAAATATTTATATATATTGCCCTGTGCTCCAAATTCTCAAGCCATCAATCCAGTACAGCATATGTGGTTTTTGCTGGAGCAGCTAATCTGATTTGTAGCGGCTCAACCACGTAATTTTCAAGAGTTAATGGGTCTTCTTTTAATGTGCTGGTACCAAATACCTCAACATAGCATCATAATTCTTGTAGAGTCCATGTCTTTCCGGCTCAACCACGTAATTTGCAAGAGTTATGGGTCTTCTGGTAACATGTAGGTACCAGATACCACGACATAACATTATAATTCTTGTAGAGTCCATGCCTTTCCGGCTCAACCACGTAATTTGCAAGAGTTAATGGGTCTTCTGGTAACGAGTTGGTACCAGATAACTCAACATAAAATCATAATTTTTTTAGAGTTCATGTGTTTCCGGCTCAACCAAGAAATATGCAAGAGTTAATGGGTCTTCTGGTAACGTGTTGGTACCAAATACCTCAACATAACATCAATCATAATTCTTGTAGAGTCCATGTCTTCCCGGAAAAGAGACAGTTTGGCGGCACGTGGTGGACAAACATCATATTAAGCAGCTGGTCATGATGTTCTGGCTCTACAATGAAATGGTTTTATAACCTTTACTTTAACAATGTAGCGAGAAGTACTGTCAATAAGTGAACATACTTAAATATAAGATGGATATATACGCATGCAAATAATAAAAGTGCCTCATTCGAAACCGAAAGTGTGCTTAAGTAAGTGAAAAATATAAAAGTAATTTACTAAAAAGAAGATCGCTACTTCAAAACGAAAAATAAACTCCGGCTGGTGCAGTTGTTCAAGCTCGGGTTATTAACACTATCCCGAATGGGCCTGGGTTGGAGTCTCGATTGAGCCATAAGTGATGTGATTTTCTTATACCATTGGCTGTCTTTCATCTATTTTACAATTGACCTTAATTTACTGACAAGCAACTTCTCACTACTGTTAGATTAGCTGCTCTTTGTCTTTAAGCACCCCTCCCCCGAAAGAAAGAAGACTCTAAAACGAGTTAAATTTATCAATTTACTGGAATATTTTTGGGCGATTGACCAAGAAAATCTTCCAGAATACAAAAAAAATAAAAAAACGAAATGTATTGTTCTTCACGAAATCGTATTGCATTTTAAAAGGGGGTAGCGAAAGAAGCGGGTTCTATGGATTTACTAGGAGTAGAACAACCCGTGCTCGACTAATACGGCACATCGACTTATTTATTGAGTGGTCGTTGAAAGTTTTAGTGAGAGAAAGAAAATGTTGCGCTTTAAATTCGGTAGTGATTTGAAAACCCGCAATGCAATATTATGTTCATAAAAAACCCTGACGAAAATGTACGGAATGTGATATTCCGTAACTCACAATGTGTTTAAAAGCCACTGAAAGAGATATTCCCGTTGGATAGCAGCATCTTTGACATCGTGCGACCGATTTGAAATGGTTGCTGCAATGTGTGAATTGGATCTTTCTCGCGATCTCTCTAAGACCACAAGGTTACTGTTCAGCCCTGGGTTTGCAAAGCCACTAGGACAAAAATGGGTGAATCTAATTTATTATTTTATCTAATCGCAATGATATCTCTGAAAATGTAAAAACCTAATGATGTATAACATTGATTTCTTATGTAAAACGTTTTAATATGCGCTTGGCAGATTTAAAATTACTAAAGAGGCTGTAACCTAGGGTTTTGTACTTGATGTTTTGTACCTGGGCATAGAATCGCGGACAACGGGAGTACGGAGTTTTAAACTCTAAAACGAGTTAAATTTAGGTTTTGGTGTACTTCCTATAACTGTTTATTTGAAGTATCATCTTTGTATAGATATTCCAAAGTGAGGGTTTTGACTTCGTCTTCATGTTTTTTTTTCTTTAGAACCACCGTATGATGCGCTTTGTCATCTCTAGTAATGATTGAATCACAGTTTGCACGAAATTCCGAAATATTATTATTATTATTATTATTGGTTTTCAAATTGCTTTTCTGGAGTGTACCGAGATTCCAGATTATCACTTCCCCTATGGAATGTTTATTTCTCTTCCTTTAAAGTTTAGATTGCTTGAAATCAACTGTAATATCCACTCAAAATTGTTTTTTTGCATGCATGATTTAGAGGTCTTGCAACTTACTCAATGATCCAGCTGAAAATTAGATATCCGATGATTTCCAGTTTCACATCTTACTTCCCGTTGTGTATGGAATTACGAAAAGCTTTACCTAATATCTCTCTCATCTTCGCTGAAGTGCTTTGCAAACGCGTTTTCCAAATCAAATTCTGTCGTGTCTTTAAGACATAACTTCTTTTGTGGAAAAACATGGCTGTAAATGTAATTTCATGTAGCGACTTGGTACACAAGGAGCAGAATAGAATTTCAAAACTTTTTTTTTTATTGGAGGTTTTACGACCACCGTGAGCAACTCAATCGGCTATAAGCAGTTTCCCGTTCCTAATTTAGGGCCACTGGTTCCAGGAAAGGGCGAGATTCAGTGCCGAAAGACAAACACAACATTCATGCCTCACCGGTATTCGAACCCGTACCACTCTCGAGCGAATGATCAGAGGCCATCGCTTAGACCACTGCGCCACCGGGTCGGCATACTGGTTTTCAAAGAAAAAAGAACTCTGTTAAACATTACCCTTAAATCAAAATTTTCAGTATTTTCCTTAGAAAAGAAGGTATATATACATTTTTATAGTTAAGTTTGGAATGCGATTTAAGGCACATTTGTAGTCAAAATTAACTGGACTCTCAGGCCATGCCGCATTTACCAAACTTTCGAAAATCGTAAGAATCGGTGAAATAACGGTCAAATGACTGATATTCTAAATCTGCTATTTTACAGTTTTTGTATTTTTCATTGACCATAACGAAACATTCGGTGCCAGATGCAGGCACAATACGTATGGAATTCACTGATGTTGCTAGGAGAATGCTAACTAATGCGTTTTTCTTTAAAGTTTATGTGGGAACAACGACTCAAGTTCAGCCAGAGATTTTTGCTCCGAGCGAAGAGGTGACAGCAGTGAGGCAATTTTGCTACTTTTTGAGATGTTCTTGCGAAACTAGTTTTTCTTCCCATAGGAGGAGAACTTTCTGGTGTTTCCTCGGAAATATGTCATTTCTGCCTTTAGGAGAAAGAAACACATTATATCATTTTCCATAAAATGCGCGATGCATGCTTATGGTGGTCTCGTAGAAGAATTTAAACATGTAATTAGGTAGCTCTGTGTAAGATACATTTTAAGAGGTATCTTATTTAGTCAAAACATGTTTCTTGTAATATAGTGCACAATGATACACAAACTTGTTTTATAAAATTGTACGTTCTACAGATAAAGAGTTAAATGGTAACATCTCAGAAATTTAGATTTCACTGATTTACGGGTTAGTATGCGAGAAAACGTACAACGCATCATGTTTTTAAGAGCGGTAGAATTTCTTGGGCATATTAATGGACACTGGTGGGTGACCCATTTTTACGCTTAAACCGAAAATCACAACTGTTTTCATTTTGCAAAGAACAAACCAACCAGAGGTCTTATTGAAATATAATACGTTTTGTGGAGTGATCTGAAAATGAGGCGATTTTATATTGAATTGTGAGGCTTTCTTTGCTAATCAATTTATTGATTTTACTTATTACGGATGTGATATTCCTTGAAAAGCGATATTACCTGTGATGTGCCATTGTACAGTACAAAAATTCTGTATTACTACAAGAAACGAAACAGAACAAGAAAGACAACAAGACAGACAGAGCAAATAACCACAATAAAATTTGTATCGGGATCGCGATGAAATAATGTACTATTTGCAAAAGAAAAACAAAAAGGAAAAATAGTAACGAAACACCACCAGAAATTCGTTAGATCCTGATGAAACTGCGCATGTAAGTAACTCAGGAACGAATATGTAAATGATTAGAAAATTACAACTAAAGACGAAATATGTGGCGGATGGAAAACCTCGATGCGCCGTTTTACATCCGCCACAGCACATGGAAACAGTGCAACGAGAAGGGATTCTAAAGAATAAATCTTTATGTCAAACTGTGAGAGATGATCGACAGCGGATTGCATTAGCATAAAACTCCATTGGTTGTGAGAAAGCCTCGATGTCCAATCCGTGAAAAATACGAGTAACTGAGCGAGTTTTAGAGAGGATGTTATTGGGACCAAATGGGACGGTCAGTCAAGACTCGATATGGCTAGACATTTCGGTCAGAGCGCCTTTATGAACCGTCGGTGTACGCACCAATGGGTACAGGAGGGCAAAAACCCAGCACTATGCTGACTGTGGGCGACAGATTTTGAGGATTGAGATCGACAGTTGACCTACAGATTTCGATAATCGAGCGACTGTCAGAACCAAACAAACAGAATCCTCTTCGTCTTTCTGAGCCATCCATAACCATTTTCTCTTGTCTACTGATGGAGAAGTGGCCTTTTGGACCGTTGCGAGACGAACTGAACTTCTTATGTATTAATATATCTGGCCAAGGAGATTGATACTTACCCTGTTTGAGGTATACGCGATCGCTATTTAAAATCGTGACGAATATGTGATTAAGTGGTGATAACATCAGCCGATCACACCTACTCCCTCATAAATGTGCTTCGTATTTGCTGACGCTTTTGCAACCATCTAATCATTTGTAAAAAGTGTATTAACGTATATTTTTCACAAAAGGAGAGCATTAGCTCATGCTCCAAAGGGACCTATAACCGTTTCATTTTCAGAGAATTGCAAAAGAAATTTACAATTACATAATATCTTTCGAATTTTACACCAAACACCTCTGACTCTAGTTGTCTTTCCAAAAACACAGAATCACTGCATACGTAATATATCGAATTACACAAAAATCTATCATTTTTACAAGAAGTAGAATAATTTGCTCGCCGCGTTTATTTCTTAACTCGAAACATACACTGTCGGAAAGTGAAATTAGTCATGAAATTTACATATGTTAATGGGGTCGCGTTTAAGGAGGTGTGATGTTAATTACGAGACCAAACGGTGAGCTCTTACGCCACAGCACGGAATAATATGCAAATTGTCGTCGGTGGTATTTAAGGAGTACGGCGAAGTAAATGCAATCAGTCGTCGGCGTACGGACACGTGCGAAGACCCTGAAGAAGCTGCAATGCCTGGACATGGAAGACGTGTACGATTTCAGCAGTTATCGGACTTTGAGCGAGGTCGTCTATTCGGACTCCGCGAGGCCGGGTGGTCGTATCGTGGTATTGCGGAGCGAATTGGACAGGAAGTATCGGTGGTGGTACGATGCTGGCGTAGATGGTCCGAGGAACATCCCCACACGAGAGCACGTGGAACTGGGAGTCACAGACGGACTGATGAGCGGACCGATCGACGAATAAGAAGAGCGGAGTTGTCACACAGAACACCCACTGCGACGCAAATCCGAGCTGCCGTTGCACCTGAGGTGACTGTGCGAACAATCCGCAACCGTCTACTGAATGTAGGACTACGTGCACGTGTGCCTCTGGCATGTGTACCTCTGACTCCAGCCCACCGTCAGGAACGACTGCAGTGGTGTCGCCAATGTCTGCACTGAAGAACGCAATGGCGATCTGTCGTGTTCAACGATGAAAGCAGATTCTGCTTGGGAGCCTCCGATTGCCGAATGCGTGTTCGCAGACGCACAGGGAAGCATCTCCACACTTCTTGCATCAGCCAGCGACACACAGGGCCAACAGCTGGTCTCTTGGTGTGGGGAGCGGTGAGCTATCACTGCCGTACACAACTAATGTTCGTACCGTGTACGTTAAACAGCACCTCCAACATCAACAACATCATTCAGCCCATTGTTGTGCCATTTGTAAGGTCGGTCCACTGTGGTGTTTTCCAGCATGATAGCGCACGCCCACACACGGCACGTGCAACACAACATGCACTTCAGGGTGTGAGACAACTTCCATGGGCTGCACGTTCACCGGATTTGTCCCCCATTGAGCACGTGTGCGATTTTATGGGACAACGACCTATCCAGTCTCAACGGCAAGCCACGACCATCCCCGATTTACGCGTCGACGTTGAGGATGCTTGGAACTCCATCTCCCAAACTTCCATCCAGCATCTGTACGCACGGACTCCATGCCAGAACTGCACAGTGTAACGCAGTTCATGGCGGTTCAACCTCGTACTAATTATGTTACATGGAAATGTTATTTTTCAGTTTACCAAAAAATACAGCTGTTTTTTGCCATAATGTTCTGATCATGTTATCCTCATTATTCTGTTATTATGCTGTATAAATTTCGTTGGTATCTGACGTCTCCTTCTTGGTGTTCTTTTTCCCCTTTCCGCCAGTGTATATAAACATCATGCTTAACATTTTTATACACATCACTTAGCCAATAATTTTGTTTTGTGTGATATATTCACTAAAAGGAATTATTGTATGAGCAAAAAATTATTGTTCGGTTCCTATATCAAACAATACGTCCTCATGAACTTCAATTCTGGTTAGTAATGCTCCCATAAAGCTCTTATCGAAATCCAAAAAGTCCTTCACGTTATAAAAGTTAAACATTCTATTACCAGAAAAATGACACACATTTATTCAATCACAAACGAACCTGAACTCTCAATCTTCGACTAATGTGGATCGTAGTTTAAATATTCAAAAAGGAAATTCATGGAATAAAAAATACGAGTATTTTTAATTTACGCGTTTGTGCCGGTATATAACCTGAAGGAGAATGTTATTAAAAACATCCAATTTCAGTCAGACGCATGCTATCCCACTTATGAACGGAACTATGATACAACATTCCCGAAAGTTCTTGAACAACATTTGGATTCTATGTGAAGTAATTATAACATTACAAAGGAGCGGCAAATTAGTACATAGATATGGATTTTCTGGATGGATTAAACATATGATCCAGCAGGATAATATAGCGTGCCAAAAGGCTAGTACCGTCTATTAGTTGGTCCAGGGCAACGGCAGTAACTTCAAATTTCCTAAATGTTTCTAAGTTCCCTAGATTTAATAAATTTAACAGACGTGAAATAAGTCTCCGATATACATGTAATACAGATTCTCCAACAGCGAATATTTGGGTGTGAAAATACGGCATTATATCCGCTTATATAAACATACTTGTAGAAACAGAATAACTTGTTTGATCCCATGCAATTTCGATTATACCCTGTTTTAAGGCTAAGTGTGGTACAGCATGTCAATATGTTCTAAAAGATTTGATACTTCCATGTATAAAAATCATATTTTGATTTTTAATGTTTTGTCGTTTTCAGTTTGATATAACAGAAATAGCATTTAGTGAACTGCAAATTTTGCTCTTCCATTGTGTATATCTTTTAAGCTTAGTCGTGAAATGCAAATGACTTTTGGCAAAATTCAAAACAATTTGTACAACGATTTTAAAGAAATAGTTGTTGCCTTTGTATTGCAAATTGGAAAAAGCGATAATACACATATGTCTAATCATAATAATTTGTGCACTGATTCTTCAGCTGTTGTGCTCCTCATATTACACTAATATTGAAAATAGTTTATACCTTTAAGAACGTTTTAAGCAAATAGGAGACATTTGATTGTAGCCTTTTACTTTTCTGAGAGTTGTGAGAGCTTTGCGTATGGTCTGAAACATTCGAAACAAACACGCGAAGGGCACCTCAAAACACATTTTTAATTTAGGAATATGTATTTCGAAGATTCATGAGATATTTTTTAAGACAGATCGAAGAACGTAATGGTCTTATATTAAGAAAGAGAAGAACAGTTTTAGAGCTGTTTATATTGTGCACTCAAGCTACCTTCCCAGAGAAAATCGGAATGAGAAGGGGAAGAATATGGACTTTTATAGTTACAGGATATCCATTAACTTGGGCCCTACCGGACAATTATTCCTGAACAACACACAGAGATAATTCAACGCAGAGTAGTGTGAAAGAGACAATCCCCATTCGTGCTCACAGTAATTTCTCATGGAAATGCTTGGTTACGCAAGGTTTGTATGTTAATTTTTACTACAAGCAGTGATTCTTATTAGTTGCTTTTATTCTCTGATAAATTCCCGAAAAGAAATAAATAAAATGACTACGTAAGACAAACAGATTAAGAACATATCTCGGACGATTGCTCGTAATACTAACTGATATTTTATTGTAAACTTATTCACTCTGGAAAACTCAGAGCTCGTAATGAAATATTAAAATATATACATAACACTGACCTCACCTTTGGGTTTGAAGACGTTAAATATACACATTACCAAGGCATTCACGGTTCCTCTTAAATCGCACATGATGTAAGCAAGTACAATTCCGGTACTGCCTGAACATCCTCGATCATATCCCACATGACAAGCTTGTGCTCTTTGAAGGAAATTGGATGTGTAAATTATATAAAAAAAACCACTCATGGTCATTAAAATTCGCTCATCAAGAAAAAAACCGTGCGATTAACGCGAAACTCGGCGAATAGCTACAAGGAGGGTAGACACGCCAATGATTGAAGTTTCGTGCGATTCCGTATGGTCGCGCGTCCAAGACAGGAGCTGCAATCTCATTCTTTGGGGCTTATAAGGCGCCGCACATGGGACTCCACATGCGTGCCAAAGTGCACGGTAAAATTTAGGTGAGATCCCTCAGCGATAGACATGCCGAGGAGTCGCCGTAAATGTGCGTACGGCCAACTGACGGAGTTTAAACGAGGCCGTATCGTCAGGATGAGAGAGGCAAGACGGTCGACATGCCGAATAGGTCGCCATTTGTGGCGGTCGGACCGTACGGTGCGATCGTGTTTTCGAGCATTGGGCACGGATAAGTAGTCGTACAAGGCGGAAAAGCTCCGGACGACCCATACACACCACCTGCAGAGAGGACCATCGGATCGTGAGAGCAGCTCACACAGATATCACGACGTCTTTGTGCAAAATCCAGAGCCGTGTAACGGCTGCACAATGGACTCCTGGGTCCGCCAGAACCATTTCCAGAAACCTGGCAAAGGAGCATTTGCACTCTCTGCGGTCATTGCGTTTTCTACTATTAACACCTGACAATCGTCGGCGTCAATTGCAGTGGTGTCAGCAGTGAACAACGTGGAGTATTATGGACTGGGGTCGTATAGTGCTCAGCGACCAATCCCGCTTCTCTATGTGAACGGATGACCACCGTGTCAGGATGTGGGCACTACAATCCTAACCTTAATGTACAGCGGTACGCGACAGAACCTGCAGGCGTAATTGCTAAGGAGCCATCGCGTAAGGCAGCCGGAAGTCCCTTGCAGTGATCTGAGGGACGTGACAGTCCAACGCTACGTACAGGTGATCCTGCGGCCCCATGCACTTCCTTCCCTGACAGAGGTCCGGAGCCATTTTGCAAAAAGATAACGCCCGTACGCACACGGCTCGGGTTTTCCAGGATTGTTTGCGTCATGTTTCGATGCTTTCATGGCCTGCGAGATTACCTGATCTTTCTCCCATTGGGCATGTGCGGAACTAGATAGTACGCCCAATTTCTCAATGTCACAGTGTTTGGGATTTACAGTGTCAGTTGAAAGAATCGTGTGCCAATTTGTCCCAGGATAACATACGGCGTCTCTTTGACTCCCTGCCGGACCGTATCACCGCATGTATCAGAGCACGAGGCGGTCCGGTGCAGTACCAATGCTGACCGGAATATACACGGTACGTCCGCGGGAACTCGTTGTGCTGCTGTTATATTGTATTCACTTGTGTCCTTGGAATGTGCCATCTCACTATTAAAACTACATTTCGATCCTACACATCTTTCTTGGTGTTGGGATTTTTATGATAATGAGTGTATCAAACAGTGAAGAGAAGAACGATCTTGGTTTTTATTAAGAGGTATAACAACACGTTCATTTCCTTTCATCCAGTGCTGCGAATCCGCCGCTGTTGCTCTGTGATCTACTCGGAGGCTTCTGATCGTTCGTCCGCGATATGTATGAGTTTGAATCCCGGTGAGGTGTCGATTTAGTGTTTGAATTATGGCATGTGCTTTCATATTTATGTTCTGCATCTCGAAGTTCCATTTAGTTTTACTTTTTCTTTGAAAAGGATTCACAAAAGCTGTACATACTAATTCTTTTTTTTAGAAAATCATTGTAATAAAAATTTCATTGTGTTCTACATTTATCAAAAGTAATTTTAATAGCTGATTCCCCGGTGAATTCTTGCAGACTACAATTAGTCTTATGATGTTTTATTGCCTTGTGAGTTTTTCAAAATTTCTAAAGGCGAACATTTCCCTTGTCACATTTCAAGCTTTGATCTCTATCAAAGTTCAACGTCGTCTGATTAACAATGGATTTTTCTCTAGCAGCCCATTGCTGGGAATTTCTATGACCCTCAACCACAGCCACTTCATTCGCGATAAAAGTAGACAATGAATCTAAGTATTTCAAATATCTCTCACATATTCAACAGAATATTCCATTCGAGAACTACAATCAAGCCCATATATGAACATACAGATTTTAAATGAACTCCGTCTGTGTTAGGCAATGTCATTACCGTATATTTTTACGTATTTAACTGTTTCCCTCCACTTTCTTCACATTATATCCCATTGAACCATTCAAATATTGTCACTCTGTGTCATACGTTATTAACGAGAAAGCTGCTTTCACGAAGTATGAAGTACCAGCCCTGCTGGTTTGCACAAGAACACATACGAAACAAACTACCTTTTTCGTCCTGAGTCATCCTACTTCGAAACGGTTGCAATTAAATTTCTATAAACGACAATTTATTGATGACTATATATCCTTGGGGATGTAAGGTCAGGCGATGCGTAACATCACAGCCTCTCCTTGACAAATGTCAACCCCGCCTTCTCGTGGTGCATCCTGTTCCCACTAAAGGGCTCTGACGACCGCCAATAGCGGTATAACTATACCATCGGGATCAGAGGAAATGCTATCCCACACTCACCAACCCGCTTGGCCAGCGTGGTGAGTTATGGCCAAACACCTCCAAAATGACTCTACAACTTAAATCTTGGCCCTCAGTCTCCGGCAGCTGGAATGTACCTGGCCAAGGCAGCGGCCAGTGCGACATGAAGGCAGAGGGTGCTAAGAATCCCCGGAGGACCAGACTAGGCTGCCATTTGATGCTGACCTTGGCTACCTATAACGGACGCTCCTATCTTCTGATTCAAGGCTTCTTGAATTGGAAGAGGAACTACAAAGGATCAAGTGGGACATCGTCGGGCTAAGTGAGGTAAGGAGAAAAGGAGAAGATCTCATTGAACTGAAAAGTGGACATCTCTTCTATTATCGTGGGACAGATACTGGCAGAACTAGTGGTGTTGGATTTATAATAAACAAGAAACTGAAGGATAAAGTGGTAGAAGTTGAAAGTTCCTCTGACAGAGCTGCACGACTCGTTATCCAACTATCGAGAAGATACCAGGCTCAGATTATTCAAACTTATGCACCCACCACAAGTCATCCTGAAGAAGAAATTGAAGAATTTTATGAGGAAATTCGTCATCTAAATAATAAAGGTAAGCAGCACTTGAAGATAATTATGGGAGATTTCAATGCAAAAATAGGGCAACGGCAACAGAATGAAACTTCAGTAGGTAAATTCGGTCACGGCAACAGAAACCAGCGTGGAAATACTCTCGTTGAGTTTGCAGAGGCAGAAGGATTTTTCATCTTGAACTCCTTTTTCAAGAAAAAGCCACACAGGAAATGGACATGGAGACATCCAATTGGGACGACAAGTGAAATTGATTTTATTATGTGTAACAAAAAATTCGTCATCGAAGACTGCAGTGTGCTGAACAAGTTCAACACAGGTAGTGACCATAGATTGGTGAGATGTAAGATGCACCTCAACACTAAACTGGAACGTGGCAAGCTCATAAGACAAACAAAATGTATTGACATAACCAACCTTAAAAAACACCATAATACTTTCAAGTTGGAACTGAAGAACAGATTCTCTGCTTTAGAAGGCCTAACATCGGAAGAAGTGGATATTTCGGAAGTTAACAGAAAAGTAACCAAAGCTCTAATGGAAACAGCAACAAAATTAGCTGGGTCTAAGAACAAGTTGCATGTGAACAAATTATCAGGAAAAACCAAAATGTTGATGCAAAAAAGAAGAGAGATGAGGACAACTAAAGTAGATGTGACTTCCAAAGTGGAATATATAGAGCTATGCAAGACAACACGAAAAAGTATCACTGAAGACGTAAGGAAATTCAACTGTGAGCTAGTGAGGAAAGCAATTGAAAACAACCAAAGCCTTAAGATAGCAAAGGGACATCTCAGTAAGGGAAGAAAACAGATTATGGCTCTGAGAAAAGAAGATGGTTCTATAACAAGAAATAGAGGCGAAATTTTGACAAGAGTGAATGATTTCTACTCCAAATTATATGAAAGGGATGATACATGTACTCCAGACATCATGAAAGGTACCAGAGTTCTTCCAGTCCTCCCAGCAGAAGTTGCTCATGCAATCAAGAACATGAAGCGAGGGAAAGCTCCAGGAGAAGATGGAATTACTATAGACATCATACAAGAAGCAAGTGGAGAAATTGAAACAGTACTCGCCCAAATTTTCACTCGATGCCTTAATGAAGGGAAGATTCCTGAGGATTGGAACAATGCTACAATGATCCTGCTACATAAAAAAGGTGACATTGAGGATCTCAGGAACTACAGACCTATCAGCCTCCTATCAGTGGTTTATAAAATCTTCACTAAAGTTCTTTCACACCGCTTGAAGGTAACACTGGACATGGCTCAACCGAGAGAACAAGCTGGATTCAGGAGTGGCTACAGCACAATAGATCATATCCACGTACTGAGAGAACTGATTGAAAGAGCGAGGGAATATGAACTTCCATTGTGCATGGCTTTTATCGATTATGAAAAAGCCTTTGATTCGGTGAAACCATCAGCAGTTACCACGGCTCTGAAATCCTGCGGTATTGAAGATGCATACATTAATATTATTAATAACATCTATGAAAATGCAAGTGCAAAGATTCGGCTGTTTGAAAATACAACACACATAAAAATTGGAAAGGAGTGAGACAAGGTGACACCATATCTCCGAAGCTCTTTAATGCCACATTGGAAAATGTCTTTCAATCACTGAACTGGGAAAACAAAGGGATAAAGATTAATGGAGATTATCTAACCCACCTTCGTTTTGCTGATGACGTAGTCATTTTTGCAACTACCCCATCAGAGCTGCAGAGTATGATCCAGGAACTTGCTGACAAGAGTAAAGAAGTGGGATTAAAAATGAACTTTCAGAAGACAAAAGTGATGTTCAATGCTTTTACAAGAAATGAAGATTTATCGATTGATGGAGAAAAACTGGAGATAACAGATACGTATGTTTATCTTGGACAGCAGATATCAAGTGAGGGTCACATTGATGAAGAAATTAATCGGCGTACAAAACTTGCCTGGAGAGCTTTTGGAAGAAACAGCATAATTTTTAAGAGCAATATGCCATTATGTCTTAAAAGAAAAGTGTTTGATCAATGCATTCTTCCAGTGCTTACGTATGGTGCAGAGACGTGGACCTTAACTAAAAGAGACATACAAAAGCTGCAGACAACTCAAAGAAGCATGGAGAGGTGCATGCTTGGTATAACCAGGAGAGATAAGAAGAGGAACTCGTGGATCCGAAAAATGACGAGAGTGGAAGACATCATGATCAGAGTTAAATCCCTGAAATGGCAATGGGCTGGACATACTGCCAGAAGGACAGACCATAGATGGACAGCCGAAATTTTAGATTGGATTCCAAGGGACAGGAAAAGACCCAGAAGAAGACCACATGGGAGATGGGTGGATGAAATTCGTAAATATGCGGGAGTGACATGGAGGAGACTGGCACAAGACAGACCGTTGTGGAGGAAACTTGGGAGACCTTCGTCCAGCAGTGGATTGATAATGGTTGACAATGATGATGATGATGATATATCCTTGTGTTTATTAGTCCTAAAAAGCAGACTTGTAATTTACAAATCTGGTTTTTGTACAATAAACTGTCATTAAACAAAATTTGTGATAATTTAAGTAGCCTGTAAGGCTATTAGAAAACATTCAAATAGGAAAGTACAAAATCACTTCCGCCTAATGTCACGTAATCTGATGGTTCTAAAACTTGGACCACGCAGACTAAGTGCCGTCATTACCAGCGTGCACTATATTACAATATAAAGTATATGGATGTTTTAAACATCTTAGGAAAAAATACCCTTTACATAAAGACTATCGCAAAATGTTATTTTACTTAATTTATATATTTTCTTTCCAAGATAATTTACTGATGCTTTGTTTTAAACAGCACTATGCATATACTTCTTTAAGGAAAAGGAAAGAAAATTACATATATCGCAGTGATATTACCTGATCGTAAGTGTAAGTAACATAACTGTATCGTAAGTGTAAGTAACATAAGTGTACCGTAAGTGTAAGTTAGAATCGAGGATTGCCCATAGCGGACAACCGCCCGGTGTTCAAAAGCATGATTTTTTTGTTATATTTTACTAAGATAAAATAATTTTTCGAACATCACAGGTATAGTTCCCTGTGCATTCAACTGAATCTGCTGCAGCTTTTCGTAAGTCTGAGCTCTCGATTTTTCTCAGGAATCTGTATACTTGAACTTTTCTAATCATAGCTGTAGTACTTTGTACATGTGTCATTCAAGTCAAACGGAATATTGTTATCATCAATTCACCTATATCCGTATTTATGTGTATGAACGTCCTCACTATTCATTTATATAGTTGCCGTGTTGCAAAATTGAAATTCCAAATTACAAAGTGTTTCAAGTAAACGCTATTTTAATATTTTTCGAAATTTTGACATTAAAATGGTGAAATTTGAAAAATTATACTCACATTTGTTTAAAGAATTTGTAGAAAATTTTCGCATGAAAAGAAATTATCAATGAAGTAAAAAAATTCATATCTCACACACACAGAGGTCTCGGTGGACAAGAAGGCCGCTCCTCCGGACAGAGTCATCGATAAGTTGCAGATGTTTGGTGTGCAGAAGTTTTGGGAGAGGGGTGCGCACAACACTTATTAGAAAATAGGTTACAGGTATGTTGATTGTTTTTTTAAAAATATCATGTCATATTTTTAATTCATCTGTCTGCCAAATCATAATGTTTGCTATTTAAAATCTGTAAAAATTATCATTGTTATCCTAACTGGTCGCAGAATTGTGTGGCATTGACGTTTTTTAGAATGATTTCCAGTGATTCCAACAAACATCAACAAACATGAATCATTCTAACAAACATCAATTGTGTGCCATTGATGTTTGTTAGAATGATTCATGCTTTTAATGTTATTGTTTGGAAGATATTGTTCTTGGAAACATGTTAAATTATGAAGAACATTTTATTTCCACAATTTACACATTTGTAGCCCTTTGTAAGATTGTAATGGCATGTCGTAAACATCATTTATAAATACACTGTATAGACAAAATCATCGCTTTTTCCTTAATTTTCTTTAATTAACGCACAGCAAAAAAAAATTGTATTTATTCACCGTTGGGATCAAACCTCAGGTCTGTATATAAAATCAGTAGGAATGAGCTCAGCAACTGAGACGTCACCATCTGGTGGGGCTTAATGATACAAGTTATTTAATTATAGCGAATAAACCCATACTGCGTGAGTGATAGTGAAAATCTTCCAAATACGTGGAGAGAATGTTAATGGACAAAGTACTAGGACGCACTCGGCCAGTTATCGAGAGATCTAGGGTTCTATCCCAGCGGTTTACAGATGCAATTTTTTGGTTGTTGTGTGTTAGTTAAAGAAAAACGTGGAAAGAGCGATGGATTTGTCTATTCAGATTGACTACGTATTTGGGACATTTTCTCTATACACTAGTAAATAACTCCAACACAAAGTGTAAAGCGACTTTTCTTAATTTCCGAATTGCTGTTATGCTCAGTGTTTATGTTGAGCTGTGCCAAATTTTGTTTCGTGGTATACCACATTGGGTTCTTAAGTTTCTTAAAACTGAATACCGTAGATTAATATTCACTACAGAGTCTAAATATCAGTTTATCCTCTTCAGAAATACTACCCACGTAGTTTCTTTCGTGTACGGTGTATATACTGGCATATACGGACTAAAAGAAACCTGCAATCATTTGTTTCAGAAATTTTTTAGCGTACGAAACTTTTAGAGTGTCCAGAGCGTAGCCAGAAGTAGCGTTCGTATGAAACCATTCTGGGTGATCCACCGGGAATTGTGTCAGTTAGTGAGCAAACTATGAAAAAAAGTGAATAAAAAATCGGTGAAACTGTAAATGCTGTTTGTTAAAGGTGTGATAAGCTGACTTCCAATCGTTAACAAACTGCTGAGTGTATAATTTCCTCGCTTTTCGAAGAAATAATGTTCTAACAGTGTTAGGGAGAAATAAACTTTTTGTAATTCCTTTTATAAAGAATTTTGGTTTTGATTGGGGATAAAATTAAGAACGGACATCTTGTTCCCTTAGTACTGACTACAGCGTTGGTAAATGTAGATATTGTATACCTGATTACAGGCTGGGATGCTTGTTGTCATCTTGCCTTCTTCGTATTTATGCCGAGGTTATAATGCATCGGGTCTTGGGGAGCGCCAGCGAAGGAGTTGGTGTTAATGGAGAGATAATTAAGGCCATTACGTTTGCTGATGGCCAGACAATTGTTTCAGGATCAGTCAAATTATTACAGCGAACGATGTAAAAAATTCCCTTAAAAGGCGGATATCAATGGACTGAAGATAAAGGAAAATAAGACAAAACTGATGCTAATAGGGAAGGATCGAAACCAAGCTTTCCTTAAAATTGAAGGACAATGCACCAAACAAGTTAAACCATTTCGCTATTCGGGTCAAATTATTACAGAAAATGCAAGATGTGAAAAGGAAATTAGATTGAGACTGGGGATGGCAAAAACGGCATTTAGAGAGAATCGAGGACTACTGACAGAGAAAAATATAGATCTGATGCTGAGGGCGAGAATTTTAAAGACATATGTTTGGCCACTCTTAACGGTTCTGAGACATGGATATTGACCAAGAGGGAAGTTAAAAAGCTGGAGTCATTTGAGATGTTGAGCTGAAGAAGAATGGATAGAATAATCTGGCTCGTTAGAAAGACTAATAAGGAGGTCATGGAGAAAGTGGCAGAACGTAGGAATCAGAGCAACATGTTAAAAAGAAGAATAATGTTGTCGATGGGACACACATTGCGCCATGGAGGCCCAATTCTGAAAGTTTTGGAAGGGAAAATTCAATGCAAGAGCGGAAGAGGACTTCCAAGGAATAGTTTTGTGGCACAATTACTCCAAGACACCAATACTAGAACATACTATGACTTGAAGAGAACGGCGCAGAATAAAGAATGGAGAGACAGAGTACATGTACTGAACAACCCGTCCTTGGACTGAGTAACCAAGAAGAATAGGGAGTATATTCCTGAATGTATTCCTACATCCCAATTTGCGTGTAGAGTAAATGTTAAATGCTCGTTCTTGAAGATCCCTGCTGTCATCGTGATCACCCATGTACGTTTTTCTGGAGCATGCAACTCCCTATATCTCGTAGTGTTTAAAAAAGAAACGTTTTTTTAATAAATCGCAATCACACATTCGAATGAGTTCTCCTACCAAGACTTGTCTTCAAAAATGAAGGTACCCCGTGAGACAAACTACAAAGTGTGCCTCACTGGGGATCGCTTTCCACCGAAGCAGAAGGCACCGAGATTACTACTCAGACCACAAGTAAAACTCTATCAGCCATTCAACAAGTGGAACAGCCTGGAAGGTCAAACCCTGAAACAAACACATTTTCTTTCATACTGTCATTCACCCCAAAACCTTTATACCACAAATTTAACACAATCCTCGCACACACTTTCACACAAGGCTCGAACAGACATTTTCGAGGCCATGTCAAAAGCCGGGAGGCAGTGCTGTTTGCTCCACCTGCAAGTGAACAAGCGCTTAATGTGTTAAAATACCTGTACTAGTAAGTAAAGGGGAAAAGGCTCCTTCCTCAAAACATAGGGAAAAAAACACAATTCTACCAAACCTATTTGCATTACCTCGCATAGGTGTTTCACCGTAGGTAACCGAACTCCTCTTTAATTCTAATCACTCAGTTTCAAACTTCATACCGATTGATAAGTCAAAGTGTGTAAGAGAAACGAAAGTATCACAGAATGCCGCTCTGCTTAGTTGCAAAATAAATTTACCTAGTTATTTTTACTTGATGTGAGAAAATGATTAAATCGAAATTCTCGAATCCGCAAAATGTGAATCTACGTTAATGGGTGGATTTTGCATTTCACATTTTTCTTAAAATTATAATTTCGGAAAAGTAATTTGTTCTGAATCTAAATAAGTTATATACTTCGTGTTTTGTGAAGAGTTCCCAGGAAAAATGTAAAATAAATGGAACGAAAAAATGATTTTAGCTGAGAACCGCAGCGATTCTTACATATCATGATTTAATAAATGTCCTGTTATTATCTATGAAACGATGGCTTCCTATGTCTTAATCACCGATTTTCTATTCTGAACTAAGCGGCAAGTAGATCTGCTTTTCGAACTGATGGCGGGTAATCAGTTTGTCGTGGACTCCACTTCAGCTGTGGCAAACAATTACTGTGCCTTGGAGAGCACGAGAAACCACAGGCCTCGTTCCCTACCAGTGCGCCAAAAAGATCCAAACTTCCTCCGAAACATAGCTCAAAGTCCGGTCCAGGACTACGTGGTTGTGTCAAGCGCTAACTGAGAGAGCCATTTCTATGAGGTGTACGCTTTTTTCGGTGTTATTTTGTTTATTTCGAGTCGCTTAATTATTTGGAATGTGGAATCCCACATTCTCTTTCTTTCGAGTATTTCGTAGGCTTCAGTGTGTCTGGTCATTTCTCTTTTATGACAAGGTTGTATTATGTTTTGACAAAATTATGAGCGATTATTTTGTAAGCCCCTGTACCTGCTTTTTCATTAACAATTTTCTGGAAGATATGTTTATGTTGTAGACTATGTTCATTGTGGTTCACTAGATTCTTCTTTTAGATCCTATGAACAAGGTGCCTAAAAATCCTCATTTGTAAGCTATCACACACATAGGATTCACAATTTCTGCAGTTTTTAGACTTCTACTATCATGGAAATAGTGTCTTTTTGTGTCATGGATTCAACGAGAATCGGATATATTTCTACAGATTCATTAAGTGAATCCGGTATAGTGGGGTGCGTCAAGTGAGAGAACGGTCGCGGATTGATATGTGTTACAAATCGTGAACGTATTCATTTTCCAGAGGTTTTAATAGTGTTACCATGTGGGGACTGTTTGGGACATTTAAGCACTTTCACATCTGTCCTAAAGAAACTTCCCTCCGCAAGAACAGCCTCCAGAACATTAAATTCCCTCCATCAGCTAGAACGCTAGTCACTAGGCACGCGCAATCAGTAAGTTCATGCTGATGACCCCATATTGTTGCGAGTACATCGGCGTGTGTATACTGAAAATCTAATTCATTTGAGCAAACGATGTTTTCTGTCCTCCAGGGTCTGTCTGATCTACAGAGAAACGTGCTGGTCGATCTGGCCTCATTTAGTTCCTTCGTGCCAAGTGATAAAAAATTATATGTGGTTTGCAAAGAAGAGGAGCACACGAGAGGAATGCGGTTGTTTTTACAGCCCTTTGGAACCGTATGCATCGTACAGTGTATGCTTAAGTTCTCCTTTCCATACCGCTGTACATCTGCGGTTACTTGACGCAATTCAGCGCGTTTGTAACATGTTAAAATCCCCTCCACAAGCCGTTACTCTCGGACAAGGACCACAGAATCTTTGTTTGCTCACCTTTCCAAATAAACTCTCCATACAATTGTGCGAAATTCACACATTTGTGTGAGGGACTACTCCCTCCGGAGTCAGTTGATCTAAACGACTAAACTTCACAGACGGAATATAGCGCTGCAGATTTATCATCTCGTGCATCTGTACTATGTCACATTATCTCCCTCCCAGCTTGGTTTTTTAAGCGATGAAGAAACATTTTGTTAACTCCAGACGATGTGCGGATCTAACATCACAAATGTTTAGAACACAACACCCAGGAGACACAAATTTACGTCCGGGCGCCAATGGGAAATTCCCAATTTTGTCGGTAACAGGGATCGAATGTGATTCATCTCGCTCCGGAGAAAGTTGTTCTAGCTCACAATAAACTACACCGACGGAACATGTCGCTGTAGATGTGTTGTCTCTACTCTCTGTAGTACTTCACAATTGTCATTACACTTACATTCCAAGATCCCAATACAATGCTTCTTTGATGGTGTCATATCATGCCCGTGTGAGACATTTGAGGGAAAGTGTGTACAAAAAAATGTACACGCTATTTAGGTTTCTAAAATTTGTAGTCACGTGTATGACTGCAATTCGGTGTTCCGAATAATTTGCTAACAGAGTGTATGTTTTGTTAGTAATCCAACACAAAAATAATGATACACGTCTTTATGAAATCATACGAGTATAAAGTCGAATCGTGCTCTTAAGGGGCAGCAGATTACTGTGTGCAGTACTGTGATTCTCAAAAAAAAAATCTTAACACTTTTGTTTTATTGATATGTACATAAATATTTTAGACGATTTTTTTATGAAATAAATATTTAAGCAAAAGCTTATAGAGCATTTTCATAAGGACAAGAACACACATTTGTTTCCTTTTTACATAATTAAGGATGACTAGGTTCAGAATTAAGGGGGAAGCAACCTAAAATGTGCCGTGTGCAAAAACGCACCTAAATTTAGACTAAATATTTTACAACTTATGTACGTCTATATATCATCATCATCATCATTGTCAACCATTATCAATCCACTGCTGGACGAAGGTCTCCCCAAGTTTCCTCCACAACGGTCTGTCTTGTGCCAGTCTCCTCCATGTCACCCCTGCATACTTTCGAATTTCATCCACCCATCTCCCATGTGGTCTTCCTCTGGGTCTTTTCCTGTCCCTTGGAATCCAATCTAAAATTTCAGCTGTCCATCGATGATCTGTCCTTCTGGCAGTATGTCCAGCCCATTGCCATTTCAGGGATTTAACTCTGATCATGATGTCTTCCACTCTTGTCATTTTTCGGATCCACGAGTTCCTCTTCTTATCTCTCCTGGTTACACCAAGCATGCACCTCTCCATGCTTCTTTGAGTTGTCTGCAGCCTTTGTATGTCTCTTTTAGTTAAGGTCCACGTCTCTGCACCATACGTAAGCACTGGAAGGATGCATTGATCAAACACTTTTCTTTTAAGACATAATGGCATATTGCTCTTGAAAATTATGCTGTTTCTTCCAAAAGCTCTCCAGGCAAGTTTTGTACGCCGATTAATTTCTTCATCAATGTGACCCTCACTTGATATCTGCTGTCCAAGATAAACGTACGTGTCTGTTATCTCCAGCTTTTCTGCATCAATCGATAAATCTTCATTTCTTGTAAAAGCATTGAACATCACTTTTGTCTTTTGAAAGTTCATTTTTAATCCCACTTCTTTACTCTTGTCAGCAAGTTCCTGGATCATACTCTGCAGCTCTGATGGGGTAGTTGCAAAAATGACTACGTCATCAGCAAAACGAAGGTGTGTTAGATAATCTCCATTAATCTTTATCCCTTTGTTTTCCCAGCTCAGCGACTGAAAAACACCCTCCAATGTGGCATTAAAGAGCTTCGGAGATATGGTGTCACCTTGTCTCACTCCTTTTCCAATTTTTATGTGTGTTGTATTTTCAAACAGCCGAATCTTTGCACTTGCATTTTCATAGATGTTATTAATAATATTAATGTATGCATCTTCAATACCGCAGGTTTTCAGAGCCATTGTAACTGCTGATGGTTTCACCGAATCAAAGGCTTTTTCATAATCGATAAAAGCCATGCACAATGGAAGTTCATATTCCCTCGCTCTTTCAATTAGTTCTCTCAGTACGTGGATATGATCTATTGTGCTGTAGCCACTCCTGAATCCAGCTTGTTCTCTCGGTTGAGCCATGTCCAGTGTTACCTTCAAGCGGTGTGAAAGAACTTTAGTGAAGATTTTATAAACTACTGATAGGAGGCTGATAGGTCTGTAGTTTCCGAGATCCTCAATGTCACCTTTCTTATGTAGCAGGATCATTGTAGCGGTGTTCCAATCCTCAGGAATCTTTCCTTCATTAAGGCATCGAGTGAAAATTTTTGCGAGTACTGTTTCGATTTCTCCACTTGCTTCTTGTATGATGTCTACAGTAATTCCATCTTCTCCTGGAGCTTTTCCCAGCTTCATGTTCTTGATTGCATGTGCAACTTCTGCTGGAAGGACTGGAGGAACTCTGGTACTGGTATCTTTCATGATGTCTGGAGTGCATGTATCATCCCTTTCATATAATTTGGAGTAGAAATCTTTCACTCTTGTCAAAATTTCGCCTCTATTTCTTGTTACAGAACCATCTTCTTTTCTTAGTGCCATAATCTGTTTTCTTCCCTTACTGAGATGTCCCTTTGCTATCTTTAGGCTTTGGTTGTTTTCAATTGCTTTCCTCACTAGTTCACAGTTGAATTTTCTTACGTCTTCAGTGATACTTTTTCTTACTGTCTTGCATAGCTCTATATATTCCACTTTGGAAGTCACATCTTCTTTAGTTGTCCTCATCTCTCTTCTTTTTTGCATCAACATTTTCGTTTTTCCTGATAATTTGTTTACGTGCAACTTGTTCTTAGACCCAGCTAATTTTGTTGCTGTTTCCATAAGAGCTTTGGTTACTTTTCTGTTAACTTCAGAGATGTCCACTTCTTCCGATGTTAGGCCTTCCAAAGCAGAGAACCTGTTCTTCAGTTCCAACTTGAAGGTATTATGGTGTTTTTTAAGGTTGGTTATGTCAATAGGTTTTGTTTGTCTTATGAGCTTGCCACGTTCAAGTTTAGTGTTGAGGTGCATCTTACATCTCACCAATCTATGGTCACTACCTGTGTTGAACTTGTTTAGCACACTGCAGTCTTCTATGACGAATTTTTTGTTAC
The DNA here is from genome assembly GCA_039090855.1 of Macrothele yani. Taxonomy (NCBI): domain Eukaryota; kingdom Metazoa; phylum Arthropoda; class Arachnida; order Araneae; family Macrothelidae; genus Macrothele; species Macrothele yani. Next base: position 50,278,629 of record CM077033.1, on the reverse strand, counting down.
ACATAATAAAATCAATTTCACTTGTCGTCCCATTTGGATGTCTCCATGTCCATTTCCTGTGTGGCTTTTTCTTGAAGAAGGAGTTCAAGATGAAAAACCCTTCTGCCTCTGCAAACTCAACGAGAGTATTTCCACGCTGGTTTCTGTTGCCGTGACCGAATTTACCTACTGAAGTTTCATTCTGTTGCCGTTGCCCTATTTTTGCATTGAAATCTCCCATAATTATTTTCAAGTGCTGCTTACCTTTATTATTTAGATGACAAATTTCCTCATAAAATTCTTCAATTTCTTCTTCAGGATGACTTGTGGTGGGTGCATAAGTTTGAATAATCTGAGCCTGGTATCTCTTCGAGAGTTGGATAACAAGTCGTGCAGCTCTGTCAGAGGAACTTTCAACTTCTACAACTTTATCCTTCAGTTTCTTGTTTATTATAAATCCAACACCACTAGTTCTGCCAGTATCTGTCCCACGATAGTAGAAGAGATGTCCACTTTTCAGTTCGATGAGATCTTCTCCTTTTCTCCTTACCTCACTTAGCCCCACGATGTCCCACTTGATCCTTTGTAATTCCTCTTCCAATTCAAGAAGCCTTGAATCAGAAGATAGGGAGCGTCCATTGTAAGTAGCCATATATATATATATATATATATATATATATATATCATCATCATCATCATTGTCAACCATTATCAATCCACTGCTGGACGAAGGTCTCCCCAAGTTTCCTCCACAACGGTCTGTCTTGTGCCAGTCTTCTCCATGTCACCCATGCATACTTTCGAATTTCATCCACCCATCTCCCATGTGGTCTTCTTCTGGGTCTTTTCCTGTCCCTTGGAATCCAATCTAAAATTTCGGCTGTCCATCGATGATCTGTCCTTCTGGCAGTATGTCCAGCCCATTGCCATTTCAGGGATTTAACTCTGATCATGATGTCTTCCACTCTTGTCATTTTTCGGATCCACGAGTTCCTCTTCTTATCTCTCCTGGTTACACCAAGTATGCACCTCTCCATGCTTCTTTGAGTTGTCTGCAACCTTTGTGTGTCTCTTTTAGTTAAGGTCCACGTCTCTGCACCATACGTAAGCACTGGAAGGATGCATTGATCAAACACTTTTCTTTTAAGACATAATGGCATATTGCTCTTGAAAATTATGCTGTTTCTTCCAAAAGCTCTCCAGGCAAGTTTTGTACGCCGATGAATTTCTTCATCAATGTGACCCTTACTTGATATCTGCTGTCCAAGATAAACGTACGTGTCTGTTATCTCCAGCTTTTCTCCATCAATCGATAAATCTTCATTTCTTGTAAAAGCATTGAACATCACTTTTGTATTCTGAAAGTTCATTTTTAATCCCACTTCTTTACTCTTGTCAGCAAGTTCCTGGATCATACTCTGCAGCTCTGATGGGGTAGTTGCAAAAATGACTACGTCATCAGCAAAACGAAGGTGGGTTAGATAATCTCCATTAATCTTTATCCCCTTGTTTTCCCAGCTCAGCGACTGAAAAACACCCTCCAATGTGGCATTAAAGAGCTTCGGAGATATGGTGTTACCTTGTCTCACTCCCTTTCCAATTTTTACGTGTGTTGTATTTTCAAACAGCCTAATCTTTGCACTTGCATTTTCATAGATGTTATTAATAATATTAATGTATGCATCTTCAATACCGCAGGTTTTCAGAGCCATTGTAACTGCTGATGGTTTCACCGAATCAAAGGCTTTTTCATAATCGATAAAAGCCATGCACAATGGAAGTTCATATTCCCTCGCTCTTTCAATTAGTTCTCTCAGCACATGGATATGATCTATTGTGCTGTAGCCACTCCTGAATCCAGCTTGTTCTCTCGGTTGAGCCATGTCCAGTGTTACCTTCAAGCGGTGTGAAAGAACTTTAGTGAAGATTTTATAAACTACTGATAGGAGGCTGATAGGTCTGTAGTTTCCGAGATCCTCAATGTCACCTTTCTTATGTAGCAGGATCATTGTAGGGTGTTCCAATCCTCAGGAATGTTTCCTTCATTAAGGCATCGAGTAAAAATTTTTGCGAGTACTGTTTCGATTTCTCCACTTGCTTCTTGTATGATGTCTACAGTAATTCCATCTTCTCCTGGAGCTTTTCCTCGCTTCATGTTCTTGATTGCATGTGCAACTTCTGCTGGAAGGACTGGAGGAACTCTGGTACTGGCATCTTTCATGATGTCTGGAGTGCATGTATCATCCCTTTCATATATTTTGGAGTAGAAATCTTTCACTCTTTTTTCAAAATTTCGCCTCTATTTCTTGTTACAGAACCATCTTCTTTTCTCAGTGCCATAATCTGTTTTCTTCCCTTACTGAGATGTCCCTTTGCTATCTTTAGGCTTTGGTTGTTTTCAATTGCTTTCCTCACTAGTTCACAGTTGAATTTTCTTACGTCTTTAGTGATACTTTTTCGTACTGTCTTGCATAGCTCTACATATTCCACTTTGGAAGTCATATCTTCTTTAGTTGTCCTCATCTCTCGTCTTTTTTGATTCAACATTTTCGTTTTTCCTGATAATTTATTTACATGCAACTTGTTCTTAGACCCAGCTAATTTTGTTGCTGTTTCCATAAGAGCTTTGGTTACTTTTCTGTTAACTTCAGAGATGTCCACTTCTTCCGATGTTAGGCCTTCTAAAGCAGAGAACCTGGTCTTCAGTTCCAACTTGAAGGCCTTATGGTGTTTTTTAAGGTTGGTTATGTCAATAGATATGTCTTGGCGTTTAATACCTTTCTTTTTCTTTTACTAACTCGATTATCCAGGTTTAATAAAAGACTTCTAAAGAACCATCGGCAAGAAGTAAAAGAGAAAAATATGGGTTCTATTTTTAAAGCTCTCGGCAGAATCTCTAGATACAACAAAACATCGTTCAGTCCTATGAGGAAGGATAAATTCCGAAACCAAATATTAATTAAAATACGATAAATGGTTGCTTTTGAACTTTTCTTTTGTAAGTTATTTCAATTTCCGTTCAACAATTTTCTTATCCTTCAGTATATTTTAAGCCTAAAAATTTTACATTCAGTAAATTTCGTATTCCTTAACTTATTATTTAGTAAAATGTTTTAAACATTATATATATATATATAAACATAAATAATTGTTTTGTGATAATGTTGGCGTTTATAAAGAATTCTCAAAAGGGCGTATCACGCCATTTTTAATCTATAATGCAAGTTCTGAGATTCCACTACCAGAATTTCTCTAACACTTGCCCAAAGATTTATAAAATATAAAACACTGAATCTGAGTTCGTGGTTAGCGCAATTCAACACAAAAATGAATTGCGCAAAAAACAAAATTAGACATTTCAACACTAAAATAGGTTCTCTTAACAAAAGGTAGTTTTACAACTAAGGCTTCACTCGAAATTACAAATTTCCAAGTAAATTTCTTGGAACACCTGACAATTAAAAAACTTTTGTGTCATTATATATATTTACTTTTGAAAATAAATAATATTTCTTTTGCATCTACGAGTACTTGTTGTTCTCACAATTTTCGCACTTTTTTTATAAATATATTGAAGTTAGGAATTTAAAATGTGCTACCTCCTTGTACATTGGGTTTAAGATAGTGAGATGAAAAGACTGTATGTATTAAGGAATGCATTTCAATCTGATGTTTTGGTGGAATACTTATAGAGGGCAAATGTTATGCCGTTTTTCATACATGGATGACATGTTGAAATTGAAATATCGCTTTGTGATTTTTTTAGGTTTTTGCTTTTGACAACGCTTTATCATGAATATATCTGGTTTAAAAGGCCTAATCTGAAGGGAAAATGGGAACAGGAAACGGCGAGGTCTTAAGGGAGAAATTAAGTTGGTTCCGGACAGCAGTTACAATCCTCGAGTTTCTGTTCAAATTACAAATAACAAATTTTTCCAATTGGAAATTTCTAAGTAGCACATTTGCCTTACAATTTCCCGCAAGTGTAATATTTTTGTGTTTCGAAATGGAATGTAACAGTCACCACTGAAACGAGGGTAAATCAGGAAAAAATGTCTTTTCGAATTGTTTCCATGCTGTGGTAGTTCTCGTTATTAGATAGTTCAGGCACATCTGTATAACAAGAAAATCTTCTGCGTAATATCTATACTCTGTTTGAGATTTCCCGACATCTTGAAGTAGAAAAAAGTTATTCCAGACAGGATGCAAGGAATTTCTTTACTTCTCCACTAATTACCTAATACAGATGTATGAAAATCCACATGCAAGACAGTTCTCTATTTAATTGAAGAGAAAGAAAAGAGATAGCTGGGATAAATTTCAAGAGACTAAGTTTACCGAAAGCAAAAACAACTGTAATCACAATGGTATATGTGCGGAGCTTCATTTTTTAATTTGAAGACACTTCCACTGATCATCTATGATAAAGCTACGAAGAATGGTATTACCGCTTTCATGCCCACGCGCATTTTTCAGATTGTCATTTTCTTGCTCTCGGACTTCTCCTGACCTCAGCCAATATCACAACATCCAAGAAGTTCATAGAAAATTGATGTGTCGTCATCTATTATCTTCAGCTGCAAAGCTCCGTTTCTTTCTGTTTCGGAAATCGTTACAAAAAAAAAAAAGCGTTACCTTTTTTTCTCAACAAAATTTACCAAAATATTATTACTCATGGAATGAAGAATGCATTTTTACTTTACACACCTACAATTTTTGAATTGAAGTTCATTTATTACCAATTCATTAGTCCATTCGCAATAAAATACTGCAAATTATTTCTACGGAGAACCATATTTTGAAACCCACTATATTGATCCTTTAGTGACTTAGATATTGTTCCACCAAAGAAGTAATTATCACATGTAGTATAATCCCTTGTCTTCTGACGTACTACAGAGATTAAAACATGTGTCAAGACGATAAATCTGCAGCGAGACATTCTGTTCGCGTAGCTCAGTTGGGAGAGCGACTTACTCCGGAGTCAGGGGACACGGTTTCGATATCCGGCGCGGACAAACCTCTATTTTCACACTCTACAATACGTAATTTTACAACACGGTTTTGATACTCCTTGCGAACAAACTAGAGTTTTCACAATCTACAACAAGTTATTTTACAATTCAACTTCAATATCACTAAAAGTCTGAAGTTTAATGCACAGTTAACAATCTTTTCATAGCTGAACTAAAAAATGTGAACTGAAGTAGAAACTGAAACTATGTTTTTCTGCGATTATGCGTATTCAACATATGAAGTTCCATTCAATTGATATCGCTCCGATTTCCGTAGTACATATGCTACCGGCAATGTCGGAAATCAGGCCTTGTGCTTCTGAACAATGGCTTTGCCAGGGAAATCTGTAGAATGCCGAAAACGGGACGTAAAGGTCTGAAACTCTTAGATTATCACACACATCCTAGGCATTCTATGCAGTGCCAAAAGGCAAATCTGCAAAGTATAAAATACTCCCGTCAGTGACTTGTTTTTTCTCACGTGACGAAGCACGGGAATTTCGATTCTAGCGTTCAGGGCCACCAAAGCGCCGCCTATAACGTTTTTTACACTTGGCGAAGCACGTGAGGTTCAACGCTCGGGTCAAGCGCACAGTATTCAGGATTATCACCTTTTGCATTTCTGTCTTTGTTCGGCAGTGACAAAACACGCGAGTTTCAATTTGCCCAGCAGACGTTAGCACATACTGTGTTTTATGAGAATGGCGGAGCAAAGTGTAGTGTCAACGAAAATTCGTATACTTTATATATCTTCCTTGATTTTCATATACGTACTTTCAGTAAAGTCATTTCAATAAATCTGTTTTCATACTTTGTCTAAATAGTCCTTGTCGTTTTATATAATGCCTTGGATTTATATAAAATACCTAGAAGAGGTACATACAATATTATTATTAGGAATTTCACTAATAAAAAAATTGTCGTCAACATCATAGCAAGAAATGTTAAATTTTCGCTACCTTGCGACGAAGCTTTGGCAATGAATATGAAAAATGTTGCTGAAGTTTAGATTTACACCTACTTGTAGAAACCAGGTTTTTCACATTATGAACATATTATGCGAGACCTGGGGTTTGTTCTGCAGTAAGTTATACACAGTCGAGTCAGATCAATGTGACCCCTCCTACTTTTGATGTCAACCGCGAGTAACCAATGAAAGAAGGCCCGTGTCGTAAGCTGGATTGGGAGGAGGGGTTATAAGGTGTGCTGTAGGCATTCTGAAAACATTCCACTCGTTGCTTTCATGGATAAAAGGAGAGATTTATCAGAATTGCAAAAAACGATTAGTATGTTTTTTTCGATCCAAAAGTGGCAATATTTCAGAAACAGCACAGTATGTAAACTGTACGCGTGCTGCTGTGGTTAAAGTGTATCATGATTGGAGAAATGGCACCATTGCGAACAAGCGGCGTGGAAGCTGCGGATCACCAAACGCCATTGATGTGAGAGGTGAATGTTGGCTTCGATGGTGCGGGAGAGTATTATCCTCAGGTTACAGTGGATCAACTAATTACCCAAATGAACTAGTAGGTAATATGAAGTGTGTATAACACGACAATTCAGCGAACCCAGCTGCGTATGGGGCTCCGATGCAGACGGATGGCCACTGCACCTATGCTGACGAAGGAGCATGGGCAGGAAAGGCTCACGTTTGCACGGAGGTATCGGAATTGGATCTCGGCTGATTGGTAAATGATTACCTTCCCGATGAGTCACGTTTTCTACTTCATCAAAAGGATAAACTTTCCCGTAAAAGGCGAGACGCATAGGAGAATAAACACGCTTCAACTATTGCTGGAAGAATACAAGCTGGTGGGGACAGCGTCATGGTCTGTGGAATGCTTTCGTGACATTCGTTTGGTCCACTCGTACGTGTGGAAGACACTATGAACCGAATTCGTTTTGAATCCATCCTTGCAGACGACGTACACCCATGGTTGCTGAGTTTCTTATTCGGGGTTGATGGGATCTTCCAGAACGACAATGTCTTAGTGTCACGCAGCTAGAAATGTCCAAAAGTGGTTGGAAAGCGCGGTGAATACTTCAAAGTACTTTCCTGGCCCCCTAATTCCCCAGACTTAAACCCGATTCAGCATCTGTGGGACCACCTCAATCGTGTTGTTCACTCTAAGGATCCTATACCGCGTACGATCCGGCAGCTCTCAGGTGCATTGCTGTCAGCACGGCTCCATATAACTGTGAACACGTTCCAACACCTTACTGGGTCACTGCCAGCTCATTTAGCTGCTGTCCATTCAGCACACAGCTGTTACTCTGAATATTATCTGGTGGTCACAATAATGTGACTCGACCGTGTATTTTCCCTATGATAAAATTTCAATATATTATTTTCCCTGCGATTTTGAAATATTGGAACGCATGCACAGTGTTGCTATTTACGCGCCTTATCGTGTGTGCCCCTTTAGGAATTGGAAAGTTAGATTCCGGACACAACAGCAGCACTACTGCAATTGAGTCCTGAAGGAATTTCTTTTCCCTCTGATCACTGATGCGTGATTTTGTTATGTGGTGAGAACATGAGCCTGTTCAAACAAAACGTTGATGGGACGATCTGCTCCCTGGGCTTCAGGCTATCGTTTTGGACTTTGGTTGATAGGACTCTAAGAGAATGCAGAAGCGCTCTATTGGGTCAAGTAAATGCTCATTTGAACAGCAGTTTCGAGAGAGAAATTTGAGCGTATGCAGCGCGCTGCACATTGCCGAGATTGGGTTTTGCAGGAGGCGCCGTCTTGGTGAACCACTAGACTCTGCTAAAAACCGAAAGATTTGCCAGTCGTGAACGCTAGGACACCAAACTTAATCTTTGACGATATGATAAAGGCGGGCTGGGCCGACGAATCGTCCTTTCAGCTAATGCGTGCCATAGAATTGCCGGAGTACGACTTAAAATTACAAATCTATGGATGACAGCAGTTTAGTTTTAATTATATTTAACAAGTGGGTTTGTCCTCATCCCTGTCATTTGGTTCCATATTACATCTATTGCAGTATTTGGGTGCCACTATGTATAATAACAACACTGAGAACTAGTAGCACCTGTACATGTTCATGGGTTTCCTGATAGACAGAGCTACTACCAGCAAGATAATCCCTCGTGACTTAAGGATCGGATCACCACAAAGCGTTTCCAGAAGTACCAAAATACCTTCGAATGCTAAATAACCACCACGATCAAAAATTGATCAACTATTGAAAAAGATTGAAATAGCCATCCGTAACATAAATTCTCCTCCAGTGAACATTCTGCAAATGAAGGTGGCAATAAGATACGCTAGAGGAAAGTAGCAGCACCGCGTTGAATGGATGCTGCATTGAGTCGAAGCTGTTTGGAGTCCAAGAACGTCTCAGCCCTTTAGTAGTAGGTGTTCTTTACAATTTGCTAATTCAGTGTACGACCCAAGAATACATATAAAAGTTTCTCTTTTTCGCAACGGTTTCAAACACCAGTTCCATATACTCTAGCCTCACAATGAATAAACGAATCAGGTGAATGCACATCTTTGATGAATCAAGCGTTCTCCGTTCCAGTTACTTTCCGTAACTACGCTATTCCTCGCCTATCGAGACACATATGTGCTTAAATATGCTGAAAGACCTTGATTGGCATCTAGTTTCAGAGGATGACACCGCGGCACATAACACTCACAAGGGCGGATGTCCATGTTCAAAAGGAAAACGTCCATCATTTCAGGTAATCCACCCGAAGCTGAGTGATTTCTGTAGCATATTCATTGCAATTCTAGTACGTTTTGGCAGCGTATCGTTATAAAAGCCGATGATTTTCCAATAAACTCTCAGACATAAAGTTTTGTTAAATTCTTTACAAATTATTTTCAACAGAATAATTTTTGATTAAAATAGTGTTTTTCCTTTTCTGTTTATCACATATATGTATAGCGCTGATATGTAGATACCACGTGGCATTTACATGATGTACTAGAAATATTAAGGGACTCCGTCCTCACCATCAAAGGAGATGCGAGACCATGCCACCTGTTTTCTGGCTTATATAGTTGCCGCTAGGTAAGTGGTGCCCAAGCCGTTCTTCCTATTGATAGAACAACCTAACCCACCTAACGGTGTGTATTTGCATAAATCGTGATTCTTTGGGTTAGACGCCCGATTTCCATTTGTAAAATATTATGTTTGGGAGTCCCAACTGAAGAAGATTTTTTGGGTTTTTAAGAAAAGCGAATTGTACGCAAAGGAGAGGTCTGTTGTTATCGGCTATGTACGCCAATGTGCAGCAAGCTGTTTACGCTGAAATTCTGCTCTCGATTGCATTGTTCTACTACATGGTTATTTGACACAATGGGTTTCATTTATTACCTCCTACAATCCTATCCATGGGCAGTTTCCCAGGAACATCTGCCAAACGCTTTTTCTCGCAGTAAATCCGCTGCTAACTTTTTGTTGTCTGTGCGCTGCCCATTACGCACCCTCCATAGAGTAGTTCTTGCACAGCCGAAAAGATTTCCTGTGTCTGAGATACTTGCCTTAGTCCTCACACAGTCACTATCATGATTTATCGGAAGACCACTATATAGCGATTATCTCCGATGTTTTAGCTATCTGTGCTTCGAACACGTTTGAATCTTTTAAAGTGAGTTGTTTATAAAGCCATCTCAAAGTTTTAGTCGCGTACATATATGAGGATGGTGTGAGTCTAATTGCTGTTTGGTGTTAATTTTGATTTGCTACTGCAGTACACATTTTTGTTAGCGTTATTACAAAGAGTAATAGCACAAATCCGCGGGGAAACGCAGAATTTGCAAACATGTTGTTAATAGAAAACATATGCATTGTTGTTAAATAGGATTATAACTGGCGAAAAATAACATATTATTTGTTGTATTGAGATGTGCCTAATATTCTAGATATCTTTCAGGAAGTAGAATATTATATACTAGTTCACAGATCGCTGTCATGAGGTCACGAATAAACACACTATTTTCTTTTATATGCTTATGCAAGTTTTTCTTTTCAAAATCATACAACAGCAAAATATGCTAAAATGCATGATTTGCAAATCAATTCTCTTGTATTTTCATAATTTGCAATCGATTCTCTTGTATGGCTGAAGCACAGCCAAAGAATAAAATAATTATATAATTTGCATTTCACCAGATGCTGATGAAAAGCGTTAGACATAACCAGTGGCTACTATAATTAAACCAATTTTTTATTATATATATATATGTGTAGTAAATCTTTTTCAGAAATTACTATAACCTATAAAACCAAAACCTGTGTATTTAACCTTATTCTTCATAAATATTTACCATATATACGACGATGCAAAATATTTTTTAGCTTGTGAGTTCAGTTCATCCCTCGGAAATCTGAAGCTCACAAAGATATGTTTTTCAAACTCCTACGCATTACAGGCAGAACATTATCGAATTATAATTTCCTAGGTAATCACTCAAATTTTGAGCATTATACTTTATGCCTTTAAGCGGTTTTCATATCGTTATCGTAATAAAACACGACATTTACCAGAAAGTGAAATATGGTAATCGAATTTAATTTGGTATCGCTTAAAAGGCATTCAACTTCAGTTACTGCAAGAAAGTCCAATATGAATTAAAATATTTTATGGAACATAGGTAAATTTTTATGTCCCGCCATTATTCTAAAAGCGTTCCATTTATTTTTATTATTTTTATTCATACAAATACCGTGTTCAATAGCAGGCTATCCAGAAAAGTCAAATTTCACTATTTTCAAGGTTAATTCGTGGTTTTAATCCTTGAAGTGACGTTCGGACATTATGGACGATGTGATACAAATTGGAAATCTTACAGATATTGATCCGTTGATGTTTTACTTTTAATACGCAGTCTTTGTTCTACCTAGTTTCAGCATAAGTTCTTCAGTGAGGAAGAAGCTGCGTTGTTTGTTGCTTGCGTTATTCACAAGATTTGCTTTTCGCAATATTCCCTTCTTGGAAGTTTCTTCAGTTCCGTGCTAATGGGATTTTCCCCATGTTTCCAATATTTTTAATCTGCACCAGAAGAGATTTTATCATATAAGTCTTCTAGCTCAAAACTCAGATATCAATCTTCTTAATACAACAAATATGCACATTGTTTCACTATCACAAGATGATTTCTTTTTCGGCACACAAAATAGTACAGACTTAAAAAATAAACACCAAAAAATGCTTTCATGTGAAACCTGGAAGCTGCATAGCAACTACATGTTAATTCGTAGAAAAAAAACTTAAAATGTGACCACTGCTCTAAAATACTTAATTGAGTAAAAATCAGGAACAAGATAACGCTCTTAGTGCAAAGTTTCTTTTGCATTAAATGAGATGATATCGCAAACATCAAAAAACAAGAGACTGCTGTTAGAGCAAAAATCCAAGAGCATGCCGAAAAAAAAAATCAATTGTTATTTTATAATAACATTTTTCTGCTCTCATTTTAATGACTGTACAAGCATGTATCTTTATTGAAACAAGAAAAAAGACACCTAACCGTTCAACATAATATGATGAATAATCATTTCTTTCATACAAAGTTTATGTACTACTGTATGTACTACGCATATATTCCTTATTTGAAGAAATACTGTCACATGCAAGTATGTTCCGAAATACTCCCACTAGAGACTCAGTCGGTTTTATTTAAAAATTTTTCAAAAATTGAGATGTTTGCATTCTTGTAGTTTTAAATAAAGAAGATATTTTTCATTTTAATTTAAGCACAAATGTCCGTACAGGCTCTGTGGTTTCCATGTAAAATTCTTATCTACCTTTTGATTTATGAGGAATAAAATACTGACTCAAAGGAGAATTCTGTATTATACGTGTTTCCTACGTTTGATAGAAAATGACAGGGGTAGATGGGCACGCGTAAAGCAAATTAATGGCCATCACATGATATGCACTGAAGTGTCAGAAAACTGGATACTTCTTTAATTGGCCCTGCTTCCGGTTGGAAAATGGCAGCACCACGACTGGTGATGGAATCCACGAGATCTCTGTAGTTCTGTGGAAATTGTGCATACCATGATCACTGAAGAGCTCCCCACAATTCCATAGTATTCGCAAGTGGTAAATTTGTGGCATTAATGACACCTTAAGCAACATCCAAAATTGTGTTCGATGGCGTTTAAAACTGGAGAACGAAGGGGAACAAGTCATGATTCCAAAGCCCATGAAATGTTACTTCAACCATAATCGGGAAACTGTGAATTTATACAGTGACGCAATTTTATGTTGAACGAGGTCTCACATTCCGGAGTGTTGCATGACATGAACGGTTGCAAATATGAAACCCAAGGATGGTTATGCAGCCGCTGTCGGTCATTGAGCTCTGCAGACGTACGAAGGGTCCTAAGGAGTGATAGCTGAAAACACCGAATACCATTTCGGAGCCACCGCCGTCCTCAAAATTCTATTCTAGGCATATGGGGGTCTTTGTCTCGTTGGGTTGTCACACTCCTGGCGTTTGCCGCCGTCTTCCCGAAAGAGTTGGTGGCGTGAGTCGTTGAACCAAGATACACGTTTCCATTCATATCTAATCCAATGGCAATGTTCCCAAGTCCATGCGAAGCGCTCAGCCTTATGTCGTATGGTGAGAGGTGCCACCTGGTTGGGCGCTATTATTTGCGGCAATGTTGCACGTCGGCAAAATGTTACTATGCGTACCAGACGTCGCTGTCCACTATCGTCCAGAGATTTTCTACGACCACACCGAACTCGTACCACGGATTGTTTCTCTGCGTATGTGTAGTGAAGATGAAACCCTGACATTTTTGACAGTGATAATCTAAATTTCGTGGTAATTTCCGAGATGAAGCTACCCATCTTCCGGGCACTGACCATCATACCACTTTCGATATCGCTTAAATCCTGACAAGCTGGCATCTGAACCACGAATTCTGCAACTTGAGATTGTTGAGATATCTGCCTTTATATATACGTCGCATGCGGACAATGTTATTTAGCACATGTGTGTGGTATCATGTAATGGATATGGTACTGCAGTTCCCCGTCTTTTTGGTACCTCAGTGTATGTAAGCAGCAGTGATTGAACAACTTATGTACCTGCAAACTGGGAAAAGTTGTTGGTGCTTACGTTTTAGTTACGTGCGTATATCTCTACAAGCAATGAAACGACAAACATTAGGGTTTGAATTTATGTGATTTCATGCAGTGTAATGTACACGCTCGAGCTCAATCCTCATTCTATATTCTCCCTCCCCATAAATCTTCCCTGATTCAGAGTACATATATTTCTGCTACCTGAAGCAGTTCCCTTAAGGTCAGTATATCCTTGTTTCATTATGTTTAATTTTTTCTCACATTTGGGTAATGGATTACTACAAAAATGTCAAACTACTATTGAAGACGAAATTATCGGATTTTTATCAGTTTACCAGTACACATTTACAATGAACTAGACATGAAAACACATGTTAAATATAAAAAGTATATCATGATCTAATTTAATATAATGATTACTCTTGATATTTGTGCGCGGTTTGTTAACCGCGTATGCTAAGATGCAACTCAATTTAAGTCATCGAACCAAGATGTTGAATTGAGTCATTGTAAATAAAAGAAATGTTTCTGAGAAATTACTGTAAGTACCCTAAATATCAAATCTTTGGAAAAAAAATCATAAAAATGCGTATGTCAATGCAGTTTTGAAGAGTGAAGTATTTTAGAAATGTCATGAGATAAAAAAAGTTCTAAATATTTTGATATACAGACGGCCTATTAAAACAAATATTTTTAATTGTTTGTTAAATTGTTTTAACATAGTGGGTGTCCTACTGGATTTGTACATGCATGCTAAAGCACTCAAAACTCATGATGAAGCAATATGAATACTAATGAATAACAAGTAAACGTTCTGTTTCAAATTTAAATCAAGTATTTCATCTGATATCGATACCTCTTTCGATGGGGTGCGAAAAATATAACTGTGTTCCAATGTCATGATTTGCTTGAAGATGTTATACTTGTGCAAAAGAAAGTAATTTCTTCATCATTCCATCTTTTGATCGTCGGCAGCTAGATGGTATGTATTTCTAAAAGGTTTATTGCAAATGATAAGAATTAAAGCAAAGCCGCTGGTGGCACGAATGTGTTGCTATAACTAACAGTCCTTCTAGGTAACCAATGCGTAGAATTATAAGAAATCAATGCTCACAGCATGTAACATTATGGCTTTCCTTGACGTATTAATGTGAGCCGCATTAACATATTGGCACATACAACCGATTTCTGAAACCTTTAAATGAAAATATTTGTATAATTTAGAATTTCCAACAGACCAGAGTTAATTACCGTGCTATTTGAATATGATTTGCCAATTACCACTAGAGTAATACGAGATAACCGCTAAAAACAGAGAATTGTGTAAATCTTTCAAATATCTGGTATCCTGTTTCGAAATAAGTTAGAAGCTATGAGAAAATATAATTCAAGGATTTCTTCATTTGTCGTATGTATATTGTCTGAAATTGTTTAAATGAATAAAAACTCTGGAATGCATCTTTTGAATTAATGAATTGGGAAACTTAAGCGTTAAGTTGGCAGAACCGCAAAACAAAATAAACTTCCAAAAATTCCCGCTTTCGAAAAGACTCACTGTGTGGTAATACCTAAAGAGCTTACAATCTTTGCCAATAAAGAACAGGGAAACATTTTGTCACTATTTTGCCTGCCACGTTCTGTAGTTCACAAAAGAGCAATGCTTCTATGCATTAAAACAAGCGAACTTTGGCAAAGGTACTCACTTTTAGATCTAGCTTTAAATTAACGAGAAAAGAAACAAGCTTCTGTTGATTCTACTCCAAAATTAACAAGCTTATGTTAATTCTGAAGATCACTGAGTAATGTGAAATCAGAAAGACTGCGGGGGAAGAGTAGGTGAAAATCCTTTGAAATTTTTATCTTAAAAAAATTTCTGGAGAAAAATATTTTTTCTGTATTTCTACCAAAATTTGCTTTATCCCAAAAGGATTTCTAAGATACGGAAGTAAAGAATAAAGTTAACCCATTTTCTCAATTCGTTATTGGCTAAATATTTGTGTTATGCGCGTCACAAATAAAGGGTCATAAATTAGGGAAACAAAACTAAACAAGATACGAAAGCTCTCTAGGGAAAAAAAGAATAGCCTCGCGTTTGAAAAACTGTTTACCACTTTTTCGAAAGTGCAAATAAAACTATTGTTATAGTATTTTAAAAAATCAGCGAAATCGGGCGAATTAATTCTGCAATATACAGAGAGTGAGTCAAACGTTTTCCAATATTTGAATCACTTTATGTCCTCAACGTACATTTACGACGAAATCTGAGTAGCATTCAAAGTACATATGGATATCGCGTTGCACCGTCCTTAGCCATCTGTCTGCCAGTTCTTCTATTCCGGGTCGGTGCCAGTTCTTGTTATTTGAGGCGAAGAAATCTTTCACACCAGTTCCCACCTCTTCCTGGAGGTTGAAGTGCCGCCCATGTAGAAAGTGGGCAATGAACCGGAACAAGTAATAATCCAACGGGACAAGTTCCAAACTATATGCTGGGTGTGTTATCAGTTCGATGCCCTCAAGTTCCTTAACGATTTAACGACCACAACGCCCAAAACGCCCGTACATACAAATGGCCATAGACGCCCGAAACGTCTGAATAAAGTGAGTCAGATTTCCTGGCTTTATTTGTTCTTCAAATTTTCTCGACCTATTAGGGATCAGCAGGAGTCACCCTTAGTCACTGTTGTTGTTATTAAACAAAGAAGTGCACCAACAGACAGGTTCGGTCGTTATGGTATTTGGAGTGATTAAAGATTTTTGGGTCATGGTCGTTAAAAAGGTAAAGAATCAGTTTGTCAACAAACGTTTGTTTTAGCATCAAAAGGCGAACAACGTGTTTAGTTTGCAAAGGAATGTCGACATTTTGGATGTTGTTCGGAATTTCCTGGAACTAAATTACAGGAAAGTAAAACAGACGATATTTCCTATAAAGGGTGCAAACTGCATGTTGAACAACAAATGCGCCAAACAGTAAATGTTAAATTTACCTCAGTTTTGTTTGCTCCTTATAACTTTCAGAAATATTTTTCTTATCTCTTATGAGCACAATTCTCTTGTAATTCAGGTGTTTGTATTACGAAAAATGTTGTTATGCAAACACGTTTTCAACAGCATAGCTATTTTTAAGAATAAATTTGGAATTGCACGTTCTATTGGTCTAATATGTTGATAATGCAACTAGAAAAAAGCAAAACTATTACTTCCGTTTTCTCTTTTACCTTGACATTAAAGTTCAGAAGAAACTTTTTTTACGTCAAACCTTGTTAAATTGCAGGCGATTTAGCATTAGAATTCTCTGATATTAAAGTTACCTCCCATTTCTCGAAACATGAATTTTCACAATATTAGCTGTTTCTGCAGCAGCTTTCGAATTATATATTCATATAAAGCTCAAAGTATTAACAAAAGAAGCAGTGCCTTTGAAACGATGCTTAGACGTCTTCACCCAATTTAAATGCTAGGGTGTACTCATAGAACTATATTTAGAATTACTCAAACTACGCATGTCCAGGTTTTTGAGATATCCATATATTGACAACGGTTTCAACCGCTCACATGTAATTTAGAAAAAGATTTCAACAGATACTTACTTTAAGATTTTAATTTTAAAATAAATTTTTATTTAAAGAAAGTACTGCATAACAGCAAATCAAAAGTTAAATTTGAAATAAAAGATCAAATGTTAATTATAATTTTGTGACTAAAAATTAATTGGTCTTAATTAACTAAAAACACTCAATTATCAAAAATATAACTTTATGTAAACAGATACAGATCTTTGAAATTTCAAGAATCATCGTAGCCAATATTTTTATTAGGTCCAATAATTGGTTTGATTCTCTTTTATTTAAAAAAATGTATGTTCTACTTAGCATTGTTATAAAAAATATTTATATGCTTATTATTGTTATTTTAAAACTGCTGTATTGCAACACTGATTAACAGAGCACACTATCAGATGTTATTTATAGCGTAATATGAAATTTCACACGGCACATCGTTTACCTGCGGTTGCATCGATTTGAAAAACAACAGGCTGGTCCTAATGATTTAACTCATCGTCGTAATACCCAAAAGAATTAAGTTATTTTCTTTGTTTGTTTTTTACGTTTTAAGACGTAACTAAGATCTTTCATCAAGCAGTTATGTTGGAGCAATTTGTTTTGGCCAAAATTTCGAAAAGCCTTGGAAGATGAATGCATTGATTGAATGCAACGATTTTCAAAGTAAAATTTCACAGTGTAGATATTTAACAAAGTAATCCTTTGACAAAAGTACATTCTATTGAAATATGACTGCAAATCTAGCAATGTTAATATAAAAATATACACACCTCTATGCAAACCTTTAGCTTCATACAAGATTAGGTAAATGGTAGGAAGGGCAGAGAATCAATGCTTTCTCTGGGATTCGAAATGAAGCACATTCAGAGGAACGGACATCAAAACCTAACAGATTGGTGGAAATTATTCCTAATCGCTTTCACCAATTAGGTTTTTATGCAAGTAGTTCAATTCTGTGTGTTGCTTTAATCGCATGACACCGTACGGCCGAGCCCGAACAAACCGGACTTAGGAACACAGTTTTTGTTAATACGATAAGTACAGTTAAGGTTTCTTCTCTGAGGTGTCGGGATCCAGAATCACGTCTGACAATCAACGAGTTCTCTGAAGCGAGCCAGACACCTGAAATAACCCAGCTTATGTGTAAGAAACATGATATTACAGTGGGCATTTATGGACGGCCTCGGACGTTAGGACATGTACGTCTTCCAAAACGTCATTCTGACGGCTCAGAGATCAGTACCGTAACCAGCACAACGCGCGACCCTTATCTCCGCAAGATTTACTTCAGCACCCATAATGACAGTATTATTCTTAGGATTTCGAAGAGGAAGGATGTGCTTTTCGCGGAGTGTGGGGGCGAGGGGGAGGTTAGGAAATCAGAGAAAAGGCTTGGAAAAGTATAAGGGGGTAGTTAGAACTCCGTAGGTTTAAATTTTTAAGAATGTTTTGAAACAGGAGCGCATAGTAGAAGGTTATCAATCAGCCCATCAGGATTAACACGTTGCGTGGATCGATGTATGTACATGAACATTAATTTCCTCGCAAGAAGTGAATTTAACAAAATTCATTTAAATAATTAAAGTTTATAACTCTGAGACTTCATAATCACCCATTTTATTCTTGCTTGCTTCCGCAGTGTTTGGTTTTATGAAATGTCTGCTTCTAAATTTCGAACAACTGATGTGCTAAACAACTCATTATTATTTTCATTAGAAATGGCAGTTGAGCTTAATATTGCCTCTGCAGTAAGAATTGGTTCCGTTTTAGACGTTTCTTCCCACGATGTCCATTTTTTTTTTGACTTTCGCCGATATTGTGTTCCACTTGGACGGTTTCGTGACATTTTGCAAACAGATGTCATTCCCTCGTATATTAAACATTCCACTCAATGGATAAGATAGAATGCTTACTATGAGGAACAACTGAAAGCAATAACAACGTAGAAATTTTTTGTACAAAATTAAAATAAATCACTGTAAGAAATCACCGTCATATACATGTTAGTTCGGATGATGTTATGAATAAATGTTGGCGCCTGCCGTGTCGTACGTAATCTTAGGTGACTGATTGTTTTTTCACATTCTGCACTAGGAATTCACATTGCCTCGCATTTTTTCTCAACAGCGTGGAATGAGGGATATTGGAGAGCGATCATAATATTTAAACCATATTTCAGAACGATCGTATTATAACCCGGAGCTAAATAAATACACTGCTGGCCACCCTAAATGCAACACCAAGAAGGACACGAGATAGCAAAGCCAGATTTGCTAGACACATAACAACAGATACAAAGATGAAACGATTGAGCTTACAGGCCCGTGAGACTTGCGGAACGCGCAGCCATCAATAGTTCGTGTGGCCCACATGGCTGGCAATAACGGCAGCAACACGCCGCGGCATCTAACGAAAGAGGCTTTGGATGTGGGCTTGGGGTATGTCAGGCCAGGCTGCTTCCACACGTTGCCACAGTTCATCAGGCGTAGACGCGGGTGGTGCTTACCGGGCCACTCGGTTGCCGATCAGTGACCAGACGTGTTCGATGGGCGACATATCAAGAGAACAGGCGGGTCACGGCAGCAGTGACACCTCGTCGGCCTTTAACAACTGTTGAACGTTGCGTGCCACGTGCGGGCGCGCATTGTCTTGTTGATACGTGGCCGCTGGCAGGTATGGCAGGTAAGGGAGGACTACAGGCTCCAAAACGTCGGAGATATGGCGGTGACTGTTGAGTGCGCCGGCGACGCGCACCAGAGGGGTACGGGTGTCATATCCAATTGCGCTCCAAACCATATCGCCAGGCGACGGACCAGTACGGCGATGCATAAGTAGGCGTCATGCAGTCTTTCGCCGCGGTACCGCCACATGTGCATCCGACGCATCATGATGTTGCAGGCAGAATCAGGATTCTTCGGAGAATACAATGTCGTGCGCTTCTCACTGCCAACGGCCCACTGCCGCTGCACTCGCCGGTGGTGTAACGTTAACAGTAATCGGAGCAATGGGCGCCGTGCGACAAGTCCCCGCTCCTGCAGACGATGTCGAACAGTACGTGCTGACACAGGTTGTTGCGCAACACATCCTAATTCCTGCGCTAACGGTTGTGATGTGGCGGTGCGAGCCGTCGATTCCGGCCGCACAACATGCCGGTCTTCCCGTTCGGTGGTGTGCCGCGTCTGCTGCAATCTCTCACGTCGGTCCGTCCGTACTTTCTGCACCCACCGAATCCATATTCGCCTCACTCTTGCTGGATATTGTCCTGCACGGACGCCGAAGTCTCGGTACGATAAACCGCTGTCGCGATAAGCCACTATTCATCTTCTGTCGAACTCCGAAACTTGCTGGAATGACTGCCGTATTCTGCGACGATGCATCAGGAAGCTTCCCACGCAGAGGTCCGGCAGCAGAACACACTTCCAATGCTTTCACTTCGCCTTATGTGCAACCTTTTTATGGTGTTTCTCGGGGGCGTGCCGGGCGCATATGATTTACATATGTCCTGCAATGCTAATCGTTTGCATGTCATTTCGCGGGCAACCCATGCTGCGAATTTCTGGCCAATCGGATTCTTCCTTCTTGTTTTTGCATTTTGGGTGGCCATCAGTGTAGCTTCAATGTGTTAGACATCCATTGTTTTAAAATGAAACTTGATTTTTATTAAGGCAAACATAAACATTATCTTAGAGAAAAAATGTTAATCTGTGGGTTATTTATTTATTCATACATTTTCTGTTTTTTTTTGTGCGTGCTCAGATGTTTTCCTAAAATTATAAGTGGCAGCTGCAGTATGCCCTTTCGTTACAGGAATAATGAAAAAAGAAAACACAGTGGCCATATTTTTGTATGTTGCTCATGCGTTTGATAAATGCCCACATGATGCAATTTTTATAAGCTAATAACACAAGACTTCCCACTTTGGATTACACATTTAATCACATGATACCTTAATAACTGTACATTATGTGTAAATATTAATGGGAAGAAATAAAAAAAGAATTGAAGCTGGTGTTCCACAAGCCAGTGTTCTTGCACCGACGCTATACTCTATTTTTACCTCAGACTTTCCTAAATTTAATAACAGGAATCTGACTACAGCTTTACACGCTGACGATACTGAATGTTCTTATACTTCCAAAAATAAAAATCAAGCAACATTTATTCTGCAATACAATGTGGAAAAGCTGGAGAAATACTTCCTAGATCGGAAAATTAAAATTAACACTGATAAAACCCAAGTAATTATGTTCTCACGCAGAGCCTATAAATATAATCCTGACTTTGAAATAGAATTGTATGAAAAAAAAATACCCTGGGTGAAAGATGTTAAATACCTTGGCCTTATTATGGATCACAATCTGAATTGGAACAAGCACATCAAAGAAATCCCAGCCAAAGCTCTGAAACTGAGAGGATGTCTCCAACCGATAGTGAAAAATAAAATGCTTAGCAAAAAAAAAAAAAAAAACTTTGTTTTGAAAAGCCTGCTTCCGCCCTTTTATTACGTATGGCAGTCCTATCTGGGGTAACTGCAAAAAGTAGCAAATAAATAATTATACCTCGTTTCAAAATAAAGCCCTACGTATGATGGTTGGACCTGATGGAAGAACCTCAAAGAATGATATTCGTAGCATGTTAAATATTATTTCTATTCCCTATACAATGTATGAGCTAGTTAAGAGGTACTATTAAAAAGCTAAAGATCATCCCAACCCACTTGTCAGTGAAGCTCTTAATCCTGACTTTGAAATTTCGGAGGCCCTTAATCCTGACTTTGAAACTGTTAGATATACTGACAGATATAGAAGGCCGAAAGTTATTTTGAATAAAGTTCCTGAAAAGAATCCTACTCATAGCTACTCTTGCAGAAAAATTATTAATTGGGACTAGAGAGATGAGAGTATTCTTAACACGTGTGAAGAAAACAAGCATTGCTCCTGCGTAACGAGGCAAATAGCTGACTCCTACCAGAACACTGAGCAAACGACAATTTTGTTTTTATCAGGTGCCTAACATTAAAAAAATGAAATTATGTTAATAAGTTTGTTTTGGGGAGAACTTTGTGTTACTTTGTGGAATTTGTTTGTGTGTGCTGTCATTTTCTTCTCAGGCTCTCCTTTCCCCTGTCCTTGCTTCGTTTTCTGCGACTGGATGTTGTTTGCTAATGTCATTGCTTGGTGTGTTTCGCTGCTGCAGGTAAGTATTTAGGTTAGTTTACAACATCACTACTTAATGGGAAACCGTATGCTCCTTGTACTCTAATCCTTCCGTTGCTTTCTTTCATGTTATCATATCAGGGCACACTGTTCACACTTCTTATTATTTCTATTTCTTACCTGCCAAAATGCGCAGCGCCCTGTGTATTCCGGTCTCTAAACCTAAGTTAGGAATTCATTGATTAATTGATTTCCCCTTCGTTACATGCGTCCCACAATAGCTGCGGGGGGTGGTAGCTACGCCCTGTCTTGGGAGAACAACGGATGGATTGATGACTGGGGCGCATGCGGCCACTTGGATTGAGTGCAATGGAAAACCAAGCAGAGTGAGGATCAAGGCGTGGAATAAATATTTGCGATAATTTTCATTCCTATGACATTTTTAATAAGGTATTTTTCTCATATTTTTCGCCATTTCAGAAGCACCTATAAACAAAACCATGGGTAATAAATACACGTATAACGAAGGATTACTGTGCAAAACATCTCTGTTTCACAAGAAAAAGGTAATCCACTAAAATGAAGTTCATCTGAACCTTTCTTCGTTACAGCGTTGCATTACGTAGGATGATTTAATTTCCAAACTTATTAATTACAAGCTTACGTAAAAGAACACTGCTCACTTCGAATTACTTACATGATTTTGATTTTACAAACTTGTGTATGACTGCCACTTCTTAATCTTCACTCACTCGTTTAATAAAATCTTGTCCCTGATCTAATGCGGATTTAACTCGAAAAAATTTCTGGATACATCAATTTTCAATTCCTCTTATTGTAAAACAGGAAACTCTCCCTTCCCTCGAAAGATTCCGTCTAGTCCCATTTTCACGGCTGAAACAATAGATTTGTTGTCCTCAGATTGCATCAGTTGGAAGTTTCCTTAAGTGCTGCACACTTCACTGTGCACACAGCCTAATGTGATTGTGCTGGGATAGCTCAGGGAGCAAGCGTTCCTGGTGAATCCGAAACCCACGCCTCAAGAGACAGCGATCATTTCACGTTACAATTTCTCGGATCAGTCGTTTTGGCCATTGTCATTCTCTGTCGAATGCTCAAAATGTTCCTCGAGCGGTTCTGTTTGATACATACCGCGCACCCACCAAAGTGTTAAACTCTTTCGACGACAAGCAGTTCTGTTAAAGAATCCACAACCTGATTAAAATATATCTGAAGAAACATATGCAGCTGTAGAAGTACAGATATAGACGTTAAAATGCAAAATTACATAAGTGGGCTCAGGCCGAGGTATTCATTCCGAACTCCAATCTATAGAATTCCAATCGTTCCCTGTGCGGTTACAACGCTGCTGTCATCGCAGAAAGATCAACATTCACAATCCATAGAAGGGCGTTTCCCTATCTGTTGAAAGAATATTAAATGAAAGAAAACAAAACAAACTTATGCACTTAGACGCAAAATCAGAAAGTTATGATGGCATGAAGAAATGAATATTTCAAAATATCATGAAACCTAGAGAAAAAAAATCACGCGAAACGAAAGGAACAGCAAAAAACTGTAGAACGAATGTGATGCACTAATTCATTGTCTTGGTAAAAATAGGAAGTTTATGTCAACTAAGAATGGAGGTGTCAAGAAAAGAAAGCCGGGTCAATAAAGAGCAAAGAATACCGTAATGCATTAAAGACAAATAAATGCGAGTAAGAATACCAGTTGCTCCGTGGTAAAACGACTTTTGTCAACGTTAACTTCAAACTAGACGGTTTCCGCAGGCCAACTTGCTTAAGAAAGGAAGAAGAGTTGAAGTTTCTTATGCAACAGTAAGTTCAAGTTGCATCACGTATCTAAGACTTTTGAACAAGTTTCACAGTCTGCGCTGATTTTCGGTAGTAGAATAACAAGGAATCTCAGATGAATAGATTAAATGAAGAGAGAAAATGTTGTACTTTACCTGAAAATTAAGAAGGCGTAATTCAAGGGAAGACGAGAATAGGTCGAGCTTCTGGCAGGAAGGAAGTAACAGCCCGGTGTGGTATGAGGTGCAGAGCAATTTAGGTCATCAAAGCGTTTCATGAAGGGAAAGCAGGAGTTGTAGGATGACACAGTCAGCATACTCATATTTGAAATCTAAAATCACTGGACCAAAGTGTCAGTTCTTTGACGGAAGGATGTTAAACTGATAAAGAATGGTTAGAGTCGGAATCTTTGAGCAAGAACCAACCAGTCCGTATTCTGTGCTTTGAAATAGTTCAACTTTGATGAGCAGAGCTACACACTTTTGTTTTAATGAGCAGAATTCTTATATTATGCTGCGCTTAACACATGACTTTACTGGCAATTTATGTGTTCGAGCTTTAAATGCATATTTAAGGACATTTTGCAAAATGTGGGAAAATTCTAAAATTGAAATAGTTTACAAAAAAATGCGGGTTCACAAAGTTCAAAACCATAACCTCAACGGAACAACGATTTCGTTTAAAGCTAATATTCAATGAAACGGAAAAGTAGCTTCATTGTTTCACTTGCCGATGAAAAACCCACAGAGATTCGCCTTTTAGAAGCGGGTAAAGAATCACGGCTCTTTACTCAAGCTTATCTATCAATAAACTTAAATTATTTTACAACCTGTAAAAAAAATTTAGTCATCACAATCGTGTCATAAATTGTGACAATGCTCCACAAAATTATGAACTTTTGAAAAAAAAAAAAAAAAAGAACAGAATATTGTACTAGTATTGGTCCTACCTGAATAATTATTTTGTTTGATTTGCTTTTGTAAGCGTCCAAGTTGCATTCGAAGGAACATGAACCCAGAACTAGCATAAAAATCAATTTTACGATAATCATTAGAAAATTCAATTTAATTATGTGACCTAGGGTGTGAAGCAGTAATCTTGAAAAACCGTGTTAGATAAAAAATAGCACACATTCCTAAAAAGCAGTGGAAAAGTAATATATGTTATCAACCGAAAAATTCATACACTCGGTGTCATTAAAAACAACGCACCAAGAAAAAATGTGCGATTAACGCGAAACTCAGCGAATATCTACGGGAAGGGCCGGCATGCAAATAATAAAAGATTCGTGCGATTCCGCATGTCCGAGCGTCCAAGATCAGCGCTGCAATCTCAATACTTGCAGCTTATAAGGCGCAGCGCAAGGGACTCTACTTTCGTCCCGAAGTACACGGTAAGAGTCAGGAGAGATTTCGAAGCGATAGATATGCCTCGGAGAAGTCGTAGATTTGGGTACGAACAAATAAAAGAGTTTGAACGAAGCCGTATTATCTGCACAAGAAAGTCAGGGTG
This sequence comes from Macrothele yani, assembly GCA_039090855.1. NCBI lineage: Eukaryota > Metazoa > Arthropoda > Arachnida > Araneae > Macrothelidae > Macrothele > Macrothele yani. The sequence continues at coordinate 50,253,513 of CM077033.1, read as the reverse complement.
GTCGGCGCGCCACATCGTCCGTCATTTGGGGCAATCGGACAGTACGGTGCGATCGTGTTCTGCGGATTGGCTCTGGACGACCCAGACACACCATCAGCAGAAGGATTGTGGGATCGTGCGAGCGGCACGCACAGATGCATCGACGTTCTTGTCCAATATCCAGGGACATGTGGCTGCTGTACAAGGGTCCACTGTGTCCGCCAGAAACATTTCTAGACGCCTGGCAGTGGTGAACCTGTACTACTGACGGCCCTCACGTTTTCTGTTACTAAAACCTGAGCATTGTAGGCGTCGATTGCAATTTTAACAGCAGCGAGCAACGTGGAAGTCAACACACTCGTGACGTATAGTTTTCAACAACGAATCCCTCTTAGGTATGGGAACAGATTTTCACCGTGCCAGAGTGTGTAGAACCTCAGGTAAGCGCGACCAAGCCAACCTCACGGTACGTTCCGAACTGCAGGCGTGATAGTCTGGGGAGCTATCGCGTATGACAGACGGACTTCCCTCGCAGAGGTCCGACGGACGTTGACAGCCCACCGCTACGTAGAGGAGATCAGCGCTACAGCGTTACGCAAGGAGATCCTGCCACCCCATGTGCTGTCTTTCTTGGCGGGGAGGTCAGGGGCTATTTTACAACAAGATAATGTTCGTCTGCACACGGCTTTGGTTTCATAGGACTGCCTACGTCATGCTGCGATGCTTCCGTAGTCTGCCAAATCGCATGATCTTTCGCCCATCAAGAACGTGTGGGACCCGATGAGATGCCAGATGTCTCCGTGCACCAGTGTTCTTGACTTAGAGCGACAGTTGCAAGAAGCGTGGGCCAATCTGTCCCAGGATAGCATACGATATCTCTTTGACTCTATACCGGTCCCTATCACGGCATGCATCCGAGCAGAGGTCCGACCCGGTACTAATGCTAAAAGGATTGTGTCCCGTGTGTCCGTAGGAAATCATCCTGCTGATGTGGTATTTTAATCAATTCTGTCCTTGGCATGAACCATCACACTACTACAATCTGCTTTCGATTCGACACCTCATTCTTGCTGCGCCGAATGTTATGGCAATGAGTGTATATTGCGGGATTTTTTTATAGATATGATGCTACAAATGCGGATTGTTCGAAAAACGTTTAATGCTTAGACTTGTTATACAGATGTTAAATAAGGGAATACAAATTTATAAATTTCATGAGGCCCCCATAAATAAAAAAGTGTTATTGAATGTGCTCATTTTCAATCCCTCTGAATTTTTATTCCATCATCTATAGGAAGACTAAAAGAATAGTCTTCCTAGAGAAGCGTTGATTTGAAAAGCACAATCGAGGAGAAAAGGACAACAACATACTCAATATCTTTGGTTGGTCAGATTTTTATTGTCATGTGAGATTCCTGTTAAACAGACAAGAAATTCGTGGAGTTTTCCACTTGGTGTTTCTTTTAAGCATACCTTAAGGCGGAACAAAAATGTGAAGCTCAACAGCATTCTAACTACGGAACAAAAATGTGAAGCTCAACAGCATTCTAACTACGGATACCACTATGTTTGAAAAGCCACTTGTAGCTTATTTTCTGTTCTCGGTGTAAAAATAAAAAGTCACTGAGAAGAGAGTTACTGAATATTCAATTTCAAGAGAAAAACAAACTAAAAGAGTACTGAAATATCACAAACCATACGAATTACATTCCTGTTACTATTAAGCAATAAAAGATCTCTTTTTTTTTTTATTGGAGGTTTAACGACCACCGTGAGCAACTCAATGTGCTATAAGCAGTCGCCCGTCCCTAATTTAGGGTCACTGGTTCCAGGGAAGGGAGAGAGCCAGTGTCGTAAGTCAAACACAACATCCATGCCTGACCGGGATTCGAACCCGGACCCCTTACGGACGAATGATCAGAGGCATGCGCCACCGGGGAGGCTAAAGGATCTTTCCAAACAAGTCTTGCCGGCTGGAAAACTCAGAATATGAAAAAGGCTAGTGTCCCTATACAACAACCACAACAACTGATTGCTAAATATGAATACATTTGGTACTGAAAAAAAATCACCTCGAAAAATTTCATTATACTTTAATTGACAATTCGTTTCCTTTTATTTTATTTTATTTTTTTTTTTGTTCATAAATCACATTCGTTATTGATTAAAAATATGTCTTTCTTTATTACTTATTAAACAACATGGTATTCCAAAATAAAATTGATTAACTTTTTAACGTTGATAAACAACACAAAAATAATATTTCGCTTTCATGTGATGCATCCATTCATTTATCAAAATATTTTGTTCGAGACTTTTCTTTATTCAGGTAGCTATATTTTGTTTTAAGCACCTTAGTAACTTATAACAATGCTGCTTTCAGTTATTCCTGCATAAGATGTTTTATGAATTAAATTTACTTACTATTTAAAAGGTCAGATTCTTCATAATATATGTGAACGGCAAGCGATGTGAATCGCATTTGAAAATGTAGCACTTTACTACTTGGTTATTTTCTTTTGAAAAACATTCGGGGAAATACTTTCGTTAGGGACTGACAGCACGCAGTGCCCTCGAAGATATGAGGCTTATGAATTTCATGAAGGTAACAGTCGGCTTTTCCACTCTAACGGCAATCTCACTTTTGATTCCACTCATGCAATTTATAATCTTTAGGCGCACAGTTTTGAAACACCCACAGAAAACAAAATCTTTAGATTTATGCCAGTAATCTTTCTCTCTTAAATGTTTGAAATCTGCAAACAAATAATGTTTTTATAGATTTATGTTTCTATTTTGCTTTCATGATACATTTATTGGAATTTAACTACCTTGAAATAACATAACAGAGAGCAACAATGAAGGAAATTGCATTCTCGACCAAAAGAAATTGTAAATAACATTTTGTGAATACTGGAAAAAATGTATATACCATATATAATTATAAAGGCTACGCAAATTCTTGTTGTTCGTATCGATAGCTTTATATTAAAAGAGATAACTTTGTGTAAAGTAATTATTCACTTTGCGTGACTGAGAGGCACATCACTTCATTTCTAAAACGTGAAGAATGCGTTTAGAAAATCATTTGTACTTCCGTCCTTCGACGGCAGTACAAATAAGTTATTCTACGTGGAGACGCCAGTTTATTTGGTTCACCTACCATCCCTTGATTTATAAATGGCTCCCTCCGGTATTCGAGATAAGACCTGGACACTGGTTTGGGTATAAATCAGAAAGACCATAACGTAGAGATCAGTCATTTAGCTTTCTAATGAGAGTCGGGTTAGTCAAGATGTGTGATCAAGCGACTTTTACCCTGGCATAATGGCTGTTAGCAGGCCAACTTTTTAAATGAATCTCAAAGGACCTCCTCCAATTATTTCCACGTAGAACCGTAGACATTTAGCAGGGTGAAAAGTGCGACATATACAAAAAATGAACTTCAAGGATTCTGTCATCCTGCGGACAAAAACGGCTGCTGAATTAGAAAAGTTTGATGATAAAGAATTGTTTCAGCAAACAGATGAACCAGAACCCTGGTAATCCCTGCAGGATTTACCACTGGTGAGCAAAGCGTCATCTCTGAACAGGTACATATCCATTCCGCGAATGGGCTTCAACTGGTAATGGCGATGCATTCAGAATTTGTTTCCTGATATTATTGCTGCGTACTTGCCTTGCAAAGTTAACGCTGGTGACAAATCAGTAATGATCTTTCTGCAGCCGAACCTGCTTCTTTCTGAGTGTTTCTATTACTGTGTAGAGGGACCTTACAATGATGTGTAGTAAAACGGATAAAACCGGAGAAGTTTTCCTTTCCTGAATCAAACAGCGATTCGGTGTACTTTTACAGCTTCTACTACTTTCTGCGAAATGCATTGAGGTTGCAGATTCCTTGATTAGATAGTTTATCGCTCTCTATTGCATTCATAAAATTCCTTACTAATTTACCTTATATCAGATCACAAAAATGTGGAGCGTGGACTGCATTTTTCAACTAATTGGCCATCCCTAATTTAGATGATACAAAAATAAACACTGAAGGCTCTTTCTTTTTCCTAAAGAAAATGGGAATATCACGTGATCCTTAAATAAACTGTTCGTGTAAAAAGCATGGGAGAATTGCAATTTTAACTGTCACTTCATGTTAAAATATAAAGGTGCTTAATAATTTGAGTTTTTAACATTTGTAGACAGAAAACTTTTATCACATCTCACGTTTGCTGTTAGCTACATTTCTTCCAGCTGCTGTGTCTGAAATGATACAGATGATATAACACACAGTGATAGGTCTCTAGTAAAACCAGGCATTTAGTTTCACATTCTCACTCAGAGAATCTATTTTTCAACTTTGTTCTGCAAATTCCTCGTGACTTCAAAATTAGGATAATGTCTTTTAATTGGAAACCAGAAGTTTTTGACGAATGCCATGCAACAAAGTAAGTATAAGGAAAACCAAAGATTCAACTAAAATTCATTTTCTAATGTCATTTACTAAAATCTGAAACTGCAAAATTTAAGTTTGAAACCAGAAATTGTGTAGATGAACCATATTCGTTGCCAATACGTAATTCTGTCTCTTTCATTGAAGGCTGCATACCCAATGACGATTAATAATTTTATGCATATAGTAAAGAATATTGTTGTTGTGTAGTAAAGAAGTGTAGTATTTTTTTACCCTCAAACGATGGGAAGAGTTCAGATTCATATCGTAAAGAAAAAATTTGAATTATTTTTTAAGATTGATGTAAAATACTCACGGTATATTATTGTTTCGAGCAACGGCAATATGAACATCAGAAAAAAACATAAAATGCCAGTTGGTACTCCATTTTAATTTTTTATATTTTAGATTACCTCCTGCTATAGTGGTATGTTTTTAACGTACGCTCCATGTAACAGTTAGGTAAAACTGAATGTTTGATTCATTGCTTAATAAATTTCCAATGATGTATTATTAGTTTACACCCTAAACAAGCATATTTGTTTTTCACGTGAAAGCAAATTTTATTACGCAAAATATGACAACACACAACATTTGTAACATTTTGCGTACTAAACTTTACACTGCTTTGACTGGAAACATTTGAATAATTGCCAAAACGAAAACGCCATTCACAATTGATGAGGAGTTGACAAAGCTTTGTATCGTGGGAATGCGAGCAAATTTTTTTCTTGATTGGAGATTTAACGACCACCGTGGGCAACTCAGTAGGCTGTAAGCAGTCGCCGGTCCCTAATTTAGGGCCACTGGTTCCAGGGAAGGGAGAGAGCCAGGGCCTCAAGACAAAAACAACATCCATACCTCACCGGGATCCTAACCCGTACACATCTCGGACGAATAATCAGAAGCCATCGCTTACATAACTGCGCCACCGGGGCGGTATGAGTGTAGTTTCTAGATTGTATTCCCTGGGTTGTTTTTGTAGGATTTGGTGACTTTTGCAAAAAGGTTTATTTTATGAACCTTTTATGGGAGATATCAAAACGACAGAAAGTTTGATGTTACGAATTTTTGAAATACGGGTGAGCTTTTCTCAGAAACGGAACTAATCAAAAAGGCCAGCTAAGCCATCTTTTTGGCACACTGTTTCGTTGTTATTTGTAAAATGCTAGTTTTTTGCTGCTGATGTTGGTGTTAAACTCTTTTCGTTAGTAGTTCCCAGATTGAACTTGTTTTTATTGTTCATTAACTAAAGAAGAAAACGGAAGCATGCCATACAGTTTTTAGTAGCAAATGACCATATTGCTTCAAGATATATTTAAACAGTAGGTTCTGTTAAAAAAATTAAGAACTTTGCGGCCAAATAAAATTTACACTAAGGAATGTAAAGTGTTTTGAATAATATTTTTTTATTATTCATTGATCTTTTTTTATTTTGAGGAGTGTTTTGCTATGCCATTCTTTTGCTTAGTTTTGCAATAATATAAAATATTGATGAAATAATATGAAATATGTAAAAGTCGCATCAAACAAAACATAAATAATTTTTGAAATATTCCTATGTACGTCTTAGTATCTCACCTTTCATTTTATTTACAGTTTGCACAATAATAAGGTATGTGTTGTGCGATTCACAAGTACGGTTTTTACAATTAGAACACTTTATATTTGTCTTATTTTCATTACTTGATGAACAGAACGTGCACCGTACACTGTTGATAAGCACTGAATAATCCACAGCACATCCTAGCGATGTATTTTGACTTTCATCCTGTACTCTTTCCACTATTTCTTGCGACATATCATTTCATGGAAGATGTTTCTCCGATTCTATTTGGGGAGTAATAAGTGATTTCCCCAATTAATCCGTAGGTAACCTGCTTTTGGTCAGTTTGTTTTCATTTCATTTGATATCTATTAAAGTCCACAGAACAAACTCGAAAACTATGATGCATGTTATAGAAAATTATCATCGGCTAACATTTTCTTTTTCTTTTGAAGGTGTACGTATTCAAAACTTGATCAAGTGTATCCACAGATCCTTTGGTGGATTCGTAATCAGATATAATTTGAGGTATTTAGTCAGATATAGTACCAACTGCTTTTTCATATGCAATGTGCTGAAAAGAATAATGATCTTGCTCTTTCTTTGGGCTGTAGTTTACAACAGTTGCATCATTGTAAAAACAATGATGAGCTATGCACTTTTCTGCTTGTTATTTGTTCAGGAAACTTTGGTTTGTTTTTCTTAAGATGCCAAGCATAATTATTTTTTCCGTTGCAGAAGACGTTAGCCCGAATGATATGAAATGAAAAAGTTATCGCATGCAAGATTCTGCCCCCTAAGTGACACACTTCTCGATGCCCTGATTTTTATCTTGCTTTGATCCTGGCTCTTTTCCAGTAGAAATTTTTATCTTCAGAACATGCGAAGTTTCACTGCCGCACATGTCCATATCTGAATTCCAGAATTAGCTGCTTTATTTCTTAAAAATAATCGGCCGCAAATGCGAATAATTGTCGATCTACATTAACATTTTCATCAGGATAATGTAATTTTGGAAGATTTTCTGACCACGTTTCCCAGATTACTCCTACTGCAGCAAGTTTATCGATATACCTTCTTTCTTGACTAGTGTATTTGTTATCGAAACGAATAACTCGAGATATTGTAGAAAATATTTCCAGTGACATCGTTGCGCGAAATATGTTATGATCAGTTTCATCATCCCTCAAGTTTCTAGTTGATTCTTGGTATGATCAGAAAACTTCTGCTAGTAAGAATAATCCAATGTATACTTCAAAAGTGACACTGTAACTGTTTCCATTGTGTAAAATCTTTAATCTCTTTCCACTTCAAATCTGTCATTTTTATGATTTAATTTTGAGTTTTAGAATTGAATACAATCTCGAATGTACTTATCACATCTGTTATACACTGCCGGACAATTGCTAAGGACGGATGACAATAGCAACGATAGCAACCATAAAATGAAAGGCAGGGAAATATGGAATTTAGCATAAATGCGGGCTACAGTAAGACGTGTTGTGCGTATGCAAATTTTGGATTGCCGAACTTGTTCGTACCGTCATAGCGCTGATAAGAGATATAAAGGATTTGACGCGTATTGACTGTTGTTGTTCAAACGCAAAGATGAAAGGGAAAGAATCAATTGACGAACTTGCAATCTTCAGTATGTCTTCCCGACATCACCTAGATGATTTTACGCGTGGCCGTATTATTGGCAAGATTGAAGAAGGGCGAAAAATAACACATGTTGCCAGGGAGTTCGACGTTAGCCACAGTGCTGTTTCAAGGCTTTGGAAATCATTTCAAACAAATGGAGAGTGTAGCAATCGTCACGGGAGAGGTCGTGTTTGAAGTACGACACCTGCAGAAGATCGTACATGGTGCTATCAACAAAAAGACACCGGCGCAGCACAGCTAGTGAGGTAGCAAATCAGTTTTTGGCTGCTACTGGCAAGCGGATCTCCCGAAAAATTGTCGCCAGACGTTTGCATGAAGAGGGACTATACGCCCGCCGTCCTGTTGTGTGCATCCTTTGTCCAGACGTCACCGTACGGCCCGTTTGCAATGGTGCCATCAACATAGCAATTGGACTGATAACAACTGGTCTGCTGTCCTCTTCTCAGATGAGAGTAGATGCAGTCAATCGTCTGATTGTCGACGACAACTGATCTGGCGTGATAGTGGTACTGCATATTGTCCATCAAACATAGAGGAAAGGGACCGATATCCGACATGTAGTGTCATGGTATGGGCTGGCATCATGATCAATGGCCGTACGTCCCTCTATGTGCTTCCAACTGGGACTATGACTGGCCAACGATACATTAATGATGTTCTGCTACCTCATGTTTGCATGTTCCGTGGTGCTGTCGGTGATAGATTCATTTTCGTGGACGACAACGCAACATGTCATCAAACAGTCGCTGTCCAGGAGTGTCTCGAGAGCGAGGATATTCAACGCCTTGTATGGCCAGCACGTTCTCCAGATCTGAATCCCATAGAAAATGTGTAGGATGCTTTGGGGAGGAGTTTTGCTGGTCGCCAATGCCCTCCAATAAACAAGGACACCCTCATTCGTGCACTGACAGAGGAATGGGATAAATTTCCCCAACAGCTGCTTGATAATGTTGTGCAAAGCATGACACGACGTGTGGAATCTTGCATCGCCCTCCATGGTGGCCATATCCCGTATTGACATCTTACGCCGGAACGCCTGCGGACGCTAATTGCATTTTAATCACGTTTATGTATTCTGCACAAAATGGCCTGTTTGTCTCTTGAACACGTTCCAAAGCCTTCTGGATTTCAGAGCACAATAAATTGTCTTTCTTGTAATGTCCTGGCATTCTGACATTATTTTATTTCACTTGGCATCCAAATACACTTACTTTTTTATGCGCTATATAGCCGTTTATGATCCGTCCTTAGCAAATGTCCAGCAGTGTACTTGCTGTTTAATATCTTGGCACTGTGACAACTTTTTTGCAATGTCATTCCTTTTTACATTGTAAGCGCTGTCCTATCCCGTAGAGGACTTATAGTGACTTGTCCATAAGTTTGTATTTCATTTAAGAACCTGAATAGGCATCTTTAATAAAACCATAACTTGCAGCAGATATTGTTATCTAACATTGTTGAAATATTATCAACCGGTATGAGTGTTTTCATCTTGTGTAAATGATTTATACTAATGTGTTTCGAATCGGGTCACATTGACTCGAACGATACATTAGTAAAAATGAGAAAAAATGTATTAAATCCTTTAGGACAGAATAGTTGCATGCAATTCAACAACCAGGTCATGAACTGCACTGAAAATATATCTATGAATATCCTTTTCATCAACGAATGGAAACATTTGGATCAATAGAATCGAACAGAACAGCCGGGTTAATGTCGTTAGTCAATGTCATTACTTTAGTTAAACCACTTAAACATTGGAAGCTCTACATAAACGCTTTACGCTTCCTACAATCCCATCCAATAGGTAGCATTTTCAATCTAAACTATGAAATTCATTTCTACAAAGTTTTAGGCCAAACATTGCTGAATAAAATTTATTTTAGAACAAAAACACTGAAAACAAGTCTACAAACTATGTGAGAGTGTGTACACTTTAGAATTTTCTCCTATGCAGAGAATAAAATCTCTAAATGCTTATAATTTTTCTCACCTGCCATTAAAAGTGTCAATTCTAAGTCTGCAGCATATACCTCTTGTCTTTGTTATAATCTTGTCATTTTCACACTTATTTTCCCTGCCGCCCCGGTGGCGCAGTGGTCTAAGCGATGGCCTCTGATCATTCGTCCGAACGGGGTCCGGGTTCGAATCCCGGTGAGGCATGGATGTTGTGTTTGTCTTACGGCACTGGCTCTCTCCCTTCCCTGGAACCAGTGATCCTAAATTAGGGACGGGCGACTGCTTATAGCCCATTGAGTTGCTCACGGTGGTCGTTAAACCTCCAATCAAAAAAAAAAAAAAAAAACACTTATTTTCTGCTTTAATCGACAATTTCATAAAAGGATCACTGATTCCCAATTAATTTAAACGATAACATTGTATCGCATAACATCGCGCATTACCGAAACGATTCTGTTTCATCTGACGTTTGTGACAAATTTCACGTTAATCCTGTTCTCTTCGAGCAAGCTCCAAGTGGCAATAAATCATTCGTTTTAAGAAGGGCGTTAGAGCAAATTTTCGCCGTTCACTTATAGTAGAAATGATGTCACATATTAATAGCCAATGAGATGAACCTGGTACCCTACAAATATTTTTTTTATCATCCAGCATATGGAACGTTCACAGATAAACATGAAGCTCCACTTGTTTTCTAGTAAAAGGTTTCATACACGCGATAAATACATGACCCGTTGAGCAAAAAAATTATTCTACTAGAAAAGTTTGGATATTGTGAATAGGAGTTTTTGTCAGTCCACAGTCATCTCTGGCATGAAGGTGTTAATACATTGGCGAGGACCACTGGTGGTAATTTGCTTTTTAAGAATATTCTGAAATGCAAATTCATCTTCGGAATGACATCTTGAGATTCCAAAGCGGATGAGTTTCGCTAGTTTATACAATGCAGATAGAGTAGCCCTCTTTCAAAATGTTCAAATACAATTCAACATATGGTTTATTCAATTCAAATCCAGCAGCCCCCCGACAAAGTGTTCAAATGCAATTCAATATTCGGGTTTTATGAAACACATAGGAATTTGTGTATGGTATTTGATAAACAATAATTCAAAGATATAATGAATTTCTCATTGTCATATGTTCTTCTGCTGTTGCTGCGATCACGAATCACAGTCGCTGGTAATTTACTTTTCACAGAAAAGAAACAAACTTTTAAATAAAATTACAAGCTTGTTGACCCTGTATTTTACATTTTACGATGCAAATTAGCTTTTCAAAATGTAATTTTGAAAAGTTAGCGTGTATTTTAAGATTTTCCAGTTTCGTTAGAAACAAAAAAAGAGAAACATAAAGAGCACATTCGTAATGATCCATTCTTTGATTTCCCGTGAAGAGAAAAACCGAAAACAGAGTTGCTTGATACGTGTAACTGTAAGTAACTAAAAAATTCTTCCACAGCAACATGATCATCGTTACTAATGAAAAAAATAGCTCTTGTCCTTTTACAGGATACTGTTTTCTGCCGAAGAGAGTCTTTTAAGCATTTTTGCGCTGCATAAAGAATAGCATGAGTACTATCACATATCAGTTGTGTAGAACGTTGAACGAAGGACATGATGCGCCTATTTGTTCCAAAACATTTTTTCCACACAGCTGGTTATCATGGTTGTGTAGGACAGTTCAAGCTCTTGATTACTTTTTCTAACGCACGTCGCCGAGTTCTGCGGGGGAATGCGCACAAATATTAGACTCAACGGCGTTAGAGTTTTGTGAAGTGGTCCGAATAATCGGCTTTTACGCTTTTTGGGGCAAATGGACGCGTGCAGGTGAGTTGTTACAACAAATAATTCCTGTTCTATAATGGGAACAGTTTTAGCTGTTCTCTTCACATGAGTGTATTACCTTGGGGAAATGTGGGTACACTCGTTTCAATAGAAGGCGTCATCAATGTGAAAGGTTATGCTAAGAGTTTTGCGTGATCATCTGAATCTTTGCTGCAAAACTAAATTTCGAGTGTAAATCGACAATTTCCTTTTAAACGACTGTACGTGGGACACATTGCAAGCAAGCCCGGTTATATATGGCTCTTGCACACAACCTTCATCAAAAAAATGCTTCGGTGCATAGACTTTGGTGTAATATTCTTACAAATACGTATGTAAAATCGAAAGAAAATAATGTTTCTGAAACATCCTTATTTCAGCAACTCAAGTATCATATATTTTGGGTTTTTATCACCACATATATCTTTAATTAGAATCAAACAAGCACAGGGTGGAAATGTGGTTTTCTGTTGACAGATTTTTCGGTCGGCCATACGACAGGTATCAGCGTCTTGACTTCTGCCAGGCATATCTTATTTTCATCGTGATTTAACGATGCGTTTCATTCGTATCGTATGTTGGGCAACTCACTTTTACTTAGAAATATGAAACTTATTTGTCACATTAAAAATGGTGCACAAGAGCTTAGCCAGATATCCACGATGTCGTGCAGTATAGTTCTATATACATTATTAGCATTACAATACTAGACATCGAAATTCTCGTAAATAGTATTTTTAGATTAAATTTCAAAATTTTTCCTTTAAAGCGATTTCCGTCCCTTGCATTTCGATTATAACACCAACTGGATATCTTTATCAATTTCCGTATGTACCAAATACCAGCACATTTGTTCTAACGTAACTGAAAAACTATTTTTTTTAGTGGAATGTATTCTCACTATGGAGTATGAGAACTTAACAGCCACTACATTAAAAAAAATAATTCCGCAATACCTCAAATATATGACTGTAATTACACTGAGTGGCCAGAAATCATGGGATACATACCTAATAACGGGGAGGCCAAATTTCCCAGGAGAAGGGCTGTTAAACGACGATGCGTTGATTCTGCTGTGCAGCGAACGGTTTCCGCAGTTATTTTACACCATGCTTGCTGCACCGTTTTTGAAATTTTCGTCGCATTTTTGGTTGGAGCATCTAAATCTGTAAAGGAACTTTCCATAATATCAAAAGAAGGTCCTCAGATTTAATGGCCGGTAAATCGGGAGGTCCTTCCAGGGTGATTATTTTCTCTACACCACGGCTCTGTATGAAAGGGGAGCATCATTCTCTTAGAAGAGTACATCTTTGTGTAGATGCATGATGACCATCAACGGATGCGGATAGTCCACCACGATTCACAGTGATGGAGACGTAGTCTGGATCGTTGACAGAAATATTTAAACGTTGTAGATGTCCCAACGTGTGCCAGTTGAACACGCGTCAGACAAAAACCGAAATCCCATCAGTTTAAAATTTCCCTCGTTGTCATGCGTGGACCAAAGCTTCGTGTTGGTTTCGCCAGATTCGAATGCTTCCGTCTGCGCACAAAACGTAAAATAGGAATCACCTAACCTCGAGGCCCATTTCTAATAATCCAAGGTACAGTGTTGATACTATTTTACCCAGTTCAAACGAATAGTCCATTGATGTGAAGTTAAACAATGAAACTGTTGTGCTAAGGAGTTCCCATGACATATTGCTGCTAGTTATGGCCTGATTTTCTTGGTGGAGACGGTAGTTCCCTCTTTGAAGTCAGCCACGATTTGTACCACTGTCGCGCTCTGGTTGGTTGCAAATATTCTCGACAGACGTCGACGACCGCATTCATTTATACATTTTTCCACACAAACGGCTAACCACGATGTGATGCGTACTGGGAACTAGTGTATTGCCGGTACACTCTTCATATTTTCAAACGGACATACTGCAATTCCTGTACCACATACGACATAGAGTAATCCATCTTTCGGGAACCCAAAATCATCCCTCTTTCAAACGCTCTTAACTGAAGACGTTTTTTTTGTTTAACGACCACTGTAAGCAATTCAATGAGTTATAAGCACTCGCCCATCCTTAATTTAGGAACACTGGTTCCAGGGAAGAAAGGGAGCCAGTGCCGTAAGACAAACACAACATCCATGCCTCACCGGGATTCGAACCCGGACCCTTTTCGGACGAATGATTAGAACTCTCGCTTAGAGCACTGCGCCACCGGGGCGGCACGACTTTTTTGCATGCTGATAGAAAATACTGTGTACGTGAACCCGGTGTTGGCATATTACATAATTTCCTGCCAAGTGGTAGGTTCGTTCACTATACAGAGGGTTGACACAACCGCCGGTGCGGCATTTCTTCCTCCACACGAATTCATACTGACCACATGCTTCTGCAATACTTTTTGGGAAGCCATGACAGAAAACGTTTACTTTGATTGACTCTGAAGAGAATCTGACGGTTTTTTTATTATTATTGTGGGTATAATGAACACCGTGAGCAACTCAGTGGGCTATAAGCAGACGCCCGTCCCTAATTAAGGTCACTAGTTCCAGGAAAAGGAGAGAAACATCGCCATAAGACAAACACGACATGTATGCCTCACCAGGATTTGAACCCAGACACTTCAGATCAGTGGGCCACCGGGACGGCAGTCTAGCGAATTTGAACTCGGATTCGCTTAACCATTGGGCCACCGGGACGGCAGTCTAGCGAATTTGAACTCGGATTCGCTTAACCATTGGGCCACCAGGACGGCACTTTGGCGTTTGACCATAGGAGACGTACGTTTTTCAAAACAGCAATTCCGGACAATATCAACCTCCAGGTTTCCGGTTACATTTAAGTAATTTGGGAGTGTTTTTGGGTTTTATTATTTCTTCCCTGGGGAATAAGAAGATATAATGGGTTATTAATGTACTTGTTTTTGTATTCAAGAAAGTCTTTTGAAGTGCGGGAATAAAATCTGAGCTCCTTCACCTATCATTGAAATACCGTCCTTTTGCTGTCAACCAATATTTTTTGTTAACGCTGATTTCAAATTCGATAATAAGTTTGTCGTTAAGGCCATTCTTTCTGTTATTTCTTCCTATTCATATAAAATGTTGGCGTTTATTCTTATCAAATATCTTTAGTGATGTGATATTTTGCTCACAAAACGTATGCTGAATATAGGTAAATGAGTGCATGTGAATTTTATTCCTGAATAATTTGCAAAATATTTTCTGTGATAGAGAATATTCTTAAAAACACAGCATTCCAGAGTGAATTTTTAAACAGAAAATTACTGTGAATATTATAAAGCTACGCGTTGAGACGTAGCTTTATAATATTCACAGTAATTAATAATTTCCCTAAATTGCCACATACGAAATTTTGCGAACGATACAGATTTTCGCACACTAAGCTTCGAATTTAGTGTTTTAGTGAACAACTAGTCGAAACGCTTCGAAATCGACGGTCAGTTTTTTTATAGAGTAAACTCATATAAAGCAACAAATCTAAACTGTATTTGAAAACAAATGTTACAAATTCATTCAAACTCTTCAGTAAAGATAATACCTGGAGCCCATCCGTTTACGACACGTAATCCAGGTGCATCTTCGTGAGTGATTTTTACTGCAACAGAATCATTTGATCCTGCTCTTAATAGGGCAAGTAGAGTATGTCATGTGAGAAGACTGGCTCTGGCACGTATATTCCGATGTTAGCAAGTGTCTATCCTTGACTCTTATTGGCATCGCAAAGAACAATATGATCGGAAATTGAATCCGTTTGATCGTCAAAAGGAAAATTCTGTCGCTTGGAAACAGGAGACAACGTGTCAAGATGTGCAAGGACCTCTTGTGTTGTCCGCACAACATTTCCACATATATTGTATTTTGGAAGAGCAACTTTACGATCATACCTGTGCCATTGACTAAACATTTCCTTGTGTCCAGGTTCGGCATTTCTTTTGACTGAAGGTTTAGCGACCACAGTGAGCAACTCAATGGCCTATAAACAGTCGCCCGTCACTAATTTAGGGTAACTGGTACAAAGGAAGGAAGGGCGCCAGTGCCGTAAGACAAACACAACATTCATGACTCTCAGGAAATCGAACCTTGCGCTCCACAAACGAATGATCATAAGACAGCGCTCAGACCACTGCGCCACCGGAGTGGCCAGGTTCGTGATGAGCATCTCGACCGCACACTTTTGCAGTCGTAGAATGTGAGGCGGGAATCCACTAATATCTATGGTGTGTAAACATTCAACTGGACAGCGTACTCTTTCACTCTCATCTTCAGTCACAACTGTGTTTGTAAATGCTGTTCGAATGAGATTCACGTTGCGAATACTCTTCATTCTCTCTTGTCTGAGACATATAGTTGCGACCCATTGATCGCTCACGCCTTCCAGTAAGGCTCTTACCTTTTCTTTATTTTTTCTGAGGAAGATACCTTCTGTTAAGGGAAAGTACGCAATAAAGTATGTATTTACTTTAGGACTAATAATAGAACACCATGATCACACCAAGTCTGAACTTGAAGTGATCGTCTGATGTAGATAAAAGCCGCACCCTTATCCTATAGACTTTACATGGGAATTTTGCCACTCCGCCAAGTCCTAACCGTTACTTCAATCTCAGTTTTCTCATCCACTGGCACATCTACGTGGTAAGACCTCTATTTTGATACCTGAAATATATTTTTATGTTCAGCCGTTCTCTCAAAATAGGCCTCATAGTAAAAAAACCTTAGATTAGGTGCGCAACTTAATTCTCGGCCCCTAACCGCAAGCGATCATAGAAGGCCCGCAAATGCAAAGAGCTGTGGGCGATGATGGCTTATTTCAGCGCCACCCAACAGCTTTGCAGGCAACCGTATCCGCTTACAGCTGTAGTGACAGAAGAGACGAAAGTTGACGTTGAAAGCAATGTCGTTAGAGAAGCAACATTTGTGGCATTACCTCCTGTTTGCATTTCAGCTGAAAAAAAGTTTTGCAGAAACCAGACAAATGATATGTGCTGCTTTGGGTGAGGCCCCTACAGTACGTTTAAGAAATGGTACCAGCGGTTTTAGCAGGTAAATTTCGATCTCCGTGATGCAGAAAGTCCTGGACAAAAACAGAAAGTTGACGATGAGGAACTGAAACAACTGTTTGACGCGTATCCATGTCGTACACACTCAGAACTTGCCCAGGAACTCGGCGTAACATGGCAAGCCATTGCAAAGCGCCTGCACACGCTTGGATGGATTCACAAGCAGGGCCGTTGGGTGCCTTACTAATTGACAGCTGCGAACAAGTCTAGACGCTACGATATTGCTCTGTTCTTGCTGTCCAGAGTCATGAAGAAGGACTTCCTCCAGAATATTTTGACCTGTGATGACAGGTGGAACCCCTACAATAACCCTAAGCGTCGCAAATCGTGGGTACATGCAGGTCAGCCTCTCACTACTACCGCCAAACCTAATATCGATGCCAGGAAGTTATTGCTGTGCATATGGTGAGATCAGCGCAGTGTCGTACACTATGAGTTGCACAAACCAAGTGAAACGGTCAATGCTGAACGTTATTGGCAGCAACCCATTCGTCTGAGTGATGTACTGGAGGCGAAAAGGCCATACACCGGCTAGGGCAGAAGGTTGGTCCTGTTGCTTCAGGATAACGCGCGTCCTCACACCGCGAGAAGGACTTTAAACACGATCAACGAACTGGGATGGGAGATTTTGTCCCACCCGGCATATTCTCTAGATTTCTCCTCGTCGGCTTATCACATCTTCCGCTCCCAGCAACATCACCTGAGTATTACGCACTTCACTTCTGTCGAGGAGGTCCACACAAGTATTGATGACTTTATAAACTCGAAATAAATCTCTTTTTTTCGCAGTGGCATTCGGCAGCTCTCTGACCGATGGCTCAAATGTATCCAATACGACGGGGATTATTTCGCTGATTAGGTACGTATTCCATTTGCCATAATTTCCTGCCAACGTGTCGTGCCTGTGGCCGAGAATTAAGTTGCACACCTAATATTACGTATCCAAAACTTATCTGAGTATTAAATATTCTCGACGAACATGAAAGTCAAGAATTCTACTGTAACGTTCTTTGGTAATTTTAAGTATATATCCTTAATATCTCTAATCGTGAAATTTTAACAAATCTTGAAATGCTTCAAAACATCTTGTTGAAAATTTATTAAGATCAGTCAATTTACCTTCCTGAGGATATAGCAGTGAGCGCAGTGCTCCTGAACATTATTATCTTCATATTGGGAGTTCCTTCTTGTCTAGTACCTATTTGAGATTTAAAATTATGTGTTCTAAATCATAAAAGCTGATCCTTCTGCACATTTTTCTAGAATATACTTTTTTTGCAACAACTCTTAACAAACCAGAAAATTTTGCTATTTAGCTTTATTCAACTTTCTGTCAGGAATTCATAATGGGGTAATACAGATAGTTCAGATCAACTTCTCAATTTACTTCGCAGTTGAAAGGTGTTCTTACGCAACGAATTTTAAAGTACTGGTGGAATCGAATCCAATACACAAGAACACGAAACGAAGGTTCAAACATTGGGGCAACCCCAATCGTTCAGAACCTAGCATACGGTTGACGTATCTTGCTCCTAACCAAAGATTAGTCGACTGAATCTATGTTCGGTAACAGCTCTCTCAGTCGGGAAAAAGACGTGATGCCGTCGGACCAGACGCTTTTAAAAAAGAGGAAGGAGCGGGCGCCCCTCCGTAAAGATCAGAATGAAAAGGAGGCGAAGAGAGAAGTGAGAGTGTATGCGTTGCTAAAGCGGAATGCTAATTAATGAAGCAAGCTGAGCAAGACATTTCAAAAAGCAATCACTCTGCCTTTAAATAGATTAAATGATTCACTGAGTCTGGTCGAGTTGATAAATTGAATTGATAGGTGTAAGGTAATTTAAGTTTTTTTTAATTTCAGCGGAGGAAGTAGGTATTGATTTATGTAACTTGCCATTTTGTGAAAAAATTCAAAAATTGTCAAAGCTGTTCCAGTTTATGCAAGTTATATATTGTATGTATGACGCCTTGCAAAAAGCTGCTCGTTTAACATTTCAGTTTAAGTATTCATTTGTAATAACTTAATTTATAATAAGTAACTATTTTGCGTAGGCTATATTAACACAGAATGGGACATACATTATTTTCATTCATTTTTATTTTTAGTACTCTTTTACTTGTATCTAAGTTAAAAACCAGCAACTGGTGTTATGTAATGTTCCTAATGGAATAAAATCTTAAAGAATATATATATCTGTCTTCGTGTGAGGAAATTACTGAACTTCATACTTCAAATTTCAGAATTTAAAAATATTTAACATGTATGTAAAAAAACAATTGAAATATCTCATTCTTGTGATTAATTTTATGCACACTCCCCCTTGTCCATTAGCTCATTTAGATCTAAATTCTTAGTATTTTAGTCCATAAATTCAGATTATTTAGAGCCTTTTATTTTGCAAGAACTTACAACAAATAGAATGCCAATAATTGGCCTCATTCACTTACAACTAGGAGTGAGCAAGTACGTGGCCACAGTTACCGTTCAGATCAACCTCTTGCATTTCAATTGAAAGGTGTATATCAATCAAGTAAACTTTGTTGACTATACTAAAAACTAAAATTCGCAAATAAAACATTTTTACATAAATCTCTGAACTTCGAATTCTTGAATTTAGGGTGGCTCCATTGACAGTTACCTCCGCCGTGAAAATAACCATCCTGGTTTACCGCAGCCATGGCCTCATGGTATCGATACCACATCTGTAAATTCCCTTCAGCTCGGTACAGATAAAAATGGGATTCATCTGACTACACGAAACTGCGACATTTTGTAGATGTCCAGCTTTGACGTTCATGGCACCAGGTGAGGCGTAATTTTCGATGAGAGCGGTATACACTGGCACAGGAGTTGGGCATCGGCTCTAGTAGTCCAGATTATGATTAGTATGTACCGTTTATACGCTGACTCTGCTTGGACTGCCTACATTAAAGTTGGATGAGATTTAGAGTTCCGTTGCTAAACGGTTGTTCGGCACGAGCCTGGATAATCTATGTCGAACTTCGTCATCAGTGGCGTGTGGTCTTCCACACTTGCACTCTATGCACTGATAAGTCTGGGATCAAATTTTAGCGCGAAATGCCACTCAGTACACGATTTTGAAGTGGCATTTTGAAACCTTCGAAAAGGAAAGAACTAAGTTGGGGAAAAATCGAGTTAACGAAGGCAAGCTTGGAGAAAATTTGTTTAAATAGGAATTCTGTACATTAGTGGAATTGAAAATGCGTAGGGAAAAGTTTTTTTTGAGATATCCAAAAGTTTGTGATATCGACGTTCGACATATCGAGGTTTGATTACATTTACCTTCACCCTATAGACGATGTCAAAAATAACATTTTTTTTTCGGTTTGTTGTGGTAGTTTACCGACTACCATGAGCAACTTGATGGTCTATAAGCAGTTATCGTTTCCTAATTCAGGGCCAATGGCTTCGGAGAAAGTAGAGAGACAGTGTTATAAGGCAAACATAACAGCCATGCCTCACCTGCATTTGAATCCTGACCCACCTCGGAGGAACGGAGAGAAGCCAGGGCTTAGACCAAACCGCGGCTGAGTCAACAAATTCGGCAACCGATGTGTTATCGTTCATCCGGTCAACAAGTGAAAAGACCTTGTTTTATTTTAATCATCATTAACTGCGTGATATATATCTGGCCTCGCTTCTGTCTAACGAAACAAAGCTGTGTTAAATGTACTTCATGAACACTTCAGTTCTTTGGCTTAGGGTTGATTTTTCCCTCGAGAAAGCAATCGACTCACTGCTAAGATGCAAGTTGGATCTGCGTGGTCGTTCTTGAAAATCCAAAATTAAGCACGTCTCCAACAGTTTTCCTCGGACCCGCTGTGCTACGAATTCTGTAAACATGGAGACCACACGATCTACCTTTCCTCACGTGCAACCACTTTGAATCCAAAACGGCGTACGACAAGTAAAGCATTTCTTTTACTAAACTATGAGAGGCGCCGAAGACCAATGCTATCAGCTTCCTCTTACATAAATAATGTGCCCAGAATCTTTTGCTTGCGATTCTGCACAGTTTCATTAAAACTGCGTGCCAGGGGGGGGGGGGCATTACAATGTGCAGTTGCAGTCTCCGTTTCCTCGGTTTGCGCATGACGTCACACCTGGAGCAAACGCCGCGAAAACCCGACACCAGAACGACGCCGCATGACATCTTTGGCTTGGGAGTGCAAACTCAAACTCGTTCTTAGAAATTCGCAAATATACTTCATAACTAGTAGCTATTTCTCAACATCAGTTGTGCATATTATTGTCTTATATCAATGTAGCAGATCATGTCTGGATGTGCAATAGCAGGATGCTTATCCTACAGAAGGAAGACTCAAGGTTCGGATATTATTTACATTCTCTTCCAGCAAATCCCGATTTGGAAAAACTCTATGTACTGAAATGTAAACGAAAGGATAATTTTAAAGTTAAAAATGCAAGAATTTGCTCGGAACATTTTAATATTGACAGTTATGATCGTGACTTAAAATCAGAATTACTTGGATTACCTGGCATAAAGAAATTGAAAGAAGTAGCTGTACCTATAGTCAAACGCTATCTTCTGTTAAATTTGAAATACTAAATTTAAGTTCAACAATTCAGTTAAAAAAATTATGTTGTTTTTTGTGTGCTCTCAGTAACTTAATATCATGTCAACTTAACATAAGGCAGTCCCTTTCTGTGCATTTGAGCTAGCCTAGTTTGGGAGGAAGTTTTAGGCAGGGATGGACCGTGGCACACTATGATAAGTTTTATTTTTGTTTTCATTTAAATTCTGCGCGTCATTGCAATAGTATTATATAACTTTTGATAGCTTTTTGTGGCACCTATTAAAATAAATTTAAAAACGAACATTTCTTGCGAATTTTTGTTTGTATTTGAAGGCTACTAAGTGGAATTCTGTAAACAACAAGATTTATTTTGGAAAAATGAAATGATGAATAACATATTTACTTCTTGTTTTTTTAGCCTGTTAACGGGACTACCTGATGCGCTGATAATCATAATCGAAATTTACTTTCGCACTGACAATAACTTTTTGTAAATATAACTTCCTGCGAACACGGAACTACGAAGTTCGGCAATATGTTTGTTTACTGCAATGCCCTCATATTTCTTTATACAAAAGCTGTTATTATTTTTTTTAAATTAATTAATTCGTGAAAGAGGAAATAACAAATACCTGATAAATATGTTATACTTTGAAGTTAGAAATTATTGGTATTTGAAAACCTTTTCCATCGTGTTTATTTACATTCCTTGCTAAAGTGTAACACGTAGCAGCGATGGCACTTGGGCTCGCCTCTTTGCCTCTCGCTGCTTTGCTCTCGGTGCGACGTCATTTCGCCAGCCAATAGCAGCTCGTTTCCAAAGTGGCTCAACCTAAAGATATATCTATTAACCTTGCTGCGTGCCATAAAGCAGGCAGACACCCTTTTTAATTTGATATTCAAATTATTTTATAAGAAATAATATTTTCTAAAAGAAATAGTGCAAACAGTCTTTCATGTCAAGTAGAGATGGAGATATTATCGATGACACTATCGATATTATCGATACTTTTGTCCAACTCAGTACATCGATAGTCATCGATAGTGTTTTGTAACTATCGATAATTTTACGTTTTTCAAGTGTAAATCACAATGGTGTAAACTTTTCGGCTTCCACCGATGGCTTTGATTACTAAAGCGCTCATTTTTACCTCATTTATAATGGTGTCGAAAACATTGAGCACAGCCATATTCATACATGATGACGATGCGAAACTAAAGTTAACTGTAATCAAGAGTAAACCGTGAGGATATGTGGTTTTACACTCTGTTGCACGTTCCAGTTGGATAAAGACGAAGTCAAAAGCATTAATCTTGTTGTTTGTACTGGAAGTTTAAAAGTACGTTTGGTGCTGAAACAGTTATTTGTTGAGAGTAGGTAATAATGGGTAAACGTAAAACATCTTTTGTGCAACTGTATTTTTGTTTTGGAAAGGATAAGGTCTACGCAAAATATGAAAAGTGTAAAAGCTGATTTGTTGGACCATATTGCAGCGACCAAATGATGATGTGTTCAATATTTGCGCGCATTGCACCACAGGACCGGACAACGTTAGTTGGCTGAAGTAACCAAGTGCTTGTCCAGAACTTCAGAACCATGATATACAGCTCTGTGTGATTCGCGACGCAGTGTTTTGGCAAAAATACGTGTATCATTTATTTCGTTGATCGTTCTACACATCTGCTTTGCGGTCTGCGTCATATCCTTCTCCTTCTCCGTACAGGCGACAAATGTTCAAACGACACTCTTTTGCAGAAGCAATCCTCCTGTAAGGTGACAAGAACTATATTTTCAACATTTGTATATGTTGATATGGATGGAGGTGAGAAGAACTATATTTTCAATACTGACCATGTTGATATGGATGGAGGTTTTTAGTTACATTATAATTGCCCTTATCGAGCAAATCTGTATCGATTCTGCTCTTCACGGGAAATCAAAGAATGGATCATTGCGAAAGCAGTCATTGTGTTAGTTTTTGTTTCTTCCTGTTTTTTATGTTGTTGTACCTGATACAATTTAGAAAATCCTAAAACTAACGATGACTTTAAATTTTGCATTGTAAAATGTAGGTCAGTATAATATCAAACGTGTAATTTTATTTGAGCGTAATTTTTCTTTTGTGTCAAGTAAACTATTAGCGACTGCCGTCTGTGATGGTAACAACAGGAAAATGACATGCCGCACTGGTAAGACAGTCGTCTAAGCACGGGTTTATGACCATTCGCCCGAGAAGGGGCCATCTTCGAATCCCGGGGAGCCAATGATGTTGTGTTTGTCTTCTGGTTATGGCTCTCTCACTTCACGAGAACCGGTAGCTATGACGGGCGACTGTTTTTGCACATTGAGTTCTTCACGGTGGTCGTTACCCTTCAATAAAAAAATGATATATCATAATAAAAATGTATCATATATTTGTCTTATTTCACAGATATCGTCCGCAAATTCATTCGTATTTTCATAATAATTGAAAGTTGTATTGTATTTGAACTTTTGTATTCCGTTTGTATTGGATGAACTAGCGACACCCATCCGTTTTGGAATCGTAAGACGTCATTACGGACATGAATTTTCATATTAGAATGCTGCTGAAAAGCAAATATTAAAGGTGGGCTCCGCCAATAGATTATGGCTTGTCAAAAATTCATGTTCACAATATTCAACATTTCCTAGCAAGATAAATTGTATCGCATCAGTTTTCTATATTCTTTATGTGTAAGAAGCCTTTTTCTACTAAGTTAGAGGAGCTTCATGTTTTTTTGTAAACCTTTCCATATGATGGACATTAAATAATAATACATTGGTAAAGCGCCTCATATGCTATTTATGAGTGGCTCAAATCCGACTTTAAGTGAGCAGGAGAATTTACTTCCACCATTTTCACAAAAAGAAGGAATTGAAGTGACTTGGTGCTTGTTAATATGCGACTTGTCGCAATACTCAGGCCACGTGACCTCCTATGGAATCATGCCTAAACGCCTGATGCTGGACTATGCGCTACGATGCAAAATTACTGTCCAAAGTTAGTTGGAATCAATGAAACTTTTCTGAATCCGTTGATTAAGATGAAAAATAAGCAGCTTTCATTATATTAAAACATTTAAGATCGCAATAACAGTGACGTGCGTATGTTGTAAATCAAAAAAAAAAAATGTTCGTTTGTCACATGAGGAACAGTATAAAGCCTTCAAGATTTTACACTCTGCTTAGGAAAGCATTTTACATTCTAAACTACCTTAAATCTTCATTTTTTTTTCAGGAATATCCATCATATTATTATGAAAAGTTACATGAGTTTTTGTGTTTCATGAAAGAGCTTCACACAAAATAGGTCACGGCAGAGTTATGATGAGTGAGGGAAAGAAAATATAACATGTATTACCTTGATAATTTTCTCATGACATTGGATGTTTTCGTTGTCAGCTCTCTCTGGTTTTTTATGTTTGCACTATCAGCATTCTCTGGTTTTTGATATTTGCACTGTCATTTTTGAACTACCTAAGCCTTCCAAATAAATGATTCTTAACAAAAGAAAAGCAGAATGTATATAATTATTTTTTTTTATTTTGTACATAATATACCGTAAATTTCTCGACCAGTTCAAGAATTATCTCCTGATAAATGCTCGCCCGTGTGTCTCAGTTCAGAAGGAGTTTCCAAGGATGAGCATATATAGTGACGATATGTCAGCTCAGTCTAATTTGGTAATACCAAATTACATTTGTCCAACGGATGCACACTTCTAATCATTATCCCAAGACGAGTACTCAGTCTGTGTTCATTAATTTAAAATACTTTGCAAAGTTAAAAAAATCTATTATATGTACTTGACCATCACAAGCAAAAAAACCAAAATTGCATGTCCTTGTGAACACTAAGAGTTGCACAACATTTTTGCGATGAGAGAGATAATGATACAGATAACAAGCTCATTTCTCCAAAATTAAGCCAAAGCTAATAATACAGTGAAAAACAAAATTGGAATTCCTAAATTCAACGAACCTACATGTTTCTCACTTTAGATTTTTGCAGAACATCGGCTTGATATCAACCAACATATTTCAAAACAATTTGGATATTGAAATTATTATTTGCTTTGTAAGCTAGTTAAAAAATTATAGCAATAAAGCAGATGGACTCGACTCCTCTATCGTTCCGATTCATGAAAGGTGAAACCCAGGGTAAACGATTGCTTATGGATAATATCTTATTGTCACGTACAGGTATATTATTTAAGGGAATTTAGATTCGTAACAATTTCATTTCTGAGTTACTGCATAAATGGTTTCAAACACTTCGAGAGAACGACAGCAGTTTTAAATTAATCTGTGGAACTATGAACATAAATTTTGGAATTTCACATATAGAAGAAGAAGGATGTTCAGGAATGGGAAGGTGCAAAGTAACTAGCAAAAGAACGAACAGGAGGGCAAAACCCCTATCTTCTAAACCAAACATTACTCCTTTCTTTTCGGTGAAGTTCCTTATGCTGAAACTTGTTCAATTTCATCTTATTCGGTATGAATGTAGAAAACGAAAAAAATAGTGTTTGTTCTTCTACATGTTCCAAATTATAGTAAGTATAAACACAGCAAAAAAATAAATAAGAGTTGCAGACATTGAAGCATGTTTCGGTACATTTTCTAAATTAATACTTATTCTTTAATTTAGTAGTTCAAAAACATTCTGGATATAGAAATAAAATATTTGAGTTTTGCTCCCTGAAATAATTTTATACTTTGAACAAGTTTATTGTTCATTCTCAGATTTTTGATGGTTTTAATAACTATGGTTATATAAAATATGTGCCTTGATATTTTCAAGCAAACTCCTAGAGAGCCAAAAAAAAAAAAAAAAAATTACCATATACCAGAAATTTAGTAACGTTTCTTATTTTACGCAAATTTTACGTTCTAGAAACAGGAAAGTGTTACAAATAAATTTCCTGAAAATAATTAAGCCATGTGTGTTGACCAAATCGAATTCGATATTTACTTTAATCGAAATCAACTACACCTAATTTTGCGTTCGTGCAAAAGACGTGACCGAAGATTACTTAAGCGTGTGATACATGAAGAGTACTTTATGACATGTCTCAAGAGAATTAACGTACAGGATACGCTTCAAACCATTTTTGAAATTTTGCAACTCAATTTTTTTCGATATTATTTTTACCAATTTTTCGGCCGGCAATCTTAAAGCTCTGGGAAAATATAAAATATCACTTTTATTGCAGATAGTAAGATCCCTTTTTCTTGGAATTTAAAAAGAAACCGACAGCCGAAAACTTAAACTTTACACACTTTTATAGAAAATCCATTTTCGAAAGAAAATAGTTCAAAATATAATATAAATCCTGAAAAACTCTCTCCACTCTCATAAAAAAATCGGAATACACTTCGTTAGATGCAAGATGAAGGCATACAGGCAATACAAAAAGCTAACAATAATCTATTTAGATTTACAAAAAGACAAACTGGTGATGGAAGCTTTTTGTTTCCTCACGTGGTTCTACGACAATCGATTGAGCTTTATTGTTGACGTAAAATCGCTGCATTCGGATCCACAAATTGCGAACAGAAATGCATGGTACCAATTTTAGCGAATCCAAAGAAGCAATGAAAACAATTTTAAATTCCCCTCTACCGAAGTTTTGATTCGATTCTTATATTGTATGAGTAAATATGTGGGGACATATTCTACTCAGATCGCTATGAAACTACCAAAAATTGTTCTAAGGTGAAATGTTTTAGTGTGTAGCTCGTAGAAATTTCTATTAAGTAGGGGGTTGGAATCCCAACCCCCTACAGTCTTGATTTGGCTCCCTCAGACTTTTTTCCTGTTTACTCTTTTGAAAAACACCCTTTGTGGGGAACGTTTCAACGATGTGACAGAAGTTAAATTGGCTGTGAACTCATGGGTGAAATGACAGCCTCAGGTATTTTTCCAAAATGGATTTTACCAATGGGTTCAAAGAGGGTGGAAGTATAAAGAAAGTGATGGACAATACTTTGAATAGGCTAGCATTATTAACAATATGTCCAAGTATTTTGCCATCAAGTTTCATATTTTTACTGCTACGAAAAATTGTTTTATGAGGGACGAGGCATTACTTTCAGGATGCCCTTTGTAAAACTGTAGCTAGACTATGAATACGAGATGCCTCGACCTACACATTAAATAAATATTCGGTGCCACATAAACAGTACCAGCGTAGGTGACCTTTTAGATACTCTCAAAATTGCTCTCTGAAGATTGTAATGTGATATGCAAATAGTGGATGACGGTCTGCGTCGACAGAAGTGATCTGGAAGAGCTTGAATGCTAATCAAAGGTCACAAGAGTGTTTTGGAAATAACTTGTGCCGTACAATTGTGGTGAAGAACATATCAACACGCCAGTTGCAGGGATAATCCTTTGACTGCGTAAATGTTTTAAAACTAGTAAATAATTGAATTCTAGATATACACTTTCTCAATTTTCACTGTTTTGTCATGATATTCAAACTTAATCATAAAGCAAAAATGATACGGTTTTTTTAAAAACTCTAAAGTTCTTTAAAATATTGCTTTTGTTTAACTGCAACAGATCTTCCACA
The DNA here is from genome assembly GCA_039090855.1 of Macrothele yani. NCBI lineage: Eukaryota > Metazoa > Arthropoda > Arachnida > Araneae > Macrothelidae > Macrothele > Macrothele yani. Next base: position 50,225,856 of record CM077033.1, on the reverse strand, counting down.
TTGTAAGTTGCAAAATATTTCAGTAGCATTCACACATCCACGGGAAGATGTTTCTCAACATTTTTTTATTGTTGCCCAGCATCTCCATGTTATCCACACGTCTTTAGAGAAGCTACTAAGAAGTTTACAGAGATGATTAACCACGAAATCTGATACGTTTATGTAAATGTTTTAGCGAAAAGACTGTGATATTAAATCTCTTGAGAGATAAATCAGTGATAAGTCGCACATACTTTAATACTGGGCTATGTTTTGGCAAATTTTTGGAAGGTAATGCCAATATGTCTCTCTTGAACGCATTTTTTACAAATATTGTTTCAGTAATTACTGTAGGCATTTTAAACTCGGAACGTGATGGGTAATACCTGAATTAAAATCTGAAATCAACAAAACTAATGAGACTAGAAAATCCTTTTCCGTTGGGAGTATCAAATTTTTGTAGAGCATTGATATGGACAGTCTTTGCATCATGCTTATAATTACGGGCGTAAGGATTCCACATGACATATCTAACAAGTGAAATTTTACTTTTATATTACGAAACAGTGCACCTTACGAATTCGCCGAATAAGTATAAAATCCGCATGACAAAAAAATAGTGCATAAACGTTTCTTAGATAAATAAAAACCATCTTTAGCACCATTTCTGTGATACTCCCCATTCCTATATTACTCCTTAGCTGTTAATCACGAAAGTACTTAACCACACTGTGTTTAGAAAAACTTTTACTGTAACATTTTATATAAATATTATTTTTTTCGCATCTTTACCAGAAAAAAATGTAATTATCTGCATATATTAATGTTTTAATCTTAGAAATTAATTAAATTCCATTTTTGACAAGAACTTTTATATAATGACCGCACTCAGCTTTAAGCACTATACATAAAGATCTTATAGTTTATCACAACAAATAACATTATTTATACCTGGCAAATACATTTTAAAAATAATACCAGTTTTTAGCCAAACAGCAGTCATTAACTTCAAAAAATTCGTTGCGGGCTTAGCACAATCCTAGATAACTGCTTCTGTGTAAAATATTCTATGGCGCATAAGGATATTTCTCAGACGATGTATTTTATATTTTATTTGATAATGAACAAGAAAGAGCTATTACTTCCTTCCCAGTAATGTAAGGGTAGCACTGAAATATTATTGAGTCGTACTAATCAGGTTCTAGTTCACTCTTCTCAGTTTCAAAACTACCAGTGCCAGAAGTACTATTCTACAAGTATGCCTTCCTCTGAGGTCCCAGTAAATACACAATACCAATTATATTGAACCGTGTGAATAAAACATAGGTGAAGATCTGTGCCAGTCGCCCAGTAATAATGTTATATGACAAAAGGGACTAGTAAACAAACATTATCGACATGTTGGTTCCATTAGACTGTATAATTCGAACTAACTATGCAACAAAAATCAACAAGTATGTGGGACTGGCTTCACCTTTTAAACTGTTGTGGAAGAAGAAAAAAGTTCATATACATCCACTAATTATACCTGCAACTGGTATAATTCTTCAGACTCTTATGACTCAGCTTAATGCTTTAAGTGTACATCACGTGAGGTCCAAAATCCAAGAGGCAGTACTTTTCGATACATGTAATAGAGTACCTCGATTTCTTTATCAATAATAAATATGTCTTAACTTGACTTCATGACGGTACAGACAAGTAGACCATGCTATAAATGCCATTTGTATAGATGAGATAAGCAGATAAAATGTAATAATAATAATAACACATCCACTAATTATACCTGCAACTGATATAATTCCTCAGACTCTTATGCCTCAGCTTGATGTTTTAAGTGTGCATCACCTGAGCTTCAAAATCCAAGAGGCAGTGACTTTCGATACATGTAACATAGTACGACGACTTTTATATCAAAAATGAATATGTCTTCACTGGATTTCATGCCGGTACAGACAAGTGGACCATGCTATAAATGCCATTTGTATAGATAAGATAAGCAGATAAAATGTAATAATAATAATAATAACAATCGAAGAAAACTTCCTTATGACACTTACATTTAACAATATCTGAGATTAAATAAACAATACGCCACTACACTTAGTAAAATCAAATATTCCAGTAACATTTATAATAACGTTCACAGGTGATCCCGCATGTCTACATTTATACGGAGCTATTAGTGAAATTCAAAGAGAAGAAAAAGTTTTACTGCTAAAATGGAAATGAATCTGCCTGAAAACAATAATAATAACGGGTAAAGGCCACCCTGTATTTATAAGAAATCTTAAATGCGGAATATATTTCCTGCACTTCTGCTTACAATTGATAACCCATATGTAACAACCTTATTAACAAAATCTGTGGAAATCACCGTTACAACATTTTCTTAAATGTCTTCACCTGCATATTTTGTTAGGTTCTGTATGGAATGACAGTGAGAAAAGCGTCAAATAAGTATATTGGTTTCGGAAAAAATTTAATACTATTTGCTCTGGGGTTTTTTGCTTCCAATCTACGTGATGTAATTAGCTTTCTCATAAGATATGTTTCATTTATCTTACGCACAAGGATATAATAAATCGCGTAAAATTATTTGTGTCAGAATTTAAATTTCACTTTTAGCGTTGGTGAATTGGCTATTATAAGAACTAAAATTGTTTTAATAGCTTGTCCGTTGTCGCAAAGACGAAGATGAGACCGTGCGTGTATGGTGGAGGCAGCACAATGCCTTGACTATAATTATGAATTTGGGGTATTACGGTGGTAAAAAGCAACACAGTGCTGTGGAATTTGTTTAAGTGAAAAAACGTCTGGACACATTGTACGTACGCAGACTGTCCTCGCCAGCAGAAATGGATATCTACGTTGATGCAATCTTTCGAGGTACTTCATTTGCAAAAACATGATTCTTTGTTTCCACAAGATTCCACTTCGGGTTTCCGATTTAGTGCTTGGCGTATCGTACATATCATTTCGTTGTCCTCGAATATGTCCCCCAGTTTTCGCCTTTAAACCACATTGAACATCGGTAAGACGAAGTGAAACGATGCTTTCGAGACCGAAACCCACGATGCGATCTCTTGGAGGTTTGAAGACACAACGGTTGTCAAAGCGGAAAATGACATTACTAGAACGTTTCCAAAACATATTAGCTTCCATGTGACGACTTGTTGCTGTTTTTCTGAGGGTGTGAAATGGTTCCACAAGTTACGAGAAGTTTTTTTTTCTTTTTTTTATTTGGGGGTGCAACTACAACCATGAGCACTCGATTGGCTATGAACAGTCAGAATTCTTGATTCAGGGCTACTGGTCGCAGGGAAGGGAGAAAGCCAGCGTCCTAAGACAAACACAACATCCATTTCTCACCGAGACATGATTCCTAACTCCTCTCGGGCGAATGATCACAAACTAGCACTTATACCATTGTGCGACAGAGGCGGCCTAGACGTGTGTGTGTGTGTGTGTGTGTGTGTGTAGCACAATCTGCCTTTTCAGTGAATATCATATATTTGAAACATAGCTTATTATTACAGCATTTTCTACGTTTGTGAAAGTTGTGGGCATAATGCATATTTTACGGTTACAATTTCAGTTAAAAACTGAAAATTTTTGTTTAAATTAAGAAAGATGTTCCTACCCTTTGAGATACATGTTTTGTGGTAAAACCTGATTTCCTTTTGGCATTTGCTTACCTCAGACTGGACAAATTACGCACACATTTCCTAAAAAAAGGAATCGTAACCTTCGATAAACTTTCCAGAATACAAATTTATACAATCTGAAGAACAGCCTGGTTTTGAAATATTTCTATAAGCCAATTCCAGATTTTTGAAGAATTTTCCAGTCAGAAAACCGTTACCGGCAAATTAAAAAAATCAAATTGCTAAACCGCTATAGCATCTCTGTTTCTTTTAAACGTCGAGACAGGAATTGTTTGCTGAAAAAAAAATGGCAACGTTTTAACAATTTCCCTAAGAATTTTATAACATAACTTCAGGAAACAGTATACACTCATATTTCCATAAACATAGAGTAACACTTCGGAAAGTAGATGCTCCATATTCTTCTAGAAAAAATCTAGTATAATTACTTTTTTTCCACACAAAACTATCTGAAAATGATTACATTGAGGAGTTCATTTGAAATGTTCGCTTTTGTGCGAGTCTAGGTGTATCGATTATAAATATTTCCCCTGTTCTGGTGAATGTTTAGTAACAACGTTTTTTTAAAAATAATTTCCATGAATAACATGTTGATTGTTTGCACTGCGTAAATATTAAAAGCTCCATCAAGATAATCGCAGTTTCACCTCGGTTCTTGCCGAAAGTAAGATATTTTGTTTCATCTAAGCCAGGTGATTTTCTTGCAGCTTTGAATGACAATTCTTTCTAGATTAGATTGAATTTCGTTATTCGCTACAAGAAAATTCTTTAAATTTACGACTAGTGTCAAAGCTGTGGAATCAAAAATTCATAATAATCAACGAAAATTGATGGACGTAGTAGTTTTTATAAAACACTAGATTGCATTCTGCAAAATTAAATATTTGGTAAGTGTTTTCCCTATCCAACAACGATAACTCCATTCAGCTTTTAAGTAATTTGAATTAAAGTTACACAGTATGTTTAACCACTTGGCGGAAATAATTCACCACTTTTATATTGCATAATCAATTTCAAGTTTTCGTGTTTATATAAAATATTTTAATCCAACAAGTAACTGACCGACTATGTGTACTAATTCCAAGTATAATACTCTTAATAGTCTAAGAAAAAAAACAAATTTCATTTCCGTTTTTACTTCAGCACTGTGTTGTGTAAACAATTAACACATCAACAGCGGATTGTTTTAATAAAAGTTACCTTGTTGCGGAAGTACATTTCTGACATCCGCTTTGAAAGTTGAAACTAAATGTCACTGATTCACAAGAATGATATCAGTATTGAAACGGTGGTCTCCTGACACCTGAGTTAAAAAAGACCGCACCAAGCTTTCCCTTGTCACACACACACACAAACTTGGTAACATGAAATCCATTTCCGTATTTTCAAAATTTTAACTACGAAGTTAATTTCATAGCAGTTGCAATTGCTTCCTTCATAGTATAAACACACACACCTCATCCTTAAATGCCGTTCTGTGCACTAAATTAGAATAAAATCTCACCAACGTTTCAATATGGTCGACGGTCTAATGACGTCCTGTTCATCAGCTTTTTTTCCTCCAATGCAAAGTCGGGAACAAATTTATAAGTCTACCTTCTATAAGTATCTCCATCGGATAAGGTTATTTCTTATTTTACATTTCCACATTTAATCCAATTTCCAACAAAAGAGCATCAATCTCATCAACAAATTCATTATGGAAATATTTTAACAAAAACATTTAAAAAATTTTTAAATAATATATCATATGTTTTAAATTAAATACCGCAAGTAGAACTGCATAAATTGTATTCCCAAATGAACATATTTTTAATTTGTGTATAATAATTGCTACACGGTTAAACTATAGATTTTGGGTGCCTGCGCCAATAATTACATAACAATCAACCAACCAGCCAACCGATGAACCCTAAAATGTTTTCTGTCAAACGCAGATTAATACGTGAAACGCAGTTTCGAAGTATAACTTATCTTTTTCCTTTTCGCTATGCTTTGACTCTTTCCCTGCACATGTACTAATATTTTCTTCTGATTACTCAAACTTCTCTTGGTAAAAATAACATCACAGAATTGACATTTGAAGTCAATGCAACTGAGAATATGAAATCTCTTTGTATATTTTTTAAATGTTTGAAAATGGTGAAATCAATAAGCAACTTTACAAGATATCAACATCACTCCTGGTAATTCTATACCATATTGTTAGATAGAAGAGAAATGAACTTTACATAATTTCAGCTATCTTCACTCATCAGGAACACATTTTGGTGGGACAATTTTTCCGCAAATCACAAAGACTGGTAGTTCAAGTTTAAATAAGCGGGCACAGTGAGAATTAAAAACGCTGAAATTAACCAAAGAAAAACGCTCTCCACAAAAACGAATTTCAGAGATAAGCATGAATTACCGTTTAAAAGGATATTTTTAGATTACGTACAACATGCATTACTAAATAATAATTAGAAAGAAAAATTAAAAGAAAAAATTAAAAATTCCATTAACTTTTAGTTACATAAAATTAAATATATTCATTTTACGGAAACATTGAATTAACTCAAACTTTTTGGTGTATTTGATTAAGTAAGGTGCCAAATTGCTCATTATGGTGTTGTGAATGCACTAAAATAAAATAATTAAGTTAGTTAAATAGAGTTCAAAGGTTTACTTCCATATACACGAAGATTCAGAAATGGGGGTCATAAATGCAAATATTTACACTACTTATCGAAACAAAAAATAAAGTCTTAGTCAACGTAGGTCCGGAAACGAACCGTTTCCAAGATAATTGACCTTTAATTGCAGGGTTTCCAGATATAATATAAAGCTGTTTTTCCCCAGCTGTCAGCTATTTCGATAGATTTTGCATTTCTAAGGAAGAAATCAGGAGGGCTGAATTCTTTGAGCGAACGGTTTGACCCAATTGTTTGAGGGAAGGGCAAGACCCCAAACATGCCCTTCCCCGGAAGCGGCCCCTTAACTTCCCCATAAAGTAAAAAAAAACCACCCCAATTCTTGGAGCAAACCTCCACACACGGGGAATACATTGAGCTCCTGGAGGGCTGTGAAGGGGATTATTTTTGGTAAGGGGTGAGCGAAAGGTCCCAACTTTCAGCCCAAGAACATATTAATCTGAAATGTCTCCCGCAGGAGTTCCCAAAATACAACAAATACAATGCGTGTGTGCGGGGGGGGGGGAAACGTTACATCTGGTAACCCTCCATGATGTTAAAACTATAAACAACATGTACAAATAAAGGCAGAAGTGTCATGTAGGGTGATTACCTTCACGACAAATGTTCAAAATCTCCCCGTTTGCTTTGATACAGGCCTCCAGTTTTCTTCTCAGCGAGACGCGCATTCGTTCAAATATGCCTGGATTGTGTCTGATTTCTGCACACGACTTTCCACTCTTATCCGCAATTCGTCGACATTGCCCACGGGTAGTGCATACACTCGTTCCTTCAAATAACTCCAAATGCAGAAATCCAATGGGTTGAGGTCAAGTGAGCAGGGAAGCCACAAGTGGGGCCAGCTTCGACAAATCCATCACTCTCGAAACGTTGCATTGGATGCTGCCTCACCGGGCGACGAAAATGCATTGGTAACCCATCCTACATGAAGTACATTGTTACATGTGTACGAAAGGGGACATCTTCCAGCAGCTGCGGCAAATCATTCTGAAGTAACTGCAGATACAAACCACCTATAAGAATGTTGGGATGCAGAAATTGTCCTATTAGACTATTTCCTAAAACACCAGCCCACACGATAATTGCGAATCGAATTCGGTGACGTAAATGTTCGATGGCGTGAAGGTTTTCGGTTGCCCATTGTTGGCAGTTATAGAAGTTCAAAATGCTATGTCTTGTGAATAAGGTTTCATCAGTGCATGAAACATTAGCGAAAAAGTGGGGAGTAAGCGCGCATCGATGAAGCAGCCACCGGCAAAATGCAACTCTCGGTGGAGAGTCCCTTACACCTAGGGCTTGCAATTGCTGGATATGGTAAGGGTGTTGGCGATTGTCATGCAGAAATCTCCAGACAGAATTTTGATTCTAATTCTCCGCGAGTGCAATTCTTCCAGTGCTCGTTGCCGGGTCTTGTTCTAATCTTCGTAACAGTCGCTCGTCCAATCCATGATATCGGGTAGTTCTTGGCCTACCCGCAGATGCAGCAAATTAAAATGTCACATTTTCTTTTAAGTGCTTTTGGATCCGCACAAATATACAACAATCGGAATGCCTTTGGTTTGGATAGGCCTCGGTGTACATACGCACTGCATTTTAATTTTACTGGACCTTGAAGTGCATCTCATCTAACTCTGCATTTGTGAAAGCGATAGGCATAGCAGCCTTTAACAGAAAGAATAAGAACACACTTCGATATCGCCTGTAATGTACACGTTTGAGCCTTCACATGCTTACTGATGCCATACAGATGTCGTGCGTTCACCAAACCGCGATGCAGACACGGCATCAATTGAATGTCTTCTGCCATGTGTTAGGAGGTTCTCGCTGTACTGATGAGGGGGATTTTGCAACAACACGGTTAGGATCATACAGTAGGTTGCTCTCTGTGTGTTGCCCACCTGAGACCCGCAAACCTGGGTGTTCCCGCTTTCGAAAAGTCTCACTGTGTGGTAATACCTAAAGAGCTTACAATCTTTGCCAATAAGAAACGGAAACCGTTTTGTCACTATTTTGTTTGCCACGTTCTGTAGTTCACAAGCGAACTTTGGCAAAGGTACTCACTTTTAGATCCAGCTTGAAATTAACGAGAAAAAAAGGAGCTTCTGTTGATTCTACTTAAAAATTAACAAGCTTTTGGTAATTCTCAAGACAACTGAGTAATATGAAATCAGAAAGACTGCGGGGGAAGAGTGGGTGAAAATCCTTTGAAATTTTTATCTTAAAAAAATTTCTGGAGAAAAATATTTTATCTGTATTTCCACCAAAATTTGCTTTATCCCAAAAGGATTTCTAAGATACGGAAGTAAAGAATAAAGTTAACCCATTTTCTCAATTCGTTATTGGCTAAATATTTGTGTTATGTGCGTCACAAATAAAGGGTCATAAATTAGGGAAACAAAACTAAACAAGATGCGAATGCTCTCTAGGGAAAAAAAGAATAGCCTCGCGTATGGAAAACTGTTCACCGCTTTTTCGAAAGTGCAAATAAAACAATTGTTAAAGTATTTTAAAAAATCAGCGAATTTGGGCGGATTAATCCTGCAATATACAGATAGTGAGTCGAACGTTTTGCAATATTTGAATCACTTTATGTCCTCAACGTACATTTGCGACGAAAGCTGAGTAGCATTCAAAGTTCATATGGATATCGCGTTGCACCGTCCTTAGCCATCTGTCTGCCAGTTCTTTCATTCCGGGTCGGTGCCAGTTCTTGTTATTCGAGGCGAAGAAATCCTTCACACCAGTTCCCACCTCTTAATGGCAGTTGAAATGCCACCCATGTAGGAAGTGGGCCATGGATCGGAACAAATAATACTCCAACGGGATAAGGTCCAGACTATATGCTGGGTGTGTTATCAGCTCGATGCCCTCAAGTTCCTTAATGATTTAACGACCACAACGCCCAAAACGCCCGTACATACAAATGGCCATAGACGCCCGAAACGTTTGAATAAAGTGAGTCAGATTTCCTGCCGTTATTTGTTCTTCAAATTTTCTCGACCTATGAGGGATCAGCAGGAGTCACCCTCAGTCACTGTTGTTGTTATTAAACAAATAAGTGAACCAACGGAAAGTTTCGGTCGTTATGGTATTTGGAGTGCTAAAATATTTTTGGGTCATGGTCGTTAAAAAGGTAAAGAATCAGTTTGTCAACATACGTTTGTTTCAGCATCAAAAGGCGAACAACGTGTTTAGTTTACAAAGGAATGTCGACATTTTCGATGTTGTTCGGAAGATCCTGGAACTAAATTACATGAAAATAAAACAGACGATATTTCCTATAAAGGGTGCAAGCTGCATGTTGAACAACAAATGCGCCAAACAGTGAATGTTAAATTTACCTCAGTCTTGTTTGCTCCTTATAACATTCTCTGAAATGATATTTTTCTTATCTCTTATGAGCACACTACTCTTGTAATTCAAGTGTTTTTATTACGAAAAATGTTGTTACGCAAACAAGTTTTCAACAGCATAACTATTTTTAAGAATAAATTTGGAATTGCACGTTCTTTTGGTCTAATATGTTGATATTGCAACTAGAAAAAAGCAAAACTATTACTTCCGTTTTCACTTTTACTTTTACGTTAATGCCCAGAAGAAACGTTTTTTTACGTCAAACCTTGTTAAATTGCAGGCGATTTAGCATTAGAATTATCTGAGATTAGAGTTACCTCCCATTTCTCGAAACATGAATTTTCACAATATTAGCTATTTCTGCAGCAGCTTTCGGATTATATATTCATATAAAGCTCGAAGTGTTAACAAAAAAAGGTAGTGCCTTTGAAACGATGCTTAGACGTCTTCACCCAATTTAAATGCTATGGTGTACTCATAGAACTACATTTAGAATTACTCAAACTACACGTGTCCATGTTTTTGAGAAATCCATATATTGACAACGGTTTCAACCGCTCACATGTAATTTTCAAAGAAAATTTCAACTGTGTACTTACTTTAAGATTTTAATTTTAAAATAAATTTTTATTTAAAGAAAGTACTGCATAAGAGCTAATCAAAAGTTAAATTTTAAATAAAAATTCAAAGGCTAATTATAATTTTGTGACTAAAAATTAATTTGTCTTAATTAACTAAAAAACACTCAATTATCAAAAATATAACTTTACGTAAACAGATACAGATCTTTGAAATTTCAAGAACCATCGTAGCCAATATTTTTATTAGGTCCAATAATTGGTTTGATTCTCTTTTATTTAAAAAAAATGTATGTTCTACTTAGCATTGTTATAAAAAATATTTATATGCTTATTATTGTTATTTTAAAACTGCTGTATTGCAACACTGATTAACAGAGCACACTATCAGATGTTATTTATAGCGTAATATGAAATTTCACACGGCACATCGTTTACCTGCGGTTGCTTCGATTTGAAAAACAACAGGCTGGTCCTAATGATTGAACTCATCGTCGTAATACCCAAAGGAATTAAAGTTATTTTGTTTGTTTGTTCTTTATGGTTTAAGACGTAACTAAGGTCTTTCATCAAACAGTTATGTTGGAGCAATTTATTTTTGCCAAAATTTCGAAAAGCCTTGGAAGATGAATGCATTGATTGAATGCAACGATTTTCAAAGTAAAACTTCACAGTGTAGATGTTTAACAAAGTAATCCTTTGACAAAAGTACATTCTATTGAAAAATGACTGCAAATCTATCAATGTTAATATAAAAATATACACACCTAATGCACACCTTTAGCTTCATACAAGATTAGGTAAATGGTTTTAATTTTCTATCTTTTTTTTTCACAATTTAGCATAATTTTGGGCCACTGATTCCAGGTAGAGCAGAGAACCCATGCTTTCTCTGGGATCCAAATGAAGCACATTCAGAGGAACGGACATCAAAACCTAACAGATTGGTGGAAATTATTCCTAATCGCTTTCACCAATTAGGTTTTTATGCAAGTAGTTCAATTCTGTGTGTTGCTTTAATCGCATGACACCGTACGGCCGAGCCCGAACAAACCGGGCTTAGGAACACCGTGTTTGGTAATACGATAAGTACAGTTAATGTTTCTTCTCGGAAGAGTCGAAATCCAGAATCACGTCTGACAATCAACGAGTTCTCTGAAGCGAGCCAGGCACCTGAAATAACCCAGCTTATGTGTAAGAAACATGATATTACAGTGGGCATTTATGGATGGCCTCGGACGTTAGGACATGTACGTCTTCCAAAACGTCATCCTGATGGCCCAGAGATCAGCACTGTAACCAGCACAACGCACGACCAATCTCTCCGCAAGATTTACTTCAGCACCCATAACGACAGTATTATTCTTAGGATTTCGAAGAGGGAGGATGTGCTTTTTGCGGTGAGTGGGAGCGAGAGGGACTTTAGGAAATCAGAGAAAAAGCTTGGAAAATTATAAGGAGGTAGTTAGAACTCCGTAGGTTTAAATTTTTAAGAATGTTTTGAAAGAGGAGCACATGTAGAAGGTTATCAATTAGCCAATCAGGATTAACACGTTACGTGGATCGATGTATGAACATGAACATTAATTACCTCGCAAGAAATGAATTTAACAAAATTCATTTAAATGATGAAAGTTTATAACTATGAGACTTCATAATCACCCATTTTATTCTTGCTTGCTTCCGCATTGTCTGGTTTTATGAAATGTTTGCTTCTAAAATTCGAACAACTGATGTGCTAAAGAACTCTTTATTAGTCTAATTAGAAACGGCAGTTGAGCTTAATATTGATTCTGCGGTAAGAACTGGTTCCGTTTTAGACGTTTCTTCCACCGACGTCCTTTTTTATTCCTTTTTTTTTTCTTTTTTTTCTGACTTTCGCCGTTATTGTGCTCCACTTGGACGGTTTTGTGTCATTTTGCATGTAGATGTCATTCCCTCGTATATAAAAGTTTCCACACAATGGATGAGATAGAATGCTTACTATAAGGAACAACTAAAAGCAATAGCAACGTACAAATATTTTGTACAAAATTAAAATAAATCACTGTAAGAAATCACTGCCGTATACATGATAGTTAGGATGATGTTATGAATAAATGTTGGCGCCTGCCGTGTCGTACGTAATCTTACGTGACTGATTGTTTATTCACATTCTGCGCTAGGAATTCACATGTTGCCTCGCATTTTTTCTCAACAGCGTGGAATAAGTGATATTGGAGAGCGGTAATAATATTTACACCGTATTTCAGAACGATCATATTATAACCCGGATCTAAATAAATACACTGCTGGCCACCCTAAATGCAACACCAAGAAGGACACGAGATAGCAAAGCCAGATTTACTGGACACATAACAACAGATACAAAAATGAAACGATTAAGCTTACAGCCCTGTGAGACTTGAGGAACACGCAGAGATCAATAGATCGTGTGGCCCCCATGGCTGGCAATAACGGCAGCTACACGCAGCGGCATCAAACGAAAGAGGCTTTGGATGTTGGCTTGGGGTATGTCGGTCCAGGCTGCTTCCACACGTTGTCACAGTTCATCAGGCGTAGCGGCGGTTGGTGCTTACCGGACCACTCGGTTGCCGATCAGCGACCAGACGTGTTCGATGGGCGACATATCGGGAGAACAGGTGGGCCACGGCAGCAGTGACAATTGGTGGGCCGTTACGAATTGTTGCACGATGCGTGCCACGTGCGGGCGCGCATTGTCCTGTTGAAATGTGGCCGCTGGCTGGTCCTGCAGGTAAGGGAGGACTACAGGCTTCAAAACGTCGGAGATGTAGCGATGGATGTTGAGTGTACCGACGATGCGCACCAGAGGGGTACGGGTGTCACATCCAATTGCGCCCCAAACCATAACGACAGGCGTCGGACCGGTAGGGCGATGCATAGTGCAGGCGTCATACCGTCTATCGCCGCGGTACGGCCTCACGTGGATCCGACACATCATGATGTTGCAGGCAGAAGCGTGATTCTTCGGAAAAGACAATGTCGTGCCATTCCGTAGTTCACGTGCGGCGTTACACGGCCGACTGTCGCCCGACTCACCGGTGGATTAACTTCAACGATAATTGGAGCAATAGGCGCCGTGCGACAAGTCCCAGCTCCTGCAGACGACGTCGAACGGTACGTGCTGTCACAGGTTGTTGCGCAACACACCCCAATTCCTGCGCTAACTTTCGTGATGTGGCGGTGCGAGCTGTTGATGCCCGCCGCTCAACATGCCGGTCCTCTCGTTTGGTGGTGTGCCACGTCTGCTGCAATCGCACACGTCGGTCCTTCCATCCCTACTGCACCCACGGAATACATACTCGCCTCACTGTGGCTGGATGTCGTCCCACACGCTCCTTCTGTGCACCCTTCTTCTAGTGGTTCTCGGTGGCGTGCCGGGCGCAAATGGTTTGCATATGTCCTGCAATGCTCATCGTTTCCATGTCCTCTCTTGGGCGACGCATGCTGCGAATTTCTGGCCAATCGGATGCCACCTTCTTGTTGTTGCATTTTGGGTGGCCAGCAGTGTAATTTCAATATGTTGGACATTTAGTGTTTTAAAATGAAACTTGACATTTATTAAGGCAAACATAAATTTTTCTTACAGAAAAATATCAATCTTTGGGTTATTTATTCATGTATATATTTTTTTACTATTTTTTGTGCGTGCTCAGATGTTTTCCTAAAATTATAAGAGGCAGCTGCAGTATGCCCTTTCGTTACAGGAATAATGAAAAAAGAAAACACAGTGGCCATATTTTTGTATGTTGCTAAAGCGTTCGATAAATGCCCACATGATGAAATTTTTTATAAGCTAATAACACATGACTTCCTACTTTGGATTACTCATTTCATCAAATGATACCTTAACAACAGAACATTATGTGCAAATATTAATGGGAAGAAATCAACAACAAAAATTGAAACTGGTGTTCCACAAGCCAGTGTACTTGCACCTACGCTATACTCTATTTTAACCTGAGTCTTTCCCAACTTTAATAACTGGAATCTGACTACAGCTTTGCAAGCTGACGACACTGAATTTTCTCATACTTCCAAAAATAAAAATCAAGCAACATTTATGCTGCAATACTATGTGGAAAAGCTGGAGAAATACTTCCTAGATCGGAAAATTAAAACTAACACTGATAAAACCCAAGCAATTTTGTCCTCACGTAGAACATAAAAATATAATCCTGACTTTGAAATAGAATTGTATGAAAAAAAAATACCTTATGTGAAAGATGTCAAATACCTTGGCCTTATTATGGATCACAATCTGAATTGGAACAAGCACATCAAAGAAATCCTAGCCAAAGCTCTGAAACTGAGAGGATGTCTCCAACCGATAATGAAAAATAAAATGCTCAGCAAAACAAAATAAAACTTTGTTTTTGGAAAGTCTGCTTCCACCCTGTTATTACGTATGGCAGTCCTATCTGGGGTAAATGCAAAAAGTATCAAATAAATAGTTATACCTCGTTTCAAATTAAAACCCTACGTATGATGGTTGAACTTGATGGAAGAACCTCAAACAATGATATTCGTAGCATGTTAAATATTATTTCTATTCCCTATACAATGTATGAGCTAGTTAAGAGGTACTATTAAAAAGCTAAAGATCATCCCAACCCACTTGTCAGTGAAGCTCTTAATCCTGACTTTGAAATTTCGGAGGCCCTTAATCCTGACTTTGAAACTGTTAGATATACTGACAGATATAGAAGGCCGAAAGTTATTTTGAATAAAGTTCCTGAAAAGAATCCTACTCATAGCTACTCTTGCAGAAAAATTATTAATTGGGACTAGAGAGATGAGAGTATTCTTAACACGTGTGAAGAAAACAAGCATTGCTCCTGCGTAACGAGGCAAATAGCTGACTCCTACCAGAACACTGAGCAAACGACAATTTTGTTTTAATCAGGTGCCTAACATTAAAAAAATGAAATTATGTTAATAAGTTTGTTTTGGGGAGAACTTTGTGTTACTTTGTGGAATTTGTTTGTGTGTGCTGTCAGTTTCTTCTCAGGCTCTCCTTTCCCCTGTCCTTGTTTCGTTTTCTGCGAATGGATGTTGTTTGCTAATGTCATTGCTTGGTGTGTTTCGCTGCTGCAGGTAAGTATTTAGGTTAGTTTACAACATCACTACTTAATGGGAAACCGTATGCTCCTTGTACTCTAATCCTTCCGTTGCTTTCTTTCATGTTATCATATCAGGGCACACGGTTCCCACTTCTTTTAATTTCCATTTTTCACCTGCCAAAATGCGCAGCGCCCTGTGGATTCGGGTCTCTAAACCTAAGTTAGGAATTGATTGATTGATTGATTGCGACATGCGTCCCACAGCAGCTGCGGGGGTGGTAGCTATGCCCTGTCTTGCGAGAACAACGGATGGATTGATGACTGGGGCGCATGCGGCCACTTGGATTGAGTGCAATGGAAAACCAAGCAGAGTGAGGATCAAGGCGTGGAATAAATACTTGCGATAATTTTCATTCCTATGACATTTTTAATAAGGTATTTTTCTCATATTTTTCGCCATTTCAGAAGCACCTATAAACAAAACCGTGGGTAATAAATACGCTTATAACGAAGAATTACTGAGCAAAAAATATCCGTTTCACAAGAAAAAGGTAATCCACTAAAATGAAGTTCATCTGAAACTTTCTTCGTTACAGCGTTGCATTACGTAGGATGATTTAATTTACAAACTTATTAATTACAAGCTTACGTAAAAGAACACTGCTCACTTCAAATTACTTACTTGATTTTGATTTTACAAACTTATTAATGACTGCTACTTCTTAATCTTCACTCACTCGTTTAATAAACTCTTGTCACTGACCTTATGCGCTTTTAACTCGTAAATTAACCTGGATATAACAATATTCAATTCCTCTTATTGTAAAACTGGAAACTCTCCCTTCCCTCGAAAGATTTCGTCTAGTCCCATTTGACACGGCTGAACGAATAGCTGTTGTTGCCCTCCGGTTGCGTCAGTTGGAAGTTTCCTTAAGTGCTACACACTTCACCGTGCGCACACCCTAATGTGATTGTACTGGGATAGCTCAGGGAGCAAGCGCTTCTGGTGAATCCGAAACCCACGCCTCAAGAGACAGCGATCATTTCACGTTACAATTTCTCGGATCAGTCGTTTTGGCCATTGTCATTCTCTGTCGAATGCTCAAAATGTTCCTCGAGCGGTTCTGTTTGATACATACCGCGCACCCACCAAAGTGTTAAACTCTTTCGACGACAAGCAGTTCTGTTAAAGAATCCACAACCTGATTAAAATATATCTAAAGAAACATATGCAGCTGTAGAAGTACAGATATAGACGTTAAAATGCAAAATTACATAAGTGGGCTCAGGCCGAGGTATTCATTCCGAACTCCAATCTATAGAATTCCAATCGTTCCCTGTGCGGTTACAACGCTGCTGTCATCGCAGAAAGTTCAACATTCACAATCCATAGAAGGGCGTTTCCCTATCTGTTGAAAGAATATTAAATGAAAGAAAACAAAACAAATCTTATGCACTTAGACGCAAAATCAGAAAGTTATGATGGCATGAAGAAATGAATATTTCAAAATATCATGAAACCTAGAGAAAGAAAATCACGCGAAACGAAAGGAACAGCAAAAAACTGTAGAACGAATGTGATGCACTAATTCATTGTCTTGGTAAAAATAGGAAGTTTATGTCAACTAAGAATGGAGGTGTCAAAAAAAGAAAGCCTGGTCAATAAAGAGCAAAGAATACCGTAATGCATTAAAGAAAAATAAATGCGAGCAAGAATACCAGTTGCTCCATGGTAAAACGATTTTTGTCCTCGTTAACTTCAAACTAGACGGTTTCCGCAGACCAACTTGCTTAAGAAAGGAAGAAGAGTTGAAGTCCCTTATGCAACAATAAGTTCAAGTTGCATCCCGTACCTAAGAAGAATTTTGAACATGTTTCACAGTTTGGGCTGATTTTCTGTAGAATAACACGGAATCTCAGATAAATGAAGGGAAAGCAGAAGTGAAAGCGTTTCATGAAAGGAAAGCAGGAGTCAAAGCGTTTCATGAAGGGAAAGCAGGAGTCAAAGCGTTTCATGAAGAGAAAGCAGGAGTCAAAGCGTTTCATGAAGGAAAAACAGGAGTCAAAGCGTTTCATGAAGGGAAAGCAGGAGTCAAAGAGTTTCATGAAGGGAAAGCAGGAGTCAAAGCGTTTCATGAAGGGAAAGCAGGAGTCAAAGAGTTTCATGAAGGTAAAGCAGGAGTCAAAGCGTTTCATGAAGGTAAAGCAGGAGTCAAAGCGTTTCATGAAGGGAAATCAGGAGTCAAAGCGTTTCATGAAGGAAAAGCAGGAGTCAAAGTGTTCCATGAAGGGAAAGCAGGAGTCAAAGAGTTTCATGAAGGTAAAGCAGGAGTCAAAGCGTTTCATGAAGGGAAATCAGGAGTCAAAGCGTTTCATGAAGGAAAAGCAGGAGTCAAAGCGTTCCATGAAGGGAAAGCAGGAGTCAAAGAGTTTCATGAAGGGTAAGCAGCAGTTGTAGGGTTGACACAGTGAGCATACTCATATTTGAAATCTAAAATCACTGAACCAAAGTGCAGTTCGTTGAAGGAAGTATGTTAAGCTGATGAAGAATGGTTAGAGTCGAAATCTTTGAGCAAGAAAAACCAGTTCGTATTCTGTGCTTTGAAATAATTCAACTTTGACGAGCAGAGTTACACACTTTTGTTTTAATGAACAGAATTTTTATATTACATTGCGCTTAACACATGACTTCTTTTTTTTTTTAATTGGGGGTTTAACGACCACCGTGAGCAACTCAATGGGCTATAAGCAGTCGCCCGTCCCTAATTTAGGGTCACTGGTTCCAGGAAAGGGAGAGAGCCAGTGCCGTAAGACGAACACAACATCCATGCTTCACCGGGATTCGTACCAGGACCCCGTTCGGACAAATGATCAGAGGCCATCGCTTAGACCACTGCGCCACCGGCGCGGCACACATGACTTCATTGGCAATTTATGTGTTCGAGTTTTAAATGTTTATTTCGGGACATTTTGCAAAACGTGGGAAATTCTAAAATTGAAGTAGTTTACACAAAAAAGCGGGTTCACAAAGTTCAAAACCATAACTTCAGCCGAAAAACGATTTGGTTTAGAGCTAATATTCAATGAAACGGAAAAATAGCTCGATTGTTTGATTTGCTGATGAATAACCGACAGAGGTTCGCCTTTTAGAAACGGGTAAATAATCACGGCTCTTTGCTCAAGCTTATCTCTCAATAAACTCATATTCTTTTGCAACCTGTAAAAATAAATTTATTCATCAAAATCGTATCATAAATTGCGACAATGCTACACAAAATTATGAACTTTTGAAAAAAAAGAAAAAAGAACAGAATATTGTACTACTATTGGCCCACCTGAATAATAATTATGTTTGATTTGCTTTTGTGAGCGTCGAAGTTGCATTCGAAGATACATGAACCCAGAACTACCATAAAAATCAATATTACGATAACTATTAGAAAATTCAATTTAATTATGTGACCTAGGGTGTGAAGCAGTAATCTTGAAAAACCGTGTTAGATAAATAAATAGCACACATTCCTAAAAAACAGTAGAAAAGTAATAGGTGTTCTCAACCGAAAAATCCATACAATCGATGTCATAAAAATCTGCGCACCAAGAAAATACGTGCGATTAACGCGAAACTCAGCGAATAGCTACGGGAAGGGCAGGCATGCAAATAATTAAAGGTTCGTGCGATTCCCCATGTCCGCGCGTCCAAGACCGGCGATGCAATCTCAATCCTTGCATCTGATAAGGCGCGGCGCAGTGGACATTACAATCGCCCCGAAGTACACGGTAAGAGTCAGGTGAGATTTCGAAGCAATGGATATACCGAGGAGAAGCCGTAGATTTGCGTACTAGCAAATAAGGGAGTTTGAACGAAGCCGTATTGTCTGTACGAGAAAGGCAGGGTGGCCGGCGCGCCATATCGTCCGCCATTCGGGCCAATCGGTCAGTACTGTGCGATCGTGTTCGGCGGACTGGCTCTGGACGACCGGACACACCATCAGCAGTGAGGACCGTGGGATCGTGTGAGCGGCACGCACAGATGCATCGACGTCCTTATCCAATATCCAGGGACAAGTGGCTGCTGTACAAGTTTCCACTGGGTCCGGCAGAAACATTTCCAGATGCCTGGCAGTGGCGAACCTGTACTGCCTTGGGCCATTACGTTTTCTGTTACTAACACCTGAGCATTGTTGGCGATGATTGCAATTTTAAAAGCAGCGTGCAACGTGGAATTCTACGAAATGCAGACGCATAGTTTTCAACAACGAATCTCGCTCCGGTATGGGAACAGACTTCCACCGTGTCATAGTGTGTAGAACCTCAGGTAAGCGCTACCACGCCAACCTCACGGTAGAGCGGCACACGTCCCGAACTGCAGGCGTGATAGTCTGGGGAGCTATCGTGTATGACAGACGGACTTCCCTCGCAGAGGTCAGACGGACGTTGACAACCCACCGCTACGTAGAGGAGATCAGCTCTACAATGCCTATGCACAGGATATCAGTGCTACAGCGCTACGTAAGTAGATTCTGCGACCTCATTTGCTGTCTTTCTTGGCGAGGAGGCCCGGAGCTATTTTTCAACAAGATAACGCTGGTCTGCACTCGGCTTTGGTTTACCACAACTGTCTACGTCATGTTGCGATGCTTCCGTAGTCTGCCAAATAGCATGATCTTTCGCTCATCGCGTACGTGTGGGACCCGGTGAGATGCCAGATGTCTCCATGTACCAGTGTTCTTGACTTAGAGCGTCAGTTGCAAGAAATGTGGGCCAATCTGTCACGGATAGCATACGACATTTCTTTGACTCTATACCGGTCCGTATCACGGCATGCATCGGAGCACGAGGCGGTCCGACCCGGTACTAATGATGAGCCTATTGTGTCCCTTATGTCCATGGGAAATCATACTGCTGATGTGGATTGTAATCAATTCTGTCCTTGGCATGAACCATCTCACTACTACAATCTCCTTTCGATTCGACACCTCATTCCTGCTGCGCCGAATTTTATGGCAATGAGTGTATATTGCGGGTTTTCTTAATAGATATGATGCTACAAATGCGGATTGTTTGAAAAACGTTTAATGCTTAGGCTTGTTATACAGATGTTAAATAGGGGAATACCAAGTTATAAATTTCATGAGGCCCACATAAAGAAATAAGTGTTATTAAATGTGCTCATTTTTAATCCCCTGAATTTTTGTTCCATCATCTCTAGGAAGATTAAAGGAACAGTCTTCCTAGAAAAGCGTTGATTTGAAAAGCACAATCGAAGAGAAAAGAACAACAAATACTCAATATCTTTGGTTGGTCAGATTTGTGTTGTCATGTGAAATTCCTATGAAATAGACAAGAAGTTCGTGGAGTTTCCAATTGGTGTTTCTTTTAAGCAGATCTTACGACGGAACAGAAATGTGAAGCACAGCAGCATTCTAACTACGGATACCACTATGTTTGAGAATCCACTTGTAGCTTATTTTCTGCTCTCGGTGTAAAAACAAAAAATCACTGAGAAGACAGTTACTGACTATTCAATTTTAAGAGAAAAACAAACTAAAAGAGACTGAAATATCACAAACCATACGAAGTACATTCCTGCTACTATACAGGAATATACTATACAGGAATATACTATACAGGAATGGGTGATCTTTCCAAACAAGTCTTGCCGGCTTAAAAACTCAGAATATCAAAAAAGCAAGTGTCCCTATACAACAACCACAACAACTGATTGCTGAATATGAATACATTTGGTACTGAAAAAAAAATCTCCTCAAAATATTTGATTCTACTTTGACTGACAATCCGTTTCCTTTCATTTTGTTTGAATTCTTTTGTTCATAAACCACATTCGTTATTCATTAAAAAGATTTCGTTCTTTATTTCTTATTAAACAACATGGTATTCCAAAATAAAATTAATTAACTTTTTAACGTTGATAAACAACACGAAATAATATTTCGAATTCATTCATTTATCAAAATATTTTGTTCGAGACTCTTTCTTTATTCAGGTAGCTATATTTTGTTTTAAGCGCCTTAGTGACTTATAACAAAGCTGCTTTCAGTTATTTCTGCATAAGATGTTTTATAAATTAAAATTTACTTACTATTGAAAACGTCAGATTCTTCATAATACACTATCTACCAACAAGTAATTGGACACCCCTGCAATCGACGATATCTGCGGTCCTGATACACGTCACGGCCGCCGCCGTTAAATATCTTGTGGGCAACAACAACGCCACCAGTCGCAAGCAAGATGCCACGAAGTTCAGAGCTCTCTGATTTCGAGAAAGGTGTAATCGTCGGATATCACAGAAATGGCCGACCCATACGTGACATATCCAGCGAGTTGAAGTACCCAAAATCGACAGTGGCCTACGTGATTGGCAAGTGGAAGATGATAGGTGAACGTCGGAATGTGTTCCGAACCGACAGACCCACAAAACTGGGAGTTAGAGACCGACGGGTGCTGGCCAAAGAAATTCGGAAGAACCGCACCAAATCGATGGGCCATACTCGCGAGGAGTTTCAACAGGCATCCGGGAGTGTTCGTTGCATGAATACCATCCGTAAGGAAGCCCATCTGCTCGTTTATCTTGGACGTGCTGCCGCCCACAAGCCTTTGATCACCAAGTCCAATAGCACTGCTCGGCTAAAGTAGTGCAAGGAACGTCTACAGCGGGCCATTGAACAGTGGGAACAGGTTCTCTGGAGTGACGAATCAAGGTTTACCTTCTACCGTTCAGATGACAGGGTCTGGGTTTGGCGTTTGCTTGGAGAATGCCTCCTGCCGGAATGTATTGTGCCACCTGTGAAGTTCGGCGGCGGTGGAATTAGGCTGTGGGGGTGTTTCTCCTGGTAGGGCACGGGACCTTCGTTCGCATTTCCTGGTAGACTCAACGCCGAGACCTACTGCACCATTTTAAATTACCATGCGCTTCCTACCTTGTGGCAGTTTTACGGGGTGGACATTTGTTACCTTCAGGATGACAATGCCACCTGTAATGTTGCGAGGTCCACCATGGCTTGGTATGGTGACAATGGGGTTAATCGAATGGACTGACATGCGCAAAGCCCTGGCCTTACCCTATCGAGCACCTCTGGGACGAGTTGAAGCGTGGACTTAAGGGGTTTCCCCACCGACCGAAATCGGTGAAGGAACTGACCTAACTTCTCCAAGCCAAGTGGAAGAAAATACCGCTGTCCGTAAAGTAGTAATAACTTTTTGTAAAGTAATACACCTGGTTGAGAGTATGCCCCGGAGGGTCGCAGCTGTAATCGCCGCTCGTGGAGGCTCTGCAGACCATTGAAGGTGAATAAACTTCATTTTTCTTTGCTATGACAGGTGTCCAGTTACTTGTTGGTCGGTAGTGTATATGTGAACGGCAAGCGATGTGAATCGCATTTTAAAATGTAGCATTTTACTACTTGGTTATTTTCTATTGAAAAACATTCGGGAAAATATTTTCGTTAGGAACTGATAGCACGCAGTGTCCTCGAAGATATGAGGCTTATGATTTTCATGAAGGTAACTGTCGGGCTTTCCACTCTAACGAGAATCCCACTTTTGATTCCACTAATGCAATTTATAATCTTTAGGCGCACAGTTTTGAAACTCCCACAGAAAACAAAATCTTTAGATTTATGCCAGTAATCTTTCTGTCTGAAATGTATGAATTCTGGAAACAAATAATGTTTTTACAGATTTATGATTCTATTTTGCTTTCATGATGCATTTACTAGAATTTAACTATCATGAAATAACATAACAGAGAAAACATTGAAGGGAATTGCATTCCCGACCAAAGGACATTGCAAAACAACATTTTATTAATACTGAAAAAAAGTATATAATAGATATAATTATAAAGGCTTCGCAAATTTTTGTTGTGCGTATCGATAGCTTTACATTAAAAGAGATAACTTTTTGTAAAGTAATTTCTTACTTTACTTGAATGAGAGGCATATCACTTGATTTCTGAAACCTGAATGCATTTAGAAAATCATTTGTATTTCCGTCCTTCGACGGCAGTACAAATAAGTTGTTCTACGTGGAGAAGCCAGTTTATGCGGTTCACCTACCATCCCTTGACTTATAAATGGCTCCCTCCGGTATTCGAGATAAGACCTGGACGCTGTGTTAGGTGTAATTCAGAAAGACCATAACGTAGAGATCAGTCATTTAGCTTTCGAATGAGAGTCGGGTTAGTCAAGATGCGTGATTAAGCGACTTTTAACCGGGCATAATGGTTGTTGGCAGGCCAACTTCTTTAAGTGAATCCTAAAGGACCTTCTCCAATTATTTCCACGTAGAACCATAGAAATTTAGTAGGGTGAATTGTGCGACATATACACAAAAAACTTCCAGGAATCTGTCATCCTGTGGACAAAAACGGCTGCTGAATTAGAAAAGTTTGATGATAAAGAATTATTCCCGCAAACAGATGAACCATAACCCTGGTAATCCCTGCATGATTTACCACATGTGTGCAAAGTGTCATCTCTGAATAGGAACGTATCCATTCCGCGAATGGGCTTCAACTGCTAATTCAGAATTTGTTTCCTGATATTAATGCTGCGTATTTGCCTTGCAAAGTTAACGCTGGTGACAAATCAGTAATGATCTTTCTGCAGCCGAACCTGCTTCTTTCTGAGTGTTTCTCTTAATGTGTAGAGGGACCTTACAATGATGTGTAGTAAAACTAATAAAATCAGGGAAGTTTTCGTTTCCTGAATCAAACAGCGATTCGGTGTACTTTTACAACTTCTACTACTTTCTGCGAAAAGCATTGAGGTGGCAGATTGCTTGATCAGATAGTTTACCGCTCTCTATTGCATTCATAAAATTCCTTACTAATTTACCTTATATCAGATCACAAAAATGTGGAACGTGGACTACATTTTTCAACTAATAGGCCATCCTTAATTTAGATGATACAAAAGTAAATACTAAAGGCTCTTACTTTTTCCTAAAGAAAATAGGAATATCGCTAGATTCTTAAATAAACCGTTCGTGTAAAAAGCGTGGGAGAATTGCAGTTTTGACTGTCACTTCATGTTAAAATATAAAGGTGCATAATTTTGAGGTTTTAACATTTGTAGACAGAAAACTTTTATCACATCTCACGTTTGCTGTTACCTACATTTTTTCCAGCTGCTGTGTCTGAAATGATACAGATGATATAACACACAGTGATAGGTCTCTAGTAAAACCAGGCATTTAGTTTCACATTCTCACTCAGAGAATCTATTTTGCAACTTTGTTCTGCAAATTCCTCGTGACTTCAAAATTAGGATAATGCCTTTTAATTGGAAACCAGAAGTTTTTGACGAATGCCATGCAGCAAAGTAAGTATAAGTAAAACTAAAGATTCAACTAAAATTCATGTTCTAATGTCATTTACTAAAATAAAACTGCAAAATTTAATTTAATCTTTAGGTCACTAAGCCATAATCTATCGAAAATACGGACACTTTCATACAAACCAAAAAAAAAAAGACGTAAGTACTCACGGTATATTATTGTTTCGAGCAACGGTAACCAGATTATTCGAAAAAGAAGGCAATCAATATGAACATCAGAAAAAACATAAAATACCAGTTGCTACTCCATTTTAATACTTTAAAATTTAGATTAACTCCTGCTATGGTGGTATGTTTTTAACGTACGCTCCATGTAACAGTTAGGTAAAACTGAATGTTTGATTCATTGCTTATAAATATTCCAATGATGTATTATTAGTTTACGCCCTAAACAAACATATAAGTTTCTCGCGTGAAAGCAAATTTTATTACGCAAAATATGACAACACACAACATTCGTATTATTTTGCATACTAAACTTTACATTGCTTTGACTGGAAACATTTGAATAATTGCCAAAACGAAAACGACATTCACTATTGATGAGGGGTTGGCAAAGCTTTCTATCGTGGGAATGCGAGCGAATTTTATTTTTCATTGGAGGTTTAACGACCACCGTGAACAACTCAGTGGGCTATAAGCAGTCGCCCGTCCCTAATTTAGGGCCACTGGTTCCAGGGAAGGGAGAGAGCCAGTGCCGTAAGACAAACACAGCATCTATGCCTCACCGGGATTCGAACCTGGTCGCATATCTCGGACGAATAATCAGAAGCCATCGCTTACACAACTGGGCCACCGGGGCGGTATGAGTGTAGTTTCTAGACTGTATTATCTGGGATGATTTTGCATTGTTTGGTGTCCTTTGCAATAAGGTTTATTTTATGAAAGTTTTATGGGAGATATCAAAACGTCAGAGAGTTTGATGTCACGAATTTTTTAAATACTGGTGATCTTTCCATATAACGGTACCATGCCGTTTTTATTATCAAATGGCCATATTGCTTCACGATATATTTAGACAATAGGTTTCTGTTAAAAAAATTAAGAACTTTGCGGACAAATACAATTTACGCTAAGGAATGTAAAGTGTTTTGAATAATAATTTTTTTATTATTAATTGATTTTTTTATTCTGAGGAGTGCTTTGCCACATAATTCTTTTGTTATGTTTTGTAGTAATATAAAATAATTATGAAGTAATATGAAATATGTAAAAACGCATCAAACAAAACATAAGTAATTTTTGAAATATTCCTATGTACGTCTTTGTATCTCACCTTTATTTTTTATTTGCAGTTTGGACAATAATAAGGTATGTGTTGTGTGACTCACAAGTACGTTTTTTTACAATTAGAACACAATACATTTGTCTTATTTTTATTACTTGATGAACAGAACGTGCACCGTACACTGTTGATACGCACTGAATAATCCACAGCACATCCTAGCGATGTATTTTGACTTTCAACCTGTACTCTTTCCGCCATTTTACGCGACATATCAATTCAAGGAAGATGTTGCTTTGATTCTACTTGTGGAGTAATAAGTGATTTGCCCAATTCTTCCATAGATAACATGCTTTTGGTCAGTTTGTTTTCGTTTCATTTGATATCTATTGAAGTCTACAGAACAAACCCGACAACTATGATGCATGTTATAGAAAATTATCATCGTCTAGCATTTCCTTTTTCATTTGAAGGTGTACGTATTCAAAAATTGATCAAGGGTATGCACAGCTCCTTTAGTGGATTCGTAATCTGATATCATTTGAGGTATTTAGTCAGATATATTATTAACTGCTTTTTCATATGCAATGTGCTGATAAGAATAATGTTCTTACTCATTCTTCGGGCTGTAGTTTACAACAGTTGCATCCTTGTAAAAAAAATGATGAGGTATGGACTTTTCTGCTTGTTATTTGTTCAGGAATTTTTTTTTTTTTTTTTTTTGGATGCCAAGCATAGTTATTTTTTTCCGTTGCAGAAGACGTTAGCCCGAATGATATGAAATGAAAAAGTTATCACATGAAAGATTCTGCCCCTCAAGTGACACACTTCTCAATGCCTTGATTTTTACCTAGCTTTGATCCTGGTCGGGTTCTTTTCCAGGATAAATTTTCATCTTCAGAACATATGAAGTTTCACTGCCACGTAAGTCAATATCAGAATTCCATGATCAACTGTTTTACTGGGAAATAGTGCTTAAAAAGTCATCGGTCACTAAATGCAAGTAATTGTTCATCGACAGTAACATTTTCATCAAGATAATGTAATTTTGGAAGAATTTCTAGCCACTTTTCCCAGATTACCCCCACAGCAGCAAGTTTATCCATACACCTTCTTTCTTGACTGGTGGATTTATTATCAAAACGAATAACTCTAGATAATGTTGAAAATATTTCCAGTGACATCGTTGTGCGAAATATGTTACGATCAGTTTCATTATCCCTCAAGTTTCTTATTAATAATCCGTATGATTAGAAAACTCCTGCTAGTAAGAATAATCCAATGTATACTACAAAAGTAACACTGTAAATGTTCCTATTGTGTAAACTCTATAAACTCTTTCCACTTCAAATTTATAATTTTTATGATTTCATTTTGAATTTTAGAAGTGAATACAATCTCGAATGTACTTATCACAACTGTTATACTTGCCGTTTAATATCTTGTACTATCTTGGCACTGTGACAACGTTTTTGAAATGTCATTCCTTTTGACCTTGTAAGCGCTGTCCTAGCAAGTAGAGGACTTATAGCAGCTTGTCCATCACTTTGTTTTGCTTTTACGAGCCTGAATAGACATATTTGATAAAACCATAACTTTCAGCAGATATTGTTACTTAACAATGTTGAAAGATTTACAACCTGTATGAGTGTTTTCAACTTTTGTAAATACATTATACTAAGGTGTTTCGAATCGGGTCACATTGACTCGAACAATACATTAGTAATAACTTGAAAAAATATATTAAATCCTTTTAGGACAGAGCAGTTGCATGCAATTCGACAACCAAGTTATGAACAGTATTGAAAATATATCTATGAATATCCTTTTCATCAACGAATGGAAAAATTTGGATCAAATAGACCCAAACAGAACAGCCGGGTTAATGGCGTTCGTTAGTATGATTACTTTAGGTAAACCACTTACAAATTGGAAACTCTACCTAAACACTTCACGCTTCCTACAATTTCATCCAGTAGGTAGGGTTTTCAATAGAGTCAAAAATTTGGAATTCAAGCAATTTTTAAGTCAAATGTTGTATAATAAAATTTAATTTAGGAAGAAAAAACTGAAAACAAGTCAACAAACTAAGTGAGAGTGTGTACACTTTAGAATGTTCTCCTATGCAGAGAATAAAATTTGTAGTCGCTAATAATGTTTCTCGCCTGACATTAAATATGTCAATTCTAAGTATGCAGCATATACCTTTTATCTTTGTTATGAACTTGTCATTTTCACACTTGTTTTCCTCTTTAATAGACAATTTCATATAAGGATCACTGAGTCCCAAACAATTTAAACAATAACATTGTATCGCAGAGCATCACGCGTTTATGAAACGATTCTCTTTGATCTGGCGTTTGCGACAAATCTCATGTTAATCCTGTTCTCTTTCAGCAATGGCCAAATGGCGATAATTCATTCGTTTTAGGAAGAGCGTTGGAGCACATTTTCGCTGTTCACTTATAGTAGAAATGATGTCGCATATTAATGGCTCATGAGATGAACCTGGTACCCTAAAATAATTGTTTTTATAACTAAGCATATAGAACGTAGACACATAAACATGAAACTCCACTTGGTTTCTAGAAAAAGGTTTCATATACGCGATAAACGCAGGACCCGTTGAGCAAAAACATTTTTTACTAGCCAAGTTTAGATATTTTAAATAGGAGTTTTTTACAGGCCATAGTCATGCCTCGGGCATGAAGGTGTTAATGCATTGCCGCAGCCACTGCTGGTAATTTGCTTTTTAACAACATTCTTAAGTATAAATTCATCTTCAGAATGGCATCTTGAGATTCCAAAGCAGATGAGTTTCGCGAGTTCATCCAATGCAGACAGAGTAGCCCTCTTTCAAACGTTCAAATGAAATTCAACATATGGTTCATTGAAGTACGATTAGGTTTATGTGTGACAATTAGTTTCTGAGTGACTTTAGCTGATTCATTTGGACACCATACGAGTTTAAAAACTGTTTAGAAAACGCAGATGAGATTTTTCTTCGATACTTTAGCCAGAGAATATGTGAAATAGCTGGTACGACCAAGAAGTTGGTTGACGGATAATAAGTCCCAGCATTTTAAAAATCATTAATCTCAGAAGCGTTAACTAAGTATCGGTATTCTCCTCAGTAATCAAGAACGAGTTGAATTGCAATATGTGAATTATCTAGGTAAAACAGTACATATGTATAAATATCGTTTTAAAAGACTAATATTTACTAAGAAGAAAACATAAATCAATTTTTTTTTTGAAAAAATGATGTAAGTTCAGTTTGGCTCAAATTTTTGAACTTCTCACTAGCTACAGATTTTTCGATTGTCTGTATTATCTGGGAAAATAACGTAGATAAATTATCATCGGCCATGCATTCAGAATGAATCATTAGTTCACCTATAGTCTTTAAGGTCTCTTGGGCTGAAATAACTGGCTTGGTTCGCCATTAACCCCATCTCCTTCAGAATCTGAATCAGCGCCTGAAAGGCACCAACATTTTCTAATAGGTAAGACCTTGTGAATCAGAAAAACATCTATGTACAGTACATACGTTATAACTATTTTAATGTAATCTACTTTCCTTGCGCAGCGGCGTTATCCAAAAGTCGTGCTTTCCAATTTTCACCTAGGTCATCGAAGCACTCGATGTTTCCCTCAAACTCCAATGATGTTTGGTCGCATTCAATGAGAACAACCTTGGAGAGTTCAACTAATATCTTGTCGCTGATGCTCGTTTTATCAAGTGGCTTAGTTTGGGTTTCAAATTTTTAATTCGTCATTTCACAACTATCAAACACTTTTCGATAAGATCTGGACTAACATCCCTCCAGGCAGATTTTATCCACTCGTCTGCAACTGTGAGTTTCTTGGCCAGTTCTAAAGCAGTTGCGTTTTCATCAATTTGAGCCAGGATCAATTGCAATACATAACATCGGTATTCATTTTTGAACCATTTAATCACACCGTTATCCAAAGGCTGTAAATTAGCAGTAGTGTTTGGGGGTAAAACGAGGAATTTTACATTTTTGAGACTTGCTTCACGTGCATGGCAAGTGGAGTTGTCTAACACAAGCAGGACATTTCTTCTATGATTTATCATCTTTTGATCAAAATTAATGAGCCACT
Organism: Macrothele yani; assembly: GCA_039090855.1. NCBI lineage: Eukaryota > Metazoa > Arthropoda > Arachnida > Araneae > Macrothelidae > Macrothele > Macrothele yani. The sequence continues at coordinate 50,195,788 of CM077033.1, read as the reverse complement.
CTTCAAACATAGGGATAGCCATCCACGCTGTTGAATTTGATTTCCAAATCCCTCCCATATTTGCAATGTTTTTTTCCTTTAAACATCTTGGTCCTTGGTATTTCCAGATCACCATCGGTTTATCTTTTTCGCCTTCAGCACTAACACAAAATGCAAGTGTTAAGCGTTGTTTAGCAACTGGGTCTCTTTGTGATTCTTCCAATTTTTGCATCATGCTTTTCGTCGGCAGAGCACGGAAAAAAGTCCTGTTTTGTTCATAATGAAAATGTCCTTGTCTTCATAACCGGCCAAGAGTAATGGGAGTCTCGTAACCCAGTCCTCACACAATTGCTAATTTACATCTGCCCCTTCACCACTCAATTCACGAAAAACGATGTTATGTCGGATCCGAAAGTTTTTCAACCATCCAGTGCTAGCATAAAAGCCTTCAATTGCGAGAGCATCTGATGTTTCGATAGCCTTCTGCCTAATCAAAATTCCACTGATCGGAACATTCTTTGCCCTTACGATTTTGAACCACTGCAGCACAGCTTCGTTGACATCCGAAAACGTTGCGAGGCGTATCCGCTTGACTCCATGAAACTTGAAGTCCTCCCATTCTTTTAAAATTGTAACTTTGTCCTTTAAAATCTTATTGTTTGAATCTTACCGCAGTTAAATGTTTCTGATAACTTCCTTTCAGATTTTCCAATTCCTTGCAATTTTATGACTTCAACACGCTGTTCAATTTTATGACTTCAACACGCTGTTCAATTTTATGACTTCAACACGCTGTTCAATTTTATGACTTCAACACGCTGTCAATAACCCCGTTTTTTAGGCATTGTAAGATGCGAAAATTATCCACTTGGATTCGTGAATGAACACTAGATGCCAGAGAGCCCGTGCACGGACTCACGGAAGAGGTAAGTAGTTAAATATAAATGCGTATAATTAGCGAAATTGAATTGAAACGCGAAAAGTAAGAACAGCCCTCTAATGAGCAATCAGGGATCATACTTGTACACGTCAAAGTCAGACAGCTGCCTCCTCTCCACCTGTTTCCCCGCGTCCAAGGGAGGGAAGGAGGGAAAACCGATCGTTTGTAGAAGTTGGCTTGGTTGTTCATAGGGGCTTTTAAAATTACGTCTAGGGTCTAAAATTCCGTGCTTTAGAAAATCGGTCTTTAGGGAGGTGGTCGTTATAGATGGGTGTTCGCTCGGAGAGGTTTCACTGTATATGTACGGTATGATTCGCTTACATATATGAATTAGGGTATAATGTAATGTGTATTTTACAAAGAACAATGTGTACGTACTTCTGTAACAGTTACAATATGAGATAGCATGATGCAAATCCTTATGCATATATGCCTAATCGTTGCTTTCGCTACGTAACATCACTGAGGGCTCGTATTATTAGCTCAATGTGAACAAATATACAAGCTGAGCATTTATTAGCTCAATGTGAACAAATATAATAGTTGATTAGGTTGGTGTTGTGTATTTTTATGTGACACGTTTTGACAGCATGAAAATACTGATCCATTAATCCAGTTATTTTGCTTCTAGAGCATATTTACAGAGTCAATTTTGTAATGTTTTTTAAATGGCATGACTATACTCAGTAACATGTAACAAGGTATATAGATTAGAGAGAGGTAGGCCCGTCCGCAAGTCAACTGGTGTTGACTGACTTTCGCGGCGCCCTTATGACGTCAACGGGGCGCTGGCAGCCTGACTGGTCCGACTCCTTGGGTCCGACTGACATATGAGATATTACTGTAGAAACGTTTTTAGGGAACCTGGCAGTTTACCACTACCAACGTTTGCCTCTAAACATTTACATTTCTTCTGTGTGATTAAAGCAAATTGCATAAATGAAATAAAAAGGGGATGTAGTAAGTAAAAATAAAAATATGAAATAAATAGGGTATGTAATAAATAACGCCCAGAAGAAACCGCGACTCGTTCGCCTAACAATAATAATTAGTTTCATTCTGTTGATCGCTAAACAAAGTTTTTGATTTGGTGTTTTTCTCTGTAGTAAATAATCAAACGGCGGCAGCAATCACTCATCGCTCTTTTTTAATTAAACCTGATTTTTCTTAATTAACTTTTAGAGACTAGGGTATTTGTAATGAAAGTAAAATTCGTCCCAAAGGTTGGAAACGTTCGAGTAGTAAACAATATAAATGGAAACATACCTTAAATAAAGGTTTATTGTTTTTTCTCCTGTACTTTGCTTCACATCCACTAAAGTTGCCGTTTTATCCACTCTTTGGCTTCTTCCTTTGTTGTATTTGCAACTTGTGTTTTTAAGGTCTGATTTAAGAACTTCACTCGGATGAAAATTCGAAGTTTTGAACATAACTTTAAAGCTTTCTAGTCAACATGAGGATGCAATTTTTTTGAAATCTTCGAATAAGCATTTATTTATTCCGTTTTTTTTTTAATTTGACTCCGTGAATTCTCGTAAAGTGATCCTCAAAACTCTTGATTAGTTCAAACCACTGATCAGATGGCTCTGTAAGTCCTCCTCTGTTCACTGCTTGTAACCATGACGGAATATCTTTCTCTTCAGTAGCTTCTTTAGCCAGTAAATGTAATTTTACGCGAGAGGATATGTATGCTGCTATGTATATCAGGGTATCTTCCTCTTTTTTCACAGTGCCACATCCTGAATGTATTCGTTACTTGTTTGACCGTTCGTATTTGCAAATCCCAAGTCAGTAGTTTCGGGAAATTCTATAGCGACATTTTGTTTCAAGTCAGGTTGCAAACTTTTTAGACAAAGCGTTGTCATGAAAGTCTCGCCGCTCCTTCTAACGTTTGAGTGTGGAGAAGTCCCGATGAGTTTTCAACTCAGTAGGAAAAGGCCCAATTTATTCTTAAATTCACTGTGAAAACGGTGATCATACGCATGTCTGGTGCCTTTAATTTGTGAAAATATATTCTCCAGGCAATCTTGGTTTAATATATTGGCGAGGAGGAATCGAATGCCTACACCACTTTCAGTAATATGCTCATATATGCTGATTAAAGATGTTATGAAAACAATAAAACTTTGCTGAAATGGCAAAAGTCGTTCTTTTCCGCACACTCTCATTTGCGTTATCGAATCTTTCGTGTTTTTCAGAATGTTTTTCTGTTCCTGTATTTTTGTACTACAAGATCGCCTGAGACGAACAACGAGGATTTATTACGTCAAATGGGTCATTCACAGGTCGAAAGTAGTTTGCTACTTCTGTTTCATTTGGTAAAATGTACCTAATCGCTGAGGCAATGTGATGCAAAAAAATTTGGGCGGAAAGTGAAACGTTCATTCGTTCGTCACCTCTAACATTGGCATGAATTTAGGGCACAGTTTCAAGTCTCCTTTTTCTTTCTCAAGAAGAGTTTGGAAAATATTCTTATTGATGGCAGGTCCAGTTTTGAGCTTTAGCCCACTGTCGAGTAACTGCCTTAGAAAATGAGGCACATCAACAATTACAAATATAGGCCTTGCATCAATATCCCTTGGGTTCAGGAAAGAAATTTAGTAATAAGTTCATGCCAAGTGTTTTCCAGTTACTGGTTACCACCATCCAAATTCGATGTCATGGCTACAATCTGGAATCATTTTTTCTATTTCTCTAATGATCTGAAATAAGAGATCTTTCGTCATTCTGCAGTCAAAATAGTTAAAAACAGGTTGTTTCCATGAATATGTCAAACCCCTTATCATGACCATTTGAACAGGTTTATGGGGACCCATGACCGTATTTTCAGCATGATCGTACACCATCTTTCCATCAATATTCATTTCATCCACTAAAAAAACACAGTCTGTCAAATCGAGTTAGATTTTTGGCATCCTCAGATATTACTTGGAGGACCTCCCAGAGACGTCTTGGGGCAAACTCAACGTGAGACACCCATGTTGTTAAAGTACTTATACTAGGCAAGGAAATACGCAATTGGCTCCGAGTAAAAGAATATTAACGCTTTGATAAGATAGGCAGAGTGAGAGTCATAACTATATCTTCTGGTGTCCAGTTAGTTCTTTTTTCCTGTTAAAAGTGCTTGCACTTGGTTTCAGAAAAACACTCCCCGTAACAAGGCATTTACTTCATTTGAAATCTTTTTCTTTTCTTCTGCTGTGGTATTTTTCTTGGGTTTATCTCTTGCAATTTGGATTTTCTAGAATACATCGTACGAATCTTTATATAGAAATGTTGTTCCTTGTTTTGCCAAAATAAACACTGCTTCCTTAAACAGCCATTGGATTTAGTGAGGACATCTACTTGGCCATTAATTTCAGCAATTTCCTGTTTTTTTCATTTAATTATACCTTATTAACGTGTTAACATTTTGCCATAATATTAAAAATTTTAAGAATGGTAGATGACAACAATGATGTCTTTCAAGGCGTACATCTTCTGTAAGTGAACATAATTTCAGTCTTCGTGGGGAATATTCTCAGTAACTTTTTTACCTCATAACGTTTTAGTTCTCTGTTGTGAAGCCTCTTCATTTGTTTCTTGCATTCGGTTACAAGCGGTGTCGTTTTGCAAATACGTACAAGAGGTACAACATTTAACTTCAGTCGCTTCGTACTACATTGCTGGACAATTGCTAAGGACGGATCATAAACGGCTATATAGCGCAAAAAAGTAAGTGGGGTTGGATGCCAAGTGAAATAAAATAATGTCAGAATGCCAGGACATTACAAGAAAGACAATGTATTGTGCTCTGAAATCCAGAAGGCTTTAAAACGTGTTCAAGGGACAAACAGGCCATTTTGTGCAGAATACGTAAACGTGAAAAAATGAAATTACCGTCCGCAGGCGTTCCGGCGTAAGATGTCAATTCGGGATATGGCCACCATGGAGGGCGATGCAAGATTCCACACGTCGTGTCATGCTTTGCACAATATTATCAAGCAGCTGTTGGGGTAATTTTATTCCATTCCTCTGTCAGCGCACGGATGAGGGTGTCCTTGTTTATTGGAGGGCATTGGCGACCAGCAAGACTCCTCCCCAAAGCATCCCACACATTTTCAATGGGATTCAGGTTTGGAGAACGTGCTGGCCATACGAGGCGTTGAATATCCTTTCTCCCAAGACACTCCTGGACAGCGACTGTTCGATGACATGTTGCGTTGTCGTCCCTGAAAATGAATGTATCCCCGACAGCACCACGGAACATGCGAACATGAGGTAGCATAAAATTATTAATGTATCATTGGCCAGTCATAGTCCCAGTTGGAAGCACATAGAGGGACGTACGGCCATTGATCATGATACCAGACTATACCAAGACACTACATGTCGGATATCGGTCCCTTTCTTCTATGTTTGCTGGACAATATGCAGTACCACTCTCACGCCAGATCAGTTGTCATTGACAATCAGACGACAGACTGTATCTACTCTTCTCTGAGAAGATGACAGCAGACCAGTCGTTATCAGTCCAATTGCGATGTTGATGGCACCATTGCAAACGGCCGGTACGGTGACGTCTGGACAATGGGATGCACACAACAGTACAGCGGGTGTATAGTCCTCCTTCATGCAAACGTCTGGCGACAGTTTTTCGGGAGATCAGCTTGCCAGTAGCAGCCATAAACTGATTTGCTACCTCTCTAGATGTGCTAACCGGTGTCTTTTTGTTGATAGCACTATGTACCGATCTTTTGCAGGTGTCGTACTGCGAACACGACCTCCCCCGTGACGTGTGCTACACTCTCCATTTGTTTGAAATGATTTCCAAAGCCTTGAAACAACACTGTGGCTGACGTCGAACTCCCTGGCAACATCTGTTATTTTTCGCCCTTCTTCAATCTTGCCAATAATACGGCCACGCGTAAAATCATCTAGGTGATGTCGGGAAAACATACTGAAAATTGCAAGTTCGTCAATTGATTATTTTCCTTTCAACTTTGCGTTTGAACAACAACGGTCAATACGCGACAAATCTTTTATATCTCTTATCTCCGCTATGACGTCACGAACAAGTTCGGCAATCCAGTATTTGCATACGCACAACACGTTTTACTGTATCCCGCTCTTATGCTAATTTCCACATTTTCCTGACTTCCATTTTATGTTTGCTATCGTTGCTATTGTCATCCGTCCTTAGCAATTGTCAAGCAGTGTATTACCTCAAAATATCTCACTGTTCAGATCTCTTATAAAGTCTTCATCCGCGAAATGCGATTAACGTATTCTTGCATTTTCAACACATTTACGACGGCGTGCGTTTGACTACGTCTTTCGTTGTAGCACATCTTTAGGAAAACGATGATAGGTAACACCCGGAGCAGTTTCGTCGTGGTTTTTACAACTTACAACGGCGCAGCCCAGCATGGCTTTTAGAAAACATTTATTCTGTTATTTAAGCATACACGTAGTAACAATATACGTAAGATAACTAACTATATTTTAACTACACGTTAAGATAACTATATACAATATTTTGCAAAGATGTACAAACAAATTAACGAAACCCACATGCAATATGTGTGTATTAGCAAATAATCAAGTCGGTAACAAGCCGAAGAACAAAGAGCGACGAATATGACTAAACAGAATGAAACACAAAGTCGATATTTTGCTCCCAGCACACCGTTGACCTCAAAACAACTGAGTTCCCTCACCACAAGTTGCCGCTGCATCCTGAAAACCGGTTATCTGCCCTTCTTTTCTCTCTACATATCTTGGGTGAGTTTCGTTTAATGTCCTGGCTGAGGGATAGGCGAGAATAAAGTTCCACACGCTTTTTTTTCACATTTTCAAGCCAGCCAACTGGCTCGTTCGGCGGGATTATCAAGGAGCTGTGTTAGTATGTATATAAGCTTTTTTCTGCATTGCTTTGATGAGTGATATCTAAAAGAAAACGAGGGAAACCCAAAATGTTTCTGTTTGCTGCAAACCAAAGAATCTGTGTTGCAAAGAATATGGAGTGCATGACCTTGCTTTATATTATTTCAGCAGGAACGTTCCCGCATTAGGATTTAGTACTTTTTCATCCTGATACCGCAGATTTTCAGTATTGTGATGGCTTTTTGTTATTGTGCTGTTTCACATAAAGTGCGGCCTGGTTGCTTCCAGGGTTCCTCCTGGAGAAAGGTTGAACTTTCAGGTTGAGTGGCAAAAAAGCCACTTGGAATATTTCATTTTGGAGAAATGAGAAGCGAAAGCTTTTACATTAGAAATTTTATATAGTTAGTTTTTCGAATATAATAATGCAGCATATCAAAATTTAAAAGAAAACCCTTAAAAATAATCGGGCACGTTAGGCATTTATCAAGCACACAATCTGGAGTTAAATTATGTCACATACACTGTAAGAATTTAATAAATCTAAAAGTATGTTTTTATGATGAACATTTTAGAACCAGCGCTATGTTCATATTGTACGTTAACCCAGGGCAACTTTGATGCGTTAATATTCGTAGTAGCTGTCCACGAAACCTGAAACTGGTTTGTGTAACTCCAAAATGGGTATGAAATTGCGCTATTTCTCGGAAGGTCTAGCGTATTCATATTTCAGATCGATTTTCGTTCTTACAATAAATAATTGTATGTTTTTTTTGGAAGTTTAGCGCTGTGCTGGATTGAAAATTTCTTGTAGCCCATACCTATTTTACGAAGAAAATTTCATATTTATTTATGAATCTTGTTTCCTATATATTATAACCGAGGTGTATGAACTATTAATCTTTCGTCAAAATTTCTTTGTAAATTGTTAACCGTTTGTCTTGATTGCTTCAAAATATCTGATACATCAAAATTTGTAGAGTAATTCATCATTTCTGAATTATTCTTTTCCACTCTCCATGTGGCTGCCAAATGATCACTTCATTCTGAAGTGATCGTTCTTTAGATTCAACACCGATGTTGTCCAGCATAGGAGCAACAAATTAGAGATAATTAAGTAATAGATTTTGCATTCTACTGAATTACTTTCCCATAATACGTCACCTGTCAAATCTTCCTTATTTTCATTCCTTGAATATAAAAAATAATTCGCATGACTATTCCGATAAGCCCACACTGTGGCAATAATGCCTGCCAGAAACAATTGAGAGCTATCTAAAGGGACACCTAATCTCTATATAATATGCTTTAATTCATGTTTTTTTTTCAAACATTTATCCTCGGCTTTTTGATTGCGTGTAATTTAAGTTTCATCAAAAAGAATTTTAGGTCTTCTGTTTCCATAAAATTTCAAACGTTATGATCCAGAAGGAAACAGAGTACCCTAAATATTCAAGTAAAGTAAACAGAGTTTGTATGTACCACTTAGTGCTCATCCATGAAACATTTCACGGGAAACTTGAAACCTTCAATTGTCTTGGGCGGGAATCGAACCCCGCATCATTTTCTGAATTGTTATATGGATGACCAGTAAATGGTACAAGCAAATTCTGTGTGCTTTGCTTTAATATTCAATGAAGGTTCCATGTATTATGAAGACTATTTCTCCCTTTCATTAATTTACTAGAGTACACTAAGCTCGTTAGAATGCAATTGCAGGAAACTAAAGAGTCAGAAAGACAAAATACGAAGTGTTCAGTTTAAAAGAGACATATAATTGTGTAACCAGTGGCGATGACTCGCCGGGCCATGTTATAATAGTCGGTAATTTCTTAAGTTCAAATTTCCATTGATATCTTTGGAAAAAGATTCTGAAAAATATTTTCAATGTTCTGGTATTAATTCAGAAACAGTATTTTTAATTCTAGCCATAAACTCGTATGTATAGATTCGATTCCTTAAAAAATTACATTTTTCGAACTTTTAAAGGAATGCTGCTTTTGATCTGGGAAAACGTAAGAGAAAACTATTGACGATGACACTCTGGAGGCTCCAGTTTACACATATATACCCTGGTTGCTTGAGAAGTAAAAATGAATTAAAGATTAAAAAGTTAATTATAAAATAAAGGTTCTAAAATTAGTTTGCTTAAGTTTCCATTTTCACGTCTTGCTGAAATTTTACAGGTGTTACAGATTCCGCAGTTTATTTCCCGATTTCCAATTTTGGAACTAAGAAAATTGGGATCCTGGATTTTGTGTTTTTCTGAAATAGATGAAGACCTAATACCAAAAAGAAGTGTTGCAATCACAAGCCTCTTAAATATATGAAACATTTACTTTATCAAACAGTGAGCTCATGCTCAGATACTGAAAAGGCTATACTCCACAGTTAAGGCAACACGTTGTTAGTTTACTTTTAATTATATTAAATAGTTCGTATAATTTACCGGATACTATCATTTCAGTACGTGGCAGATATATTTAAAACCATAAAAATATAGAAAATTTATAATTTTGGCATGAGCATCAAAGAATCTTTACCACATGTCACAATTATTTTTATTAAGATCATAAAAATTCACATATAAAAATCAATTCATCAATACATGTGCTATCTTTGAGGGGAAATTGTAATTTAAATTTGCAGTTTCTCTGAATTTGCGAAATAAATTTATCCTGAAAACAAACTTTCAAAATAGAGCTATCGGCGAAATTGATGATGACTATTTTTGTATGGATCATCGTTGAAATGAAGACGTATTTCGATTGGGCCAGTATAATTAACAATCACGTGTTCGAAATTAATTTCTCAAACAAAAAATTAAAAAGCAAATTTTCAAAAACTGCCGCAAAGAAATATTTAGTAGGGAACAGGGATAGGCGTTGCACGTATTTAATGCACATTGTCTGCAAGATCTCATTCAATTAAACTTTAGAGAATGTTGCTCCAATGTGATTAACACATGCAAAACAAAATTTTACGGTAAACGACGGGTTATATTATCCCCCAAATGCAGGACTTTTCATTATGTAGCTCGATATGGTCTAGGTTTTTCAGTATGAGCTGTAATGAAAAAATGTGTAGCTTCATCGGATTGTAGCAGCAACGTCGGATAAGTGTCACTTTCAAGTATCCCATGATGGCCTGCGTATTAAAGAGAGAGGCATGACACAAAGCTGCACTCATTCCAGACATAATTTATTACACAACCTTTGGTATATATCAGTGTTGGTATATATTCCCCGTTTCATTAAACATTTTCGGCTACAACGGCATGACATTCGCTTTTTCACGTTCTCAAGAAGCAACTAATATATAGTAAAGCCTGCTCCTACGATATTGTTCAATATAGGTATCTGCGACGATAAGAACTCGAAAGAAATCAAATGTTTTGCTTTCTGCTAACATGGTGCCCACTGAATCGACGAAGTGTCCTAGTGTACAGAAAATGAGTTTTACAAGGAGTTGCTGCGAGTAAATTTTTCTTGTACGCACTGGGAAATCCTCGGATGTAGAAAGGTGCTTGTTTTTATTCGTTACACATTGAACAACCATCCTCATGACCGTATGTTGTACTTCTAACCAATTATTCGATCAACTGGCAATTACTTTTTTAAGGACCTCGATACTTATGTAAAAATCAGAGGCCTAGGTTCCATAAAAGGCGTCCGGATGTGGACTAACATCATCCGGTCAATATGTGGCGGAAATAGAGTGTTGCGAATTGAGTTAATCCGAAAGGCTCATTGATTTACTAGTACTCACAGCAAAGCTCGTGCTAGTATCGAAATCGATGTCGAGCGAGTTGTAAAACATTTTGAACATTTTTGTGAAAGTCGTGAGCTAGGTACTTGAAACCGCGCTTATCTATAGGTCTGTGCGAGCAGATCGGGGACATCCATAAATCACTTCTCCTGGACACTAAGGTACGCTGACAGTTGGAAGTGGGAAAATAGTGAAAATCTAAAGAATCGATTATAGCGGAGTATTTGATAATTTTCCTTTCTTATATTATACATAATATTTTTTACTCTAAATGAAAAGAACTTATAAGTACATGAGTGTGTTCGTATATTTAAAATTGTATGGATATCAAAAATTCCTCATTTTTGAAAAAATGTTTCCTTTGTTGACAAATATCGCAATGAAATGACAATCAAATAATAAGTTGAAAGAAAAGCATATTAAATAACTTTTTTAATATAATTACTATACAAAACGAAAATGCTTAGTTAATGCGTAACAACTTTTGGAAGTATTTACAATTTTACTGTTGTCAACAGATATTGACTCACAAAATATGAAAAATAAATAATGAACTCGGCTGGAGTAGAAATTTCTGTGTGGTGCATGGACCGTGGGTTTGGATGCGAATTAGTTCCTTCTCAGCTACGCATTCAGAATTGGATCAAGCACCATTCCCTATAAGCTAATTCACAGTAAGTAGAAAAACAAAACGCGATGAAAAGAGTTTCTACAATTCCATCGGAAGGATACAGAAAGTCTAGCATCACTGGATAATGAATATTCCACTTCGCAGAAGAATCAGCTTATTAACCATATTCATATTTTGAGCTTGAAAGAATTTTGAGCGACTAAAAGACGAATTATCTTTTCGTAATATGTGTCGAAAGAAATGAGTGCACTGGTAGGTGAACATGGCGTCAGTGGGAAATGGGGTCTAGGTGGCTTCTAAAAGAGTCGTCGAACGCGCAAAGTAACAAGAATGAACTAGAATTTATGCCCCGTGAGCATAGTCGCGTCACAAGCATGAAGGAATGCAGGGCTCATGATCATTTAATGTTGGTGGACCTCATTTCCATACCGCTTTTCTACTGAGCATATACTTCACGAAATAGAGCTTATCTGTTTCTTCTTAGAAACCTCTAATCATATCTTCCCATTGGAAAGCAACCATTCAATTATGCACAGCAGAAGTGTGAAAACTGCTGGTTTCGTTGTTTGTAGAGCACTCATTATAGAATATTGATACAGTGGTTCTTCAATGGCCAAGGCGGTCTGTCGTACTTATGATGTTATCATCTGCCGGCTTTCTACCATGCCTCTTTCAATGCCAAATAAGTTAAGAGCCTTTCATATTCTTGGTGAATGTCTAAATCATTTGCAGTAAGTTGTTATTTGGGCAATCTCAACTTCCTGATTGCGTTCGTAAATAAAGATGGCACGTGCCTGATTGCTGTTGGATGTTTCTACCAAAGTTGCACTCACTATGGAATCTTGATACAGTGGTTCTTCGATAGCCAAAGCGGTCTGTCGTACTTATGATGTTATCCTCTGTACGCCTTCTACCATGCCTCTTTCAATGCCAAATAAGTTAAGAGCCTTTCATATTCTTGGTGAATGTCTAAATCATTTGCAGTAAGTTGTTATTTGGGCAATCTCAACTTCCTGATTGTGTTCGTAAATAAAGATGGCACCTGTCTGATTGATGTTGGATGTTTGTAACAAATTGCTGCTTAAGCGTACGAGTGTGAATAGATTTCTGTTCAGGTATGCATGCAATCTTAAAATTCATCAAAACTAATAAAAATATCCACTGAGGAGACAACTGCAATTAAAGAGAAAAGTGAAGAAGACGCGGAACGAGCCGAAAGTAAAAACAATCATGACAAGATAATTTCTAGAGAAGTTTCACACACCCTGCGACTTTGTTGGCACAGACTCGAAATTCGAAAAAAGTGCTGACTGACATTTAGATAAATGTTCAAAATGTTTTACACCAAAAAATAGATAAAAATAATTTATAGAACTCATAATCTTCTGCTTCTTTCAGTTTAATGAAGTCGCATTTTGAGTTTGAAAGATTCTTAAGATTTAGTGTCGAGCAAGCGAGAACGCATATCAATTTCTTTTTCTCTTTTTAATGTTAAGTAAAGGAATGATTTGTTTAATTTGATACGCCGTGTGTTAATAACTTTTAAACATAAAGTAATACAGACAAAGTATTTCGTGCTGTAAAGTGTTTGAATATCTCGCTGTTTCAGCAGAAGAATATTTAATACATAAGAAGAAATGCTCGAGAGGCACCAAAGTGCGATATACTGCTATTAAATTTGACTTTCGAAAAGAGATCGATATTTAGAATTTTTTTCTGTATGTACCTTAAAATTGCTTATTCAACATCTGCAAAAGAAAGACCACGATTTAAAAGTGTGCGTTTTTCATACATAAGATGAAAAATTAATACATAAGAGAAATGCTCGAGAGGCACCAAAGTGCGATATACTGCTATTAAATTTGACTTTCGAAAAGAGATCGATATTTAGGAGAATTTTTTTCTGTATGTACCCAAATTGCTTATTCAACATCTGCAAAAGAAAGACCACGATTTAAAATGCGATAAACTGCTATTAAATTTGACCTCGAAAAGAGATCGATATTTAGAATTTTTTTCTGTATATTACCCAAATTTAACATTCGACCATCTGCAAAAAGAAAGACCACGATTTAAAAGTGTGCGTTTTTCTGCAGGGATGTACATAATGTAGAGTAACTGCAAAAAGCTTGCAAACTACTACAGAATTTCCTCGAAAATTATAACAAATGCCAAAACGATGACATGAACAGAAAATAAATTTTAGTGGTACCTTCGCTATACGTTACTCGGGTATACGTTTTTCACTTTAATACGTGATTCTGTATTCGCCTTGATACGTTACGGCAGTTTTCATCGCTTTTTAACTGCTGGTTATACAGTATCTCATTGACATACCCATTTTACGACTATACAAATTAAAAATATGAATCTCGAAAAATACACGGTTCTTTGATTCCGTTATACGTAAACCCGTATATGTTGCTACTGCTTTGAGAGGATTGAGACAGTGTTGTTCTGTTTCGTTTTTGGTGCAGCCAAAAGTTGAACCTTCATCCCATCACATATGGGTATGATTTTTACTTTGGGTTTGGACGAAAAAAGCGGTTACGCATTTCATGCTTCACACACATATCCACGGTTTAAAAATGATAATTCTCTGAGACGTAAGATTCTGACTCCACTATCTTGTGACGTGGAAGAATAGAAATTTAAATGTAGCATCAAAATTCAACATACATTTTTTCAAATGAATGCACTTGGAATTCGTAGGAAGTAAATGCACTTGGAATTTCTTGGAAAATCGTAGGAAAAGTAACGGTTATGTAATTCATGAGATTCATGTACTGTAGCACTGATCTCAAATTCTTCAGTTGTGAGAATTTCACTTAATCTCGAATAAGGACGTTTACACGCTGGATAGCGTCGCAAAAGAAAAAGCTCGATTTTCATGGGCTTTTTGATTTTTTTACCAAGTATATTATAATTTGTAACGTTTTTCTTTCCTATCGCAGCCAATTCGACCTTAAATAGTAATTATCAAGGAATATTCCATACCTCCTTAATGGATAAAAGTTTCAATAGCATTTAACATTTTTGGAATTTCGTTACGCGTTTATTACGTTTATACGTTTTTAAGGCCATCTCCTAAAAAAAAGAGTATACCCGAAGTTTAACTATACATACGTTCAACAAACTGTAACAGTAATATCGTATTTCTATTGAGACATTTTTTCGTCCGTTCAATCTACTTAATGATTTCAATTGTAAATAATTCAGAAATTTCTCCTACCAACTTTTTAAAAATACTTTTAAATTACACCTGTGTTTTTTATTCCCATTTTGAATAGACTTTTATCAAAAAAATATTACCATTTGGCATTGAATAAAAATATCTGGAGACAGAGAACTGATGGAAGTTGAGTTTGTGACATTTGCATTCAGTATTTACTTTCAGAAAAATTGCATTAGATTATATTACGATCTCAACGGACACACATCGTGACAGGGGAAGAAACTAAGGCCTCTTATCCTAGTGTCAAGAGCAAACGTCCATCGATGGTATGGCATCGTCCCAATTGACCAACCAAGCCAAAGACGTTCAAGCAGACAATCTGAACTAAGAAAGTAATGGTAGCTGTCTGAGACCAAAAAAAAATCTTTGTTCAGGGCATATCCCAAGAAGCCGTAATAAAGTGTTGAGCGTATTGTGCAACAAAGCAGGCAAAATGCAACATGGGCCTTTAAGAATCGCAGGAGATACCTGTTATCCATCGATGGGAATCTTCTCCACCTTGCGCAACGATCTGGCCACGTGGCTAAAAAAATCTAAAGCGGCTCCTTCAAAGTGTCAAATGAGAAGTTTCCGAGCATCAACCCAACAGCGTTGACCTGGCCATTAATTATTGCAACCTTTCAATAAACTGGACGATTTCTGGAAGAAAACACTTTACATGGGGGTGAAGCTCTGAAGTCAGCAGTTACAACGTTTCTGCTTGAAATGGAGACAGCGGAGTATGACGAGCGAGTGTGAAAACCTTCACATGGTAAGATAAGTGCTGAAATCACAATGATGATTGTACTTTTTGGGAAAATAGCATAAAACATTTATATATCAAATAAAGAGTTTTGTTCCAAAGTTTTTTCGTTTATTTCTTTTATTTTAAAACAGATACTGCCTTCCGACCAGACCACCATATGTGTGTTGGAACAGTTATTTCAAAAACAGAAGCTGCTGATTTTGCAGACTTACTGAAACGTAAGATAGTGCGGTTCTGAAAAATGAAAGAAAATATACAACTCAAAAAAAAAGAGATTCATCATATAAGCGACCTTTAGAACTCTTCTATGGTAAGTTTGCAATCGTATGACAAGCAACTGCAATATAAAGAATTGGATAAATTCGTTTACGGTGAGGAGTAAAGCAATAAACAAGATAAATATGTAACTTTTGTTATCTTTTGTAAATAATTGTTAAAGACTGTCCTCTTCTTTAAAGACTCATACCTTCTCATATTATCTCTTATTATTATGCTTGTTCAGGGATAGTAAAATATTGATTATAAGTAGTAATGCAATGCATTCTTAGTGGTTATAACATCAAACAAAGTGTGCCTTTCCTAA